>JAHLEZ010000019.1:688958-1377917 GCA_020726505.1 Leptodontidium sp. MPI-SDFR-AT-0119 | reverse complement strand
CTAACCCTAACCCTAACCCTAACCTACCTAACCCTAACCCTAACCCTAACCCTAACCCTAACCCTAACCCTAACCCTAACCCTAACCCTAACCCTAACCCTAACCCTAACCCTAACCCTAACCCTAACCCTAACCCTAACCCTCAACGCAGCACTCAAGGGGAGGAGGGCTCCAACGCAGCACTCAAGGACGACTTCAATACAGCACTCAAGGACGACTTCAATGCAGCACTCAAGGACGACTCCAACGCAGCACTCAAGGACGGCTTCAACGTAGCACTCAAGGAGACGGCGACTTCAACGTAGCACTCAAGGAGACGGTGACTTTAACGTAACACTTAAGGAAGAGGGGAGGGGGACTTTAATATAGTACTTAAGGAGGAGGGGGGGGGGCTTTAACACAATACTTAAGGAGAGGAGGGCTTCAACGCAACACTTAAGGGGGTGGGACGGCTTCAACGCAGCACTCAAGGAGAGGAGGGCTTTAACGCAACACTCAAGGGGGGACGGCTTTAACGGCAGCACTTAAGGAGAGGAGGACTCCAACGTAGCACTCAAGGGGAGGAGGGCTCTAACGTAGCACTCAAGGAGAAGAGGACTTTAACGCAGTACTTAAGAGAGGAGGACTTTAACGTAACACTCAAGGAGGAGAAGAAGGGGGCGACTTCGACGTAACACTCAAAAAAAAAAAAAAAAAAAAAACTAAAAATAATTAAAAGAAGGGTTACTAGCACCCGCCTTATACTAGAATCGCACCCTTCACAAGCCCACGATAATATTATAAACTAGTAAAGAATATAATACTAGTATAAAGCCGATACCGGGAATAGGGCTGCCTTGGGAGTCGAACTTAAGTTACTTAAGGGCGAGGAGGGCCACTTAGGAGTCTTACCGCTAGACTAGGCGGCTAGAAGTATAAAGTAATAGAAAAGTTGCTTATTTAAGTTAATATAATAAGTAGGAAATTATAGTAAGCGCACCTTCTTATTAAAGAAGAAGAAGTTATAGCCTTATACTTAGCACGCTTCTATTACAACTAACTAAAGGTTAATACGACTACTTAGCTATTAGTCGTAGCCTCATTGAAATTGCCACGGCTAGTAGTTATAAATATTCTAAGAATTCGTACTATTATAGGAAAAGTGATAATATTTATTTTGTTTTTATACTCGCTTAGCGCCACTGCCAGTCGCAGCCTCATTTATATTGGAATCCGCTGGCACTCTTAAATCAAGTTTTTAATTACAGTAAACTAAGACCTTACTTATGCCATAGCTAAGAGCTATAAGTAATTAGAATAATATATACGTAGTTTTAAGAATTTAATAATATTTATTTACTTTCGTACTTAATACTACTCCCACCTTAACCGCAAGTCGTTTATTATAGCTAATCACAGTCTATTACTACAGCGAACCAAATCCCCTACTATAACTAATCGCAGTCCTTAATTAACCCTATTACTAAAACTATACGTCGTAATAATTCTAACTATAACTACAACTCGATTTATTCCTTAATAACAGCTATTACCGTATAGTTATTAATTCTAGGAAATAGCACTAATAATAGTAATTAATTAAATTAATCTTTACTTCTTTACTTACGATTTCAAGTATTTATTCTAGTATTACAACGACTACTACTGTAGTTTTAGTACAGCAATAGTTTTAATAAGGTGCGGCCCGTGCGACCCCCATCGATGCGACTAATTAGCGTCGCGCACTACTATAGATGCGGCCAATCAGCAAAAGCGTTACTGTGTAATGCGTATGTAGCCAAGACGGGGCTCCCGCCACTACCTCAGCCAATCAGCAAAAGCGTTACTGTGTAATGCGCGGCCGAATACTATTAGGGAAGACTAAGTGGTGGGCCTGCGACATATTAACGTGAATGGCACTTGACTACGCTAGGCCTTATTAAGAGGGTCCTTTATATATATATACTTAAGCCCTCCCTTACGAAGAGCTCTCCTTTCCTCTTTGTCTTTTCTTCTCGATTTTAAGCGTAGCCTTAGGTCCAAATACAAAGCTTAAGTCAACTCGCCGTATTAACCTCTAACTAGCCGTAACAAGTAATCCCTTTATAAATCGGGCATAAGTATTAATAATAGTTAGTTTATTATTACGCTTAATGCCCTTCTCGTCTTAGCGTTTTATAAAGGAGGGAATGCGAATTAATTTAATCTTATAAATACTCGTTATTATTAAGATAAAGGGTATCTTAACTTAGTTGCCTTAGTTTACGTGACATTTAAGGGCTTTATGACAGTCTTTAGTAGAGCCTAGTGGGAACTAAGAGGCGCCGGAGAGAGGAAGCTAACTGTATTGTCGTTAATGTTATATTCGCTCATTTAGTCTTATACTCTTAATAGTAGACTATTCCTGTCTTTAATATTAGTAATTAATTTTAGTGTAAATATCTAAGGATACTTTTTCTCTTTTTCTTTAGACAAAATTGCCTTAGTTTTTTCTACTAGAGATAGTTTAATTAATTTTATTAAGGTTATAAAAGGAGTGATTCTTTATAGAGTCTTTAAGAAGTCTTGCGAGTTATTAATTAACTTACTTAGTTTTAGTTTATTAAGGTAACGAAGTAAAATATACTAAACCTTATTACTTCGTTAAATTAATAAAAGCTTAAAGTACTTCGTGATTCTCGCTTATTATATAAGGAATAATAGTCTAAGCTTTCGCTTGAAATTAGTAAGGATCACGAAGGGAAAAGAAAGGAATTAGAAATAATAAAGAAACTCAGAAGTAATAGAGTAAGGGGAGACTATATTTGAGGAAACGATTAGGTGACTTTTATATTTTGTAAATAACCTCACTTTATACATGTTGTGAAAATAGCTTAAGTCAGAGATTTCCTTACGAATCTCTTTCTCTCCTCGTAACAATCACTTTACCTAAGCCGTATTTGACCTCGTTCGTGCCCTTGTACCGTCACAATCCCCACGGGCTAAAGTAGTGCTCGTTGAAGGGGGGTATTCGGGACAGAACATTGCGGCATATCAGAAGTGGCTTGGACTTCGAGCTCGGTGGAAGTTCCAAGGGGCGGTTGTTAGCAATGGGATGTGGGTTCTCTGGACTATGCTGCAGCGAGGTCAGGAGGCACTGGATGAGGAGGGAAGGGATCGAGGAACGGGTGAAATTGTAGAAAGGTTGACGGTCGGGTTAGAGGGTGAAAGAGAGGCGGCTATAGGTGGAGTGCTCGTCCCAGTTGAAGCAGTAGCAGAGGATATTCCAAGTCGACGGGAGCGGGTGATCAGGTGGCTTAATCGGCATTACATCTACTGCGAGGTGACTGGGGCGCCACAGAGTAACAGTAAGCATTGGTATAAGACTTGCTACCGCTCCCAGGGCTTGATATTCAGTGGCTCGAGACACGTGATAAAATCCGTGGAACAAAAGGCACTTAGGGAAACTCTGGATCTGCCACGATATACCGAGATATAACAGCCTGCAAATGGAATCTCTTTCCCCTGAAAATCAAACCAATTATTTTCGATTCTATTCAGGTCCTTACATAGAATTGAGCCGCTTTGAAGAAGTTTTCACGTGATGCAAACTTAGTCGCCTTACTATATCCTCATCAATCGCCCTGCAAACCAACCTCGCCATCCTTCCACAACTCCTCTCCCTATACACCGGCCCATCATGGCCTTTGAAAACACCCCCGCTTATTCATTCTGAGCACGAGGAACGAATTGTTGGGAGGCGTCGAATCCGATGAGGACTAGTCTAAAAGACCGAGAACCTTGTTCGCTCAGGAGTCAGGACGGTCTGGCGGGATGATTGGCTTTCTATTGACATTAAGTCCTAGGTTGTCCTTTTCGGCCTCTTGTTGAACTACTACTTCCTGAGGCAGGTGCGTGTCAGCTTCAACTTTAGTTGTAAGACCCTGACTGACTCCTGCGGCATCTACAGGTTGTTCGACCCCTCCCTTGAAACTTGAATCCTCGTATTTTTCCATTGCAGGGAAAAGTTCCTTCGCAAAACGAGGCTTTTGATTTTTCTTAAATTCGAGGTAGGTATCTGCTAAGGGCCTGAGAACATTCTCAATCAGCTTTCCAGTGCGGGTCGCAGATTTTGACTGATCGAAGCTCGTCCACTCAGGCTCATACGCCCCTGCAAAACAGAAGTTTACTGCGTCGCTAATAGCCTTTCCAGGTCCATGATATTCCAGCTCGTAGGTGATATCCGGATTTTGATTGAGGGATCGTTTTGTAGGGCTGCTGCTAGGGTTGTTAGGGCAATGCTGGTAAATGGGTTTGTTCCGCGCATCAACAGAGAGGGTCGAGACTATCTTGATGGGACGTGCGAGAAACAACTCGGAAATGAAGACTCCGAGAAAATAGAGTCTATCTTTGGGAGTAGATCGCCGCGCGCAAGTGTCTTCGCCAGGCCGAGTCTCGATTGCAGCCCCAGTGTTTACCACATTGTTGGGCTTGGATTGGCCAGCATCCGCCTGAGAAACTGCTCCCGGAGGCTGTATACTGGCAGTAGCTGCCTGAATTTGCGGTTGAGCCTCAGAAGAGTGAGTAGCCGCCGAGTAAACATGCTCTTGTCTATGGGGAGAAGGTGTGGGTTGTCCAATTTTCACATCTTCGGGGTCCTGCTCTTTCTCCTCCTCCATTTCAGCCCTTTCATTTCGGAATATTACACACCGAAAAGAACAAGGGCATATGTGTGAGAACCAGTCTGTCTCCCAAAGGAGAATTAACCATGTAGTAAGGCATAACGCCATTCTGGCTCGTTCAACCTCCAAGGCTTTTTGGTCTTTTAGGTCCGCAAGGAGAAGTCTCTGCCAGCTTTTGGACCATAGAAGTGGGGTCGAGTGTGTTCTAAGCTCTAAAACAACATCATCGAAGACGGCATGGCATATTGGTACGCTCTGAATGTTGCTCATTGCAGTGGCAAGGGCTTCTGAAGGTCGGGGAATTGGTATGGAAGCGCCCTTGAGCTGTATCAAACGGATCTCCTTAGTTTGGGGAGCTTTATCAACCGCCATTCGACTTGCAGCGGAGAAGAACATGGCGCAATTTTCTATGACATTATTGATAATAGCTGTGGTCTCCTTGATGTCTTCTGGTACATGGAGTTCCAGAAACCATTTAGGAGATATTCCGGAATTCATAGGGCTGCTCGTAGATGTTGCCAGAGTCCTGGCTAGTGCTTGAAACTTCAATCTGTCCCGCGTTTGTTTAATTGATTTCTCCATTGGGTCCAGTTCTGCGTTTCCCATGATTTTGTAGCAATTGCGAGTGACGACGTCTAGCATTTCCACCTGAGTTTTTAAATTGGCAATTTGCCGCCCGAGCAGCTGATTTTCACCCAGCACGCGGAGTATTCTTTGAATGACAGATGGGTGAGGCTCTGGCATCGATTCTATCTCCTCTAATGACTTCGTAAAGTCCTGCCAGGTGTTGAAATCGTGCTGATCTTGGTCGTTCGAGGGTGCGATGACTCCGTTTTGTCCCTCGCCGTGTTTTGGTTTCTTTCCCGGGCTCCGAATCCATTCTCTCCATGATCTTCGAGACTTAGCTGGAGACAGGCAGAGAGATCCACGGACATCGTTTAGCAAATCTCGTATCGCTTGCTTTCGATTCCGGATAAGTATCCAGTTTTTTGCTCCAAACATTCTTTTCCAGGTCGCCTCGGCCTCTCCAGGTTGGTCCCACAAGCGGAACCAAATTTCAAAACTTGTCTCACAAGCCACCAGAATTATTTGGTAGTCCTCAAGCTTCTGCTTGAGATTGACGATCCAGTCGAATCTGTCTCGCATCTGATCTATCGTGTTCAAAAAGATATTTAGAATCGCTAGAGATAAACCGAATGCCGTCAATGGCTCCATGTTGGGCGACGAGAATCCTTGTACGAGGAATTGGTTGTTTATTTGGATAAGGATTAGAAGAAGATGCTGGAGTGTGGGAAAAATGCGGCTGAGGTGACCTTTCATTTCCCCGCTCCAGCAAGACCAATCGCATTCCGTGTTTTCAGCCACCAGAGAATATCATGGAATATCATGGAAGAGTTTAGCAAGATATAGCTATGAGCGAGCAGTAATGTCTGCCAACGGAAAGCTGAGAATCGCGATAGCATGACCCATCACCATGGCATTATTATTGAGCTCCCACTCCGAATCCCTTAAAGCATGCTACGATGCTCTTGTGAAGAGCTTAGATACAATCGCGCTTTCAGCTCGCCGGTCGGAGGATGCGATTTTCATTGACGACATTTCACTCCGAGTAAAACTATGGGGTTCGAACGTACGGGTTGGCGACGGCTGTCTTGAATGGGCAGAGAAGCTGGACCCCTTGCGTGGTCCCTTGCTTGATATATTCCATACGTTCAGGGACCAATGCACTCGTTTTGAGGATGCTACAAAAGGATTGCCGCTGAAGATCGCGTCCCCTGGGCAAGGTTGAACTCTCCTTGGTATCCGTTTTCTATCATACTGACTTGAGAGAACAGATAACCCTTCGACAAGTACGCCCCGGATTGAAGACACCAGTCTTGCCAAAGTTAAAAAAGACCTTCTCGAGTCCGTCAAATCCTTGGCGAGCTTCGTGCCAGCTCTTAAAGCAGCCGACGCAGTCCCGAAGAGCCAACGCTCAGCATCGACCAGCTCCAAGATTAATGAAAGACCCTTACCAAAGAGTGCAAAGTCGGCTTGGTTTCTTCTCCGAGATCTAGATACCTCATCTGACGATCCACAAATCCTCGGGGCAATCGTTTCCGATTTCAAAGATCCCTTTTCTGATTTTTTCCCGAGAAAAGGCGGACAGATGGAGAGGGTCCTCTTTGACTCCTTTATCCAGACTTCGACGAAAAGAGACTTCAGCCTCAGTATTCCGACAGCAAAGTCGAGTTCTCTGAACACAGCGTTCAGTTCGCTTGGGCTATCACAGAATTATGCGCAAAGTACCTCCGTTGGACTGTCGCCGGCTAGGCTGTTCTCGGCCGCTAGACAAGAAGGCCAAGCGCAGGCAACAATCCCCGTCGGCGCAGTAGTAGGCAGCGATATTCCTGTTGATCTAACGGCAAGTATTTCCGCGGGGAAAACATTCGAAAGTTCCAGTTCAGCAACACTGCAATTTTCAGGCCCGCCAGTTGTTACTACGCAATTCATCGTAAACATTGCAGAGTATTTTCAACGGTTCCAAGAGGAGTATTACGACGCGTTAAAAGAAATGCTGCGGCGCAGGCGAAGTTGCTATCTAGTGGTTGGGGTGAAGAAGGTACATGAAAATGGCCTTGGTCAAACCACGAAAGCTGTTTTTCCACCCCCATCGACCAGCGAAGGGTTTATTTTCGCCATCAAGTATTGCAAGATTAGGACGCGGCTTTTTGGGCGAGACATCAAGTTAGAAGACTTCAACAAAGGTGGCCTTTTTTGAATCAGTTTTCGTGTTACTTTCTCAGCGCCCAAATGGAGGTGTCGCAGCCGAGATAGGAATTCATACGAGCCCTCTAACATCCCTTTGGAATGGGAAGAAACTCCAGTGTAATCAGTACGTCTAAGGTGAGGAACGGACAATCAAGCATAGCGGGCCCGCGGCCCCCGCCAGGCGGCCACCCTGCCCGCCACCCATTGGCTCCCCCCTTTGTCTCTCACCGAGAGGCACCTCTCGTCACCCTTAAGAGACCCCTCCTGTTACGACCACGTGTTAACACGTACGAACCCAGGGCCTGAGGCTCGGTAGGCAGCGATCTACACAAAGAACCCTGAGGAGTGGCTTGTGACAAGTCACGTGATAAAGTCCGTAGGAGCCCGGTGTTACAATCCTTACAAGCGAGACTAGAAGATACGTGATGGATCCTGGGGGAGCCCGGCTCCTGGACCAGGTAGGCATCACATGACGGAGTCCAAGGAGCCCAGGAGCCCAGACGGGACTCCAAGGGTCCTGGGGTCCTCGGGGCTCCTGTCCTGCGAAGCTCTTATATAACGAGTAGATAGTTTTCCTTAGATAGGAGCTTCGTGCTCAACTCAATACAGTATCTTAACACCATACTAGTAACGGGCAGTCTTCTAAATAGTAACTGTGATCACTATTCAGTGTGTTATCCAATCCTCTTGTATATCAGTCAACACCCCAACGTAGAAGCTTGCTTCCATTCGTTCTCTAATCTCGGACTAGTTAGCGCACGTTACACCTCCCTCCTATCTCGAGTCACGTCTTCCGCCAAGAGGCCACTTAAAGCACTACTGACTAGCTCGTCATCGCTTACCCGACGACCGCTCTCTATAAGAAGAGAAGATCGCCGCTACCCTCATCTGCCTTACCTTGCTTCCGTAGCGCCCTTTTCCTCTTTAGCCGGGACCTGACTAAGGTTCTCTATAACTACAGTTTGTCTAATTGGAGTACGCTATTGTTAGCCTGTAGTCGTCAAGTCATGCCCCAACGGTGATAATAACCACTTCTTAAGATACAGCCTAAAATCCATTAGGAGCACTATAAGGCTACAAATAGTGTAACTAATGCGTTTAAATACCCCAAACTGCTTCATTAGTGTGTGCGACTTGGCTACATTAAACTACTAGTCTATTTGGCTTGGCTACACTAAACTACCAGTGTACCTCCAAAGAGAGTGTCGGTGCAGTACCGGTTCATGTACCACGCCGCATGTGTGAATATATTTTAATGCGAGTATAGTGACAAAGTAATAAATATATAGTTTAAAAATCTGTCTATTTTTTAAGAGAGTGCGAGGAAAGCTAGATTATATACTACGAAACCCCACTAAATATCCACCGAAACTAGTCCGGCTAAGCTCTAACCCCTGACTTTGACCCGTACCCCCCTTTTTTAGACTAAAGTATACTTATATAAAGACTTATTAATTAATATAAGTAAAACTTCTTTTAAAAAGACTATTTCTAACATAATATAAAAGTAAATAACTAGTAATATAAGAAACAATAATAATAAACAAAATAAAATAATAAAGTATTTAATAACGTTTGTGCCCGGCCCGAAAGTGTCCTAAAAGGGGTCCGAATCTGGCGATACACAGTAACGAAGCTAAGTAAGAACTAGTAATAATAAGAACCTGTGGTGCAGAAGTGGAGCAGAGCCTTACGATTAACGTAGGGAGAATTGAAGTGATTGATTATTCTCTAGAATACATAAAGAAATCAGGGGAATACGTTATTCCCTTAAAAGCGGTATACGCTAGTAGAATCTGAAACTAGTATAACGTATAATTAACTAAGTATTAGCCCGTGCCTGTACGACACACCCCTTAGCCAAGTGACAATTATAAGTTACTAATATTATAATTAGCTACTTTAAGCGAGAGTAAACACTAAACTAAATAATTAGGCCATAACTATTCTTGTACTATTAAGTTAGGCAAATAACTGTCCTATTTAAAGTGGCGTATCCCCCACTTAATTCTTGATCTTATAACCTCTCCACAATATATATAAATAGACCTTTCGATTTACTAACTAATTAACTAATTAATAATTAATAATTAATTAACTAACTAATTAACTAATTAATAATTAATAATTAATTAACTAACTAATTAACTAATTAATAATTAATAATTAATTAACTAACTAATTAACTAATTAATAATTAATAATTAATTAACTAACTAATTAACTAATTAATAATTAATAATTAATAATTAATTAACTAATTAATTAATTAATTAATATTATAAGTATATTAGTGCGCTCTACTAAGGCCGTTAAGGCTGATTGTTTAGCTGTTATTATAAGTTATTAAGTTGATTTTTGTTGAGTTAATCGTTAATTTTAGGGCTATATATTGATTTAAATATTATTAATTATAATAAGCGAAGAAAAAGAAGGATACTAAGAAGGCTCTAAAGGCTGCTCTTACTTTAAAGAGAGTTACTATAGCTACTTTAGTTACTCGTACTCGTGCTCCCCGGGTTAAGGGAAATAAGCGTTTAATTATTTATTTAGGTTATATTAATAGTACCCTTTAAACTAAAAGTACCGGCGAGTACTTTAATATTATTAGTCGAAGTGCTCGTTGTTTCGCTTACTCGTTAGGCTACTCTTATAAGGTTACTCCCGTTACTACTTAGGCCCCTTTTCTCCTTTACTATACTATACTCTTAAATAACGTAAGTAAAAAGGTAAATTCCCTTAATTATTCCTTTTTAGTATATAATTATTAACTATTTTAAGAATTGGAGCGCTTAAGAGCTCCTGTTTTTGCTGCCCTTTAAGGTAAAGTTATTACTACTATTATTAATAAAACAACCGGCTTAAGAGGAGGTGACGAGGAAGAGGAAGATAAAGGTAGTATTACTATTAAAGAGTCTAATATATTGTTTTATTTTAAATTTCCCGCGAAATTAAGGCTAAATCAGTTAATTTCTTTTAAATAAAGAGAACTCCTTTAGTGCTCTAGAGGTTTATGCGCGGGTTACTAAAAAGCAACTTACTACTGCTACTAGTACTCTATTCTCTCTAGAGCCTACTCGTAGACTTATTAGTATTAGTAGAGCTCTAACTCTTTCTTTTAAAGAAGAGGCTTCGGCCGCTTATATTAACGAGCTTTATAGTGTGATTAGAAGTGCCTTGGCTACTCTAGCTAAGGAAGTTCGGGGCTTACTACTTAGAGATAATTAAGTTACTCTCTTTTTGTGAGGCGAGGCTTAAGAACCTCTAAATAATTAAGTATCCCTTTATAATTTACTTACGTTATGTTACTTTTATTATAGAAACAAATAACTATTAAGAGTAATTAAATCTTCTAAATGCCGTGAATTTCACTCTTAAGCTTAATTGCTCTTAAAGTAAATTAAATAATAAAAGAATTTATAAAGTAATAATAAATATATAAGAAAATATATTGTGTATTTATAAGGTAAGTTTATAGTTAAATTACCTTTATATAAAGGAAAGGTAAAGAACGTGTATAAAGACTTACTTTAAAGTAAGGGCTTTATAGTGAATTACTTTAATTAAGCACGAATATTTATTAAGTTAATAAGAGTAACAAAATTCTTAAATTTCTACTAAGAGAGGTTCTTTATAAGTCTATTAGTAGGTATATAACCCGTAAGTAAATATTCGACTGAAAAAGTGCTCTTTTAAAACTCTTAGCGTAATTATATATTCTGAATATTAACGTGGCGTAGCTTAATAAAGATACGTTAATTTTCCCTAACGATTAACTATATCTGTGTGAATAATGATATTCACGTAATCGGCGAATTACGTGAATACGGAGGACGGGCAAAAACAGGGGTTGCAGGACATGAATAGGAGCACTCGACGCTAGCCAATACGGGACTAGCCCACGATAAGAGTCTTTTATATAAAGCTCTCATCGATACCTTAGAGTAGCTCTTTAGACTTCACTAAATATATACATATAACCACAGACTTTTGTACCGTGTATTAAAGCCTCAAACGATTAACTAAGTTGTTACTTATTACGGGAGCTCTAGGTAATATAGTGCAATTAACACTAATTAACTTGTAGATTAAAGCACTCGAATCGCGCTGTCTAGCCAAAGACAGCAAAAGGAGAGAGTTATTAAGAACACTACGAGGGTAGTACTTTGAACTTACTATTACGACAGCCTTACGCAGGAATCGGGAGATATTATATTAACTAAATTCGTAAAGGCAAACCGACCCTAGGTTTAACTAACGATTCCTATTACTTCACGCGGGCACCGGGATAGTACCGTATTAGTAGGACCTTCGGAATTAAACTAAATAATAAAAACTGGCAAAAACAACTCACTAAACTACTCCTTACACTTATAATCGTACAAAGAGACCGACGCGCGCGACGATTACGTAAAAACACTAACTTTTTCGACATTAAATTCGACATCTGATATTCGACATCCCGCCCTTACCTCACTATAACACTTTAAAAGACCTCTACCCTTACACAACTACGATATACTAAACTATAACTACTTAACGCCAAGTAGACTTACTTAAGTATAGCTCGATCACGCCACAATTTAAATAACTTTAAGGACGTATTACTATTTAGCGAACTACCCGACCGACTTCTATCGGAATACGATAGACCCCTTAGCGAACTACTTTTAGAGAATAATAGATTACTTAGCTATAATATGTTTTATTAACTATAGTTAAGAGAAGGTTCCTAAGCTAAAGATTTTTACGAGTTACTTAAGAAGAAGAAAGGAGATAAATATTCGCTACTTGTACTAACCGAGCGCGACTACTCTGACTTTGACGACCGCATCTAGAGATATTTCGACGGACAATATGATGACGACGACTTGCGAATAGAGTTTTAGGACGACTTCATCGAATGGAGCTTATAATCATAGAGCGTTATACGTAAGGGCAAACTTAATAAGATAGTTAGAGTACTAAGATTAAGAGGAGTCAACGTTAACACGACATAACCGTTAATATAAGCCTTATAGGAATATTAAACTAAAGAAGACCTACTAATATAAGAAGACGATAAGATAATAGCTATGTAAGAAGACCTTCTTCCTTTTAAGTCAGTATACTTCAATCTCTGTCTTAAGAAGATGAAAAAAGCCGATTACACATTGTCTAACTAAAGAACCGCTTAAAAGTCACTAGAGAACGACAATAATTAGTTAACGTAACTACTAAAGGTTCACTATAGCTCTTTATTAGTATACAAGGATATAACGACTTAAGCTCGACCTTAATATTAAGAGACACTAAGTCCGCGACTTCTATATTAAGAGACACGTGAGCCGCGACTTCTAAATCTAGTACTAGAATAACAGAATATAACACTTCTAAGGAATTAACGCCCCCTGTCCTGTATTAACTAGCCGGAGTATTTAAATACACGTACTTACTAAGAGGAGTTATTCCCTTAATAATAACGGCAAAGTGACGTAGAACTACTATATAGGGAGTAGCGGGAACTAAGTCAACAAAAGACTTAATAGTACCCTAATATATAATAATAATAGTAAATTAACGAGTACTATAATAAGTTACTGTTACTATTACTTATATAAGGATATAGAGGGCTCGGACAAAAGCTAGTATAGCTAGAGAAGATATATTGTACGGAAGATAAATATGCCGGCACTAGGGATATATTTAGTATTAAGCTTAATATCTTCTACGATTATTATATAAGAGCCGACATAGGTAAAGACGACTATGCGAAGGCCTTTCCAACGATGTTACGAGGAGACGCACAGACGTATTACTACAACACCCTAATGTACCTTAAGGAGACATTTGTGTATATATTAAAAGCTATTTCTTATTACTTTGAAGATGCGAGCTTTAAACGTGCGAACTTGACTAAATGGAACTTAGTTAACCTCAAGGTATATAAGCAAAAGACTTTAGAGAAGAGCCTTATAAAATACTTTACGTAAATACTAAACGACCTTACGCATATACGCTATAGTCTTATATACGACCTCTAGAGCGACAACTTTATGTACAGTAAGCTTATATAAGTATGCTAAGACTTACTTAAATGCTAAAACACTTATTCCGCACTACTTATAACGCTTATAGAGCTAGTCAATTCACTTAAGAGCTCTGTTTAGACGTACGAATATATTTACGGCTCTGTGAGCACAACCGAAACCTTCTTTACGGACCGCGAGTATTATTACTGACTAAAGGATAAGAACCACGGTAAATTAAGTTATAGTAAATATAATAAGAGACTTAAGAAATACTATATTATATATAAGAAGCCGGGCTGTTAGTCGACGGAATATTTATAACACGAATAAGACGCCGCAAAAGAAGTATAAAAGCGCCGAAATAGCTCTAGATTTAACAGTAAATTCGGTAAACCCTTTAAGAAAAGATTTTAATAGTTTATCGTTGACTGTGAAGGAATATAAGAGGAGTATTACGATTAATTCTTCGCCGATAATATTACCTTTAGTAACAGCGACACATTTACGTCATATGACTTAAGTAGAGACTCACCGGAAGTACTATTCTACAGAGAGATTATATAAGAAGAGGCCGAGATTATGACTATAGAGCTTATAAACTAGGCCTTATTATATATTAGGCTAAGAAAGCAAAAGACACTAGAACCACCTACGGAATTAATATAAACACGATATAATTCACGTGATTTCTATAGCATCCTGATCAATATAAGCGCAGCTCGCAGATTAACAGTAAGCTACAACTAGTACTTGGCTTATAATAAGCTATACCTTATAGAAATCAACGAATCTATGACTATTAGCGTCAAATTCGGCATCGGCGACGCTACCTCCATCGGCTTTATTAACATCGATATACTAGTAGGAAAGCTCCGATTTCACGTCTTTTATATAAGGACCCTATTTCTACTTTCCTTTGCCGACATAGACAGAAACAAGCTCTACTTTAATAACCTAATAAATACACTTCGTAAGGAAGACAAATAAAGAGAAGTGCTAATTATTTGACGATTTAGACACCCCTAGCTCCTCTAGGACGAATCACTTTATACTTTCCTTATAGAATTAATTAAATAGAACGAATACTACCTTATAGAACTAAAAATACGCCGCTTTTATAAGCGTTTCGGCTATCCGTTAGTAGAACGCCTTTAGAAGCTCTTTAATAGAGTAAGCCATGATATTAATATAAATGCGTTAAAGTATATAATTAAGTATTATGAAGAATGTTAGAAGCACGGCAAATCACTTGGCCGATTCCGCTTTACTTTAAGAGACGATGCCGACTTTAACTACTGTATTTCTATTGATATCGCTACAATCGACGGTACTAATATAGTTCATGTAGTAGACTAATCGACACGTTTCTAGGCCGGACGATAGCTTAAGAATACAATAGTAGAGTACGTATAAGAGAAAATTAAGGAATACTAGATTGACACGTACTTAGGACTACTAGATATACTTCTACACGACTAAGGACTTTAATTTGTTAGTAGCGAATTCAACTAATACGCTATTTCTCTAAGAATTACGACAAAACCTGTACTTACGGAAGCCTACTATTCTATTGATTAAGTGGAGCGCTATTATATTATCTTAAAGCGTATTTACGACATAGTTAAATCGGAATCACTAGGCCTATTAAAAGAGAGCGCACTACAAACAGCCTTTAAAGCAATTAACGATATAGTAGGACCGGACGGCCTAGTACTGACATTACTTGTCTTCGGCGCCTTCCCCCGCATAATAATAAACGATGCTCCATTAAAGACTATATCAGAGAGAGCCGTTGTATATAAGAAAGCCATAGTCGAGGCTCGGAAGCTCAACGCGCAGTTATAAGTCAATAAAGCACTGTACACCTGTAACGGACTAAGTACAGCGACTGTCAAGGATCTACTACTTCAGTCTTTAGTAATGACGTATAAAGAGAGACTTAGAAAGAAAAGTGGCGAGTAGATAGGCCTATATATATTATTAGTAACCTAAGGAGAGGACTGTATTATATAGGTTAATAATAAGGCCGTAACTCTACGCTTAATATCCGTGTGACTATTTTTATAGGAGACATAAGAGTAAAACGACGTAGAATTAATACACGGGGAGTAATAGGAACTATAAAATAACGCCGAACTAACACAGGAGAATCGCCAGGAACTATAGCTAGAGCTAATTAACGATGTTATACTACTAGACGCGACTCCTGTACTTTGTTCGACGACGTAGGGGCAGACTACGTGTTATACGGCACGATGCTACTATATACGTTAACGGAGAGCCAAATTACGAGTATTCGCGATAAAAGGAGATCGACGAACTAATCGACAACTAGACCTTTGAGTTCGTAGACTATTGTAATATCCCTATCAGTACGAGAATATTTAACTCACGTTTTGTTAACGAAGTTAAAGACGTAGGTACACTAAATACTTATGAGAAGTTAAGACTTATTATTGAAGTATATAACGACGAAGGAAAGACGACTGTGCTAACTCAATTACTAACAATTCAACGTATGAGCCAGAGAATCCTACTTTGCCTAGTAGCGATGTTCCCGGAGTATTACTTACGGGATATAACCCAAGCCTACACACAGTTAGATATAGAGCTTGTCCGAGAAATCTACGTCTGAGTACTAAAAGGCGTACCTTAATAGGAAGGCTACTTCTTCCGCGTCAGAAAGCCATTGTACGGAGTACTAGAGTCAGGAAACTATTAGTTTAACACTTGGTATAAGTATTATAAGGTCAGACTTAACACTAAAGACTTAACATTTGACCCTTGCCTTATATATGTCAATAACGAGAATAGCTTCAGTATTGTAGGCTTACAAACCGACGACACACTCTTCTTGGCTAATAACGAATTTTTAGTAAAAGAAGAAGAGGAGCTACTAAAGTCAAGGAAGAAGGCAAAACCACGTGAGGAGCTTATAGTAGACTATGCCCTTAAGTTTAATAGAGGCATAATTACTCTTAGCTCCGACGGCAGTATATATCTAGACTAAGTACGATGGACTGAATCCCTATAACTTGTCTAAGAGAAAGTAATAGATATAACTGGTATTAGGGGCAAAGTCACTAAGAATATTACTCTACGAGAGTAATACGTCGCACAACGAGCCCGCGGAGCCTACTTTAGTACTATTTCGCAACCTGAAGCCGCGTTTGACCTGTTACGAGTAGTATAAGTAACTAATATTTAGTATTACTATATTAAAAAGCTGAATAAGAGACTCTAATAGTAGAAGGACAATAGCGGCAGAGGCTTACGATTCGTTAAATTAAAGACTGCTAATGTATAAATAGCTGTCTTTATAGACGGAAGCTTCGCTAATAACGCCGACTATAGCTCACAAATTAGTTTCGTCATTATTGCTACTAATAAGGACGGAAAAGTTAATATACTTTATTAGTCAAGTATAAAATGTAAGAGAATCACTCGATCTGTACTAGCCTTAGAGCTCTTCGCTATGAGTAACGGCTTCGACACAACATTAGCTATTAAGTCGATATTTGAGGCAGTACTTAATACGACTATTCCGTTACGTATTTACACGGATTCTAAATTAATATACGATTGTATTGTTAAGCTAGGAATAACACAAGAGAAGAGACTTATAGTCGACTTTATATGCCTTCGCTAAAGCTACGAACGTAGGGAAATCGATAAAGTCAATTAGATCGACGGAACTAGTAACCCAGCCGACGCTATGACTAAGTTAAAGGCTTGCTTAGTACTACGTGAGTTAATCGAGACTAATAAGTTCAACGCTAAGTTGACTAAATGGGTGGAGAGAAAGGCAAGCTCTTAAGAAGAGTTACTAGTGTGTAAATAATGATATTCACGTAATCGGCGAATTACGTGAATACGGAGGACAGGTAAAAACAGGGGTTATAGGACATGAATAAGAGCACTCGACGCTAGTTAATACGGGACTAGCCCACGATGAGAGTCTCTTATATAGAGCTCTCATCGATACCTTAGAGTAACTCTTTAGACTTTACTAAATACATATATATAACCACAGACTTTTGCACCGTGTATTGAAGCCTTAAACAATTGATTAAGTTGTTACTTATTACGGGAGCTCTAGGTAATATAGTACAATCAACAATATCATTTATTAATTATTATAAAAGATCTTTTAAATTTCCCTTAATTTAAGGCGTAGTTCTTAAAAGAAACATTATAAAGTTATAATTTCCTTAATTGTACGCTTAATCCCTAAAAGCTCAGCTTATATAGTCGAAGTAATAACTGTATCTTATAAAGCCGCTCTCTATAAGATCAAACCTCTAAAAAGTATTATAATATAACTATTAAAGAAGCGCCTAGTATCGAGATCGTCTACAAATAAAGTATTTAAAGTTATAATAAGCTAAGAGTCGCGTAATTTATAACTATAAGTAATTGCTAAAAATCGGGTTTTAAAGAAGTAACAAATAGTTTAATTGATTACCGCAAAGTACTTTAAAGAGAGGTTAATTAAGAAGTGAGAAAGTCTTGAAGTTATAAACGTAACGTTTACGTGTAATATAATTACTATATAAAGTATTAAGCTAACCTTCTCTTAATACTCTTTAATTTAAACTAAAGTTACTTGCCATTAATTCTTTAGTAACTTAACTTAAGGTAATAAAGTACTTAGGTAATTTCTATTTACTAAGTCAAATCGTAAAGTAACCTTTTAAATATAAGTATTATATACTAAAGAAATAGTCTTTACTTAACGATTTTTAATAACGCGAACACTTAAAAACTACTTTATTAGTTCTCCTTTAGTGAACTTGTATACCGTATTTAAGCCGTTAATAATAAGTTAAACGTCCATCAGCAAAAAATTGTTTGGCAGAATATTCGCTAATCGGCCATTAGTACTTCCGGCGCCAGCGGCCGCCTTTGGGGCCAGTCGATTATCTTATCGGCAGAATGGCGCCGTACAAGCTAATCGCTTACCCCTATTCGCCAGCTGGCGGCTGTCTAGCGGCCGTTTGGCGGCCGTTTACACGGCACTTAATATTTCCGTTCCGAAGGCTACACACTTAAATGCACGTCCTTAAAACTAGTTTTAGTAAAACTCTTATACTATGAATTTCCACTTTAAAAAAAAAAATTAGTATATAATTTTTTTAGGGCAAAGTTTACCCTAGCCCTAGCTTCTTATTCGTGTGTGTATTATGCCGTGTATATATAATACGTATATAGGTAGTATATACGTAGATACGTAAAATGTTAGTCCACAGGTCCCTGCATGAGTATACTTCGGTCCAGAAAAGGGGGTGCGGGTTAAAGTTAGGGGTTAGAGCTTAGCCGGACTAGTTTCGGTGGAGATTCGGTGGGGTTTCGTAGTATATAGTCTGGCTCTCCTCGCACTCTCTTAGAATATACACAGATTTTAAACCATATATTTATTACTCTGTCGCTATACTCGCATTAGAATATATTCACATATACGGCGTAGTATATAAACTAGTACTATACTAACACTAATTAGTAGCAAGCTTATATTATTAACTTTATTATAAACAAAAAAGGTCTTAGGCTATAAAGCGGATTCTAGGCTTTAACTTAAGGATTACTTTATTATATTTTCCTTAAAGGGCATTTTACTTTTTCTAGATTATAAAAGGAAGGCAACTTCTCTCTTGAGACTCGATTAAGACGATTACACGTTAGAGAAGAGCTATTACAACACGACAGTTACTTTACGAAGACTATTAATTTAATATCCTTAAATCCAGAACTTTAGACCTTTAAGAAACCTATTTAGAAATCTACTAGATTACTTACGAATCGTATCTGGCATAATAGCGGATACTTTAGACCGTATACCGGAGCTAAAGTTAACTCTAGAAATATTTAATAACACGACTACACTAGGAGAAACGCTAAATCTTAGTCTAACTTTTATAAGAGATACGACGGTATACTCGCGGAAGTTCCGTGAGTCCTTTTATAACGGCTATATTAAGGGAGAGTTCCTTTTCTAGGACTTTTAGGAGTATTTTAAGGGTTAGACGGCAAAGGAATTTAAATTAATTAAGGTTACGGAACGTATATACCTTAAGGACGACTTACGAGCCTTTAGTGTGTTTATATAATAATAAAGGGGGACGAGGACAATAAAGGCTTTAGTAAAGGTAGTACAAGCTAAAGAAAATTTGTGGCTAGAGGACTAAATAGAGATATAAATTCGGAACTACCCCAAATTAGTACTAAATCACATCCGGGAATCACTCTCTCGACTACCACCGCCGTTCTTAATAACACTTTAACAAAATTAAACCCTAATGTCTCTATAATACTAATTAAAGGTGGTTATTTATTTTGTAAAAGAAAACACTCCTTTAAAAGGGTTAAGAGTAAAGCTTATAGAGACGATTTAACTATTAAGATTACTTAAGATTTCCCTTATTAAAGGAGATAAGGTCGAGGATTTATATAATATAACCCCCTTACTTATAGTCTTAAAGAAGGAGTTCTTATTTACTTTTAAGAGGGATCCCCTAAGTAATCTCTACTCGTGGAGATTAAATAACTACGCGTTACTAAATCCCACACTAACGCCAGTAATACACTTACGAGACGAGTTATTACTACTATTTAAGGTTCTTAAGACTACTAGACTATATACGGAACTAATTCGGCTATTATAATATGTTATAAATTTATTAACCCCAGACTAAGCAAAATCGTTAGTAAACCTTACTAAGATGTACACTAAGGAGCTTTAATACAGCGGAGACAAGGACTACTTAGATAAGAAGCTCCACATCTTCGCTAACTTGTGTCAGAGAGTATTAATTAAGATTAAGGTCTGGAATCGAGCCTTTTCGTTAATACTACGAAACAGGGCTAGTTCGTACTATTACTAATACTTCTAGAATAAGGGGTATTTATTTAATAAGCTTATTAAGACGACTCGCGAATACTTTAAGACAGAGGAGAGAGCTAATAAGTTCTTTAGCCGGTGGTTTAGTCTGACTTTCTCGTTATTTCAAGAGGAGCCTTATTAAACGGGAAAACTAGTGTTAACTTAATTAAAGAACTTCGCCAAGGAATTACAGAGTATTTAGTTTGGCCTAAAAGATAATAATATACGGAACAATAAGACACTCCGCGATAAGCTTATACAGGGAGTATTAGGGAACCCCCTCTTTAAGATAGCCTTGTTTTAGGCACCCCTTACCTTCCTTACGTTAATAAATAGTCTTCGCTCCGCCGTCAGTGTTAAAGTAACTCATAACTCGGGATCGAGAGTAAGTAAGTACTCCGAATTATATACAAATTGCCACCGATCTTATATCGCAGATAAGGCGGCTTATTACTCTGATGTCGTGCACTAGGACCACCAGGGCCTACAGTGGTCGCTAGAACCAACCAAAAGCTGCTTATGTAACTAGATCTCTGGAGCTCCTGTATAGCTAGGGAGCTACCCCTTTACTTTATAATTCAAGACTTTTAAATTACCTGAAGCTCCTCCTTACAGTACTCGACAGTTAAGAGCCATACTGCCTCGTTTTACGAGCTACTAAATACGTACTAGATAGTACTATAGGTCGAGAAGGAAGCGCAAGTAAGTATTAAGAGACACTTATATTATTACTTAGAAAACTCTTTAAAAGTAACACCTCTTTAAAAGTTCCCCTTAACTGACTAACAACTCCTCTAAAGCGACAGTATTAATATGTCCTCCTCTTAAGACGAATTTATCGACAAAGACGACGCTCTCTTAAGCCAGTGAAAACAGTAGCTATAGTAATAGACGCGTTTCTAGTACTATACTAAGCTTAGGGGCATTTACGATTTTGTTAACTTAGACGGCAAAGACGCCGAGAACTTCTTAGAGACACGACTAAGGGCTCCTAACATTAACAAATATATACAAAACAAGACAAACTAGCGCTTTATATAATAAATAGCGTAAATAAGCGACGCTAAGCGAAAAATATACTAGAAGTAAGAGTCGTTTATAAAGGAAGAGAAGAAGACCCTTATAAAGCCACAGGCGGCTATTAAACTAAAGGAGGCGTCTTTTAGTAACGTTAAGGAAGTTTAGGAAGCCTGTATTAAAGAGTTCTAGAATAAGCTCGCTTAATAGACGATACTTAACACTAGGTATTAGTACCTCTTTAACTAAGTTAATAACACCGTTAGTAGCTCGATTCTTACTAACGCCATTAACGACAACAAGTTAAAAGGCTAAACTGGCCTATAAGCGTTAATTAAATTAATTAAACAAGACCTCGCTCCCTTAAACGCCTCTATACTCTCATTAATTATCTCAGACTATTAAGAGGCACTCGTAAACACGTCAGGCATAAGAAGAAGAGGAAAGATAGACCCTTAGGCGTGGTATAAGATGTGGCAAAAGTAATATTATCTTACTAAAGCGTATAATATATCTAAGATTAAGGGCGTCCTAGACATTAGAGACTTTCTCTCTATAGTATTAGTCTACTTAAAACATAAGCCGCATAAGCTTTTACTAACGTGACAAGAGATAATACCCTTAGTCAATAATACTATATAACGCTTAAAGAGTACGGCCTCGTATTCGGAGCTATATTAGAGGAACATTACAAGACAGGACATGGGAATAAAAAGACGCCTAACAAGTTATATGTGTTTCTCGGTAACTAATCTGACGTTCTAGACAATAACTTTAGAGGCTCTAAGAGACGCTCTAGTTTAGGACTAAGGAGCTTATTACAATTAAACTATAGTAATAGGAAGTGCCCTTATAAAAATACTTATTAGAACGACGGGATTAAGTATTAAAGAGTTAAGTACACTTATAACGGCGGTTACGTAAACAAGTTAAAGAGCCGCCTAAACAATGACGAAATTAAGAAGATCCACGAGACTCTTAATACGCCCGAATTCGCGACTTTATAAAAAGAAATCGCTAAAGAAAGTTAAGAAAAACTCTTAGTTACTTAAATCACTAAAACTATCGTTTAAAAGAAGAAGAGAAAAGACAAAGACGACAGTATCTCGTCGTCCGCGACAGTACTAGCACTTGCGAAGAGTAAATACCCTGGAAATGTTAATATTACTACGATCGACCTGAAGCTCTTAGATATAGATAAAGCGATAGGAATATACGCCGTAAACTTCGTTAATAGTTTACACGTACTATTAGAGAGTATACTAGTTAATAATTATAGTATATAATATCTTATTAATAATAAGAAGAAGCTAATTCTAGGCACCTTCGTGAAGTCTTTAAGCGACGACTATATAAAGGCAAGAACGCAGCGCTTTTTAGTCATTAGTTAAGGGAAGCGACTTTTTAAGAACGTGTTATATAATAAAGACGGCCTAAATACTCGGGACTTAACGCTAAGTAACGTCGCAGTCGTGATTAGTTTTAACGTTAATATAATCTCTAAGGCACTACTAGCCGACATTAGAGTGTAATACTCTAAGAAAGACAAGACTTTAAGGTTTAAGGAAGTCTAAGAGAGCGTAATAGTGCGACAGTTAGAGTAGAAATATAACTTAACTTTCTTTAAATATAAGCCTCTTAATTACTTCTGTCGTACTTATAACCTAATGACTCTAAGACGCTCTCTTATAATAATATACTTAACTTTTCGTTATAACTTAAGATATACTTTTTAATTAAGTAGAGAGCTACTAAGCCCTCGCGCTATAACGCCACAACTTTAACACTTAAGAATAGGCTATTTTAGGGAAGAGGCACTCTAAGTACTTCTTTAAGTAAGTAAAGGGGTTCAATTCGACAGAGTCTCTAAGACGTAATATAAGAACTACGCTATCACGTACGCCGGGAACGTCACATCGCGACGGGAGTTTAAAAACAAAGTAATTAAGCCGTTTTATAAAGTCCTTTAAGACTTATTTAACTTCCTTTTAGGCTTTAATAGAACGAAATAATTACTCGTAATTAAGGACGAGTATAGTAAGAAACTATTTAACTAGACTATCCTAAGTAAGTCGTTAAATTACGTCATATTAATACTATAGAACTTCGAATAATAAGTTAAACGTTAATACAGACTATCGATTTGCGTAATCCGGCACAATAACGACACGTCTATAATAGCGATTACTAGAGCGACGCGATATTAAAGTTAGACTATAAAAGAAGGAATAAAAATAAAGAACCCCCCGGCGTATACTAAAGAATTAGTAAGCGGCTTAAAGCGCGTAGGGTAAGAAATTATTACTAAATTAATAAAAATACGTGTTTAAGCGAATTTACTACTAAACTTATATCTTAAAGTGTATTACGCGGCGATCTAGCTATATAATAAGAGCCCCCTCACACGACAGAAAATAAAGAGTCTAAACTAAGTACTTTAAGAGTGGTTTCGGGGCTACTTTCGGTAGTATAACCCACTAATTATAAAGAAGCTCTCGATAGACCTGAGACTAGATTAAAGTGGGGAGTACGCGTATAAGGCGCGTATATATTTAGTAAAAAGCGATAAAGAGGCCGAGAGAGACAAAAGAAGCTTTAAAGTTAACCTTAGGGCGCACGTCGGATACTTAGTTAGTTATATTACTTTTAACTTATATAAGATCTGGGTGCCCTAGCTACGCTGTGTCGTTATTACACGTAACGTTCGCTTTAATAAAACGAAGTTTTATTCTCTAGAAAAGGAGAAGTTAGTTAGTTAAATTACTTTTACTTTAAAAGAGCTTATTATTATAATAGAAAAAGACGACGTCACTTTAGACGTAAGGTTTAATATAAGTAACATTATAAAGAACGTTACGAACAAACGACTAGCCGCGCTAAATACTACTATTAAAGATATAAAGATAAAAGATATATTAATACTACCTCCTTCGGCTTCTAAGCTAATACTAATAAAAGCATAGTCGCCAATAGAAATTGACTTTCTAGATATTCCGACTAACTTAGGAGTAACGAAGGGGGCGCTAGTATTATACGAGCTAAGTCTAAAGGCTATAAAAGAGGCGTTAGTCCCCTACGAGAGTCAAAACTCAGGGGTAAGTAACGAATTAGCTCTTTACGACGACAGTATCGAGAGTAATAATAAAGCTCTAACTCTTTATAAGAGGTTGAGTCGAGGCGTTCTAAGACTTACTAAAGATTATATAATCGAAATTTAGTTTAAGAGGAACACTTTACGTAGTGATTTAATAGACTTAAGTATAGAAGTGGCGCGCTAACGAATATACCCTCAAGTCGTATTACTAAGTTAAAGGCCACAAGACCTAAAGTAATAAGTCCTTAAGCAATTAGAAGCTCCTCTTATAGCGACTAGGTCGGGCGATATTATTATATTAACTAAAGAGAGCCGACAATAGCGACGAAGATAAGAACGTGATTATATCTACGTAACACAAGAGGTATAAAGAGAATACGACAAACTCGTAGCGAGAGGACATTACTTACTTATAGTGCCTTTACGATAAGACAGCTACTCGCGGTTAAGAGAGTTCACTAGCATATTTTATAATAAAACTCTGACGCGGGCAAACGGCGACGACACTATAATAGTGCACGTAGTAATAATAGCGGCTATTGTAAGTGTCAGAGTAAGAGTTGACTTTATAGTCGGCTCTAATTTACAAATCTTATATTAGGGGAAGCTTTCGAAAGCTCCAAAGAACTAAGTAGAGCTAAATAGCCACACTTAAGGTGCGTAATTTAAAGTAGATATAAAGAGAGAGATCTTTAACTTAGAAGCTCGAAACTACTAGAGAATAATTCCTAAGGAAGACGCAATAATATCACTAATTCTTTTAAAATAAGTCTTTATATATAAAGTAAATTTAGTAAGACAATTAACGCGTTACTAATCGCGTATTATAGTACGAGGAGATATATAAGACGACTTAACGATTCTTTTAACCTACGCTATAACGCTCGCTGCACGCTCTTTTAAGGTAGTTATAACATTAACGGCCTAGTTCGACTTGGAAGTTAAGTAATTTAACGTAGTCAATACCTTTGTGAACGCTAAGAGAGACGAGAAGAGTGCCTTAGTGTCGTGCTACTTACTAAACGGCTGGAAAAGACTAAGTATAATAGTGGAGATCGACTAAGCCTTGTATAGTCTAAGAGACTCCCTTGCGCTATAGTATAAAGACTTCGCTATGACGCTTAGTAAGCTCTAACTTACCCCACTAGCTAAAGAGCCTTATATATTCACAAATAAGACGAAAACAGTCTTTATAGTGTTTTACGTCGACGATATTTAAGTTTTATATTACGCCTTAAAAGCTAAAGAAGGACAATAAATTATTAATAAGTTACACTTAGCCTACGAACTTATAGTAATAGGAGACGTGGAGTAATTCTTAGGAGTAAGAGTAGTTAGAGACCGAGATAAGAAGTTAGTATCGTTACTATAAGACACGTATATTAAGAAAGTCACACAAAAGTTTAGTTTAGTAAACAGGAAGTGCCCGAGCACGCCTCTACTATATTACGACCTTATTAAATACACCGGAACCGCTACTTTAAAATAAATTAAAGAGTACTAAGAGAAAGTTAAGTTAGTCCTTTATATAGTTATTATATTACGGTTAGACGTCGCTTTCGTTACGTCTCAGTTATCACACTTCTTAACAAACCCGAGCGACAAGTACTTAAAAGTAGTAAATTAGACTATTAAATACTTGTTTAGCTCGCGATTCTTAGTTATTGTCTATTATTACGAAGACAAGGAGACTCATTTAATTATAGCCTCGGACGCCTTATTCGCCGACGACGAGCTTATACGGCGTTCTTCTTAAAGATTTATTATTATATTATTCGGGGGTATAATCGTTTAGAAAGCCTTAAGACAAAATACTGTGACTACTTTAACGACGGAGGTAGAGTTACTCGTATTAAAACGTATAATAAAGGAGGTTATAGCGCTCTAGCGCTTCTTTAAGGAATTAATATTTAATATAAGAGCTCTATAGAATATATTCTACGACAATAAATAAACGATTCGCTTAATAGTTAAAGAGAACTAATATATCTTAACTAAATTACAGCACATCGACATATAAAACATATAGCTACGACAGGAGTATAAGAAAGGGAGTTTTTAAGTGACGTATCTCTTAATAAACGATATATTAATAGACGGCTTAACGAAAAACTTACCTCAACAAAAGTTTAAGACGTTTATAGTACTATTAAACCTTTAAGACGCTCGAGCGACTGTCGAAGAGCTCACTTAAGCTACGTGTTACGGCATAATTACACTCTTTTATTTTTATATATTATATTTAGATTATAGTTATAATAATAAAGAAACTACGAAATAGAAAGTAGAAGTTATTTATATTTAAGGGACACGTTCTTAAGCTGCCACTTCGGGGTTATAAAGCCACTCTGACGTGCAAGAAAGACGATAATATAAGGGACACGTTCTTAAGCTACTACTTCTAGGTTATAAAGCCGCTCTAATACACCCGTAAATAGATAAAACACTAGGGCAACGTTCCTAAGCTACGACTTACGGGTTATAAAGCCCCTTTTACTTACAAGGGAGGGAGTAAGAGGTTTACTAACTGCCGAGCGGCTTTAGCTAGTACGTAAACCTCCGCGAGAATAAAGGCGTAAGCGGCAGAGCGCACTACGACGGCGGCGACCGACAGTTTATTAACACTAGTAGTAGCACTAGTACTAACACTAACAAAGCCAGAGGCAGCCCTAACGCCAAGAACAGGGCGAGGGGGGGGGCACAGTAGACTCTCTACGAGAAGTAACTATAATAGGGTTAAACGTTGTCTTAAATTAATAAGGGAGAACTTATAAGTAAGAGAACTAACGACTAACTTATTTTCCTCTTCTTCCTCCTTTAACGCAGCTTTAATAGCGGCTCGACGGGCGGTGAGGCGCTATAAGTCAGAGTTAACTTAAGTTACTATAATACCTCGTGACCGCTATAAATATATACGCGAGAACTCTTTAAGAAAGCTTTAGCTATTAAGTAGCCGGCGAAGAGGGCCGCGGCGTGGCGGGGGACGGGGGCGTAGCTAGTCTTATTGTTTTTATAATAACAAAAACACTACACTAACGACGCCTCGTCGCAGTATAGTTCGCCTAACTCTCCTTATATACTACTACGAATATAGTAAGAGTAGGGGATAACACGAGTAGCCCTAGCCACGGCGAGACGCTAAGGGGTTAGTAGTAGTTATTGTAGTAGTAGGGGTAGTAATAGCGTAAAAGGGCGGCGGGCGGCCTATAAAACTGACATTAGTATATATTTAACTCTCGATTTAAGGCTTCCGCAGCCTCAAAACAATATTATAACTCTTAAATTAACGACTAAAAAGGAAGGGAACTTAATACTTACACACTTTCTTACTACGCGAACAGCGGCGGCGTTAGCGGCGAGGGCGGCGCGGCCGGCACGAGACTTCTTAGCTATATTTACTAATTTTGCGTGGAAGTTGTGTAAAAAGGAAAAAACGTTTAAAAGGACTTACTTAAGTATATATACTACTACCTTTAGCGTCGACATCTTAGCGATATTTGTCTTTTATATTACTTAGTTACTACTATTGTCGTTTAAGCTATTATTAGGTATTATTTACGTTCGCTTACTACTCCTATTATCGTTTAAGCGAAAGGGGTGTGTCGTACACTAGGACTACCAGGGCCTACAGTAGTCGCTAGAACTAACTAAAAGCTGCTTATATAACTAAATCTCTGGAGCTCCCGTATGGCTAGGGAGTTACCCCTTTACTTTACAATTCAAGACTTTTAAACTACCTAAAGCTCCTCCCTACAGTGCTCGACATCTGACTATAAGATAAAATTTTCAAGTAGAAATAAACGTGGAGACAAATTCCAGCTTATATTAAGCTACACAAGTTATATTATCTACAAGAAAATAAATTACTATAGTAGTCGTTACTTAAACGAAAAGCAGGCAACGTCTAAGGCATAATACTTCGCGGCGCGTAAGGCCGAAGGAGTAAAAGCCACAAATAAGACCTTCAGGAGTTACTTAGTTTATATTAAGGGGATTGACCCCAATTCGGACTAGAACTAGACTATATCCGGACACTATTTAAAAAGTCACTAAGATGCGGATTCAGACACTTCAATAAATATTAACGATTCTTTAAAGAGTTCTAATAACAATAATAATAATAACACCGCAAACTTCACGACTATATTTATAATAAGTGAGGCATAATATAATATACAAGAAGTTATAAGGCAACTTAAGGAGAGAAAAGCTACTTACATCCTAGAAATCAAAATCAAAAGACTTACTCCGAGCGAGGCCTATATAACGCAATAAACAGACAGATTCTTCTAAGGTTTATTAATTAATATAAGGGCATTTAATAAAAACACAGGAGGGATTAACTAGCTACGGGCATTACAGCGAATTCAAGATATCAAGTTTGACACTAGTTAGGCGGGCTAAAGCCGGATTATATTTAGTGCCGGTTCGTGACTGTCTCTAGGGGTTGCCACAGTTAATACTCCGGCTAAAGAAATGGACTTCTAAATCGTGGACGTAGATATCCTATTTCTAGTTTATTTATAACAACTAAATGCGCTAAATACGCAGTATAATAACTTGTGTAACGTCTTGATTTAGGGCGACAAGAAGCACTTAATTATACGGAAGTATAAGTATTTATAGCTACTTTTGGATTAATATCGTCAATTACTAGACACTTCTACTAGAACGATTAATGTATACCACCTAACTAAATAAGAAATACGTCGGCTTTATAGGCGTTTCGGACACCCTTCAATAAGACGTCTTCAGCACCTGTTAAATCAAGCTAGCCATGAGCATAATTCGGAAATCATACTGAGGGTCAAGGAAATATGTGAGTATTACCAAAGGTATGCAGACGCTCTACATAAGTTCCGTTTCAAGCTATAAGACGACGTCGACTTTAATTATATAGTCTACGTAAACATCGCAATATTTAGAGAACGATATACCCTCCACATAATAAATAAAGTAACAGGTTTTAGTACGGCGAAACTACTCTAAAAGGCCCCTAGTTCCGCTATGGCTCGAGCTACTTTTAACGTATTTAAGTCAATATAGATTGACACTTACTTAAGACCTCCAGATTTCGTCGTGTACGACTATAGTACTAATTTCAATTCTAAGGAGTTTCAGAGTATACTCAGATTTATAGGTAGTACTCCTAAGCTAGTACTTATTAAGGCATATTATTTAATTAGTAAAGTTGAGCGATATTACCGCTTATTACGCCGTGCTTACGAAATTATCTCTGAAGAGTACTTTAAGTTAAGCGACGAAGACCGACTATAAATGGCAGTAAAAGTAGTGAACGATACAGTTAGTCCTAATAGGCTGATCCTTATATTACTTGTTTTAGGGCATACCTTAGAATAACGGAGCTAGATCCCCCAAATCCGTTAGTCGAGTAACATGCGGCTACGATTAAGAAAGCTATAAAGAAGGTACGGAAAATCTATATTACACGTAAAGTCAGTGATGCGTTAGTTACACGAAACGGCCCCGGAATCACTTATATTTACAGTCTCCACCTCAATAATTAAGTTCTAATGTACTAAGAAGGTAAAGGATAGACAAGACCTTATAATTTCTTAAGTATTAAGGGAGAATTATATAAGATCGACATAGGAAATAAGAGAATACGTACGTTCTAATCGACTACAATTTGTCTCTTTAAGACAGATATTTTTGGCGTTAAATAATAAAAAGAAAACTTACTAAAGGATATTTATAAGTAATATCTAAAATCCCTAGTCAGAAACGCTATTAAAACAGTACTAAATCTACCTCGAATCGCTATTTAAATTCTATTCACGAAACACTTTTTAGATTTATTAACTATTAATAACAATTATAATATTAAAGTGTTTTTAATTAAGAAGGAGACAAGGGACTAACAGTTATTTATTAAACTTTGCGCTAAAAGAAAGATTATAGCGCTTAGACTACTATTCTAGTAATCCTAAAAGACAGAATATAAAGTATTTATTAAAAAGAGTGTTTTTATGCCTATCTATAAAGACAACCTTAGAGTAAGAGGCCACCGCATCTTTAAGTCAAGAATAGTAGACGAAGTCAAAGGCAAGGAGACGTCAACTCTATATGAGAAGTCAAGACTAGTAATTTAATGCTTTAACGACAAAGGGAAGAGAGAAATATTGACTTAGTCTCTAATAATTTAACGGTCTAACTAACGGTTACTTATTTTCTTAGTCGCTGCCGTCAAGTACTTGAATCGCCTCCAAAACTAGTCCGAATCCCATCTAGCTATTAAGGACATTACTTAAGCTTACGTCTAGGCAAAAACAAGGCTTCTCTAAGACATTTTTATATAACTATTAAAAGAGATCGTAAGAGATTTCCCTCTTAATATAATATTTATAGTAATATTATTATTATATAATATACTTAAGTCCAGAAACTATTAATTTAATATATACTATAAATATTATATAAAGAACTTATAAATAGAGACGTTAACGTATAACTTATACTTACTAATTAATACTAAAGAAAGTTATAACTTTAGAGTCGTAAGAATATAAACAGACGACACGTTAATTCTAGGAGATAAGGACTTCTTAGCAAGAGAGTAAAATAAGATTACTAAGGCCGGTTTTTTAACGAAGCCAATATAAGTATTACTCCTTACTAAAACTATTACGTTTAATAAGTACACTATCTTTATAAACGGGGACAGCCTCTACATATTTGTCGCGCACTAGCGCAGTTCTTTGGTCTAGTGTATGCTTGCGTAAGTATTCCAGGTATATAAACCTAGTCTTCAGCTCCTCTCTTTAAGAGGATAACACTTAATTTAATTAATCTTTAAACACACTTTCTAGAACCTCATCTAATCGTAAAATCTTTTAAACCCTTAAGCTAATACTTATTCTTTTACACGACAGTTAAAAGCTACACTTGTCTCATTTAAGTTACACGGCGTATTTATAAAAGAACTTTTAGTTAACAAGTTCTATAATTATTTAACCTTTACCTTTAATTCTATAATTACACATTAATTATTCGATATATCTTCCACAAGTATTAACGAACTTACTAGGCTCTTATTGTCTAAGATCTTATGTATTAAACTAGAAGATTGGCTAGCATAGTTTATACACTTTACGCTTATAGTAAATATACTTAGACTTTAGTTATACGTTAACCTTAATAAAAAAAATATTACGTCTTTATCTGAAATCTTTAACACTACTCCTTTAATTACTAAAGAGCTCGCGGAGAAAGTTAATATTAAAAATAATATAGACTATTAGCTCTTTATATATACTTACAAAGAACAACTTAAGACCTAAGCAATAAATAATTAAGTAGTAATTCTAGGAAACGCCAGGAGAGCTCCTAGATCTTTAAGCACCGCAGTAAGTAATATAATTACTATTAACTTAGGTTCTGAGGGCGGAGGCAATTAAACGTTTACGCCTTTAACCCCTAATATAAGGGGGAACTCTAGAATGTTTAAACTACTCTTAGCGTTATTAATAAGGCCTAACCCTATAACCCCTAAGTTACTTCGGGAGTAAGTGGAAGCTAAGGCTAAAGAGCACGTCCTCTAAAGTGTAATTTAATAGTCTCAAGCTTCTAATTACTTTAAACTTTACGATTAGATCGAGAAGAGTATGGCTAAGTAATTCTTTAGTATTACAGCAACTCGAGTAATACAAGAAAAGCGCATAAATATTCAAGCGATCCTTCGCTCCTTTAAGGAGATACTCTACTAAACGGAAATGTTAATTTAAACTTAAACACGAAACGACTACCGGGAATCCCTTAAGACTAAAGGAAAAAGCAACCCTCGCGTATAAATTATATTTCACTAGGAGCTTATTTAAAAAGCTTAGCTATATAAGGTAATAGACGTAAAAAGAACAATCGGTATAATTGACTTCTTAATTACAGCAGGGAACTTTAATCGCTCGTAGGTAAAGCGCTAAAGTAAGAAAATTTAAGAGTACGAGACCCTTAGTCTTCCCCCTCCTTATATTATTAATTAGTTAGCTCGATTCTTTTACGCTAATAAATCAAGTCCTTAGCATTAAGTTCTTTTATTAGGCTATAGAACCTGAGGTTATAAACACTTCGCTACTCTTAGCAAACGATCGTCTAATAATAAAGTAACGTTAGAAGGAGATAAGGACGCTCGTAAACCTTTAAAAGGGAAATCCCCTAAGAAGTTATGCCCTTACTAAAATGATCGGACTTATAAATAGAGCCCTTTAAATTGTACTCGACTTTAACTTGCTATTTATAAGAAGGTTTATACAAGAGACCTCGATAGAAATGTCAGACTAAATCTTCTAATAAATAACGCTATAGTAAAGCAAATCTGACAGCGCTTTATTAATAGTAAATAAAAGGGACTACGAGACTAGATTAAATTAAATAAATTAATACTTTAAGCTACTAAGGACGCTATTAAAAGCGCCAGTAATAAGGGCAAAAGTAAGTTTACGTTCCTTAGAAACATCTTAAACAAAGGGGCAAAGAGCGACACGTAAGCACAAGTAATAATCGTTCTAAGCCTTACAAAGGATTACTAACCTAGTGTTTACTTTATATAAGACTTAGCCTACCCCTTATCATTAAGTACTCTTCTTAACAGCTATAATATAACTAATTTAGTCAACGATCGTTCGCTCTTAGAGCTAAGATTATTTATTAAGTCTAAACTAAAGGATATTATAAAGTATAAAAGCTCTTAACTTTTAATTATAAGACACGGAATTCGCGTCATAAAGGGGTCTCTTAAGAACTTAAATAAGGAGTTATTTAATTTAACCCTTTACGACGTTACTATTATAAAAGGATTTTATATTAATATTATCTCTAAAGCTTGTCTTTATAATAGCGGGCTTTAGTACTATAGAATAGACTACACTTTACGCTAAAAGGAGGAAAACGATCTTATAGGGGACTACTTAATTATGTGACAGTTAATTCGCAAGTAAAACCTTATATTCTTTGAATTTAATAAGCTTTCTAACTATTTATTAAACTCCCGTGAAATCCCTTTTAGTACTATAAGTACTATAATATTTCTAACGCTTAAACGAAGTATTAGTAAATTCTATAGACTATCGCGAGAACATAAGAGACTAAGAATAAATACGGAAATGTATTAGTATTTACACTTTAAACACTTAAGGCTAAATGCCTTAAGAAAGCTAATAAGCTCAGCTAAGAATGTCAAGATTACTAAGGTAGTAAGGAGAATTAAGTGTAAGTATTACACTTTAACTTATATATTTCAAGTAATTTCTAGACGCCTAATTAAGAGACAATTACTTAGATTATTTTAGAGAGTCACTTGGAATCTCTTCGATTATTTAATTAGATTTAAGAATAACTCCTGGCTCCTTTTACTCAAAAATAAGTATAATAGACTACTTGTAGGTTATACCCTCTAAAATAAGGAGTATAATATAGTCTTTAAATATATTAAGAGCTTTAAACACTAAGTTCGTAAGTAGTTTAGACTCTTAATATATAAACTAAAACACGACTAAGAAAAGGTAGTTATTACTATCCGCGGGTTCACGAGATATAAGAACTAAACTAAAAAGCTCGGAATTAAACTCGAGCTTTCACTTACCTTAACTTATAAGCCAAATAGCGGCGCTAAAAGGGCTAACTAAAAAGTAATTAATAAGGGAATTAAAATAAGGCTCTTAATAAATCTCCCCGTAGAACTAGCCATCGAATGCGCACTAGGAGGCATCTACTTATATAACAGGAGCCCTAGGCGCGTAAATAATTAATAGTTACTACTAAAAACACTAAATTAGTGGTTTCGTAACTACTTTCGATAGTATAATCCGGCGCTCGTTACAAAGCTTATTGTAAATCTTAGACTAAATTAGAATAAGATTTACGTCTTTAAGTATAAAGTATATTTATTAATAGTAAAACAAATAAAAGGGCAAGAGAAAAGAGCGTTTAAAGTGAATACGCGTGTGTATATTAGATACTTAGTAAGTTTTTATACTTTTAATATTTACCGGATTTAGGTGCCACGTCTCGATTGAATTATTATTACGCGTAACGTATACTTTAATAAAGACTTATTTTATAAGTTAAGTCAAAAAGAAGTAATAATTATAGTTAAGGAAGCTTAGTCGATTTGCGATCTTATCGAAGAAGATAAATTAGTCGTAAATTAGGCCGGAATTGTGACGGAGGCACTCAAGACAGACAGATTCAAGACAATACACTTCGTACTTAGGACAATAGATACAGAAGAAGGACAGCTGTAGCTGTAGCTGACCCCTATATCCTCAAAGCTGAAACACTAGCCCCTAAACACGTGACGTCAGCACCAAGACCGTCACAGGAATCCTAGAGAACATTATAAGTAATAAGACTGTCGAGGAAGCGACAACTATAATTAAAAGCGCTCTAATATCACTTTCTAAGCCCGTTAAGGGACTAACTACTACTTTAAAGAGTTAAAACTCGGGGGTAAAAGATACTAAAGAACTGAGTATTATAATAAGACTTCTGACTCCTAAAGCCACTCTTATACTAAATAATACGCCGGTTAAAGTACTAATAAAGGGCAGGGAGTAGAGGTCGAGTGCGTACGACTTAAGGCTTACGCTAGGTATAAAATAAGACTTAAAAGGATCGCGTTTAAGTGAGAATATACAACTTATAAATCGGGCGTCGAACGTATTATAAGACTAAGCTAGAGGTCCGTCTCGAGCTTCTAGACTCGAGATTTAAATACCGTTATTTACTCCAGAAGCGGATTACCCGCGAGTAAAGTTATTACTATTAGAAAAAGCACTAAAGGAACTAACTAAAAACTCTAGTTAAGTAACTTAAGAAGTTATAAATAAAAGTCTAAAGTAATTAACTCCTTAGGCGTAAGTTCCTAGAACCTCAGATTCGTTATTGAAAGTAATAACGCGCTCTTAGACTAAAGTGTTAAGAGTTTAATTAAACGTACGAGGACAGACGAGAGTAATAACACGCTCTTAAACAAAGGTTAAGGCCGCCACGGCTTAATCTAAAACTTTAAGTACTCGAGAAAAGCTAGCAAAGAGTATAAGAAAAAGAGGGAGACTGTGTAAAGGAAGTAAAGGTAGTAGAGTATTTATAACACTTATTACTATTCTTAAAGAAACGCGCTTCTAAAAGGGTAACCTTAATCTCAGGGGTAACTTAAACCTCAGGGGTATAGACTTTAATAAGTACACTTTAACTAAGCATAGTAATCTTTAATCCGAAATTGACTAACTTCTTTATAGGCTTATGCCTAATTAATATATGTCTTAAAAAGAACAAGACGATTTTAAGGAATTAACTAAGATAGTATATTTAGTAATTGTAGTAATAATATAAGTAAATCGCCCGCTACTAAAAGGGAAGCTCTTACTTCTTAAAGTTAAGGTCTAAGATCTTCTACTAAAATTAAAAAGGTGGAGTAATCTTAAGAACCACTTAATAATAAGGTAGTTTTTAGAAGACTATAAGTTAAAAATAAGGAATATAAACAAACATAAATATTAGCACTTACAAAAGTACAATTCGAGTACTATAGACACACTCGTCCCGCTTATATAGGTTTTTAAGTACAAGCCTAATAAAGACAAATATATCTTAAGATGCCACTCTCGAATAGTAGTTCGGGGTGATCTCTAAAGTGAAGTAACAATTATATTAATATACGCTAGTACACTCTCTGTAAAGTCTTTTAAAATCGCTATAGTACTCGCAGCTTATTTTAATTTAAAAGTCAAGTACTTTAACATAATTAATGCCTTTATTAATGCCTTAAGAGATATAAACAGTAAAATAGTATACTACTAATTTCCACCCGGTTTCCAATAGCCTAGTTAAGTATTACAAGTTAATCGCGTATTTTACGGAATACGTAATTCCCCTTACCTTTAATACAAGTATATAAGCAAGACTCTAACTAATCTAGGACTCTCTCCTTACTTAGAGGAGCCTTATATATTTATAAATCTTAAATATAAAATCTTAGTCCTCTTTTACGTAAACAATATCTAAGTACTTTATTACCGAGATAATTAGAAGCTTAGACAAGATCTCATTAAGCGTCTAAACTAAATATATAATATATATAATCTTAGAAACATTAAGTAATTCCTAGGGATTAAAGTATTACGTGATCGAAAGCGTAAAACGATCTCCTTAGTTTATAATTAGTACCTTAAGAAGATCGCTCGCAAATTTAAGTAAATAAATAGTAATTGTCTAATAACACCGCTGCCACAAATCGATCTTGTTAAGTACACAAGATAAGCTTCTAAGAAACACATTAAAGTATACTAAGAGAGAGTAGGCTCCGTCTTATATATAATAATTATTACAAGACCGGATATTATATATATAATTACCTTACTCTTACAATTTATAATAAACCTTAGGCCTAAACACTTCACTGTAATATATTAACTTATTTACTACTTATTTAATACGCGCTTCTTAAGTATTGTTTATAGTAAGCACTATAATAGAGTAATTATTATTACCTCCGACGCCTCTTTCGTTAATAATATTAAGACACGACAATTATCTTAAGGTTACGTAATCTTTTTATTTAGCGGGCTAGTGATCTAGAAAGTATTAAGACAAGCAATAATTATTACTTTAATAACTAAAGTAGAACTACTTGTACTAGAGTATATAAGTAAAGAAACTATAGCTCTTTAGCGCTTCTTCAAAAATCTAGCTCTTAATCTAAGTAAGACGTGGGAGATTCTGTGTAATAATTAATAAACTATTAGGCTCGTTGTAAATAATACTAAAAGGATCGCGATAAAGTTACGCTATATTAATATTTATAATATGTAGTTAAAGTAAGAGTATACTCGCGGATCCTTTAAAGTAATATATCTTTTAACTATTAATATACTTACTAATAGTCTCACGAAGAATTTATCTCACTAGAAATTCGAGCTTTTTAGAACTCTCTTAAACTTTAGTAATTATAGATTTTAAGTTAAGGAGCTTTAAATATATTTATTAAAAGTATATTAAGGAATTCTATATTATTTTTATTTATAAAAACTTTTCTACTTAATAAATTAAGTATCTTTGTAATTAAAATACTAGAAATCCACCTAATTCCACTTAAATCTTATAATAAATCCGGCCAAACTTAACTAAAGATCTTATAAATTTATAAAAAAAAAAAAAAAAACTTAACTAAAACTCTACGTAAAAATAAAAAGATCCCCGTAAGCCTAATTAAATCTTATTTAAACTTAAAGCTCTCTAGACTAAAGTATACTAACTATGTTTTCGAACATGTCCGCTATATTTATAGACTTTCCGCGCTTTCTCGTAACTCTACTAACTTTAGTTTTAGCCTTATTATCTGAGTTATCTTTCTTATTATACTTAAGAGGAGGACGGCGTGAAAAAGAGGGAATAATTTCATTAGTCTCCTCTTTAGAGCTTAAAGACTTGCCTAAATGCTCGAGGAAGGTCTTAATAGTAGTATAATACTTTTTAATAAACTTAGAATAGTTAACTTAATAATCGCTAATAATTTATTGAAAAATCATATACCTTTTAATCGTCGGCATTAATAGCGCGGACTAATCTCTTGCCGTACTTCAGAAGATCGTTAGTAGCGGGAGAATATATATAGCCACTAGTATAAGTAAAGTAGCGATTACTAGCCAAAGTAATATTTATATAACAGTGGCCTTAATCTCCTTTACTAAAGGTAGTAGCTCGAATATATAATAAACAAGGATTAGCAAATTCGCGGCTTATAATATTATTAATGTATACTTTAATACTCGATTAACGAAAGTGAGATTTAAATAAATAAAAAGGAATATATATTACAAGTTCTTTTTATTAACGAAGATCTCTTAAAACTCTTACGAGACTAGCGAGGAAAAGTAGAAACACTAACGCGTTTACGAAGTTAAAGATTAAGAACTTTATTTAATACTCTCTTAGAAGTCTTTAAAATACTAATAAAAGCTTAAACAGCCATCTTAAATAACGTATAAGTAACGCGAATAAAAAGTAAAGATTTTAGTAAGGAGAGGCAAACAAAAACACGACGAGAGCGGCGAAGGATAAGCAAGATATTATTATTAGAGTTAAATACGTCTATAAAATAAAAGGGATCGCTTAAGGAGACAACAAAACGAGAGGGTATAAAAAGAGTAAAGGAGGCACCGCCGGTAAGCTTATCCTTATTATTATCAATCTCGCCAAAAACATCTTTAAGCTTATTATTATTATCTTTTTAGACAAGAGATAGTAAGGCGGATACTTCTATAATAATTATTTATTACTTAAAAAGTTAATTTAATACTCGAAAGTAAAGGGGTAAGAAATAAGGGTATAAAAATAAATAATTAAAAATAAGGAAATAAATACTTATAACTTAGACTCTTTAGCGACGTTATTCTTATATAACTTCGCGCTTTATATTAAAGTCACCTTCTTCGCAGGCAATCTAACGATTTATTCGATTAGTAAGAGCCCTAGAACGTTCTTATAGACTCTTAGTAATCTTAGAAGGAGTAGATTTGTTAGGCATTTTAGAATACTTAATAATAAATTTAATAATATAAAAGAAGAGGAAAGGAACAAAAGGGCAAATGTAAAAGTATATATTAGCGTTAATAATACTAGAAAAGGGTTGTTATTAGTAAAAAAGGAGGGTAGTATTTATAGTTATAGGCGGAAGGCTCGCGATCACTAATCGCGCGCACGGTCCACTAATTAACACTACTTACTAAGTAAGTAGAAACCTCTGCACTAACCCGACGTAACTTAGCCAATTAGAGTATTAAGTGCTACTTCTTAACCCAACGTAATTACCAGCGACGTCTAATCAACTAATTAACACCTCAATCGCACTTGTCTTACTTCGGACCGGGCTATCTGTCTTATAATAAGATCTTAGTCTTATAATTTATAGATTGTACTCTCTTTTTAGAAACTTTATCTTATATCTTTATATTTATAATTTAAGATAAATATATAAATACTCTTATATTTATAATACGCCTTATTTACGTATTTTTATTTAATACTTAAGATCTTAACGTAACGACTTGTGTTATTGTTTACTTTTTAAGAAGTACGCGTTTATTAATAAACGAGCTCCCGATTACGCGCTTAGCTACGTATTATACTTTCTTTTATTATAACTCACTTGACGACTATATAATAGTCTTAGTTAGTTTTTCCTAGAGCTTTATTTGTTTACCTAAAGTGCGTATAAGGCATCTCTTGATCTCCTTAGTACGCATTTTAATAGTAAGCTTAACGTCCTTATAACTACAGCTTGCTATAGGGGTGTGTCGCGCACTAGCGCAGTTCTTTAGTCTAGTGTATGCTTACGTAAGTATTCCAGGTATATAAACTTAGTCTTTAACTCCTCTCTTTAAGAGGATAACACTTAATTTAATCAATCTTTAAACACACTTTCTAGAACCTCATTTAATCGTAAAATCTTTTAAACCCCTGAGCTAATGCTCGTTCTTCTGCACGACAATATCTCAAAAAGGTCAAGGAGTAAGGCTAGAGCTAGTCGACGCAGGAAAAGAGGACTATAAGAAGGCCTATAGAGAGTAACGAGCTTATACAGCTTACCTTACTACTATTTATTAGTTAGAAGTAACATTTAATCTCTTAGTCGCAATATAATATTAAAATCCGACGAAAGACGACGTTAAGGCCTTAAACTTACGTCTTAAATAACAAATAAACAACTTAAAGAGGGGACTCTAATACGTACTAATTAACTTATAGTCTATAAAGGTTTACGTTTTTATAGACAGTTCTTTTACTAATAATAAGGACTTAAGTTTATAAATAAGTTTCGTATTAGTAATTAGTGCCGAAATAATAGGGGATATATAATTTACTTTAACTAGTAACATTATACATACTAACTTAACGAAATATAAGAGAATAACTTATGTAGTACTTATATTAGAGTTATATATTATAATAACTAGTATTAATATGTTAATCTCCCTTAATACTACTATTAATATAATAACTAATAAGCTTAGTATCCCGCGTCTTCTTATTATTATTTACATAAATTCTTTGTCCCTTTATAAGTATATTATCAAGCTCGGTACGACGAAAGAGAAGCGCTTAATAATTAATATTATAGCCATTCGTCAATTATACGAGCGTAGAGAGTTAACAGAGGTTCAATAGATTAATAGCACTAATAATCCTGCCGACGTTATAACGAAGAGTACTCTGAATAAGGCTCTTTGGGATTTTATTAATATTAATATCCTTACTGTCAAGATAGAGGGTTAAGTTTAATAATTAATTAAAGTTAATTTAGACTAGTAATAAAGGGGTTTCTTATACTCGTTGATTTTTTGTATATTTCCTTATAACTCTCATTTATTAATTTATTACTTACGATTATTTTTATATTTAATTAATTTATAAAGTTAAAAACGTATTCGATTTAGTTCTAAATACTCTCTGATTTAAAGTATTAACGGGCGGCCTTGTAACGATACGTTAATAGGGACAAACTGCCGGTTTTATTATAGGGGGCTACTTTTATATAATAATATAAAGAAAGTATTACTATAAAGAACTTACTACGAAGTTAATCCGAAACAGGGCTAAATCCCTTACTTATAAATATCTAAAAGAGGTTCCTTATCCTCTTCTTCCGCGTTATAACGGCGACTTCGGCGGGGGCGCTTAATAAAAGGATCGTCCTCACCGCCGTCCTCCTTATTACGCTTAATAGCGGCAGAGGAGACGACAATAAGGAGCCGGTTTAAGACTAACACTGTCTCTTATTATATAAAGTATTAATACTTAGGAGCCTTAATATTAAAAAGGAATAAGGGGGTTAACTTATTACTTACGAGCTAGCTAAGCCAGCGATTTCCTAGCGTATAGCGCGCGTTTCCTTTAATAACGCTAGCGACAACTCCCTAGTAGTCTTTAGTGCGCTAGTAACGGCGACTAATAATGCCGAATTAATTAATTTAGCGGCAGTAATAATAGCTTCTTTATCTTTTGCCTCGAGGGCAGTAACTAAACAAAGGTATTCTTCGGCGACAAACTATAAAATCTATTATATATTAGTAACTATATATCCGGAGTACTTTCGGCGAGGATTCGGATATAATTTAAAATAGGGAAAAGAAATAGGAATACTTATTAAGTTACACCGGGACTTCTTTTTTATGTAATATATATATTTCTTACTCTTAAGATTATTAAAGGCGTATTCGTGGGATAGGTTCTTTGTGAGGAAACAAATACACTAAATATAATATTTGTAATATACGAGGTCAAGCGCTTTTATAAATATAAGTACAAGTATTGTTTTTAGTTAATATACTGTTTTCCTACTGAACTATCTCTAAAGAGTATATTTACTTTTAGCTTGTTTATTTAATTTAATATAGTCTTCTCAAAAATGTTAGTTTTTAAGTTATATTAAGTGAATTCAAGGAGATTAAAAAGTAGTATATACAATAGTTGTATATATGTTTACTAAGGAGATTTTAAACCTTTAAGGGGAGGCGACACATATATATATCTATTACGTTATATAATACTAAGGGTTCCAATTATTACTAGTTCTCGCTTAACCTCGCTATTGCGTCTCGCTATATTCGGACCCCTTTCGGGACACTTTTAGGACACTATTAAATCAGGATTAGACAATATTAGATATTCTGTCATTTTATTTATTATTTCTTATATATTATTAATTATTTACTTTTACGTGTATTAAAAATAGTTTTTCTAAAAGAAGTTTTGCCTGTGTTAGTCTATAAGTCCTTATATAAGTATACTTCAGTCTAGAAAAGGGGGTACGAGTTAAAGTCAAGGGTTAGAGCTTAGCCGGACTAGTTTCGGTAGAGATTCAGTAGGGTTTCATAGTATATAGTCTAGCTCTCTTTATACTCTCTTAGAATATACACAGATTTTGAATTATATATTTATTACTTTATCGCCATACTCGCATTGGAATATATTCACACATGCGGCGTAGTATATGAACCGGTACTACACCGACATATATACTTAATATAGCCCTAATAGCTTTTTCTATTTTTAAGAACGCTGTGAGTATATTATTAGTCGAATTCCATTATATTAGTATATCGTAAATAAGCTTTAGAAACGGTATCTTAAACGTGTTATATATATCCTTTAACTATTGCCGTAAGACCTTCCGACTCTTAAAAATCATAGCTAAACAACGAGCTTTATAAAAGGCCGACTACGTTAATTAATCTTCTAAAAGGCGAGCTCGTTCTATTACCTGTTAATAATAATTCCGATTATTTAATGCTACTAAATTAACTAATTTTAAGGCTATTTTATTAAGAAAGATTAGTTAGAGGATACGGGAAATATATTAGCTTATATAGCGATATTATAAATGTAAGCGTAACACCTTATATTACCTTTAGCTTTATTAAACTTATAAAAGAAGTACGCTTACTCTCTTACTCTTATTAAATCGTATCGATTAGCGCACTTAGCCTTAAATTCGTGAAGTATAGTATTGTTTAGTGCGGCGTTATCACGAGTAACGGAAATAATGGCGTGTGTAATTCTAAGCCTATTTGTAACCTCTAATAAAACCTTACAAAGGTACGCTCTAATATAAGAAGGATTTGTTAATTCGATAATGTCTAGTAATATAGATTTATGCTCTCTTACCTTCGTTTTTTAATATACGGTTACAGCTATATAGTCTAACTTGTTATTTCCGGACTAACTATTTATAATTAAAGATATTCGTTCTTTAGTATTAACGTGAAACAATAGCCTGTCTTTTAAAGCGTTCTTTCCCTTTTTATATCTCTTCTTTATGTCCCTTCGTAATGTTACTCGATTAATTTACTTAATCTTTAGGTTAAGGAAAGAGAAGAGAGCGCGAGTCTCTAGTTATTTGACGAGAGTGAAGGAGAGGTTGTTTTTCGTAATAAAAAGGAGGAAAAGGTCTCGGAATCGTTTGTCTTAAGTTTACTTTATTATAAGAGTACAAAAGAAAGGGTTTTTAGCCTTTGGATTAGTAGAATTAAGGAGTTCTTACTCTTTTTTAGAATAAGGTACACCCAGATAATAGTTATAATAGTAAACCTTAAAGTTATTAGTGTTATTTAACTGTCTTTTAATAATCTTTAGGGTAAACTTTATATATCCAGGTATTATATAATAAATGGTTATATTCTTATTATCTCCCTTAATAACTTCTCTTTAGTATATAGGATAAAGCCCAGTAAATATAAACGATTAAGTAGGCCTTAAAGGCTTAGTCTTAATTCGACCGCCAGGGGGTAATTAAGGCTTTAGGTAGCTAGATATGTTAGAACAGCCTCTTTTTAATAAGGTAAAAGCCGTCCTAAGTTGTAAAGGCACTCTGTTAGTAAGGAGAGATAGGAATCTTAAGGGGTTTTAGAGTAGGTTGGACATAATAGCTATTATTTGCGTATACGTAGAGAAATCCCCTTAATAACTAGGTTTTAGGAGGCATTTAAATTTTCACGATTTTTAAGGTTAAGCAAGATTTCTAGCGATTCTATTAGCTCTCGGCCCGGAAAAACTAATTTCCTTAAGTTACCTAGATATCTAACCGGTTTCTAGTTATTTATTAGATATTTAACTACCTAATTCTTAAAAGCTGGATATCCGTCCAGCACCCCCTTTAGGTACGTCCGGGTATACCCATGGCCAAGTCTGGTCGGGATTAACTATTAACTACGGATAGCCCGCTTATGTGCCTCTATAGCCGTAAAGTCTTAATCCCGACGAGACAAAGTATTAGTTAACGTATTAGTTATCTTAGTATAATATATAATCGTAAAATAGAAATTTACAAAGAACTTAACTTATTGAGCCTACTTAGCCGTAAAGTCCTTAATAGTTATAAAGTACTTTAAGGCTTAATAGTCTATATAAATAAGGATATTCTTTTAAGTACTTAAGAACTTCGGGCGATATTACTTAAATAACTAAAAAATCACTAACATTTCTTTATTATAAATTAAGTAATTAAACTCAGGGTCTATTATAATCTTAGAAAAGTATTTTATAAGGTAAAAGGTGTCGTCCTCTTAAAGTTAAAATAAAATCCTAGCGACGACTCTATTAAAAGAGTTAGTCTTTAGTTGTGTTTATTTAATAAGGTTATAATAGTAAAGAACTAACGTAAATTAGAGGGCTTCTTAGAGAGTTTCTTAAGCGTTCTTATAAGTATTATTAAAGACAAAGGGAACGTCCTTTTTAGTGAATATTATAAGGGGTCGTATAATATAATTATAATCCTTAATAAACTAGTAATAAAAGTTATAAAACCTAAGATAGCTTTATATACCTTGTATATTATTAGCGTATTATTAGTCCCTAATTACACTAATCTTCTTTAAGTCCACTTTTACGCTATCGACTCCGATAATAAATCCTAGGAACTTTGTCTTTTATACGTTAAATTCGGACTTCTTAATATTAGCTTAAAGTCTATGTGCTTATAATATTACTATTGCCTTTTTAATATAAACCTTGTATTCTTTAGGGGTTAACGAATATATAAGGATATCGTTTATATAAGCGGCGTAAAAGTCGTTTAAGTACTTTATTAAGATGTTATTAATAAACCGCTAGAAAGTCGCCGGACTTGTTGGTCCACAGGCCCCTACAGAAGCCTACTTAGATGGTACAGGCGTACTTTCGTTAATACATGGGGGTCAGAGGCCTACCGGAGGGGTTTCGGTGGAGATTCGGTGGCGTCTCGTAGTATATAGGCTGACTCTCCTCGCACTCTCTTAGAATATACACAGATTTTGAACCAACTATTTATTACTCTGTCACCATTCTCGCATTTTGAATATATTCACACTTGCGGCGTGGTACATGAACCGGTACTACACCGACAGGACTATTTATAAAGCTAAAGGGAAGGACCTTATATTTATACGTGTTATATTGTGTGCAAAAGGTTATGTAGTCTTCGCTCTCGGGGGACATATAAATATAGTAAAAGGCTTACTAAATATTAAGCTTTATAAAAACCTTTACTTTATAAATGCGTATTATTATCTTATTAATTAAAGGGATTAAATATAAGTCCTTCTTTAATAAGGCATTTAGCTTCTTATAGTCGACGTATAGCCGGAGACTATTATCGGTTTTTTTAGTAAAGAGAATAGGGGCTATATATAATATACTAAAGGGCTTAATAAAACCCTTATATAAGTTATTAATAATATATTACTTAATTTCTAACAATTATTCTTTAATTATACGCCGGAGAGGTTTAAAGGATAAGTCGTTCTCCTTAGTAAGCTTAATCTAGTAGTCTATGCCTTAGTAATACGTTAGTAGCTCGTTAGAGGCTCGCCGGGAGAAGAGAAGAGTATACTCTTAATACTCTATAAGGAGTTTTTTACTTATTAGTTCGTTATTTTGTATATACTTAGCCTCTAGGGCCTTCTTTAAGGTCAAGTCTCTGTTTATCGATACTAGCTCGATACTTAATTAGTCTAAGGCCTCTCGCTAACGTCGAGTCAGCTCTTAGTCAATTTTATATACTAATACTATAAAGGTCTTTACTTTATTCTTCTTAACTCTCTTAAGTTAAAGGTACGTAGTAGACATTACTACTGCTAATATAAGGAAGATCTCTATAATAAGCGCCTTTAACTAGTAATTCGCCGAGGAGGCTCTATAAGCTCTCTTGTCTTTAAGTAATAATCCCGGATCACGAAATATTAAAGGGTTTAATTAATCCTTTATAATACGCAAGCGCTCCTTGACTTCTCTAGTAAAGCTCGAGGGTCGAGTCGGCGAGACGCTAGTAGTAAGTCGTATAGAGACTTTTAACTTAAAGGAGTCGTTAAGTACCGTAATCTTGGCTTACCTCTGACGGTAGTTATCCACGTTTATAAGGGCATCCCTTCGTTTTGTGTCAAGCTAGTAAGACTTAATAATTAGTTTATTAAAACAATTAATATTAATAAAGACTTATTAATTAAAGTACGGCTAAACTAATATATTTAATAGCTATTCTAGCCGATTGCGATTCTTTATATACGACTATTTTAGGTCGTAATACTTGAGGAACTTCTGACTAATTAAGACGTTAGTGTTTCTTAGGTTAGTTATTAAAAAGGGGAAGTTAATTCGCCGGTGGTTAATTATTAAAGTAAGTAAGACGGCTATATTAATTAATAGTTTGCCTTTCTTATTATTATAGCTAGTTAAGACGATTAATTAAGGGAGGGATATAAAGGAAATATTAAATTACTTAACGAGTTAATACGCGAAAGAGGTTTTAATAATATTAAAAATATTAACTTTACTATTAATATATATAAGTGTCTTAATAAAGAATCTATTCCTTCTTAATTTAATACTAATTAAGAATTGTCGCCCTTTAATAAGAGTACAGAAATTAAATACTAAGTCCTTTTATAAGTTATGGCTTATATTAAGGTGTAAGTCTTTACTATAACTTAAGAGTTTTTTAATAGCTCGTTAGTCTTTAGATCCTCGCTAATAATTAATTAAGAAATCGACTTGTTAAAAGCCTAGTCTTTACGGCGCTTGGGGTAGTCACTAGCCTAATAGCCGGTCTTATTATAATAAAGACAAATGTTAAAAGAGACGTCTCTAAGTATAAGAAGAGGTATAAGGGACTTAAGTCGGCGTAAGACGGGCGAAGAAGAGGGCGTATACTAGCGGACATTTGACGACTGTCTTAGAGTTAATAGTTGTTGGATAGCCTTAGCTGAGGGGCATTCTCTTACTCTAACAGCTTCCAAAAGATAGTCGTCTCTCCTGGCCGAGATAAAGCTTGGTTTTATACCTTGCCTCTTAGTTTCGTACGAGTAATACTTATACGAGCTACGAGGTTTAGTACTTAATATATTTAAAGTAGCTTTTTCCCTTTCGTATAAAAGGGACACACGGAATATACTTAATTAAACTTCACTTGTTATATTCTTTATCACTTAATATTAAGTATCGAACCTTAGTTAAATACTAACATTAATTAGTAATTAAATAACTATAAAACAGTTAGGCAATACTTTTATACGACGACAATCGAAAAGACAAACTAAAGAGGCAAACTAATTAGACCTTACGTCGGCGACTAATAGAAAAAGACGATTTATACGACAATTAGAAAGACAAACCGGAGAAGTAAACTAATTAGACCTTGCGTTAGCGATTAATAAAAGAAAACGATTTATACGATTTAAGGATTTATAAAACGTAAATACGACTTAATAATTTTTCATTAACTTTTGTATAAAGAAGGATATAATAATTCTATTACTAAAGGTCACTTACTTATTAAATACAGAAGTATAAGGGGAACTTTTTAACCTTGCGAACGACGAGTATTAAACGCTTAAGTGAGTTAATAACTATATTACCTTAGCCCTCGTACGATATTACTAAAAAGAGTTTTGGGACTATAAACTTTAGGAAGAATTCAAGGAAGGCTTTAAAGGATAGACGAAAGATACATTTATTATTAGATCCCGGGAAGTTATTAAAGATCTTCGTATATACCTCCTTAATCACAGAGTATAAGTACGAGAGTAAAGGGGGTCTATCTCGTACGCTTAAACGTTAACAGATGTTTTAGAAAAGGAGAAACTATATAAGTAAACAAATTAAAATCAAAGGACTTATGCTTAATAGAAATCCCAAGGGTAAGACAGAAACCGGTAAGGTACTCCGACTTTAATTATACAAAGTGAACTACTAGTGAGACACGCTATTTCAAACAATTCTAAAGATTCCTTAATTGTACGAACTCAAATGACAAAGGACTTACTCTTAAAGCTAATTTAAATAACTTAATAACAGCCTTAAACGTCTAGATAATATCTAAGTCCTTTACCTTATGTCGTTTTAAACGAGAATATAGTTAGTTTTAACTAGACTTCGTACGTAAACTTAGTAAAGTCTTTATTACTAAATAAAAGTTAAATAATTAAATAACACTACTTAGCGTACAAACGTTTTAGTCCTACGCTACATCCGGCCTTAAACAATAACCTTCTAAGTTAAAACTAAGCCTACGAAATCGTTAAACGACTACTAAGACAATATTCGTACGAAGATAATCTATTAACCCTAAGAGCTCCTCTACTAAAACCGACTGTATCGTATAAGTCTTAGACAATCATCCCGAACTCACGATTATTAACGGACTTAATAAAGGTTTATAATAATAAAAGCCAGAAGTATAACGAAGAGTAATACGATATCTTAGATATTCGTCTCTAAGTCTTCTTTAACTATTATACGAAGATCAGAATCTTAAGTAACTAGTACTACTTAATATTCTCGATTATACTAAAAGGACGAGTAGTAGATTTCTATTATGACAAGATTACAAGACGTTCGTATAATTTCCCTATAATAATTCGTATAACTCAGAATTACTTTAAGACTAAAGAGAATTAGCAAAAGTACTTATCTAAGTAAAGAGAAACTATATTAATCTCTACGATTACAAAGAACCTAGAGAAGTCTCAATTAAAATACTTAGAAATTATATTTAATTCTCTTTATACGGCACAACGCGGCCTATTAAAGGAATACTAGATAAAGTATAATCTTCGCGATTAAGTACTAAACGTATATCGTGGAGTAAAAGAGTATAGTCTAACATTATATAAGCCTACACAGACATTTAAAGGGCTATACACAAACTTACGATCTACAATTACTACAGCCGTACGAACGAGGGAAGTTAACACTTACCTATAAAATCGTTTATACGATTATAATCACAACTTAATAAAAAGATAATTTTACAAGAAGGCATAACGATTTCCGGATCGTACAATATTAAACTAGTTCTAAAAGAAGACTTTTCGTTTAAGGAACCCTTCTAATAATTATACGAATAAGAAATATATTATTTGTAAAAAGGAAGATTATTAGTTAATAAATTATTTAAAAGTAAAGTAAAAAGCCGCGTAAGCGAAAGTTAAGAATTACTTAATAACTAAGTTTAATAGATCTAAGGAAGTAACTTAAGCTTTCTTAAGTTCGTACAAAGATTTCCTAGGGGAATTCGATCGTACAATAATAAAAGAAGTGCTAAAGGATATAAAGGAATAAAAGGACGAAGATAAACTAAAAGGATTCTTTATAAAGTACGGGGAAGTCGATAAACGACAAATAATTTAAGTTCTAAACGACGAATCGACAAAACACGCCTTTTTATAATAAAACCCGACGAAGGATTCGTACAAAGGCGAGGTATTCGTTATTAGAGATAAATATTCGTCCGAAGTCTTCTAAGGGATTATACTAAACAACGATACTGCCGGAATCTCTATTATAAGAAAGTAATAAGTCCAAGCACTTCTAAAGCTTAACTTGTCACTAAAAGTTAATTGTACGAGTAATTAAATATATACGATTCGATTTAGAAAAGGAATAATAAAATTAGAGGGATTAATACTCGTACGAATACTTATTAGGCAAGTGAAGTTTTAGATTATTTCAATAAATACCCTGTTTTTATTATATATTTAAGATATAGACTCCCTTAATGTACGATTAAATAACCTTTAAAATATTATGATTTAAAGGGATAAGAAAATTCTAATCGTACGAAAATAAGGACATTTATAAATAATAATTTATATAATAAAAGACACGTTTATATACTAGTACTTTATAAAAATAAAGCTTAAGTAACTTTATTAACACTTTAGACATCCTTTAGTTAAGAAACTATACCGCGTTCTTTAGCGAGTAGAACACGAGGAAATAAACCTTTATACGATTAAGAAGATCTCAAAGTTCTACGAATAATATTAGCTTTATATAAAGAACTTAGGTCGATTTAGATTCTCTTTAAAAAACGATATTGAATTTAATTTCTTTATAATCGTGAATATCTTATATCTTTTAAGAGTAATAGTCCTTTAAGTAATTAATAAGACAACCGGCTTTAATACCGCTCAATTCCTAAAGGATAATTTAGTGAAGATAACGTAGATTACGCTTCGTACGTATTAAATTAATACTTACTTTAGACCCCTAGATTACTTTATATACGATGCCGGGACGAACTTTGTATTATTAGAATTTAGAGTAAATACTCGTATAATAAACGTTGATATAAAAGAAGTCTTAGTCGAGGTATATTAGAGTGTCAGGAAGGTTAAGCGGTATTACGCCCCTTTACGCCGATTGTACGAGATTATTTAAGACGAGACGAGAAGCGAAAACCTAGTAAAAGAAGTAGTTCTTTAAATAGCCGTGAAAGCCGTGAATAATACGGCTAGTCTAAACGGACTAATTCTAATACTTCTTGTTTTTGGAGTATATTTTAGACTTTTGTAAGAGTTGTGGCCATTGCTCCCGGTCACTTTAAGCGAACCCCTCCAAAAGTAACACTCCTTCTTTAGTTAGTAATTAATCAGCGATTTATTAATAGAATTGACTTAAAATTAAAGTTTTTTATTAATAAATAGTTAATAATCCTCGTACGCTAATTACATCTTCGATTTTACAAGTCAATCTCTCTGTATATTATTAGAAGTCACGTGGATTAACTTGATCCTAAAGCCTTTAAATCTCCCGCTTCAACTCATCGACTGTAGTTAGTACAAATAGTAATTTCTTTAACTCTTCTTTCATCCATCGCCAAACCTTCTCGATAGAGTTTAAATCTAGTAAAGAAGGAGGCCAATTGAATCCTCGAATACCATGCTCGAGTCGAGGTAGTCGAGCATATCCTAAATGAACCTTCGCGCCGTCTTCTATAAAGATATACTCAGGCCCGAGTTAATCAAACTTCGGAAAGATAATTGGCTCGAGAACTTAATGAAGGTAAGCCTTTAAAGTAATACCTTTCGAGCCTTCCTCTTTCTCGAGAAACACTAGAGGAGATTTCTAATCCCAGCCTAATGCTCCCCAAATCATAATTAATACTCTCCCTAATCGATATACCGACTTAATACAATCAAGACACCGCTTTTCATTGATCCTTCGAGTAATCCAAACTCGTCTAGTCTTTCCAAGCTCGAATATACATTCGTCACTCCAAATAACCTTTCTCTAATCTCCTCCTCCCTCTCGAGAAGCTACCTAGTCGGATGTCCCCTACTAGCGATGCGAAAGAGCGAAATCAAGGCGTTTCTTTGCTTGTTTTCGAGAGATAAAAGGTCTCGGGTAAGCAATACATCGTCGATAACCTACGCGGCGAAGTTCTCGTCGAATAGTGCGCGCTGAAGCTTCGATGTTTAAGTGGGCCCTCACTTACTTGAGGGACAGTCGACGAGTAGACTAATTCTTAGCGATATATCGAATAATTTGACGAAGTTGACGCTTAGAAACAAATCTTCGCCTTGTCGACTTTCCTTTCCTTTAAGTACGAGAGGATTTAGCCTTAATCCATCGTTTTATCGTAGTTCGAGGGAGGGTAGTTTGTCGCTTAATCTTGGCTATCGAATTTCCGGCTTTTTATAAAGAGCGTACAGTAGAACGCGCAGGTGTGCTCTATTCGCTTTAAGGTGTTTTTCGCCACGAAGAGGAGTAAAGTAGAGGCTCCATTTCGAGTTTAAAGAGATTTCATTAAAAGGGCGTGAAGATATATACGTTTAAAGAGAAGGTACTAGAAATTCGAGTGCGGGGCTCACCTCGCTTAAAGTGACCGGGAGCAATGGCCACAACTCTTACAAAGACCTACTATTTACAGATATACTTACTAAAGTAAAGGCAGTTTAAATAATAATAACGGAATTACGAAAGATTTAAGCCGTATAAAAGATTAAAGATACTTAAAATATAAGAAACGGCCTTAATATTACTAAGACTATACGACTTCTATTATAATCTTTAGTAAAAGTATAGCGAGAGAAAAAGGGATAAATAAGCTCGTTTTCGTTATTATTAGTCACAAGGAAGGAGTATATTATTTAATTGCCTTTAGGACTAACTTCCTTTTGTATAATAATAGTTAAGCCGTTTTACACAAAAGAAATCGCCGAGGTCTTAGAAGACTATGTACAATTAGACTAAGTGTCTCCTTTAGTACAGCCAATTGTCTTAATTCCGTTTAAGACAAAATAAGAACTCGAGAAGGGACTTGTATAATCACTAGAAGTTTTCTTAACTTAGAAAGAGTAATTTAACTTAGACTTATCTCGTATAATACGAGTAGTAAGGAAGATTATTAGCCTTAGTCTTTTATTTAAAGAATCTTAATAAAAGGAGATTAATAGCTTAATTACTCGAGGCGTATTTAAGTTCGTATAATACGACTTAAGGTAATATCGCGAACGGATCTTTAATTCCCGGCTTATTAATAAAATTAAAGGGAAGACAATTAAAGCTCTATACGAGAAATCTAGACTTATGATCTAAGCGTATAACGACGCGGGAAAGAAATAGATCCTTACTCAGTCTCTAACGATTTAACGAATCAGTTAGTGACTTATTTTAATACTTTATCCGTCACTTGTATAAAAAGGGTTATTGATCTTTATTCGGGATATTACTTAGGCGTATGTCTAGTTAATAACGTTTCTGAATCGTATAATTTATACAAGACTACTAAAGTAAATTACTAGTAATTACTCGCCAGATATAATTATACTCGTACGAAAGTTATTATATAGTATCCCGGAATTAAGAACACACTAGTAAGGGACGTACGACACATATTATAAGGTTAAGTTGTATATAGAAACGTCTTCGTACGATTTATGCCTTTTAATTACTTAATTAGGAATACCGTTTAAAGTAGTTAAAATATAAACAGACAATACCTTAATCTTAATTACTAACGAGTTTTAAGAGAAAAAGGAGAAAAAACTCGGGATTGCCGGTTTTTTTTATAAAACTAAAGGATCGTTTATTATATGAATTACCCTTCGCGTTTAATAGATATATTGTGTATGATCGAAAGGACTTCGTCTAAATCCTTTAGAAAGGGCAAGGCGAGAAGTTAGTTAAAGTTAACTTAAGAGTACTAAACTGTACAAACTAGTATTAAGAATAACGGGCTCGAGGGGCATATATTATAACTTTATACTAACTTAAAGCTTCGTACGACTTATTAGTTACGGCTTAATTCTAAGAACTAGAGGATATTGACGTAAAGAACTTAAATAAGCGTATTTAATAGTAGATTTAAAACATTAAATAAGGATTAAATTATATTTCTTTAGACTTATATCGTACGAAGTTATTTGTTTTTGTCGACAGATCCTTTACGAATAATAAAGACTTAAGTTCTTAGCTTAAATACGTAATAATTCTCGGCACGGAAGACGACGACCCTAATTCGTACGATTAAGACTTGTTTCTTCTTTCTAGAAATTTATTTTATTAGAGTAATACGAAGAGTAAACGAGTAACGCGAAGTGTCTTAGTTTTTAAGATTTACAGTATAGTTAACGGGGTTGACATAGTAATCGCGGTGAAGAGTACGATTGATATTATTACGTCGCGGTTAGAGATACTAGCGATTCTAATTGTTATTTATATAAACTCGTTCTCGCTGTACGAATGCCTCGTGAAGCTTAGTACTACGAAAGAGAAGCGGCTAATAATTAATATTATAGCTTTACGTTAATTATACAAATGACGAGAACTTGTAGAAATTCGATAAATTAATAGTTAAGACAACCTAGCGGATGCGATAACGAAGCTAAACCTAAATAAAAGCCTAAAAAAGCTAATTAATAATAATTAGATTATTATATAAGTAGAAGAATAAGTTAAAAGAGAAAAGAAAGTAAAGCTAAGGGAAGAATAATATTATATAATACAATAATTTTATTTATTAAATACGTGTTTTTATTTTATTTTAATCACTTATTTAAATACTATATGAAACGATAGTTATATATTTCTTAACTAAATAAATAATATTTAATACGACGATCGATTATCTAACGACTAATTATTTAACGATAATCTAATAATAAATTAATAAAGGAAAATCTCTATTAGTTTCCTTTGTATAGGCTCTTATACGAAGTACTTATCTTAAGTACCGCGTAAAGGTTAAAGATAAGCTTAAGTTCATTCACTTAAAGGGAGCCTCTGTATAATGCCCAAAAGCTTGGCTATAAAAAGGAATTATACTTATAAACAAAAGGGAATATAAAAGATACGTACGAAGTTACAAGATAATTAGAGTATCTCTAGATTTATTTTCTATTAAGCCCCTTCGTATAAGTCTAGTAATGAGTCCCTGTAGTGCCCTTTATATAATAATTACTTAAACTTCGTTACTCTCATTTCCTAAACCTCTGTCTTCGAATAATAAGTCTTTAAGAGGGGGATTATAACGAGCGGTATAATCTCGCTACTTGTAATTACTATAGTTATCCCCGAAATAATCTTAAACTAAAGTATAGTTAAGGAAAGGCGTTAAGCCACGCCGGGAATATTTAGTACAAGGAACAGCTTAGACAATACTTCTTAATTAAATTAAGAGGGCATTAACGTATAAAGGCCAATATATTATAAGCTACTAAGGTGTAATACGCCCTTGTACAAAGGCGACATCACGTCCTGGCATAGCTAAGACTATTTGTTATAACGTATTATAATATAACGGGCCTAGCTATTACCCGCCGATAATAAGCATAAGATAGGCGTTAGCGTTAGCAGCAGCCAGCGCGGCATTAACGGCGTTAAAGAAAATAAAGGCCTTATACGATATTAGTTCTTAAACAAAAGGACTAAAGGTTCGTATAAGAAGCTATATCCTAGGGATAAGGGCCAGCTCGTATAAAGAGAAAAAGACTAATATTATGTGGTATAGTGTGGTGTGGTGTAGTGTAGCTACGTAGGCGTTAGTACTACCTTACTAAGGTTGCAGCAGCTGTGCGAAGCTAGTCTCGAGGGGGTAGACTTCGTACGAGGGAAAGTACTTACCTAGTTATAGTAGTAGTAATAGTGGTGGTGGTGTTGTGGCTTACGGAAGACCTTTCGTTAGTACATAGCGACAACGAATTAAATTACCTTATAGGCAAGGTAGAAAAGAGAAGCGCCGATTCGTACAAGGTTATCTTAAGTCGTATAAAGAATATTTAAGGAGGAGGAAAGCTATACAAAGAAGAAAAAGGGGACTTACTATTACTACTACTATTGTTACTATTAGTTAAAGAAGAAGAAAAGAAAAAGAGAAGAGGGAATTTAAAAAATCTCTTTTATACGTAAGAAAAGCTAATAATTAGCTAGCGAGAGACGTACGAGGAAGGAACGAAGTCGTTCCTTCTTAAAATAGTTACTATTTAATATAGCGAGTTAAAGTCATATAAGGCACGTACTTTATACGAAGGAAGAAGAGGAGCTAGGGATAATACGTTAGGTTGCGCGCATTTTGTATAAAGGAGAAAGAAGGTAGGAGAGTTTTTCTTTTGACAAAAGAAGAGTTACTAGTATTAGGATAGCCTTAGCTAAGGGGCATTCTCTTACTTTAATAGCTTTCAAAAGATAGTCGTCTCTCTTAGCCGAGATGAAGCTTAGTTTTATACCTTGCCTCCTAGTTTTGTACAAGTAATACTTATACGAGTTACGGGGTTTAGTACTTAATATATTTAAGGTAGCTTTTTCCTTTTCGTACGAAAGGGACACACAGAATATACTTAATCAAACTTCACTTATTATATTCTTTGTCACTTAATATCAGGTATCGAACCTTAGTTAGATACTAACAATAGTTTTTATATGTGAGTAATAAAGGTAAGTGAAGTCGAACGCTAGCTATCCTTCTTTAAGATACCGCGCGAGTCGCTAGTACTAATATTATTAAAAGAGACTCGAGGGGCTTCGTAGACAATAGTAATAATACGTCTATTAACTCGTCTAATAACGATATTTTATAGCTCACAATTTAAGACGACTAAGAACTCATTAAGAGTTATATAATCTCCAGCGAATTTATACTTTTTAGTTTAAATATTATACTTAAGCTTATTTAAGGCTTTCTCGTATACGTTATTAAACTAGCGGTTAAGTGAGATTTTTTTAGTAACCGCGTATGTCGTGAACTTTATATAAAACTCGTTATAAGTTATATTACTTATTTATAATTAAGTATACTTAAGCCTAGCGGCCTATACTTAGTTATAGTTAAAGAAACACTAGTTTAAAGCCTTTAAGACATTAGCGGCTTTATTAAAGTCTCTAGCGAAGTCGGGGTCTATTTATTAAAAAATAATAGTCTTAGCCTCTCCCTTTATATACTTAAAGTAAGCGTAAACTTATAATTTATTAATAAAGAAGTTACTTAAGTATTTTTAAATAAAAAGCTTTATATTTATCTTTTAGGCGTTATATTTAATTTCGCCTTTATAATTACTAAAGGGGTGTGGTGCAGAAGTGGAGTAGAGCCTTGCGATTAACGTAAGGAGAATTAAAGTGATTAATTGTTCTCTAAAATACATAAGGAAATCAAGGGAACACGTTATTCTCTTAAAAGTAGTATAACGTGGCAGAAACTATATCTAGCGTAACGCGCAGTTAACCGAGCATTAGCCCGTGCCTATACGACACACCCCTTAACCAAGTAATAATAATAAGCCACTAGTATTATAGTTAGTTACGCTAAGCGAGAGTAAACACTAAACTAAATACTTAGGCCACAACTATTCCTATACTATTAAGTTAGGCAAACAACCCTCTTATTTAAAGTGGCGCAGCCCCTACTTAATTCTTAATCCTATAACCACTTTATATTATATATATCGACTCTTTTCGATCTACTAATTAATTAATTAATTAACAATTAATTAATTAATTAATAAATTAATTAACCGGCACTATAAGTATCTCACGGCGATCTATTACTGCCGTTAAGGCTAATTATCTGTCCGCCGTTATAAGTTATTTAAATTAAATTAAGTTAATCGTCGATCTTAAAGTTATATATTAATTTAAGTATTACTAATTATAATAGGCGAAGAAGAAAAAGGAGGCTAAGAAGGCTCTAAAGGCTACTCTTACTCCAAAGAGAACTACTATAACTACTCTTATTACTCGTGCTCGTGCTCTTTGTGTTAAGGGAGTTAAGCGTGCGGTTATTTACTTAAGTTATATTAATAACGCCCTTCAAACTAAAAGCACTAGCGAGTACTTTAATATTATTAGTTAAGGTACTCGCTACTTTATATACGCCTCAGGCCACTCCTATAAGGTTACTCCCACTACTGCCTAGGCCCCCTTCTTAGTTTATTAAGTTACGCTCTTAAATAACGTAAGCGGGAAGGTAAATTCTTTAAGTTATTCTTTTCTAACGTAATTATTAACCTTTTTAAAAATTAAAGCGCTTAAGAGTTCTTATTTTAACGGCCCTTAAGAGTCAAGTTATTACTAGTAAAGCTACCGGTAGAATAATTAGCTCTATTAGTCGTACTTTAAGTGCGGCCTCGGCTGCTCTCTATGTCGATTCCTCCTCAGAGTTAGAGGGTAGTAAAGAGACTCCTCGGGGAGTAACTCCGGCTTCTCTTATTACTCCTGCGGCTGTTACTCTTACTACAGTTATAAGTAGAGCTAATAGAGTTACTATTGTGGCCGCTAGTATTAGTGCTAGTCTTATTACTTTCTGGGCCTTAATAACTAATAAGCCTCTTAGAGTTACTCTTATACTAAAGTAAGAAGCTTAAGCTACTCAGGTTAAGGAGTTTATTAAAGTGATTACTAGTACGTTAAGTAACTTAGTTTAGGAGGTTTTAGGCCTTTTAATTATATAAGTTACTCTCTTTTATATAAGGCGAGGCTTAAGAACTTTTAAATAACTAAGTGTCCCCTTATAATTTACTTACGTTACGTTGTTTTTATTATAAAAACAAATAACTATTAAAAGTAATTAAATCTTCTAAATACCGTGAATTTCACCCCTAAACTTAGTTACTCTCTAAGTAAATAAAATAATAAGAGAATTTACAAAGGAATAATAAATATATAAGAAAATACCCTTATAATAAAGGAAAAAGTAAAAAACGTATATAAAGACTTACTTTAAAGCGAGGGCTTTATAGTGAGTTACTCTAATTAAGCACGAACATCGACTAAGTTAATAAGAGTAACAAAATTCTCAAATTTCTATCGAGAGAGGTTCTTTATAAGTCTATTAGCGGGTATATAGCCTATAAGTAAATATTCGACTGAAAAAGTGCCCTTTTAAAACTCTTAGCGTAATCACATATTTTAAATATTAACGTAACGTAGCTTAATAGAAATACGCTAATTTTCCCTAATGATTAACTATATCGTTTATTAATTATTATAGAAGATTCTCTAAATTTCCCTTAACTTAAGACATAACTCTTAAAAGAAACGTTATAAAGCTATAATCTCCTTAGCCGTGCGCTTAACGCCTAAAAGCTCAGCCTATATAGTCAAAGTAGTAACTATATTTTATAAGGCTACTCTCCACAAAATTAAACCTCTAAAAAGTATTATAATATAATTATTAAAAGAGCGCCTAATATTGAAATCGTCTATAAATAAAGCATCTGAAGCTATAATAAGCTAAGAGTCGCGTAATTTATAGTTATAAGTAATCGCCAAAAATCGAGTTCTGAAGAGGTAACGAATAGTCTAATTAACTGCCGCAAAGTACTCTAAAAAGGGGTTAGTTAAGAAGTGAGAAAGTCTTAAAGTTATAAATATAACGTTTACGCGCAATATAATTACTATATAAAGTATTAAGTTAACCTTCTCTTAATACTCTTTAATTTAAACTAAGGTTACTTGCCCTTAATTCTTTAGTAACTTAACTTAAAGTAGTAGAGTACTTAGGTAATTTCTATTTATTAAGTTAAATCGTAAAGTAACTTTTTAAATATAAGTGTCGTGTATTAAAGAAATAGTCTTTACTTAACGATCTCTAATAACGCGAACACCTAAAAACCACTCTATTAATTCTCCTCTAGTAAGCTCGTATATCGTATTTAAGCCGTCAATAATAAGTTAAGCGTCTTTAAGGGCTAAAAAGTAATATAACACTTAAATATTATTAATATAAAAGATAATAAAGACTAAACGTTACTTGTTTATAAAGATACAAGGCTCCTCCTTATAAGGGATTAACCTTAACTTTAACAAAGTTCTAGTAAAGTCTCCGTATTATAGTACTAGCGAGTCTCTGAGTCTATAAAGTGTATAATTAACTTCTACTACTATCCCGTCTTATTTAAATCTGTCTAGTAAGTAGTAGCGTACGCGAGCACTTGATTCGCTTCGTTTAGTGTTAATAAAGGCGTTAATAATATTAAATTAGATTATCTTTAAATTAAATTAAACTACTATTACTATAGCGGTCCTAAAAGAACAAGCAATTAAGGTTACTATATATATTAAGAAAATTGACGTTTCAGGTTATAAGTCTCCCTTAATAACAACTCGCGAGTAACACTTAGTTAAATACCCTAATAAATCGACTTTAGCGTGAAATACTTATTTTAATAATATTAATTATTTAGTAGCGAAGCTTTATTTAACGACTCTCTAGTAGTTACGCGACTCTAAGTTAGTGATTTCCTTGATTACGTCGGCTCGGAAGTGCTCTCCTAGAGGGTGATTCTTAAGGTCTCTCCAATTTAATAAGTCCTTTAATAATTAAGATTAATATATTCGTAGGAGATTAACTAGTTATCGAATTTCGATATTTTTAAGAATAAACGCTAAGATAATAACGTGGACTACGCTTAAGTCTTTCCCGTCTCTTTACACTAGTTCTTAACTAAGCTAAAAGGTCCCTAGAAAGTCCTTTAAATACTCACAGTTACTCGACGGGTTTAACGATTCTGTAATTAACTCTTTAATAATTACTATATAAACGCTTCGATTCGGTTTCGTTATCTTACTACTAACTCGAGTCTTTCGACCGTCGCTAGTTACTCGATCTTCTACCCTCTTCCTCTATAAAAGTTTAAGTAAGTTATTATTAATTAAGGCCGGAAGTAATAAGTATTACTTTATACTTAATTCTTCCCCTAAATCTAACGAATTAAGATACTCCTTATACTTTATTACTTAAGGTAAAGCTTTTAATTACTTAAGGCCGGCACCTTAAGTAAGTGCTCCCTGACGCTTAAGACCGCGCTTTTAGTCGTATAGCCCTTAAGAGTATATAATAACTTATAATATTAATTAGCGCTTAACTTCTACATTTCTCTTAAAGTTTAGTGCGCCACGTAAGACATCTCTCCTAATTATACTCTAAGACACTAACTGTCTTAATTTGTCGACTCGTTTTAAGACTTAATTAAGGTACTCGTAAGTAAGAAGTCTAGTACTCTTCCTTAATTGTTTCACCCCCGAGTTTTTACTAACGAGTTCTATTAATCCTGACTTTTCTAAGGGCAGTATTAGTTACTTTACCCCCGTAATTAAAAGCTTAATCAAAGGCTGTAGCGCCCCCGAGGTTATAAACTCAGTAGTGTAGTAGGGACAGCCCCTGATTTCTTTTGTCATATGACTGCGCTAGTCCTTCGCATATATAAGGAGTTAACACTTGACTATAAAACGTCAAGAACGTAATATTAAATATATTCTATTTATTAAAACCTTTTCCCTCCTCTCCTTTGCCGATTCGTACTCTTTAAATATATAATATCTTTAGATTTAATTAATCTGTTATTTATAGAGCCTAGAATCTCCTCTAGTGGCTTATTACATATTACCCTCTTATTATATAGATTAGGGTTCGTCCCTCTTATATATTTTTAGTGACTTATATAAGGAGTGAGTTACTACTAGAGGAGGAACTAAGTAAGTATAATAGTAAGGCCCCTATGTATTAATTTATATAGGGAGAGTCAAGAAAAACGACAATTATTTAAATTAAGGGAGCTATTTAATTAGTTATCTCTTAGCCCTTAAGGCAAAACGACGAACATAAAGAATACAGACCTTTAACTTAGGGAGAACGAAGACTACTAAGGAACTAAGGAAAGCTATAAAGTGGGAGTACTTATAATACTAGAAAATCTGTTTCCCTTAGGCTACTATTCTAATTCTATTATTCCGAGACATAGTGCCTAGTTACTTCGTATTAACTTTTATTCTTAGCGAAGGTTTTAGCGTTTTTAAACGTAATTAGTATTCTTTAAACGCTAAAAAAAGTCGAGACTTTATAACGGAACTGAAATTAATATATTAAAGGCTTAAGCGGAGTACTAGCGAGCTTGTATTTTAGAGTGTTCGGCGAGATATAGAACTTTTAGGCTAGTCTAAAGCCTAAGTGGCTTACGCCGAGTGTTAATCTCTTTACTTTGTTTTCTTATTATATTTACTTTTATTGTTTTTATAATTTCCGTATACGAGCTTTAAGCTTTAAGGCGTGTTTATTTTAGTTTAGTAGTTATTAGCGTTCGCTAGGGGCTAACTAAGGAGCACGGCCCTGAACCTTTACTAAGAGTTATTAATATTTATTTCGCTTTAAAATAAGCGAGAGCTTGTATACTTTTTGTTTTAAGGGAGGAGGTTTCCTTTATATTTCTTTAGTAATTAATACACTATATTCTCAGTTACTTTCTTATATTCTAATCGACGATACTATTAACTTACTTCACTACGACCTTTTTATAACAACACACGATGTTAAACAACAGAAACATCGACTACGGCTATAGTAACCCTAGGATAAGTGGGTTCAGTAATATTATAATGCCCCCTGGCTCTATTTTGACAGGAGTAACTCCTCTATTTAGACCTAGAATTACTATTAGGCTAAGTATTAACACTTTTACACTCTTTAAGGACACTATTTCTTAAACCTCAGAGACTTCTTAGAAGAAGAATAAGAGAAAAAAAGAAAAGTAAGGGACTAGTAACTCTAATTTTACTAATCTTACAGGGCTACACTAATACTTTAGCCTTACTTTTACTATAGACGACTTAAAGAACTTAAAAATCTATCTTAGTTAACTTATACCTATCGCCGGAACCCTAAATGCCCCTATCGTTAACGGAATCGATGTTAGCAACTACTTCCGGATTCTCGATTAATACTTTATAGCTTATATAGTTACTAATAATTAAGTCAAGAAAGAATAAGTGGCTAAGTACGTTACTTAAGCTTATATATAGACTATTTAAAAGCTTTTAGGCTTTAAAGAGAGTAGTTATATTAGCTTCAAGGATATTATAATTTAAGAGTACTAACGCGATAATATAAAACGCTGCCTATATACTAATAGTTACCTTAACCGACTTAAGTATGACTTTAAGGCTCTTATAAGGGACGGCGAGCTTACTCCTAAATAGTGCCGCGACTTCCTCTAAGTATTTAAAGAGGTTACTGTCAATTATATTAACCGTAATAACCTTATTAACAAGTAAGCTTCTATGAGATTTATCTTCTCTCTTCCTTAGAATTTACGAACTAAAGTTATATAAGCTACTTTTAAGAATAATAAAACCTTAAACATTAATAATATAAACTTATTTAGAAAGGTCTACTCTATTATAAAGGCCTACCTTAACTCTAAGAGGGAGTTAAGCGCTATTATTAAAGAGTAAGGCATCACTGACTAAGTATAAGGTAATATTAATAGTATTAACTTATTTACTAAGTACTTTATACCTTAACTAATGACTTATATTATTCCGCCTCGTAATAATAGACTAACACCCCGGCACTAGTCTGACTTTATTAATTACAGGGACAGCTTTACACAGGACGAGATTTCTAGAGTATTAAAGTAATAAGACAAGGAACTATTTGTACTTAATTTCCTTCTTACTTTAAAGAAAGTTATTAAGAACTTAAGTAAAGTTAATATAAGAGATTTAGATTTTATTACTAAAGGATTAGAATATATAAGGATTCTCGGAGTAATAGTTTAAAGAGCCTTTAATACTAATTTTACTACTAAAGTCAATATATTTATGTTCTTTAAAGAGGCCTAAAAGTAAGTTACTGTCGACTATAGTGTAATAAATTCGAGTTCTTTGGGGTATAATAAGCGTGTTAGGGATAATTATAGTTGTCGCTAGTGTATGAATTAATATTAGTTAGGTATAAGACCTTAAGAGTATTATAGTTATATAAATTAATATTATAATTACAAGAAATAAATTAGTCTTAGTATTATCCACGAAGCCGACGATACTAACTACATTTACATTAGCTTATAGTAAGAAGGGAAAAAGTTATACTTCATCTAGTTTCCCTTAGACAGAAGGTCTAAAAGACATTACATTTTAACGCGAGTCTTAAACACCTTATATAACCTTAACCCTAAACGTCGAGTTAAAGTAATTAAAGAACTCCTTAATATAAGAAAAGAAGTTGCGCTTATTAAGGAGAAGGGGGATAAGGAAACATAATCTTCGACTATTCTTATTATAAGTTATATTAAGCTTATTAAAGAGCTTACGAGAGACCTCAACTCGGATATTATTAGTTAATAGGACTGCACTAAGTACTAATTAATATAAATCTAAAATTTACTAGCGTATAACACTAATAGTACTAATTCTAAAGCTATAATAGCTCCGGTCGAGACTAAGTAATAAAAGGGAGTACTTAAATAAGAGCTATATAAGACTTTAAATAAACTTTAAGAGAAGATTAAGTCTTAATTTACTTATAGTAAACCAAAGGCACCCCGCGATATTAAAGAACTAGTCAAGTTCGCTAATACTATAGACGTCGACAGCTTAGTAGAGACTAAAATAATACCGCAATAGATTCTAGCCTGTAATAAGTCTAAAGTCTCTAACTTAAGTATAAAAACGACATTTACTACGACACTAAAAACACTTTCTAAAACATCACTTACTAGTAGTATAACAAGAAAGAGAGCTTCGAAGTCTAAGGCACTAGTAACACTATTGGCTATCCCTAGACTTATATCCTATATAACGTTATCCCGAAGTCCTCGCGTATAAGAGGCGTTAACTTAAAATAGTTATAGGCTTAATAATATCTTAAATAAATTACTCGCGTAAAAAGAGCTTCTTAGAAACCTTATATTAAGAGAAATTATAGTCCTTATAGACCCGCTTAAAGTATCTCGTCTTTTTACTAAAACAATTAACCGACGTATATAAAAGGAATTAATTGTTAATATTAATACCTTAAAGTTCGAAGAACTAGAGTTAATAACTAAAGAAGATATTATTATATATTAAAAACTATTTCACGGCACTTTATATACTCTTTTAAACCTCTATATTATTAATGTTTTTATAACTACGAATTATAAACGACGACTTAAGGAAATTAAACAGGAAGGCCTTAAGTTAAAGTATAAGTATTAGGAAGAGTGTATTATAACTTATAACTTTATCCCAAGAAATCTACTAGCGGCAAAGTTTAGAACATAATAAAGACGTTAGCGACTTCAATTGTTTATATAATAAGAAGCTCTTATTAATAACTTAGTATTATAGCTTATAGTTAGTGTTATCCCGGTCTTTAGTCTGATCCTTATAATATTACTTAAAACTATAATATTACTTAGTAAGTATATCTTTAGAAACCTTTTAACGAAACACACTCGCGCTTAAGAACTATTATATACTAAAGTAGCCTTATTAAGGACGACAGCTAAGACAAGAAACTTATACTTCTTGTTAGTACTAAAAGTTATTATTATTATATTTAGCTGAACTAAGGTCACTAATATTAAAGTTACCCTTAATATAAGAGTTAAAGTTAGTTATATAACACTTAAAGTAGTTACTCTCTTGGAGCTCCTTATTACTAGAAGCTAGACTATAGCTCTAAAGATAATCACTAGAGTTAAGTCCTGATTTGTTAGTTTTATTAATAATATTATAGTTGCTATAAGTAATTACGTTGTTAATAATAGATTTTATATTATAAACGCCCTTAGTATAAAGGTCATTCTAAGCTTTTTATTCTTTTATAAAGCTAAAGTATTGTTCCGCTATTCTAAAGACTATAATAGAAGTATTATATTAGTTTAGTTTTGGGATTAGTAATTAAGAGATATTATTATAGTTAAAACTAATAATATTATAGAGGATACTAAGGACACTAAAGCTCTTTAAGAAGAAAACAAAATAAGTATAATCTTTTTAAAATAAATAGACTTTAAAGATAATTATAAAGAAGAAGACTTCTCGAGAAAAGAGTAACTAATTATATATCGAGCGCTGTTATTAGTGCCTTGGAATACTCGATTAACCCCTTATAATATAACCCTCAATTATTAAAGCTTAGGGGCAAGCTTTATAAAGGGGGGGACAAAGTAGTACTAAGTAATAATAATAAAGGCGATACTATTCTTATTAAGTACTTAAAAAGAGAGTTTTACGTCCTAAAATTAATACTTAATAATTTTTAATAAAAGGTAATCTTAGATATATTCCTGGAGGAGAAGTTAATTATAGAACTATTCTTTCTTAAAACTTTTAAAACTAGTTCTTTAACTAAAGTCACGCTTACTTTCAAATAAACGAAGAACTATGACGATCTCCTAATTAAGAACCCCTTTTAGAGCACTTAGAATATTACTACTTAGATTAATATTATATATAAATTAAAAGCCAAGAAAGTCTAGTTAATTGACGAAGCCGACCTGATAAGCGACCCCCCGAGAGGGATAGATAATTAATATAAGAGATTAAAAGACTAAGGGACTAAGTAAGAATAATTAGGGAAATATTAAGAGTTATTATTACTACGCTTTATTAATATACCTTGTAGCTCCCGACTTACGCCGGAGAGACTAGCCAAACTTGACGTCGGGAAGCTGTTATAACCTAAAAAGAGAGTTCTCTTTAATAAAATAATAATTAATAAAGAAGGAACTATAGCGTTCGACTGGCCTAAATATAGTAGATTCTACGAAGATATCTCTCCCTTAATTGTTATTAAGACTATTAAGTATAAAGCTTAGTAAGCCCCTAACTTTTTATTATTACGAGCTTTAGTCCTAAAAGTCACGAAAATAGTGCAAGAGCGTCTTAATAAGAGTGTTCTTAAGATTTCTAAAGGCTTATACTGAAATACTTAGTTTTTAGTAAAAAAAAAGGAATCTAGAAAATATAGACTTATTAACTTAGCTATTATATTAAATACTATTATATGAAGGGATGTTAATCTTTTACCTTTAGTAAATAAGTTCTCTAAAGAATTCGCTAGTTACTACGTCGTTAGCCTCGTTGACTTATACTCCGGCTATAATTAATAAACTCTCTATAAGTCTAGCCGAGACATAACTACCTTTTATATTTTAAACGTAGGCTTAGTTAAGAATATAACTCTCCCCTAAAGTATTATAAACTTTATTACTTAGTTTATTAAAACAATTACTCGTATACTAAAGCCACTAATTCTTAGTGTGTCTATATTATTCTTAGATAATATAAGAGTTAAGGGACTATACATAGACTATAATTAAAAAGAAGCTCGTCCCGGAATCTAAAGATTTATCTTAGAGTATATTTAAAACCTTAATAAGACGCTAAAACGCTTAAAAAAAGTAAGTACTATTATTAGCCTGAAGTCTTAGTTTTGTTTAAATAGTATAAACATTATAGGATACGCTTATAACTCTAAGAGGAAAGAACCTTTAGCGAGATACTTAATTAAGATTAAGAACTAGAACTCACTAAGTAACTTAATAGAAGTTAAGGCATTCTTAGGCTTTATTATTTACTTTTAAATTTAAATCAAAAACTTCCGACTAATCGCTAAGCTATTATATACATTATTTAGAAAAGGAGTCAAGTTCTTTTAGGACTTAGAAATTTACGACAAAGTAATATAAACTCTTAAAGATACGTTATACTTGTTTCTAGTTTTATATTAAATTAATTATAACGAGGGTATTAGAGAGATAATTATTAGTGTTAACTTAAGTAATATAAATTAAGGAAGTTTCCTTAGCTAAAGAGACTCTTTAATAAACAAAATACGACCTGTAAAGTATAAAAGTAGTTTTTAGAGTAAGACTAAAGTTAAGTATAATACTATTAAGCGAGAATATAAAGGTATACTTTATATTTTAAAGAAACTCAAGATTTAACTCGTTAGTGTATACTTTATTATTAAAATAGACGCTAATACCTTAATTACTTAACTAAATAGAGCCGCCTACGATTATCTTAGCGCCTTACTTATTAAATAGCTTACTTAGATACGCCTATTTAATTTCGAAGTTCGGTATATTAAAGGCTTAATACACGTCGTTGCCGATTAACTCTCTAAGAGACTAAAGTATACTAACGACACGCTAGAAGAGAGTAATATAGACAAAGATTAGATACTTTCCGAGTTAAGAGCTTATAAGATATACCCTGTGGAAGTATCTAACACTAAAAAACCTATTAATTTAGAACCTAAAGAAGTAATAATAGACCTTAAATTACGTAAACGAAACGACATTTTACTAAATATAAAAGTAAAAGTGTAACACTTAAGAGACAAAGGGGAACTTAGCTCCTCTAATAATTCAAGCTCTATTAAAGGAGAATTACTTATCCTGGCTAACAGGTACGGCGAAGGGTACTAGTAAATTACTTAATACTTAATAATACTTAAGACTCCCAAGGATATAACTAGAAAGTAATTTCGAGTCTTTAAACGGGAAGCTTTAAACTATAGTGTGTACAGTCACCGGATTTAGAGGCTCCTTATAAAAGGTTCTACTATTAAGCTTATTATTAACACTAATAAAGAGAAGGAAATTATACTTTAGAGCTACTATAATAATTTTAATTATAAAAGGAGAGAAAGCACTTATTATTACATTGTCACATAGTACTTTTAGAAGGGACTGTTTATTAATTATATAAAATACGTCTAAACGTGTAAGAATTATTAACTCTAATTAGCGAAACGTCTTAAGGAGCCTCTTTACCTTATAGTATTAAATAGACTTATAAAAAAGTGGGTATTAGATATTACTTATATACTACTACACAGGGGAAAAGGCTACCTTATTATTACAAGAGACGACATAAGTAAATAAGCTGAAGCTAGAGCTCTCCTTACTAAAGAGGTTAAATATATCGCTGCTTTTATCTAAGAAGATATTATTTGCCGTTATAAGTTATTTTAGAGACTTATTATAAATAGAGGAACTAAGAATATAAGGGAAGTACTAGAATTACTTAATAAAATAGAGGTCGAGCGAATTAAGATCTCGGTATATAACGCTAAAGCTAATAGAATAATCGAACGAGGCCATGGACTTATTAAGAATGCCTTATTAAAAATAAAAGGACGTTAAACTAATAACTTTTCCGTAATATTATTTATTAATAAAACTACTATATATAGTCTAATTAGTTATATACTATTTTATATAATATATAATAAGGAGGCGATCTTACTTATTAAGACAAGAAACCTAATATAAAGAACGTTATTCACTAAGGAGGTTCGTGACTAATCGAAGTTACTATAGCTTAAGGCTATACAGTTTTAAATAAGACAAGAACACATTAATAAGGCTATTTTTAAGAAGACTTAGCGTCGTCAAGAAGGCAAGGAAGCCTTTAATCTTAAACATAATATATAGAAGAGACTATTTAAAAAGAAAGACTTAGTCCTTTACTAAGACTTAATATAAGAGAATGATATATCCTCAAACCGAGCACTCGACTTCAGGTGGCTAGGTCCTTATAAGATCGCTAAAACTTACACTAATAAAGGTTATTATAGACTTAAGGAACTCAGCGATAATAGCCCCTAGTTATAACAAACCTTCGCCGGCAATAAGCTTAAGCTCTTTTATAAGAAGAATAACTTTATTTATAATAATAGTAATAAAGTAAGAGAGGCCTTTAGTAAAGACGACAACTTAACCCCTCTAAATCTTAAACTAGACATTAATTTATAATACTTTAACAACCCCGAATTCTTAGAGAACCTTATGATTCCGACGATATAGTGTATTAAGGACGATAAGATAGTGATTAAAGTCCCTGAATTGTCAGTACAACAGCGTAGTAAGTACTAAGTAATGTCTGACTTAGAATAAATATATATACTTTATATACTAGCGTTGCCGACAACATTTCTTTAGCTAAATAAACCTGGCCTTAATAACTGTCACTTACTTTCACGAGTAACTGTCGCGACACAAAACTTAAAGCTAACACGTTAGTATTAAGGCTTTAATATTAAGGAACTAGTATAAGGACGCACCCCTAGTTTTTAAAGGGGGGGACAATATACTACCGCATATTAAAATCATCAAAACAATCGCCAAACTAACTTCGTATTACTAAAAACCACGATTTAGGACACCTCAGTATTATAATAAACACAAAAAAGAGCCTATATAGCCCTAAGTAAGTCAAAGAGAATATTAGCCCCACGTTATAAGAACACTTATCTCTTAAAGTAAAACTTAATAAAAAACTAACGCCATTATAGACTACTTGCCGTATACGAATATATAATAAGTTTAAAACGAGACTACTATTATTAAGCTAGTAATATTTTAGGCGGCAGAAAGTAACTTCGTTTAAATAAGCTAATTGTTAGGCTCGATCCGTAGGACTAAATTCTAAAACAGTAAGTTGAACCTATAGCTTAGGCCAGAAATTCGAGTCTAACGTATTAAATACCCTAAAGAATATAGACGTAATATACTTAGGCGCTAACTCTCGGTAATTAATAAAAAGAGAGGAAATAATAAAGTAAGTCTATTATTCTTAAGGACAAAGCTAACACTTATAAAGCCATTAACCTTAATATAATACTTAGTGATTTATAAAGGACGACACTAAGAGTACTATCGACAAACTAGCCTTAAACTAATAAGTAAATCACACGATTTATGTAAAGTAAGTAGAAGTTTAGGAAATCTCCTAGCGAAGAGCTAATAACACGCTTAAAATTAGAGCCGTGTTCTTTAAAACCTCAAGGACTATTTATAATAGCCTTAAATCTAGGAATTTACTAGTTAGTACTTTCGTTAATAAGCCTAAGTAAGTCTTAAGGAGGTTCGCGATTTATCTAAGAAGATCTCTTATTATAGGCGACAAAATATAATTAACGTTAACTTCACCCCACGTATTAAAGGTTTAAGTATATTATCAGCCGACGACCCTTAACTAGTGAACCTTTTAGGGATCGAGTATTAGTCGACTACCCCTAATTAACTCTGTCTAAAGTCTCTCGCCTGTTAAGTTAGGGCCCCTTTAATATATACGTCGATACTTCTTAGTCCTTTCTCGTTAAAAAGTCTAAAAGAATAAAGACTTCTCTTGCCGTTTATTAATATTAGTAAACAAGAAGTAATATACTTCGCACTTAAAGTATTAATAAGAGACTGCAAGTTATAAACAACTTTTAAATATAATATAATAGTTTTATAACTAAGATAGACTTATAAGTAAGAGTACTATTATTTTAAGCTCGTATTAATATCGCTAAAGTAATAAAGACTTTATACCCTCGACCTCTAGTTAAGTTTAGTAATAAGTACTAGTAACTAATTAAGGCTAAGGGTACGACTTTAAGTGTTCTTATAAATGTTTTGTTACTACTTATTACTTTATTCTAAGAAGTGTCGTTAAGTAGAACGGACAGGGACAAAGTTAATAACTTATAGAGTAACTGACTAAGAGTTAAGTTTAACTTCGACCTCGAGATTAATAATAAGTTCTTTAACCCCTATTAAAGAACTAAAGTAATTAAGAGACCTTAACTATAACCGAACTACTATTCCGAGAAGATCTCTAGCTAATAGGACCCTATAGCATATTATCTTATACTTAATTACTACTAGCTTAATAGTATTTAAGTTAATTAAACTCTTTTACCCTTAGAAAGCTTAGTTGTTTTAAAGACCCTCTATTAGCTTTAATAACTAAAGGTGACTTACTTATTAAGGAGAGAAAGGGCTATTTCTACTATATTAAGAACTAAGAACTTATTATAGCCTCTTAACCCTACTCGACATATTACGACTATTAATTTACTTACTCTTTTTGGCTTTTTATTATAAACCTTCGAAGTTAGCGAATCTAGCCTTTACCTTATCTAACTAACTAATTAATAAGAGACTAGCGAAATAATACTACTTATCTTTAATAGTGTGACTTACGTAAGTATAATAAGAGTATATTTATAAAGGGACCTAAAAGTTACTTAATAACTTATTACTAAGGGAAGATTAGTATAACGTGACACGCACGTTCTTAGCCTAAGGGGTAGAGTTTAATACGAGTAGTCGCACGAGGTGGCCTTAATTCCTATTAGTTTACGAACTTAAAGAAGACAAATAGTATTATTTCCTTAACTTATTAAGAGAATATAAGTACTAGCGCTATAAAGAGGTTAAATAGTTTAATATTTAACTTAAATAACGTTAAGGTAAAGTCCTAGAGTTCACTTTAGGCATTTTTTAAAACACGAGTTAAGGACTAAAGATAATAGTCGTATTATAATTAGTGTAAGAAAGGTGTTAATATAATTTATAAATAGCTAGTCAAGTATAAGAAGAAGAGATAAAAGTAAAACTCACGAAATTAAGGCGCGTTAAGACCTCTATAATATTAACCTTTAGTGTTAAAGCTAAGAGCGCTTAAGCTAAGATACGAACCGATTTCGATGGCACCTCCGAGGTAGCTAATAACGAAGGACTCTTCTTAAAGGTCTACGAGGAGTTAATAGAGCTTAGATAGTGTTATAGAAGGTCAACTTACTGCGTTAAGGCGACTTAACTTTATATTAAAGTTATTATTTAGAGATCGAGGTACGAGAAAGTTAAGTAAAGACTATATATAAGTTAACGTAAGTGTTACAGAAGAAGTTACTGTCTAGTAAGAAGGAAGTAAGTAAACAAGGAAAGCTCTTTATTACGTCACCTTTACGACTAGGTAATAACGAAGTTAAAGGTATTAAGCTCTAATAGCGCGCTAAAGTTAATAGTAAAGGCTAAGGTTATTGCCTTAAAAGTATTAAATAGTAAAGAATTAGCGGCAGAGAGACCTTTAAGAATACTTAGAGTTATAGTAATTAAAGTTATTATTAAGTAAAAGAGGATCTTACCTTAATAGTATAAGAAAAGTAATAGTAAAGTCGATCTTAATATAAACTTAGCGGGGAAGTTTACTTTCTTTAGAAGTATTATAACGAGAAAAAGTATAAGAGGTATTATTTAATTAATAAAAAGAAGGAAAAAAGAGATCGAGACGCGTTAAGGTGCTCTATAAAGAGAATAGTATTAAGAAGAGGTTATTATATTTAAGGAGTTAAAGTTAGAAAGTTAGTAGGGGAGAGCTAGCCTTATATAAGAGGGCAAGAAGGTACTAAGTGAGACGATTATTTACTTTAAAGGTAATAGGTTAACTATTACGGGACTTTATATATACTAACTATATAGTATCTTACTAACGATTTAAGACGCTTTAATTAGCTGTTTACTTCTTTTTAGTATATATTACTTGAGGGCGAGTAGAGTCTTTAAAGGGGGGGACGTATATAGTGGGGACAGCCCCTAATTTCTTTTGTCACATGACTGCGCTAGTCTTTCGCATATATAAGGAGCTAATACTTGACTACAAAACGTTAAGAACGTAACACTAAATATATTTTATTTATTAGAACCTTTTCCCTCCCCTCCTTTACTAATTCGTACTTTTTAAATATATAATATCTTTAGATTTAATTAATTTGTTATTTATAGAGCCTAAAATCTCCTCCGGTGGCTCGCTATATACTACCCTCTTGTTGTGTGGATTAGGGTTCGTCCCTCCCACAGTAGTTTTTATAAAACTCATTACTTAACTTAATTATTCCTTTTCTAAGGTAATACTTATTATTAATTCCAGTATATTAAGTGCGCTCAGTCGATTAATTATATTAGTTCCAGCGTCTTAGGGTCCCTCCTCTTCTTTTAATATTTCAGCAAGATCTCTTAATATTAAGCGCGGCTAGCCGACCGCTCTCTCTACGTTTAGAGAGCCTAAATAAAAGAGGAATTCGTTAAAAGCAACGTTCTAAGTCACTATTACACGCTATAATTAAAGTACTTAGACCCTATATATATTAAACGAGACGTATCCTACTAAGTATCCAAGGTGCGCTCTTAAGTTGACTTTAAATACTCTCTTTTATTAAAGAGCCTCTCAGTCCTTAATCATAAGGTAAGCTCTATAGCCGTACGCCTATATATTACTCTAGTTAAGTCGTATATCAGTGTTAAGCTTTTAAATAAGCTTAAGGTCGTAATACTAAAAATATTACCTAAACTAGGCGTAAAAGACCTCATTTAGACTTTTAAAGCCTTTTCGAGTAACCAGACTTATATTATAAAGAGTAATTGCCGCTATAACTACTTCTGTTTAAAGCTCCTCTAATAAGTTTACTAAAAGGCGCATCTTAATAGACTTTTTAATGATTTCCTTACTTACGCTCTTAACTCCCTTATTAAGTTAGTGTGTATACGAAGGGGTACTCTTAATATTAATACTATTCTCTATATATTATTTTTCGTACTTAGTTAATCTATTAATTCCTATAACTAAGGTGTCGTTATCTTAGCGTATTTTATAAATCGAGAGTCCGAATTAACGTCTCGTCTACGCCTTAAACGGTTTAAGAACTCCTAGGACGGCGATTAACCCTTTGTTTTTTAAGAGTTATCTATAGAATTTCCTATCATATTAGTCTTTAACTAATAAGAGCCAGTTATTCCTATTAAATCCGACAAGGAAGTCGAATAAGTCCCAAGAAATATAATTAAAAGGCCGGGTAATTATTCTCTCTGAAAGTCTTTAATTAACGACTTATTATACGACAGTTAAAGAGCACTCTTTACACTTAATTTAAGTAGTGCCTAAGATCTCGACGTTACGCACATTTTTAACTAAATTCTCCAACGCTTCCTTCCTTAAGTGCCCTGCCCGTAAGTGCCATAACCTAGCGTTGTCTAGTCGCGGTCTTAAATATCGTCGACTTAATTAAAAGCCTTGCCGGATGCTCTTTTAAAGCGTAAGGAACATTAAAAAGGTATAAGTTAAGCGAATTAGAAAGTTAGGAGCTATTACGGGAGTTAAAGAGTAATTAAAAGGCTTATATTTAAAGAAAGCTAAATTAAACTGTCACTTTAATTACTTTAATATAATACTCTTCTCAGTTAATCCCACGCGCAATGTATAGTCTAATTTATTATACTAAACTCTAGCCTATAATAAACGAGCTTCCGAAATAATACTAATATTAAATCCTTTAACGACAGCGACGTTAAAAAGCCTTAAGTCCTTAGTATTTAGTCTGTCAGGGCTATAGAGAGCACCCTTAAAAAGACGAGTACCTCGGCCCTTAATTATAAGACTCAATATTCCGGCTTTAATACTGTCGTCGTTCGTTAATTTAATAAAGGTTCCGGGCTCTAGTAAAGTAATTAAATTAACTAAATAAGTAATAGCGCCGTTATTAAGTAGGGTGCTCTCTAAGAGTAAGTGTCGATTTATATTAATAGTAGCGTAAATTCCTGAGGGGACGAGAGCCTCATCGAGTAACTCTAGACTAATTATATATACATTAATATTACCGGGATACCTCAGTAACTCTAAGGCTTTTACTGAGGTTATTAAAGAAGACGAGGAGTTTTTAGAGGTTATTCCCTTAGCAATTTCCTTTACTACTACTTATCTCCACCCTTTCTTACTAATTACTTATTTAAAGTCGGGAAACTCCTTTTTAAGCTTAATTCGAGTTTCCTTAATTTCCTCTGTAAACGGTAAGTTACGCAGTTTGTCCCCGGTTAAGCCGTCGTAGTAATATTAAAGTCTATAACACTCGATCGCTTTATATTAGTGAGAGCTTACTTTATAAGGGCAAGTATTAATTAAGGTATTTAGCAAAGGAGTCCTTAATACTAATAGTACTCCTAAAGTATCTAATCTCCCTCTAAGTATAACGTACAATCTAATTATCTTATTCTTCCCGGTAGCTGTAAAAGACTCTTCATTAAGCGCCGATAACTAATTAACGTATTAAAGTAACGTGTACTTATAAATAACCCTAAGAGTATTATCTCTAAAGACCTCAGACAGTCGTTCACGAGCTTATTCAAGTGCGAGCTTCTCTTACACTACCTTAATAAAGTTGATAATCGCTAAGAGGCCCTTAACGTCCGGAATGTCGTATAACAGAGTATCTTAATAAGTTAATCGCTACTCTTAAATCTACACCTTAAGATTAACCCGTCTTATTTTAACGATTTCGAGCTTCTCTTTATATTTAGCTTAAGTTTTAGTAATATTACTTGTTTCTAAAGGAGCGTAATCTCTCTTTAATACCTTAAGGAGTATTTATAGAGTTTAAGATCGTGGGTCGTTTAGTTCGTCTGTTATCTTATTAAGTTACTCTTTTACTCTCTATTCCTCTTTAATCTCACACTCTCAAATAATACTCTAATAGATCAAAGGATTAACCGTCTCTTAAATCCACTTATATACTACTTTATAAGCCCGAGCCTTTTCCGACTATTATGTGTATTTTATAATATACTCCCTCATTAAGGTAATATATATTAAAGTAATTATAATAACGTTAGACAGTATAAGAGGTGTTATACTTAGTTTAAGTCCCTTGAGTTCAGGTACTCGTTAGTCTCTATCCTACTTTACTTACTCCTTAAAGTTAAAATCGAGAGCCTCCTTGTCCTATTATGCCTTTACTTAGTCGATCGTTTGTGCTTAAGGCTCGTTTTCGAGGATATTTAAAGCGACCGATTACTCTAGATTAACCGAAGTCTATACCTTATAAAAGATATAAAAGGATTTAAAGGCTTAATATTATAGGGTCTAAGTTTACTTATCGTAATTAAGCGGCGTTCGATTATTAAAAGAGGAGACTAAACTTAAGTCTATTATAACGAAGAGAGGGTTACTCTCTTAAGGGTTCGATAGATTTATTAAAGAAGAGAAGAGAATATTAAGTATAAGTGCTCGATTTACCCTTTTTTAAGGAGGTTAAAGGGAAAATAACAGTGTGAACTATACTTATTAATAAGTAGAAAACGCCGACGTTATTCGTTACTTACTAATCTTACCTTAATAGCTTTACTTAAATCTATAGAGCACAGAAGGAAGAATACTAACTTAATAACTTCGTCACAGGACTTATAACTATAGTACAAAAGTAGAATAGAGCCTTGCGATTAACGTAAGGAGAATTAAAGTAATTAATTATTCTCTAAAATATATAAGGAAATCAGGGGAACACGTTATTCTCCTAAAAGCGGTATAACGTAGCAGAAACCATATCCAGCGTAGCGCGCAGCTAACCGAGCATCAGCCCGTGCCTGTACGACAAGGGGGTATAAGAGTACTTAACCTTATTAAGCTTAACGGCAGGGATAATAGGGTTTAACTTAAGGAGGTAATTGTTAGTAGTAAGTTAAAGGTCCGCCGTAAAAGCTCACACTAATTAATTAAAAGTAAAGGGAGTGTTAGTCTCTTAGCGAGGGTTATTAATAGTATATTAAGTGAGGGCTTATATAACAGCGGCGGCGACAGTAAAGTTAACGGAGTCCTTAATTAGTTAATTTACTCTAACTTATTAAGTAAGAGTAAGGCCCTTTATATTAGTAGGCTCTAGCGATGTGTCGAAGAAACACTAGGGCTTGTCCTTTAAGTCTAAGTCGAATTTATTAAAGCTTTCCGGCTCTTCTAAGAGAGTCTCGACTAAAGGGATAAGGGTATCAGTAAAGCCTAGCTATATAGGGGCGCTCCTTTCTCTAGAGCTTCGCCGACGAAGGGGAGAGACTAGTAAAGGTAATAAAGTAAAGTTAAGGGGTGTTTGAGGTTATTAATCGATTTATTAATTAAATATACGTTCGAAATAATAACGCGCGTCAAGTTATAGTAAGGTAAGTTAAACGCGAGAGAATATCTAGCTTTCTCTAAGACAGTCTACTACGAGGGCAAAGAGGTATTTATTTATCGAATAGGCTAAGGTGTTAAGGCTCGTTATTAGCTTATTATAAGGGTAAGTCGATAAAGCACAAGACTAAGTAAGATATAACGCTTTATAATAAAGGGGTATAAGTCTTTTCTTATGTTACGGCTAGCAAGAGGTTAATACAGTGAGTAGACTCTAACTTTATATTTAGGCCTTTAGCTACGCTTAAAATCGAGAAGAAAAGACAAAGAAGAAAGGAGAACTCTCTATAAGGGAGGGCTCAAGTATAAATATATAAAGGACCCTCCTAATAAGGCCTAGCGTAGTCGCGTGCCGTTCACGTTAATATGTCGCAGGCTCGCCACTTAGTCTTCCCTATCGGGCTTAGCGCCGTCGCATAGCCAGCGATGCTACGAGCCCGTGTCGGTTAGGATACGAGGCGCATCGTAGGTCGTAACAGCCGTCACTACTTCAGAGCAGAGTACGCACATACCACTAGCAACGCCCAGATCAACTATAATCATAGCTAGCCGATTCCAATATAATGCATTAATGCTAAATATCAAGTATTATTCTGCTCGGAACATTAGCAAGGTGTGAAAGCTTTTGATTTGTGTTACGGCTGGCGATAAGTTGATACGGCGAGTTAACTCAAGCCTTGTATTTGGGCCTAAAGCTACGCTCAGAATCGAGAAGAAAAGACAAGGAGGAAAGGAGAGCTCTCTGTAAGAGAGAGCTCGAGTATTTATACACAAGGGAGCCTCCTAGCCTTTCCTAATTAGGCATAGCGTAGTCGAGCGCCGTCGAGCGCTATTTACATTAATAAGTCGCATCCGCAACCTAGTTTTCCCAATTAGGCTTAGCGCCGTTGGTTACGAGTCGGTCGTAACAATTTTCATATAAAAGAAAGCGTTATAAGGACCCTCCGCGGGGTATTTTAAAAGACACTTCAGCAAATATTCAATGTCCTTCAATAAGTAAGAGCGCTATATTTAGTTATAAGCAATAATATTCATCTTCGTAAAGACAGGTCTTGCTTTAATAAGTATCATAGCGCTATAAAGTAAAATTAAAGCAATTAATGATTATCCAGCCTCAAAATCCAGCTCTCTAATTATTTAAATACCCTTGTCGGGCTAAAAGTCACAAGCGATGGCGGTCGATGAGATATTGATCACTTTCCCCACAATACGTAACGTCTCACCCCGCCAGAGCTGTGGGGTTGAAGTCAGAACTAACTACAGCTGGAAATTCCCCTATCCTCTAAGCTTCTTACTGCTTTATCTATTCGGTTTCGTATCAATTTAGTATATAAGGCTTCAATATCAATAGCAGACGTGTTGAGCTAGTCGTGTCTGATATGGTGAGTAGGGCCGCTTTTCTTTTGCTGCTCAACCCAGCACAGTCCTTCATCAGGCCATCGCATTCGAGGATGACCCACACAATGCTGCGCTTCAAGACAATCCAAAGGGCGCGAAGGTCAGTTGGGGCACATAGTCTGCGGTGTTCATAAGTAAAGCCTTTATACTTGTCGTCAGCTCTTGACTCAACTCCTTCGCAGATCATGTCCCTCTCCTTTGGGCCTCCAATTGAGCTTGGCGTTGTCACCTACGCCTCGGTCATTTTCCCCATCACCAACGAACTCGGTGATACTAGTGGCCATTACATGTGCGACGGGCAGTTGGGGACTTGCTTCGGTTGTTTCCCTAGGTCTCACTGAACCACTCAGCGATGTCGTTGGTTGAAGATGGCCCGTTTTCATCGGTCAGCTCTTGATATCGTCGGCTGCAGAGTTTGTACTTGCGCTCAAAACACCAACATGTTGATCGCAGGCCAGGCTGGGAATGGCTTCGCCTCTGGATTGATTTTATTTTATATGCAGGAGTGCCAGAGATGTTGCCGAATAAACACCGCGCCCTTAGTCTGGGCCTGCTAGAAGCAGGAGTCGGGTTTCAATGGTAGGCTATTGCCATTCTAACTCTTCGGTATTAATTAACTAACTTCTCTTTAGGGGCGCTGTGGCCATTATCCTCGGCAATGCACTCTATGTCCATTCGAACTGGCGATGTATCTTTTGCAAAAGCATCATCAGCAAAGTGGTCGCTTCAGTCCGCACTGCTTTCACCTACTTCCCTCCGCCACGCCCCCGCGGCGACTACAACAAATCTCGATGGAAGGAAGTCAAGGAGATTGACTTCATTGTTGTCGCACTCTTCGCAGCTGGCTTAACAACTCTGCTCATTCGTCTTACTTGGGGGTGGTACTGAGGACCACCCTTGGAAGTCTGCTTCAACAATTGCACCAATAATTATAGGAGCAGCAGTTATTGCCGTCACGATTGCAAGAAGTGATCGTAAAGATTTCCAGTGACCAAACTAACTTTCTATTACACCAAATCAGATATGGTTTTGCTTTCATGTATACCGGTAGTACATAGAAGAAATGATCGGAAAACATAGAAAGATAATTACAGGCACCACAGAATACTACTGGCCAGATAAGATAGTTTCCGCCCCCTTCTCGCTCAACATATACGTTGGAAGGACGGGGAAAGCCCCGGGAGAGATTGGGAAAGCACTAGCGTCGATCACTCGCAAGCTAGAGACGCCACGGACACGGAACTTAGAGTCCAAGACTGCGAACTTGTCAGAGCCGGGGCCGATAGCACAAGTACCGACGACATGATGCCCGAAGGTGTTTTCGCGGATAAAGGTCTCGTCATCGTCAGCAACAGAGCAGCTACCATCGGCGTTGACAGTGCCTGAGCAGGGCGGCCAAGTGAAGTTGAAAGGGGCAAGTGGCGGGTTGACACGGCCGAATGCCCTGCGACTCCAGGCCATGAACTCCTTCAGAGCCTCTACATCGGACTCGGTTCCCTCGTCGTGGAAGTATCGAAAGTTGATGTCTGGTGTCACAGTTGCATCGGCTGAGCGAAGCTTGAGGAATCCAGCGCGGTTTTTACCATGCATATGGACAGCATGCATACCCCAGGTGGTTGGAGGATCAAACCACGTTTGGTTTGGGGTATCGGGCCACAAGCCACGGAATCCGAAAGGACCGCTGAATATGGCAATATCACGCTCGCCATCGCTAGAATAGTTGGTCTTGAGGAAGGTGATATCAGCGTTGAGGCCAGCCTGGGCGTATGGTCCCTGGCCCTGGAGGAAGAGCGCAACGCATGGGTCGCCAGGAGCCCCAAATGTGCACTGGTTGCGAGGGCCGCCGGGAGCAGTAGAGAAGTCAAAGACCTGGGAAGCATCTCCGATGAGGGCGATTTCGTTGTGCTCTTGCATGTTTCGGCCAACGCCTGGCAGATCTGCGACAACCGGGATACTCAGGGCCTTGAGCTCCGCAGCTGGTCCAATGCCGCTCAGCATCAGCAACTGAGGCGAACCAAAGGAGCCACCGCTGAGGATTACTTCCTTGGATGCATAGACCCGGCGAGGCGTTCCCTTGACGGAGGCGTTGTAGCGGAGGTCGCCCTGGTAGAGGCTCTTGCCCTCTAGGTAGTCGAGGCCGATTGCGCGAGGCGATGATCCCTTCCGCGGCTTGTCAAAGAGGACTTTTGTAGCGAAAGAGTTGAGCCGCAGCTCCAGTGGGTATTTCTTATTGCCTCTCGCGTCCACGGCATTCAGGGTCTCGAGAACTCGCTCCCTCGCGGCGTAGCGGGCCCAGGTGCTGTTGGCATGGAAAGTCATGCCCGAGAGCCCGGTCGTTTGGTCTCGGTTAGGAAGCAAGAGGTTGTTGGGCTCGGTGGCCAGGATCTTTGCTATATCCGCGGGATTCTGGCCAGCCTCAGCAGCCATCGCCTGGAGCACTTCGGTTGCCTGGGGCGAAGAGAGAAACACGCTCCCGTTGCCCAGAGCAGTCTCGAGGTATCCATCAAAGCCGTGGCCGGGGGTTCCGCGCGGGAGATAAGTGTTCTTTTCCAGCTTCACAAACAAGCCGCCCATGTGTGCCGCACTAGAAAGAAGATGGTATGTCAGCCTGTTCCATCCCAAGATCACAAGATTCAATATGAAAGATTAAGCGGTTCCTGTGAAGACTTACTCCCAGGAAGCATCACCCGTGATATTCTTGATATAGTCCCAGTCGCTATTGGCCGGAAGGAGCGTCAGACCAGCGTTGACGATTGAAGAACCTCCCAGCGTTGCGCCGCGGGGATATTGGACGCCGAGCATCTCTGCCCCCGCAGGCGCGGTGGTGGCAGGCCCAACCCACAAATCCCCGTTGACGAGCCTCCAGACCAGGTGCAGGTACTTCTTTTCCACTTCGAGATCATCATAATGACGAACCCAGTATGACCAAGTCAGCCGCTCGCCATTACCGGGGGCGCTGGCCAAATAGAGTGCCTTCGTGGCCACGAGGGCACTCTCGTCTTCGCCAGCCTCGAGCAAGAGAGTCTTGAAGCCAGCGCGGGCTAAATTGCAAGCCAAGGGGCCGCCGCCTGGACCGCTGCCAACCACGACGTAGTCGAAGGTATTGAGTGAGGCTGAAGAGGCTGAAGAGGCGGGAGGCGCCGCTAGCGCGCTGACGCCACTAGCGGAAAGCAGGATGCTACCAAGGCGCAAGGTCCCTGCCCGAGAGGGTGTAAACCGCATGATTATGCAGGTACAGACAGACTTTGGACAGATGAAGTGAGGTGTACGACCGAAGAGTTGATCACAGAGGAGTCCGGTGCTGCAGGATCGAAGCGTGGCGATGCAAGATCGAACTCAGGAACAACTCGAAACGGAGAAGACCTTTCTTAAGTACATACCGCCCCTCTACTCCGTGGGACTGAACCTGCCTACTCGGGTAGAATAAATACAAGGCCATGGCCAACCAGACATCATTTGTAAGCCTACTGTGGATAGGTTCAGTCCCACTGAGAAGGCGAGTATAGCTAAAGGCCGTGAAATTTGCTTGAAGAAGCTATAACTCCGATAGCCCTGGTCGTCATCGGATCATAAGAGAGCCCTGCGTGATCACTACTTACCTAGGTAAACAGCCAATTGTCGCATCACCCGCCACCAGGAAAACTTCCTGAATTCTACAGCCAATATTTATTTAGGGAGGCGAGGCGGCACGTAACCAACCACTTCACTTCATTCGCCGAAGTTTTGATGGTAGAACTCATACGATGCATCTATGGCAATCAGATATTAGTAGCAAATAAGAGCATTTAGCCAACCATTGATTAACGAAACGCTCTTATACCAGTATTTACGGGAAACTCAATAATAGTCGTCACAGTGGAGACTGCCATCAACGCATCGTAGAAGGTCCTGGGATTTTCAACAATTATCTTTTGGTGGCAGCTTATAAAAAAGATAGCGAAATAAACCTTTCCGAGGCTTGAACTGGCGAACTTAATATTACATTTATGCTAATCACGTCTACACTTAGGCCGTTCTCTTCTTGCGACATCTTATAGAGCTGACTCGCCGGATATTGCGAAGTAGGGGCTGGTTTGCTCTGAATATCGGGCAATACAAGAAAGAATATACCCCAAGGATTAAAACTAGTCGATATACTTGCTCACTACATTTGATTATGTGCCGAAGCGAGGGCCAGATTGTCGGACCCCGATCGAGAGCCGAAGTGCGAGCTTTGGATTCATGATTTTCGCGCTTTCATATTATTATCGCAAATAAGGAATGTAGGTACCACACTCGGTGGAGACCCAATTTGCATGCCATATACAGCCCTTGTGCTCACGTTGCATTCGAAAGTTAAAGAGGAAGTCGGAGAATTCATCGAAAAGTCCGAATAGCTTCACTTTTGATAGTACGACAGGTACAGATGTAGGAGGGTCTTGCGGCCTGCTAACTTTCTGCGACTAACCTTAACGTTAACTCTAACCTTCACTGTAACCTGAACTTTCTTCGTAACCTTAGCATTAACCCTAACTTCCCTCTAATCTGAACTCTTTTCGTAACCCTAACTCCAACCTAATTAGTCAGATGCCCTTGATCTCAAATATCTCCTTAAGCTCGCTGGGAGCATCATTCTCCCTTACGGCGTGTAACAAAATCGAGTAAGATTAAAGAGATCCTTGCCCTGGGGCCAGTACATCATAGACAGGGGGGCCCGCTTCTTTGCTCCGTGTCTAGTATGGGGTCTGCCTCCAGCGTGGTGTTGATTGCCGTGCTAGTATCCGGATTTAACTGGACTTAAGCCCTGAGCTGGGGACTAGCCAACCGATCTCAGAACCTTAAAGTAGCCGAGTGATGTCACCGGAACGCATTCCTTCTTAGGCCTTAGATCAATGCAGCTCTTTCGGCCTCTCCCCGCAGCGGCATTTGATTCAGGAACCACATCTTGCCCTTGCCTGTGGCAGCACAGATGGCCACTTACTGATCAGATGATATCTTCTTCACGGAGCCGGAAGCCGTCTGCGTCCCTAATACCAATACGCCTTTGGGAAGGTGAATGAATTGCTTCCTAGATATATGAGCTGGAAATTTAACTTTCGCCATCTCAACTCCAGGGGAAGTGCGTGGTTTTCTAATTGGTGGTGACAATAAGCAGATTGCCTACGCTTTGTGAGGGAGTTTTGGGTTTGATTGCAGACAGGCTTGGTGGCTTTAGGGGTGAGGATGTGGAGTGGCGAGTTCCTAGAGTGATGCATGCATGCATTAGTTCCCAGTTGGCAAGAGCAGATGCCATCCGTTCAATGGTTTTTCGTCCCATCCACCCGCTACCCAGCCGTCACATCAATTCCAGGCATTCTACTTACGGAGTCGTACGAAGTAACGATCTCGCCGTTCTAAGCTTCCAGAAAACTTCCACATACCCCGCCTGAAACCTACAGCGACATATATCAGAAACGCCATCCAACCATCCTTCTCCTCTAGGATTGGTTCGCGAACCATTTGGCGGACTTGGTGTCTAGGAAGAAGCCGCTATCTTTGAGTATTGCATGTACGCCTCAGGAGACCCAGCATCAATCAACACTTAAACACTTAGACCCCCTCTCAGCGGTTCGACGCCACTATTTGAGATTGCTGGGGATTTTTCGTCGCTTCTCCTTGATCGCCTGCCAAGCATGATGCGCACGCGACGTTATTGATGATCAAGATCAGGGGGATACATGGAAGTCAAGTTCTCCGTATTTTTCTGTCTCGTCGATACCAGGAGTCGTGGCTGCGGTCATGCATATCCTGTTGATGCTCTCTTTTGATTCGCGTGCTCGAGTTTACAGTATTGATTCTTGCTGTTCCTCACATTGTTGCCTCTTGGCTAGCAATAATACCAGAGAGTCTTAACTGGGACGGGAAAACGCGCTAGTAACACGACAGTTTTAGTCAACGACGTCCTTCCCTCTCTAGGAGAATTTCCAATCCAAATTTGGAGTCCTTCTTCCCCGCACTATGCTTGTCCCACGTGGTGGCTTCCTGTTTAGTCCTTCTTTAGTAGTGGCGTTGAGCCCGTGTCAACGACATCTCCTTTGACTCGCTAATTACCCAGCACGACATCCCAGTCCTCACATCCCCCGCCGGTCCCATAACTTAACGTTCGTCCCACCTGTCAAACAGTACATACTAAGTATGCAAGTTCCCCATCCCCTTCTCCACATCTGTCCCCGTTTCGAAGTCAAGCTCTGCGATTCCATCCAGAAGCTTTTGGATCTGAGTTGCCTGTATTTATATTTCCGGTCACAGGTGGCCTTGCCATACCGATCGAGATGGGGTATGTCAACCGAGGCAATGGACCGAGTCTGGTGGCTAGTACGGTTGTTCCGTTTATTCTGACCTGGGCTTTCTCCTTTGTGAGGATATATGTCCGGAGGTTCGTCTTGAAGCTTTGGAAAATTGAGGATTGGCTATTTCTTGTCAGTCAGGTTAGTTCTCGCTCTGAGGGCAGATTTCTTGCGATCAAGGTGCTCCGCTGATATATTGCAGTTGACCTTCTCTGCACTGGCGATTTGTGCCTTCTTCGCTTCGATCTACGGGAATGGACAACACTTGAAAACCGTCGCGACCAAGGACTTGCCTATAGTTATGAAGGCCCGAAAGCCCCTCACTAACATTCTCTAAATCCAAGCTAATGTTCCAAACAGTACTGGTACGCCTCAGAACTAATCTACGTCGGCACATCCCTCTTCATCCGCCTCTCCATCGGGTTCTTCCTCCTCCGCTTCTGCAATCTTAAAGTACATATCTGGGTAATTCGAACGACGATGGCTACCGCAATCATCACCTCCGTGATGTACTTCGTTTTTATGGTCTTCCAATGCAAACCCATCTCATATTTCTGGCACCGCTTTAGCAATGGCGAAGGGTTCTGCTTTCCAGTTAAGTTGATCACGGACCTCACAATTGTCTTCTCTGTCTTCGTTGCTACGGCAGATCTCATATTCGGCATCCTGCCCATCTTTGTGATCTGGGATTTGAAAATCAATCGCAGGACGAAAGTCATTGTGGGGGGGTTGTTGACACTAGGTATCTTGTAGGCTACCTTCCGAAATTAATAGTCCAAAGGTAAATGCGGACTGACAAAAAATCCAGCGCCGGCCTGTCAGTCATCGTCCGCATAAACTACATCCACAGCCTCCGCAACCCGGAAGAAGACTTCACATTCCTGACCTTCAAAGTATCAATCTGGGCTATCGTCGAGCCCGCAATCGGCATAATCTGCATGGCCATCACCACCTACCGACCCCTTTTCAAATCGCTCGCCGATAAATTCTCCCATGCCTCTCGCACACACACTACTACAACACACCCTCACAACGAACCCAACACCATCAACAAGACCAAGCCCAAGAAGAAATCCTCTCCCACTGGTATAAAGCCGCCCCATTCAACAAGCAAGAGTAGGAACGGGTATACGACGAGCGAGAGCGCGGAGAATCTACACACGTTTGAGGATGTGCTAGAGTTGGAGGGTCTGCAGTGGAAGCCGGCTGTGACAGGTGGGAGGGGGAATGGGAGGGAGAGGGCAGATACGTGGGACGAGGATTTTATCATGAAGGATGGGATCATGATGAGCACGACTGTAGAAGTTCATCGGTCGCCTAATGGGGATGGCGATATGGTCTGATTAAGTAGTCGCGTTTAATTTCCTACTTGCATGTTCTGTTTGTACCCAATCGTTAATTAATACTTATCTCGTCTTTTTTTACTCCAGTGGCAATGTTCCTTGTCCGTCAACTTGAGAGATCGGCTGAAGATCGATACAACTTTGCCAAAAGGAAGGGATGTTGGCTTGAGATCCCACGTGCAACTCTTAAAGGTTGGTCAACATATAGAATGCTGTGCAAGGCTAATGTGGACTGGCGTCAGCTCCTTGTTCAAGAGGTTGATATATGGCGGCCCAAGGCGTGTTGTAAAATGGTTTGGGAGACAGGCCCTCATGGTAGCACTTATTTGGAATCGTTGGCAGATCTCGAGCATAGATATCAACATCGCCTTTGTGAGGCAATAAGGATGGATACGAAACGGGCTTACCTTGGGCAGTTTGCTCGTGTTCGGAGATCAGGTAATAGTCAATAGGATACCGATAGAAGTCACGAAGATGAAGCCCAGTCTCCCTAAGCAGTTTGATTAATACATCTTGTTCAACGAGACGAAAGCTGTGAAGGCATTAGCAGTTCATAGTCGTACCCCGAGGGATCCGCTGGACTTGTGTGACCTGCCTTTTTAGTTTATAAGATGGTATTAGATATTGGCAGGGTATTTAGGCAAGTGTTTACATGGCCTTATATTGACTTTGAACCCACATATTTGCTTTCGCGCTTGTCTTTTTGTTTACAAACACACGACTCGTCGTTACTGCCAAGCGAGATCACAAAATACCTCGGAGATTACAGAGGCGGTTAAGCTCGTATATACATGCAGGAAACTTGAGCGATAATCTGTTTGGTAGAGGCTGAGAGCTAAGCCATGATGAGTCTTCGTGATTTCTCCGCGAGCACATTAGGTCAGCTTGAAATAGCTCTTTGTGATGTCTGTCGTTAACTCTCCGCATCCGCACAAAGATATCTGGGAGATTAGCGCGATTTTCAACTTTCAGCAATAGCTGGGCAATCTATCGAACATACCGAAGTCTGTGTGGCTCTGGAACTCAATTTGATGCACTGTCTGTCGATAATTCAGATGGTTTTGTAAACGTCAAGCATTAGAGATTGTTTACGTTCTCTGTCGGCACAACCCCGACAAGTGACCTTCCAAAAGCAGACCTTCTACTATCGCGCCTTACTTAATTGCTCGGGCGTCGTGGTAACCTTCATTCCGGAACTGAAGTTCATGACTCGTCTCAAGCTTGAGTAGCCAAGCTTTAACCTTGTGCTGAATTGGCCAGATTTCTCACAACGCTGGGGGTAAATGCAATGTTTTATCGTATATGTGGTGGGTGTGAACAGTTTTCGGAAAAATTTGTGAATATTCACCTCCTATCGGATGAAATTTCATGGTACTTGTCACCCACCATGAAGCAGAGGCGAGGAAGAATTCAGCTCCGACCAGCGGCCTCAGATTCGGCTCCTTTCCGAAGGATTGACTTAATAGGTACGTAAGTGCAAACAGAAACTTGGAAATCATATAAACAATTATGGCACTGTTCTCCTCTCCATTGTGAAAATCCACAATATAGCTCAAAACTTCAAGGACCTCAGCGGGCCTTTTTGATTTTGTTTAAAGGACAGCCTGGTAAGCTTCTGTACTCAAATAAACTTCCGTGTCACCGTCTTGGCAAATCTCAATGTTAATATAACCGAGCGATTCGAAACTCCTTGGCGAATTCAAGGTCAATATAGCCAATTGTTCCGACCATAGGTGATGTGAAAACCCATTAAACATGTCCGAAAGTGGAGTGATTGCTCCTCAAAAGGCTGTCTTTCTGCGGTAAGAGGACAATACCTTCTCCTTTTGGGCTTTGATGCGATGTTGAACATGACTGCAGTTCCTCCTGAAGGAAGAACTATGCTCACTATATAACCACAATGCTCTGCATGTTGAAAGGTTTGCTCATCGCCATCCCAAACAGTTTTTCGTTACTCTGATTACTTTTATCCGCAACAATGAAGTACTCACTCGCTCTCCTGGCTCTTCCATTCCTGTCCACCGCGGCCATCCTCCCTCGCGCCGCCACAGTAACAACCCTCCCGGCCCACACAGGCACCCTCCAACTCCCCACCGCAACACGCATCCCGGCTGGTGGCTCCTTCGATGGAAAGATGCGGCGCATTGATACTGGAGTTCCTTGCGCGGCGGATGTCGAACTATTCGATCTCGAAATCGTGTTCATCCTCGGTGAAGGCGCAACCTTGAGCAATGTCATCATTGGCCCAGCTCAAAAGAAGGGTGTACACTGTTTGGGCAAGTGCACATTGATTAATGTCTGGTGGTCAAAGACTTGCCACTATGGATTGAGTATTTTGAGCCAGAAGGCGGGCGACAAGGCTATCATCAAAGGTGGTGGAGCTTTTGGCGCGACAGTTACCAATAGTAGGTTCTCCGATCCCTGGGGATACGAAGCAAGGCACTGACATGATCATTGTGATAGTCATTGAGAGCTCCGGAGCTGGTACTGTCGAAGTGTCAAACTTTTACGCCGAAGGCTTCAACAATCTCTATAAATCAATTGGATATTCCGCCGGAAGCGTCGCTCGCCATGCCATAATTACCGACGTCACAGCAAAGAACGGAAAGAACCTAGCTAGTGGGTTTTGGCTCTCTGCCACGTCCTCTCCGGACTTGAGATATATGACACTGACAAGGCTAGGCATTAATTCCAACTTTGGTGATACTGCAAAGATCACAAAGTCGGTCCTGAAGACAGTTACCAATGTCTGTACCACATTCAAGGGAACTACTATAAAAAGCATTCAAGCTGTGAAGATTGCCAAGTGGTAATGATGACAAGAGCTGTATTTATGGCAGTGATGTTGTGTCTTCCTAGGTTTGACGACTCAAGAGGAAGGGTATTGGTTCAGGAACTGTCCTGCCCGTACGACGCAAGCCGGCGGTTTCAGCCTTCACGTCCAGACTCGCAACAGCTTCTGTCCAAGACAGTAAGCATTTATAATTATCATCTGCATATGTTTGGCGTCTTTAGAGCTATGCATATTTGATATTGCTTCATACAAAACCTTCACTTCTGAAGTGTACCACGTGCATTGAGACTGAGATTGGGACCATTGTTTACTGGCTCCGAATTAGACGAGGCCAGTCATGGACGAAGACCCCCAGATCGACTGCAGGTCCAGTCACATCTGGAAAGAAGTTCAGAGCTCTTCACATACATGCTTCATCAATCGCAAAGCAAATCAATTGATCGCCCGGAAACTCGCATCCATGATCCATCCAGCCCCCTCGCAAACCGGCCTCGTTGAAGTCGATCTGCAAGCCGCCATCACCACCTTTACCATGCGAGCCTTCCTGCACGTGGGTATCCCAGTGCATCACACCGAAAACACGTGGTTGGAGACACGTCGGTGGGAGACTCGACTTGTTTAACATGGCGTTGGACTATTCTCAATTTCTCTCTTTATTTATCCTGCGGCCCATGCTCAATTACTTACGGATGACGAAAAAGAAGATAACAGCCGTCTAATAGACATTTAATGAACAGGAAGCGACAGAAACAAGTTTGCAGAAGTCTTCTTTTCTTAGGTCTCTATTCCAATTCCTAAAAACTCATGTCATCTTAACGAGCTGGAAGGCATGGGTCTGTGGTCCAGGCGGTTCGCGAGGCACTTTCAGGCTCAGAAAACACAATGTAGGCGAGTTCACGCTTAAATATATCAACGAAAGCTTAATCGCTTTACTTTAGCAATGCAATATATGATAAATAAGAAGTATATCTGTCTTTTTTTTTTTAATTAGATTTTTAAATTACTATATTGCGTGGGTATTACAATTTCTCATTTAGCTGTGAAATGCCCGTGCCATGCCTCACAGCTCGTAACCGCAAGACCTTTTAATCAACTTATTCTCAAAAAGGTACACTTCCGGTCTTCGGTGTCTTCAAAATACCAGCCTCATTAAGAGCAGCAGCCAGCTCGAAAAGCATACCGTCACACCCCTTCGCAGCAACGATGTCGACCGTTACGGGAAGGAACTCGGTCTTCAGGGTAATGGTTGATTGGTAAGATGCTTGGCCGACTGTGATCTCGTCAGTTTTTGAATTGACACGCAGGGTTAACAGGGAAACTTACGAGGATACACGATATCCGGGACACCAGCAAAGTTCGAGACCCGACCAATACTGAAGCCAGTTGGAGCACCCGGAGCACTGCTTGGAGTCAGCTCGTCCACCCTACACAAGATCCAAGTGATGAAAGCACTGGACGACTTACCTTCTATACGTATTCCTGTAATTCGGATTCCCCGTCGCACCAGGATACAGCAAAATACTATCACTGCAACTCTCGTCATTCTCCAACACCACGTTACTCTTCCACCAATTCGTGAACGCCGTCTTGTTAGCCAGTGCTTCGGTCTCAGCTGTGGCGGGGAAACTCTGCCCGTATGCCCACCGAGTAATTGGGACGGGGTTGATGAATGGTCTTCGTCCATCGTGCGCTGCTGCGTAGTCGGAGTAAAAGGGGAGTGTGAACAGTCTGTATTGTTGCTGAGAGATCAGGATCGGGTACACAGTTCCCATGAATTGACCAAGTGTGTCGCCACTCGCCTCAGCGGGCCGAGTTGATGCCCAAAGGGCATTGACATCCAAAGCACTTGTTGTGGCATTGAGGAATGTCGTCAACTTGGCAAGGAAATCAATGAGAATAGTCCCAGCTTCGGAAGTAGCGGAAGTAGGAAAGCCAGATGTGATAATCTTCTTGGGGAAGGAAGTGAAGTTGCTATTGATGTTCTCTTTGTACATGGCCTTAGCAGCTGTGTGCCAAAGGAGGGGATCCCGAACGAGAAAACCAGCTGTGTCCATGTCTGGAGACAGAGGCATGGTGTTGTCGAGGGATACCAGGCCAGTGGATGGTCTGTTTCCGTAACATCCATTAACTCCTGATGGTCCACGGATCGATCCACCTGTGTCAGACCCAAGTGTAAGATCGAGCCATTCGTAGGCCGCGATACCTGCTCCTGGTCCAGACGAAGAGGAAGATGGGTCCTGATATCCGTCACCTCGTGGATTAAATGGGCAGTGGTAGTCAACCCAGTCTGATGTTGCGGTCTCTCCGTTGGCGAATTGGGAAGTCTTCATCTTCCCTACGACGATGGCACCTGCGTCGATGAGGTTTTGTACTGCCGTTGCAGTATTGGAGCGCTCAGGATAAAGATCAAAATAAGCTCTGTTTCCACAGCTCGTCTTGACTCCCGCAATGTCGTAGATATCCTTGATACCGACTCGTACACCAGCCAATGGCTTGGCAGCTGTCTTGGTGAAGTACAGCTTTGATGGAACTCCTATTGTCACACTCTGAACTCCGCTGACAGATGCAGACAGAACAGAGAATGTGCCATCGGCATTTGGTTTCAGACCTTCTGTAAAAGCACCTTGCACATCGCTGTACAATCGGTATGCCTGGTACACCTCGCCAGTCGAAGTCGACATGAAGTATGGCCCTGCCGGGAGTTCCGTCCTCCATCCTGTGATGGCATATCCTTGAGCTTCAACCGAAGTCTGGTATGCGCGTGATGACATGAAGAGCTTGGTTCCGTACTCAGTGAGGGCAGCTCCAAGGGGATATTTGACTGTTGCTGGCGCGGTGCCACTGTGCTTGAGGTACACAGCTAGAGCTCGTTAGCCAACGTTCCAACCCTGAGAATTTGATCTTACCTTGCAGAAACCCGATGTTGAACACATCATCCGACGCGGTGTAGTTCCCAGCAAGAGATCGGAACATGGCAGTGGTGAAAGAACTCGTCTTATCCTCCATGACGGTCAATGGAATCAAATCCACACCGGTTGTCGAGGCCGTTTTCAACTGATCCGCCGTCGCAGATATGATAGACACTGGTTCCGGGGCAGCATAGTAAGTGATGCCATTGACAACTACCGTATGCCCGGTTGGGGAAACCAGAGCAGTAGCACAAGTCACCAGAGACAGAGCTGCCAGGGCAGCACGGAGAGCTTTGAACGCCATACTTTCACTGCGGATCTCTTGGAAGCGTCGCTTGAGGAGCTTTCATCCACGAGGGTAGAGCAGGATATATACGACAGGAAATTGCACTTCCATACTCTCCAGTTGCCTCCCTCCCACCTTCGAATTTGTCCAAGGTATGCTAAATACATGCAGGTTTTATTGATTTCTCGTCTCGGGCTCAGGAACAGGCATGAAGCTCTTGTCAGAAGCTATGGTACCCTGGTTCCTGACTTGGTTCCTGCATGCACTAGTTGGCTCCAACGGTGTCCTGGTAAACTTTGTTCCAGTAAATGTGCTGCGATAAGAAGAAGCCATTCAGCACATGGTTTTTGAGTTCGTCCGGGCCGGCCAGGAAGATTGGATGGGAATGGAAGGGATGAAAGCATGGAAAGGAACCCCACCGGCAAACGTGGCACGGGAGATCCCCATGTTGAGGTCAGTCCAGTATGGCGACTGAGTTTGCAAGATTTCTACCTGGGTACCTAGGTAGTTTTAGCATAGCATTTAGCTGTCCCTGGAAACTTTTACCAACCAAACCTTCTTGAGCATTCTCTCCACTGTACAATTTCGAAAGCAATCCGAGTTTCGCTGCCCCCATAAAGCAATGTTCGATACTCAATTGAAGGTCTCCATATCTTGAATTTCCTTGGGACCATTAGTCTCTTGGGCAATCTGACAGCACTGGTCGCATGGCAACCCTGTTGAGGCTGAAGATAAGGTGGCCGTCGTATTACAAAGATGGGGTATCTCTTACGTCTCGTCTATCTCCGAGCTGGAGCTCGTTAATCCGGGTGATCCGAATTCATGATTACCTCGTCTTGGCATGATAAGAAATATATCCTCCTTCCTAAATCATCATGGAGGAGTCATTCATATTCGACCATGGCGGGGCGGTTTAGCCATCATCGAGGAAGACTCTCTCGCTTCGATCCGAACGTCAGACCCTTATTCTGGCTACAGTACTGTGCCGTACTTTCAGATACCGATAGTCTGGATGTACGATCTACACTGGGACCTTGGCACTGACTTTTTTCGTATTTCTTGGGACTGTGGAATTTGCACTTTGATGCGGTAATTTCACCTCAAGTGGGGTTTGAAAGTGGGATGGTGGGATCTCGTCCCAAAGAATCGGACGGCGGGTGCCTTTGAATCCCGAGGCGGTATGTGCAAGGATAGGATCTATTACCTCCTTTGTTTTGCGGATTTTAAATTTTGAATTACTTTCGCAACATCGCGATTTTTTCGTCGCTGTGAGGCGAGTGCCTGCATTTCCTTACAAACCCTAAATACCCCACCTCATGTTTTCTTCTCGTACATCCACATGTCGCAGTTGAAACTTCATTTTCTTTTCCGGGTATTTCGATATACCGTGCTATCTCTAGTTCAGCGACGATTGCTTGTATGACGAGATTTGGAGCCTGTTCAGAGCGCAGGGAGACTTGAGGAGAGAGCTTTCAGAGCCATTTCAGGGGATAAGCGTCTACAAAAGAGGAATTTGAAGATTCGGGAACCCAAGCAGCCACTGGTTTTCAGTTTAGTGAGCTGGACTTGTCGAGATTGTATGATTCTCCTTGTGTGCTTTTCATGTCCTCAATGCCTGTCGTCACTTTAGAGGTGTGGTGATAGGTCACCTGCGCTTGTCACGTGAAGCTCTCTCTTTTCTCCATCGCTTCAAGATCTCCACGAGCTACAAAAGTACCAGTAGAGGGCAGGATTAACCTCATCCTTCGTTCTCTACACGTGGAAACTCACCAAGACACTACAACATAATTTTTGTTCTTTTTTTGGGGTGTAGGAAGATCTTCACTCTAACCAGACTAGCTGTGCGACGGACGGGAGGATCATCATGCCGAAAAGGAAGGTCTTATGCCCGGGTTCTGGTTACACTTATTTTCGACCTCAGCTTAAATAGCTACGTTGTCTTCCGAAATCTTGATTGAAATCTCAAAGTTCCCTGGTAAGAATTCATCATGATTTTCCCGGTCTTCTATCTCCTATTTGGAGGCGTTTCAGCAACTTTAGAAACTCGCCAAACAACATCGTGCACTACTCCAAACGGTGCAGGATATTGCGGTAACACCTCGAACGGATGCAGCGGGGGTACTTTTTATGCTGGATTCTGCCCAGGGGCATCCAACATCCAATGCTGTGTTGTTCCTTGCTCAACTCCAAGCGGGTCGGGTCATTGTCAATACACCAGCAGTACTTGCTCTGGAAGTTCCGTCTCTGGGTACTGTCCCGGTGCTTCTGACTACCAGGTATAAAATCTTACCCTCCTACTTCCACCCGTATCTCATTTGAAGTCAGTGTTGCGTAGGATCATCGTCTGCAACCGGATTGCCAGGCCTTGACATCTCTGGAACCCCTCCAGCAGCCTTTTGGACCTGCGCTGCCTCGAATTACAAAGTCGTTGCCCTTCGAGGATATCAACAAGCTTGTGGATCTGTAGGTAGAAATCATCAGTTCTATTCAATTCTAACGCATGCTAGGGCGGACAAGTTGCATCAAATTTCGTAGCCAATTACAGGGCCGCCAAAAGTGCTGGTGTACCCAGGGTAGATGCATACATGTTTCCCTGCACAGGTACTCAGCCAACCGGGGTTGCATGCAAGAGCCCTGCAACTCAACTCGCCGAGTTTTTGAATGCAATCGATAACAACGGCATGACACTCGGAACTCTTTGGTTCGACATTGAGCCCACCTCAGGCACTTGTAATGCTTGGAATCTTGGAGCAACGCAAAATACGGCACTTGCTCGGCAATGGGTATCATTACTTCAGGGAAGTGGTCGCAAGTGGGGAATCTATGCAAATGGGTAAGTCCTCACTCACCTCTAGTAGTTACTTGCTGATAAGTCAGGAATCAATGGTCTGGGATGTTTGGGTCCCGAAGTACAGATGTTGGCTCACAGCTCCCCCTATGGGCTGTTCAATTCGACCGAACACCGGGCGTCAATACTGTGAATACTTTCATGGGTGGATGGACCTCTGCCGTTGCAAAGCAATATATCCTTGGTATGTTGATTCCCTAACCGAGTCTCTCTTGGCTAACAGTGATAGATACCACTGCATGTGGGTTCAGTGTCGATCTTGACTCTTTTCTAGCATGAAAACAGCACATACAGGTCTAGATAGCGAGACAGCGAATAGTATCATGGAGATAACATTTATGTAGCTTCGTAAAACCATCTGTTCATGTTGGTTGTTTACAGGTTTCCATCCGATTCGACATCTGCAGTTCGACCGATTGTGATTGAAATGTGACGGATTTGGTCATAAAAGGGAACAGAATCCAGTTTCCTCGGAGTCTCCGCCTATCTTCCACTCAGAATCTGTGCCGAAATATCGGTGAAGCTCATCATCACATGCAATACAACGCTGGGACCTTCCTTGGAAGCCAGTCGTGGAAAGTGTGATCTAATTAGCAGACTAAGTAACACTCAACTTGTTGTCAACCAGGTTCTCGGTGCAACTCAGGAAGAGCTTGGGCTGAGAATTTTACCCAGCCGAGCCCAGCTGTTGAATCATTGGTGCCAGTAACCTATAGATTGTCTGATATCGCAGGGAGTATTAGAGGAGCTACCCCGCCATTGGCAAGGGAGTTGCCAGTTTGTTGGTAACACAAGTCCGTTGGCGATGACAGTCTCCAATCCAGACCATCGAATGCGCCTCAGCATCACAGCCGGGGTGTGAGTGCTTCCTTCCCAACATATCCAAAATTCCTACTCGAAACATGAGCGCGTCTCAGTCAAGCATATATGGGAGATTCCTCTCCTGGATCTCCACCCCAACTTTTCAGTTGTAATTATACTCACAATGGGAGAAGCTACGCCCACCAATGTTAGAATCCCTGATCTTTTTGAGTCTTTCATGTCTCGACCTCCGAAAGTGAATCCCCAGTATGAAGCCGTAAAGGATGCTGCTCTGGTCTGGGCCAGCGAGTAAGTGTAACACCAAACTCAGACACCCAACAATATCTGTTGACCAACCAGGGTGTGTGGCTACGACGAAGAAGAAGCAAAGAAAATGCGACAAGGAGATTTTGGGTACTTCGCCGCCGTTGCCCTCCCCGATGCTAGTCCTGTCAAGTTGAGAACTGTCATCGACTGGTTCAATTGGCTCTTTGTTTTCGATGACCAACTCGATGATGGCCCACTCAGCTTCCAAAAGGAAGAAGCGTGTCGATACATTGACGGCACACTTGCATTGTTGGATGATACGATTCCGTATCAGTTCAACAAATCGATCCAGCCAATTCAAAAAGTGATCCAAGACGTCTGGAGGAGAGTCCGCGGGGTAAGTGATCTCAGCCAAGCTCACAGGACCAAAGCTGACCTTGTTCAGGATTTTAACTGCTCTCCAGGTTAGCCAATCTCCGCCACATGTAATCAATTTTAACTTTGTCAGGTTCTCAAAAGCGCTGGTTACTTCATACCAAGGAATATCTGGAGGCTCTTCGGAGCTCCATCGATTTTGTCCCCCTTGCCACATTGGACGAGACCGTCGCCGGCTACCTGGATTACCGCATACATACTTTCGCTATGCTTGCCCTCTTCAGTTTTGTCGAGTATTCGTACGAACTTGAAATTCCGGAGCAGATATTCAAGCATCCTTCAATCGTACACCTCGAGAAAATCGGAATCGAGATCCAGATCTTGTTAGTCGAATTCAGCCCGCCTTGTGCCTTGCTAATTAAGAATTAGTGTCAACGACTGCGTCTCTTATCATCGCGAGAAGGTGGGTTTCCTCAAAATCAATATCAAATTATTTCTTATATTCGTAGGATCAAAACTGCCCCCACAATGTTATTCATCTCCTTCGACATCATGGGTTCACGGAGCAAGGAGCTTACGACAAAGCCCACGATATGTTGCGCGAAAGATACAAAGAATGGTATATTGCAATGGCGGGCTTACCTGTTTGGGGAGAGAAGATCGACAAAGAAGTCCAGAGATACATTCAAGGCATTCAAGACGTGGCCATTGCGAATGTCAATTGGAGGTAAGCTCTGCTTCTTCCACCCCCCCCCCCCCCCCCTTTTTTTTTTTGTCGTTGACACGGGACAGCTTCCGGACGGAACGATATTTCGGTAAGAATCGCCACCAGGTTCGTGAGACAAGGATGTTGAACACTGGAAAGGTGGATTGGTTGCCTGGAGTTATACTCTCTGAGACATATGGGCATGAGAAGGCAAAGGCCACCAACGGCGTTGATAGAGAAGTGGCGGAACCAGGGTTTGCATCTCTAGGCACCATGGCCCAGATTGCAGAGGTGATTGTAGTTTGATTCGCCCATTCTTCTTCCTTAGATACACAGTCTTTTGGGCAATTTGGGACTCTCGTTACGATGTTTGTTTTCGTGTATATCTTCAGCCACCAACAACGACCCATCCTCATAAATTACCACCTGATGTGAGGCAGCCCTCCTTGCTTACCCGCGATGTCATCATCGCAAGGCGCGCGAATTCCCATGAGGAGACTTGAGGACCAATCAAGAATTTCCCGATATCCGCGGTTACTCGGAACTTTAAATTGGTTTCCTTTTGTTGGAAATCGCTTGATTCATTCAATTACCTAAAAATTCACGAGGCTCGGAAAGATAGTTGTCAAGTTCTTGAACTTGTCGTGTTTTGATTGGGTATCGCTTCCAGAATAATCGCCCCTCACAGCCAATCGTGATGCAGTCGCCCTCTTGGAGCTTCGGGAGGGAGGTCAATGATAGGCGAATAGGCTTGGTAGTGTGATTTACAGTTTGCTATCCGCGGGGGTAGGTGCTTGATTTGGAAGTGAAGCTGAGTTGTCGGCCACTAGCTGCCGCTCTTCAATGTACACACACGTGGTCTGTACTTCTAATTGGCAATAATGGACCATAGATAATTCAAGTTGCTCTGGTGGTGTAGTGTTCACAATTTTAACTCGTCAACAACCTCGTTAATGTTTTTCGCCAGCCTTCCGCAAGCCTTCCGCAAAATGATGCGCTGTCCAAGGTCCGAAGGAACCAGCACAAACTCAATTTTGAGTTCCCTTACAAAGCCTCCGTGACGATGCCTCCCTTCCCTTGTAGAGCAGCGAGTGGAGTCAAGTGGAACATCAGAGGAAGCTTCTCCCATCCAATGAAAACTCGGCACTTTTCAAGCCAGTCACCATCACCTTCAATCATTTCCATGTCGAAGTGAAGAATCAAACTCGCCAGAAGGAGTCGTAATTCAGCATAGGCAAGGCTTGACGGTCAGCACATGTTGCAAATATATGGGGTAACTTACAACTTTCCGATGCATGAGCGATGTCCTTGACCGAAAGGTTGTGACGCCTTCAATCTGCTGTCACTGGCTGCTCGCTCATCCGTCCATCGCTCAGGATCAAACTTGTAAGGATCTGGGAAATTCCTTGATGAGAAAGAAATGGCAAGAGCTCCGATGCTAACATGTGTCTCTTCTAATCAGCTCCCATGCTTGATCCCAGGACATCGTACTCACTCCTTCTGGAAGAAATTTGCCCATAATGAGCTCACCACCTTCTGGAATGATTCGGGGAAAGATATCGGCGGCCGGTGGAAACATTCGAAGTCCCTCTCTGATGACAAGATTGAGATAAACCAGATTCGCTAATCTTGCTAGGGTCATCTCTTCGCGAGAAGAGAAGCTGCCCCGGATTTCGGATTTCAACTTGTCGTACACATCGGGATTTTTGGCAAGGTAGTAGCACATGCCAGCATTGAATGTTGCAGTCTAGATTGCCAGTCAGGTCTTTTCCACTAAGAAATTGTCGGCGAGCGAACTCACTGGCTCACTTCCCGCTGTGACCAACTGCACTGTATTCTCCTTAATCTCGTCTCTAGTCAATGGTGCTTCACCTGGGACAACCAAGTAGTGAGCAAAGTCCGGTCTGTCTTCACCGCTCTCGAACCTTTTATCAACCAAGTCTGCACCGTAATTGAAATGATCAATCCAGGTCTGCTTGATCTTTTTTGGCAGCAGGAAAGTAGCATGTTTTCCGAACAGTTTGATCCCAGGAATCTCTCGAATTACACGTAGGAGAGGCAAAGCCTTGAAAGCGCCGAAGACGACATGAATCCATGGATGTACCGTGCCGGTTTTGAGGCATTGGAAGGATTTGCTGAAAGCCAAGTCGCCGATGAGATCGAATGTTGCCATTGTAAACCACTTTCCCAGATCAATCACTCCTGGGTTGCCACCAAGCTCACGATTGAGTCCATCAACAAATTCATGAGCATAATGTTGAAGGATCTCCTCTTGAGAAGCAAGTGCCTTTGCGGACAAAGCTCGCAAGAACCTCGATCGAAGTCGCTTGTGTTCTTCGTTCACGGCGTTTGTGCTAACAAGCATTAGCATGTCGGGTTGTATGATTCACCCATCCTTACATTTGACCAGCTCCAGTTACTGTGATACCTCCACCAAAGACTCCCGGGTCCATTTCCATGTGCTTCTTTCCTTTGTATGGCCCATAGATCTCATCCCAAGCTTCGGGTTGGGTATATGAAAGGCCGTTGGGAGAGTAGCGAACTATATCTCCGTAAGTTTCATGCATGCTTCTGAACTTGAAGGCCGAAGTCCCTCGGAGGGTGTGCCAATTGTATGGTATTCTCGATATAGCCCATAGCTTGGGTCCTGGATATTCGGCGAGTGGATGGAAGAACAGATTGAAGCTGGCCGTGAATATGAGGAATGCTACGAACTACGAAAGCTTAGTTTCTTTCATGTATATCGGAAGATCATCGATACCGTAACAAGAACACTTGCAGCAACCGCCGGGAAGCCTTGATCAAGGCTCATGTCGAAAGGCATGACTGTTGTTTGAAGGGATTCTGTGACGAAATCAGGGCTGTTGGGTAGAGTACAGGTAACTGAACGTCGGGTGGGCTGCTTTAGAGAGTCCGGGACGGAAGGCTGAGGGGAGTACTGGATTCGGCGATGGATGCATATGCACCCACCCAGAACCCACACCCCCTTCCTGCAAGTTAATCAGGGGGATCTAAGCCAATTGCCCTCCCCAACGTGGCTAAAGGTTATCAAATTGGCCAATTCATGACTCTGGGTTTTATTTTGGTGTTGGCTGGTTAATCGTCCTTGCTTGATAGGCCATGAGTATTCTCCAGCATCGTAGGTGGACTATGATCCACTGATGCCTCATTGGACTCCGCCGAAATTCACTTGTGTCTCCGACGAGGCTTAAATATGTCGTCTCGAAATCCCCCCGAATGCTCTTAGAAATTCATAACATACGTGGAAACTTGTTGACGAGTCCTTCACAATTTCACAACTTTCACCAGGCGGTCATCATGGTCGTTATTCCAGATATCTTCGAGTCGTTCATGTCTCGAGACCCCGAACGAAACATTCATTACAATGAGATCGGAGAGGAGTCATTACAATGGACAATCAAGTAGGTTATGAAACCCCCGAATCAAAGCTGCGCTGATGAATCTAGGACCTGCGGGTATAATGAGAGAGAGGCAGATCGAATGCGCCGTGGCGATTTTGCGTACTTTGCAGCTGTCACAGTCCCTGATTCAAACAAACAAGGACTCAGGATTGTTGCAGATTGGCTCAATTGGGTATGTAAGTAACCTCTGACCCTTCTTGTTCTGATATTTTGCAGGTCTTCGTGTTTGATGATCAACTCGATGATGGACCTCTTGGCGTACTCGAAGACGAGGCTCGCCACTACATCGACTGCACCTTGGCAATGTTGGAAGAGTCCACCGTAGATCGGAATGCAGTGCAGCCCATTCAATGGGTTTTGCGAGATATCTGGAACAGGGTCCAGCTGGTGAGGATCGATCCATTGAACGACAATGGCATTCATTGCTAACTGACTCAGGATTCTCGATGCACTCTTGGTAAATCACAACGAGGATATGTAACATTGGCCTGCTGACAACCAAAGGGGCCAAGCAACGATGGCTGGAACATATGAAAGAATATTTGAGAGCCCTGCGAAGCTCAATTGGCTTTCTTCCCAGCGCCAACTTGGAAGACACCATTGATGGGTATTTTGAATATCGCTTCCACAGCATTGGGGTCCTTGTTCTCTTCACTTGGGTCGAGTGAGTACCCACTGGCTTGCACTTGATCTTAACTAACGATCAGATACGCATGTGCACTTGATCTCCCAAACGAAGTGTTCGAGGATAAAGCCTTGAAGAAGCTGGAGAGAATCGGCGTTGAAATTCAAATGCTGTAAGCTTGATTTGTCACTTATATTCTGACGTGTCTCTCTGATCACTCACAGGGCCAACGACAGCGTCTCGTACCATCGGGAGAAAGACCAAGATTGCCCACACAACATCATACACCTGTTCCGCCACCATGGCCTTTCTGAACAAGCGGCATATGACAGAGCTCAAGTAATGCTGAGGGAGCGATATCGAGAATGGTACCTTGCGCTTGCAGATCTTCCTATCCGGGGTGAAGCTATTGATAAACAGGTACACCGATATATCAAGGGAATTCAAGATGTCGCATCAGCCAACGCTCACTGGAGGTAAAATCGCCAAAGTACCGTCTATGTTGCCCATAAATCCCGCTGACTGAACGTTCACCAGCTTCAGGACCGAGAGATACTTTGGCAAGGACCGAGGTGAGATACGCAGAACAAGGATGCTCGTTACAGGGCAGATCGACTGGCTAGCACCCATTATGCTTCCTAACACGCATGCCACCATTCAAGAGAAGACATCTGTAGCCAGCTGCGCCGAAGATGCAGAGTTGAATACTGGATCCGTTGTGAGAGTAGATGAAGTTTGGCGCTGGTGGGGAGCCAGTGCACTGATTCTTGCCTCGCTCATGGCGAGTCTGGCTTTGTCTGACAGAAGTTGGTTGTGGTAATGCAATATCTGTATCCAAACTTTTATCTTTTAGCTTCGATATAGGAGCTTTCGAAAATCAACATATGCCCTAAATCTTATGCAGTACAGGTGTAGAATTGTGAAGTTGATTGCCAAGAGTTGCTGGCAGTGTTATGGAAACTACCCCGCATTTCACCGTGCCTAGGCTTCCCGTCTGCCGAAATCTGGGGTTGGCGTCAGTTATAGAAAACATCAACATCCCGCAGCGAGTATATTCTCCCAACTACTGCCTTATTTTCTTCTTTATTCTATCCTTTCTTACCTATTCTCAATCAAAATGGCAACCGAAACAATTACCCAAACCTCCAACCTGATCTTCTCTTCCCTCCCCCCATTTCCCTCCACAGTCCCCACAGCTCCATTGCATCGCCTCTCTCTCCAAAAGCTCCGAACCGATCCAGAAGAATCGGATCGTCTGTTCTCCTCGTCCAAGGACCTTGGGTTCTTTTACTTTGACCTTCGCGGTGATGACGAAGGCGAATCCTTACTCCAAGATGCTGACAAGCTATTCTCCATGGCACCCAAGCTGTACGATCTCGGCCGGGAAGAACTCTCAAAGTACGACTACAAGAGTAAGGGTAGCTATGTAGGATACAAAGGCTTCGGATCAGCTGTGGTAGATGAGCAAGGTAATCTGGATAGAAACGAGTTCTACAATGTAAGCTTCGTCCTTACTTCAAGACAGGGTCACTGACGAGAGCAGATACCTAAGGATGAATTCCTCGGAATTTCGCCGTCCTCGTCATGGTTCGCCCACCCTCAGGTCTTACATGACCATAAGGACGTTATTGTTTCGTACATGAATACATCACACTCCATCGTCACTCTCATCCTCCAGCACCTCACCAAGAATCTACATCTCCCGCCTGGGACCTTGACCTCCTTGCATCGCAAATCACACCCCTCAGGAGACCAAGTCCGTTTAGTCAAATCGCCGCCTCAACCTCCATCGGACCAACGAACTGCTCTCGGGAAACATACCGACTTCGGCAGTATCACGATTCTGTTTAATCGACTCGGTGGTTTGCAGATTCTGCCTCCACCGTCCCTAACACCAGCAGGCCAAGAACCTCAATGGACCTACGTAAAACCTCTGCCTGGACATTGCATCGTCAACCTGGGTGATGCGATGGTCAAATTCACCAACGGATTGCTTAGAAGTAACATCCATCGCGTGGTGAGTCCGCCTGGAGAGCAAGCGAAAGAGACGAGGTACAGTCTCGTGTATTTCGCAAGGCCGGAGGATGATATCATACTGCGACGTTTGGAGGGAAGTAATGTGATCCCAGAGCTAGAAGTCGAAGAGGAGGCGATGTCTAGTAAGGAGTGGATCAAATTGCAAGCGATGAGATTGAGAAATATCAAGCCGGGAATGTCGGATGAGGAAAGAAAGAGGGTTTGGGAGGACAGTGGAAGAGGAGAATGAGGGTCTGTATTCTCGGAAGCGGTTTAGTTCTTTGGAGAAGAGGAACAGGATATTTGTTCACATAGGTTTAGAAATTTAAGCACAATGAGAATAGGCCCAGAACGGCTCATGGTGGATGATAAGGCGCAAATCAATAGGGGGACAACAATTCGTCTTCAGTGAAGCAACATCCAGCCCTCGCCCTCTTTACTGCACACATACACTCACTGATCAGGGCCCAAGATCATTGCAGGACATTCTTCCAAAAGAAACTCAGGTGTGACTACGCTCTCGTCTAAGTTATAGACTGTCCCGTGCAGTAGTTTGCCACACGGGACACGGATTTGGGCCGTCTCGAATGAGCAACATACGAGACGTGGCGATGATGTCCACGTTGTTGTTGGATAGGCAACTACCAAGTGTCCACACTTTTCAGACTTCGATGATTGCCTCCACATTTTCACCACCGATCACATTCAGAGAAGCTCTTGGACACTACGAACCCTTCCCCACATTCCACAGTACTCAAAACTTCTCGCCTAATTAGCCGAGCTGAAAAGGGGCAGTGCTGTGTCACCGACTAACCCAGTGGCTTTTCAGGCAACAAGATTCAGGCCGCTAAGGGATAAAAAACGCATAGAGAATTTATGGGCTCCGAAGACTTGCATTAGAGATACTACATTCCAGAAGGACCGAATTACGACGCGATATTGGTCGTGGGATCTTGTGCATGCGGAAAGCGAAGGGGAATAGAATGACGATGGCGGAGTACAAGGTTGACTTCTCTGTCCGCGTGGCCAAGTACCGAAGTTTGGTTATCTAAGTGCACTTTTGCCTGCTCTTTGGAGATATAAGAGATGCAAGGGAGGCTGGTGAAGGAAATTCTAACATTCGAGATATCTCTGGGTTGCATCCACTTCTGAAGATTCAACATCAACACTTCCATCACGCCAGTTCAAGACAGTCTGGTCACCTACCTGAATTGAAGCAAACTAGAACCACAGACCAGCACCATGGCAGTCTTTTGGAACATCATGTTTCTCTTGCCCATTCTAGGGACAATCCTCTCTTTTGCGTCAGCGCAACTCGACCTCCAGTTGCCAAGCCTTCCTGGAACCTACCAAGTCGGCACAGTCGCACTCGAACTCAAAGTCGCTTCCAATCCTCGAGACATCATGGCATCATTCTTCTACCCAGCGGACCGGTCCTGCTCTGATCTCCCCCTTGCAGCGGACTTTCCCCCTCAAAGCCTCACATACATTGCGGCTCAGGCTGGTCTCCCTCCCGGGTTCTCGGTCACTGTCACCACGCAAGCCCATCTCAAAGCACCAATCTCATCTACGGACTTTCCAGTTTTAATATTCTCGACTGGATATGGAGTCTCGAGATTGCTGTACACAGCAATATCGGAAGATCTCGCGAGCTTGGGATATATCGTCGTCGCCGTCGACCATCCACTTGACGCACCATTCATCGAATACCCAGACGGCCGATTCGTCAACATCACAGTTCCAACTTATGAAGACTTCGATGCGTATATCCCAGTCGTAGATGCTCGAGTCCAAGACGTGAGGACTGTCCTTGACAACCTGTCCAACACGACATTCATTTCTCAGATTCCAGGCTTGAAGTCCCGAGGGAAGGTCCAACGACTTCAAACTTCCAAGGTTGGCATTCTTGGACATTCTCTTGGTGGTGCGACAGCTGCGTCTGCTATGCTTGCAGACAAACGTTTCGCAGCTGGCGTCAATCTCGATGGGTCTATCGTTGGAAACGTAACCACCATCGGGTTGTCGAAGCCTTTCCTGATCATGGAAAATGAATTTCACAACCGCACCAATGACGCAACATGGGCAGAGTTCTGGACGCAACTGCGAGGTTTCAAAAGAGAAATCGGAGTTTTGCAGAGCAAGCATGGCAGTTATTCTGATTACTTGGTGTTGTTGGATGAGTTGATCGCTGCGGGTATACCAGTACCTCCGGAAATCAAAGATGGGTTCGGATCGATTGATGGGAAGCGAATGTTGAATATTGAGAGTGCTTATGTGGGTGCGTTCTTTGGGAAGTGGCTGAAGGGTAAGAATGGGAAGTTGTTGGATGGGCCGAGCAAGTTGTTTCCTGAAGTGACTTTCGTCGGTTGATTCGGATACATACGAGGGGCAGCATGTAATTGTCTGTAGAGACTAAATTGAATATTGCAAAAAAATCTTTTCAACTCTTTCCAATGTCCCTAATTCATTCATGGTTTGATTGGTAGAGTGAATGTCAAACTCAATTTCGTGACATTCGCATGAGACTCTGGAAGTGAAATCTGGGAAAGGGTGACTTCCAGCCCACTCGATTCATTCTTTGACTCGGAACTGCGTTAAGTGTCATGATCAAAGATCTGAGTCATTCTTGGTATCCTTTTAACTCAGTACTGTCACCTCCTCATTCCACGTTCTTCTCATGACTGGCTTTGATTCAAATATCCTTCCCATCACTCACAATACTTGTGGCCTTACAGCACCTTCAAACAACCATCAGGCCCTCTTTGAAAGTCACATTGCATACAAAATCCAACAGTCAACGTGCAGGAATCTTCCACTTACCGAAATGGTTCTGCCCACGAAACAGCCCGTCTCTTTGTCCCAAGCTCCTTCCTGCAGCCACATATTCCATGCTCAAACGCACCACCCACCTCTTCCACCCCTCTACATCACCTCCTCTCCCTCACCGACCTCACAAACACCCTCCCTCCGCTCGTCCACGATCGGAAAACTCGCAAGATCTCTCACCGACCTCGGCACACCACACACTCACACGCCGTTCCTCGACGGAGACATCGTCAAGCTGCGGAAAGAGCTCGAGAGTGGTATGAGTAGGGAGAGGAGACAGTTGATGCAGTTCTATATTCTGAGTATTGCGGATAAGAGGAAGAGAGCTGCGGCGGAGCTGTACTTGGCGAGGTATAAAGGGTTTGTTTTGGGAGCGGATGGGAGGTTGGGGTTTGGACTTGAGGGGTTTGGTGTTAGTGGTGAAGATGAGAGTGCTGGAAGTAATGGGGTAACTGGGGATGGAGGAAGGGGGGGTGAGCAAGGACGGAGTCCGAGACGAGGTATTACAGGTTGTGGTGTTATGTGACCATGGACAATTATGATTGTAAACTTTGAATTGGGATCCGGGGTATTGTGAAGGGGCGAAGTGGTGACTGTGGCGAGTCGGGCATGGAGGTGTTTGAACATTAAAAGCTTACGGTATTAGCCAAGATGCGTTCTATTCTGATAATTAACTTCAAATACTTACTCAACTCCACTTGATGTTCTTTAGAAATGTTCTAGGTGCTGAAGCTCTGCCCTCGTGCATTTCAAGTCACATCTCGGACGCAACAACATGCTGCACCTGATCCCCCCTGCCCCCCATCCGAGGCGAGCGAATCCGAATGTGCCCAATCACAGTAAGGACATTGAAATGAAGACATTGAAACAAGCGAAGAAAATAAGGTTCAAAAGCCTGAATAGTGGGGCCGAGAATACCGAGAGGAGCTAGAAAAAGCTTCCATTCGGACGTGAAGACTGAAGCGGGAAGTCAAACAAGAGCGACAAGACAACTAACTAACTTTGAGTCGTATGTTGGTTCGAAACGAAAAGAGTTTAACAGCGTGAGGGGACGTCTCGTGGAAATAATCGCCAGCCATCATCTCCAGTCGGATTCAGTCCTAATCCATCCAGACGCCTTGGCACACCACTCTCACTCAGCCCCCCTTTCTCTTCCTTCCTCCCGCCCCTTTCTCGAAACTAGAATCCGGCAGAATCGTGGAATATTAATATCACTAATGATAGTGCAGCGAGGCCGGCCACTTATCAAATTTGGCCACGGCCAGTGCCAATTCCACACATCGCGGCGGCATAATCAAGGCGTAGTCCAATCACGGCCAGTCCAGCGCCCCAATCAAATCAAATACGAGAGAGACAGCAAACAAACATGCGGCGGCGAGAATGCTGAGAAGCCTGAGATAAGCTGCATGCAGGACAAGATAGCCCCACGATCTCACCCCCCTCCCCTACCATCGTATCCATCCACGCCATCGTACATTGCCGCAAGGAGAGGCGCAATTTTAGGATGGGAAAATACAGAAAACACACAACAATACAGAAACCCCTTTATGAGGCCTTCTCACGATACATACTTAACCTTCAGGAGTAGGACTACTGTAGCTCATCCCTCTATTCCCTCACTAAGTACGCTACCGCGGTCCTGACATCAGGCTTACCACTTCTGTCCCGTCCGCTGGAAGAGCCCTACTTTACTTTACCTTACCTTACCCATACCCATACCTTACTTACCCTAGCCCCTAAAGTGCTTAAGCCTACCAGCAACTTTAAATTTCCCCATCGTAAGATTCCTCTTTTAACCCTGCCCTGCCTCTTCTTACCTAGGTACTGTACACTTAGTATAAGTATCCGTCGCTATCCCGTCACGATCCTTCTCTTTCGTTCCCTTCCTTCGATCCTCCGTTTGTTCGCTTTCTCTCCCACCAACCAACCAACCAACCAACGTTTGCGTTTCCAACAACTCACGTCATGCTGCGCCATTCACCCTTCTGACCCATCCCCACAGGTTTTTTCTGTCTGCGCTGATTGCTATCTATCTCTGGAATCTTTCCTCGTATTTTTTCGCAACCTTTCGCATTTCGCAGTTCGCTAGTCCGTCAATCTTGGACAGTTTCACAATTTGCTTGTCTGCTTAGTGCTTCAGTATCGCCATCTCATCCATCGCAATGGGTCCTCCACCCCGCCGAATGATAGTCCTTGGACTGATCACCACGCTCGTTCTCCTCCTACTGGCGACAGCGCACTACACCAAGGCGTCAGAGAGCGCACTCGCAACAAAAGTCGGAGATAAGGTCCAAGAACTACTCCACTCCGGGACTTCCGCCGACGACGAGGCCGAAGAGCAGCCCAAAGAGGCAGAATCGGTGCTTGAGCCACCGTACGACCACGGCACCGAGAAGGGTTCAGGAGGACTAGGAAAACATGTCCATGTCCGTCCCAGTGCGCCGACGCCGAAAGCAGCGACTATTGAGGGATGCCAGTATCCAGTCGTTATCCACGTCACGCCTGATGGACATTGCACAGGTGTACTCGCGTTGTACGGTTCGATTGTGCGGAACGTGCTGATGCAGCCCGAGGCGTTGCAGAACAAGACTTGCGTGCACGTGACGTACGTGGATCCCAAGATGAATTCGATCGAGGAGATGTACAAATGGGATGCTCGAGCGAACCCATTCAGCACGCCAAAGGACTGCGCTGCGTTGGACTCGACACCGGCTTTGAACGATGTGGTGCCTATCCGTTTCCAGGCCTTGAGGGGGATCGAGAAACCCGATTTCATGGAAGCGGGGTTGGCTACCTGGCTCGTTGCTCTGAACAAAGTCCACTCCTGGTCCTTTGACGCCTATCCACGTATCCTACTCATGGACGCCGATTCTATCGCCATCACCGACCTGCATCTGATCTTTGACGAGTCAAACCCCCGGGATACTGTGACAGCCGCACCCGACCAGTTCAACAACTGCGGAGATCGAGGCCGTATAAACGGTGGAATGATTCTCCTCCGTCCATCACGGTACTTCCACATCTCAGCCCTCGAAATGATCTACGACCAAGGCTCCTCGTGCGTGTCCCAGAAATGGCAACAGTCAGAGCAGGAGCTGCTCAACTGTCTCTGTGGATCTCAAGGCCCACCACAGGGATTAAGACCCGAGTTCGAGTGTGCGATCATGCCGTTCTACAACTCCGTGTGGCCACGGAACTATGCGTGTTCAGCTGCGAATGTGCTCCCGATGCGAAGTATTCACTTCACGGCCGCGACGAAACCGTGGTTGGTGGATGAGAAGAGACTGCATGAGCGGTTTGATTACGGGTTCTGGGGATGTGTGAAAGATGCTTCGAGGGCCGGGGATACGGAGGCGTTGAAGAAGTGCGAGTTCCCTGACTTGGAGGTTTCCAGGTTGATCGATTCCCAGGAGACGTTGCCGCCGAAGAATGGTGAGTAGGTGGTTGAACGCGTGGGCTTGGATGGATGTATGATTTTGAGGACTGCATGGCTGATGGTGGTTTTTTGTATGATTTGGTTTGGGCTTTCTGCAGCGATTGTTTGGCGTTGGATGGAGCGAGCTGGGAGCGATGGAGCAAGTGGGATCTGAATCGAAGAAAACAGAAAAGTTACACCAGCCGGCATTCCAGAGGAGGACAATCCTATTGTACCACATCGGGACAATCTCCCCGCCATGTACAGACAGTATGGAAACTTGGATATCTTTTTTTGGAAACAACAATTGGATGGAAGCACATCAGGGAGATATCTCGAGGAGATTGGTAGGCTCATATGTGAAGAGTTGTCACTGCCACCTTCGGCTCGGCTTGGTACAGAAACAAAAACCCAAGACACCATAGAAACCTTAATAGACTAATTAATACGACCACGAAAGCTTCCGAATCATGAAAGTTCAAACAATCGATTTTTACTGGTACTGATACGGGCCAAGGATGCTAGTGGACGTTTAGTTTTGAGAGTTGAAGGGAGGGATTGTGGGTTGCCAGTTAAACTGATTCCAGGATGTGATAGCTTGATTACCACAATTCATTGTTCGCTTGGTTTGGTGGGAAAGGAATGGATGATTGGGGCAATTTCAAATTGAGTACTGAAGCTTGAAAATACTAGTGGTGTTGAACGTCACAGCATCTGTAGGGGACATGGGGCAAATCTCCAGCATAGCAAAGTCAACAAGCAGTCACAACTTCAAAAACCTGGAGTAAGGCCCTCCTGAACTCAAATCATCACACAAACAGCACACATCAACAGATAAAAAAACACTAAGCAAGTCAAAATGAAACGCAAATCCCATTTTGTTGATGTGAATCTCGCTCTCTATTACTGCTTTGCTCGCTTAACTGAGAGGAAAACAATCTCTCGCTCGTAGATCAGAACACCATTACGAAGTATGCAGGGCAGGCAAATGTCGAAGTGGAAATCAATACCATGAACTCAGATTGCGACGGTATTTCAACGGGAAATTAGACCGCACCGTTTGCGCGCCATAGGCCGTATCCTCCGTCACAGTTCTTCCACAGCTTGATTGTACCATCCTCGCTGCCAGTGGAGTAGAGCTTGCCGTCGGGAGAGAAGCTAATGCTCCAGATTGGACCGTGATGACCCTTGTGGACATCTGAGATTGTCAGCAGAGGAATTTTCACCAGATGAGCGTATACATACCCATTTCCGACTCGGTCTCGTAGTCGTACAGCTTGGCCCAAGTGTCCTTGGCCCCTCCAGTAACGAATCTTCGCTGAACTGGATTCAGGGCAACACTAGCTACTTCGTATGGGAGGTCAATACTCTTGATCAAGGTCCGAGCATCGGCACCTCCATAAAAGTAAACGGTCTTGCCAGCGGCAATTGTCAAGACAGGAAGGCCTCCTCCAATGTCTCCAGGCTCTGCTGTGACATTTGTGAACTCGCAGGATCCAATGTCGCCTGTGACGACCTTCTCTTGGATCACAGTCCGATTCTGCAGATCCCACCATCTGATCACCTTGTCATCTGCGGCCGTAACGAGGACATTCGGGTCTCGCGTCCAGACAATAGCTTTGATTGTGCCCTTGTGAACTCCAACACCGACTTCGAAACCTGCATCGGCATTGACAAGTGCGCGTCCATTTCCCCCATTCGCAACTGGAGTACCGTTGGCTTGAGGGGCAGAGACCGCATCGACAGTGGAAAGATCGAAGATTCGAAGCTTCTTTTCCATACCTCCCGTCGCAAGGAAGGTACTAGAATCAGGAGGGAATGCGACGGCTCGAACGATATGGTTGTGTTGGATTGTGCAGAGTGTTTCGCCAGAGTAAGTGTCCCAAACTTTGCTGTGACACAATCAGTATACTTGCTGCGCGTATAACATGGTGGTTCTCTTACGCAGTGAAATCTGCAGAAGCTGTTGCTGCCGTGTGCGCATCGGGGGAGAGTCGAGCTTGGTAGACTGCGCCTTTGTGTCCAAAGAAGGTTCCAATCCTGCCATCGTTAACACTTGTCGCATATCATCTGTGTCCGTGTGAAGAGCATACCAATCACCAGTCAACCCATCTCGAAGCATAGGATTATTATCTGCCTCCATTAGCCAGGTTCCCCAACTGTCTACACCCACAGCGCGCGCATACCCTTGCAAGCAGATATCATATAATATTCCTCCTCTCCCCCTACAAATCCAGAAAAACTAAGATGCGTAACTGGTCGCGAATGCCCATGGCAAGTGAGAGGAACGGCAACGGCAGCCTTGGTGGTTTCGGGACCGGCCATAATTTCAGAAGTGGATCGATCCGATCGCGGAAATTGGAGGAGATGTTAAGAAGTTCGAGGAATGCAGAGCGCAAGATCTGCTGCTGTAATGAATGGGCAGGAGGACCGAGGATGGTCAAAGTGAAAAGTGGTATAGAGGTCGTTGTTGATATTCCCTTGTGGTTGGGGACGTAGCAGACTGGACGGTACCTGGATAGTGTGTTGTATTGATTGCTCGATTGCTTGACTGATTGTTGATGCGATTCGATTCGACTTGAAGATAAGGAGATTCGTTGCACGGGTCGTAAAGGTCGTTACAGCGTCTGCAGAATGGTTCTCCTCCTCAGCATCAGCAAGAACACAAATGGGCAACAAAGAGCGCACTCGAAGAATGTCCACGAGCAGTGGGCTCTTTGAGGAGAGGAGAGGGAGAGGGAGAGGGAAGAGGGCTGCTGGATGGACCAATATTCTGAATCTGCTAATTCGTATGAGGGCTAGCCTGATCGGAGCGGATTAACTCTGCTTCCCGGCGCCGATAAGATTGGCGAGGGGTTGAAGGCTGGCGCTGGCCTCTCCGCCTTGTCTCTTGGTGTCTCTATTTACAAAGCAAGAAGCTTATAGTCAACTGTGGAATATCAACGTCCCAAAACCCCACTTCCACTACCACTCACTCAACCCTTGGAATCCGGATAACGAAGTCTATTCCAACCCTCACCAACATCTGCGAAGCCATTGTCAAACCTCCAACGATCCTTTTCAACGATCTGCCAGAAGCTCCACCACAGTCGGCTCCTACCGCCACCTTGCAGCCCATCTCTGGTACAGTAAATAAGTCTGGGACTAGGTTTGAATACCTGCCAACCAGCTGTCTGCCATTTGCCCCCAAGGAACGTATAGTTTGGAATCAAATTCGGAGCCAGAATTCGGGAACAACGGTGCAGCAGAAGCTCGCCCGACCTGCCACACATCTATCATGGCAGAATACAAGATATCCGCTACTTTGGCAGAGCACGAGGATGATGTATGTTACGCTACCAGGCCTCCCCCAGCACCATCTAGGCCTTTTTCTTTCCTTCCCATCTTTCTGTGGTCTTCCCCGCGCTAATGTTGACTTCTCCAGGTCCGCGGTGTAGCTTTCCCCTCCTCCAAAGCTGTCCTCTCCGCCTCAAGGGATGGCACAGTCCGATTATGGAAGCTTCTCTCCGAGAACCCTCCCGTCTTCGATGGCACGATATCCTCTCACGCTGGCTCCTGGATGAATACAGTCGCATATCTACGACCTAGTACAGACTTCCCAGATGGCCTTATAATCTCCAGCGGAAAGGATGTGGTTATTGATGTCCGCCAACCAACGAAAGCTGCGGAAGAGGATGCTGAGGCTCTCTTGCTTGGACACAGTAGAGATGTTTGCGCCTTAGACATTGATCCAGAGGGCAAATACATCGTCAGTGGATCCTGGGACCATGATGCCAGGGTATTTCCTGTTGGCAAGTGGGAATGTTCTGCAGTATTACGGGGGCACGAGGGAACTGTCTGGGCAGTTTTAGCATACGATCAAGATACCATTGTTACTGGATGTGCAGACCAGAAGATCCGCATATTCAACAAGTCTGGAAAGTTGCTGCAATCTTTCCAAGCAAGCAACTCTCCTGTTCGAGCTTTATGTCGACTTCCCACAGGCCATCCTTCTGGGGGAGACTTTGCTTCGGCGGATAATGATGGTGCGATTCGACTCTGGAAGATTTCAGGGCAACAACTTGGCGAATTACGTGGTCACGAAAGCTTCATCTATTCCCTAGCTGCGCTGCCAAGTGGAGAGTTGGTTAGCTCTGGAGAGGATAGGACTTTGAGGATATGGAAGGGAAATCAGTGCATTCAGACCATCACGCATCCTGCGATATCTGTCTGGGCCGTTGCTGTTTGTGCCGAGAATGGGGACATCATGTCGGGAGCGAGTGACCGGATAGTACGAGTATTCACCAGAGATCCTGAACGATATGCAAATGCAGAGACGACAGCTCTTTTTGAGGATGCTGTGAAAGCTTCGTCGATACCACAGCAGACTCTCGACGTAAACAAGGAGAACATGCCGGGGCCAGAATTCCTTACTCAGAAGTCAGGAACCAAGGATGGTCAAATTGTAACTATTCGAGAATTGGATGGTTCAGTAACAGCACATTCGTGGTCGTCTGGTAGGTGGTTTCTGTTCAATTTGACATCCATCCACTCACATCACTAGGGCAAGGAGAATGGACTCTTGTTGGAACTGTGGTCGATGCTGTGGGTAGCAGTAACAAAAAGGCCAGTCTAATTTTCAAATTGATAGTACAATGACTAAATATCTACAGACCGAGTATAAGGGAAAGGAATACGACTTTGTGTTCGATGTGGATATGGAAGATGGCAAGCCACCTCTCAAACTACCATACAACGTCTCACAAAACCCTTACGATGCCGCTACAAAATTTATCCAGGACAACGAAGCTCCCATCACTTACCTCGAGCAAGTAGCAAACTTCATTATCCAAAATACCCAAGGCGCCACCATTGGCCAAAGCCAGGCACAGACTGGGGGTTCCGATCCTTGGGGAAGTGAGAATCGATACCGACCAGATCAACCCAGTGCACCAACCGTACCAGCTGCACCACCGAAGAGTCTTCCCCAGAAGGAATACCTTTCCATTCTCGTTGCACGGGTGCCTCTGATCCAAAAGAAGATTGGTGAGTTGAGCCAAGCCTTGGTTGCCAGCGGCCAGAAGGATCTTGGCCTAAGTCCTGATGAGGTTTCAACTCTCAACTCGTTGTGTAAGAACCTCGATACTTCAGGAGCAACTGCAAAGCCCCAATCGGTACAGGGTGGGTTGGACCTCATCATAAAGCTGGTCACCACATGGCCCTACAAGGACCGTATGCCGGGTTTGGATCTTCTACGCCTATTGATTATCGCCCCAGATACTGCGAAGTTCGACCACCCCGGAGGTAACATTGTGGATCTTCTCATAGTCGGAGCCGTTGAGACAGACTCTCCAGCTGAGAACCATGTCATGATGGCTATTCGAGCCTTCGCGAATCTATTCAGTTCGGCCGAAGGCAGAGTACTTGCCATCCAAGAGTTTGAGAAGATCCAAGACACCGTCTCGACCGCTATCAAGAGCAGCACAAACCGCAATCTCCTGGTCGCTGCCACCACCGTGTACATCAACTACGCGGTTCTGTTTTTATCAGACAAGGATTCCGCCTCATTCGAACACGTCCTCGCTATCGTCGACACGCTATCCAAGATCCTTTCCTCACAAGCCGACTCGGAAGTAGTCTTCAGAGCCCTAGTTGCAACAGGGACCATCCTGTATCTAGACGACGAGATCAAAAGTGCCGCCAAGGAAGTCTATGGTGTCGAGAAGAGCATCTCCACTGCTTTGGCAAAAGCTACAGATCCGCGGATTAAGAATGCTGCGAGGGAGATTCGGGAGCTCTTGAAGTGAGGCTACTGAGCATGAACTGGGAATAAATCAGATCCGTGGATGGGAAACGAACCATGGAGGACAAATTAGAGCAAGCAAAACTGTGATACATTTCCATAGCATGCTTGTGTAATGGAAGCGTGGAGACGTGTAAAACATTGCGAGCATGGCATCCTCTTTACATAGAAATTAAACGAAGAACGGAACATCGTTATATGAACAACACATGAAGCAGCACATGCAGAAGCGGGTTCCACTGGTCAAAGTCGCTGCTATGATCAACAAGTTAGGTACTTTCCCGACCCAGCTTTGTTTGCACTTATAACCCATGTTATGGTCACGAAATGTTCCACATAGGAAAGCAGAACAGTGCAGTCGGATCACTAGCTAGGTGGCTAGAATAACTCTCTCAAGCACTGCCGGGGGATGGGATTTCGAATCGAAGGTCCAGCAAATTGGATCAACACAGCCAGTCAGTCATGTTTGACTCAATAGTCAAAAAAATACCTTTTCTTAAGGCACGGACAACACGACGAACGGAACGATCCTGCTTCAATATGTACTCGAACATTCTATTATGCTGCTGTGTATTGATTGATGTACAGACAAAGAAAAAGGCGTTGCATGCATAGTATCGTCGATCCATGCCATGCAACTGTATCTCCTTCCACAGCATCGCTCCTCTCCTCTGCTCCCCACCCAGCCACAATACCAACCATATCCATCCCACCCATCCGCCCGAAACCATATCCCATCCCCTCATCTGCATTTCTGATCCCATCTAATGATGAGCGGTCTCGCCTCTATACCCTACAATCTTCATTCTGCCGACCATCTCACCAACAGTAAAGAACCCAAGCAACTCCGCACCGATAACCGCGCCAGCAACGACCTTCTCCCTGTTGAGATCGCGGAATGATTGCAGGACGCTTGTTGGCTTTGATGCGGCGTTCGCGGCCGTCGATTCGGCGCTGTTCAGGAGGGCGTTGGGGTTGCGGACGGATTTGAGGACGCGCTGGAAGTAGGATTGGAAGGTTGACATTGGTCTGATTTGGAGCAGTTGGGGTTAGCTGAGGGGTCTTGAAGGGAGGGAAAGCCGGGGGTTGATGGGACTTACGGAGGAGTCATCTGTCTTCCCATGAATACTAGCTTTGAGAGCTCCATTCCGACGCGGGCGTAGTAAACCGTTGGTGGGATTTGGCCTGTGAACATCGGCATTAGCTTCAGATCCATCAATTGAGCTCCCCTCTGCTCTTTGAACCATCACCATGACCTCTCCTCTTCAATCTAAACTCCCAATCCAGCTTTTCCTCCAAAGAAAAAGGTACTCACGCTCAACAAACGCAATCACCTTCCCAGTCCTCCCACCAATCTTCCCCAGCGCATTACCCAACCCCTTCGCCGCACCGGAGATAGCAGGACCAGCCGCAGATGTAACTCTACTCAATCCCTCAGTCGCCTTACTCTTGTACTCGTTTGCGGTCTCGGTAGCCTTGGAAGCCGTATCCTTTGCTGCCTCGGTGGCCTTGGAAGCTGTTGATTCGAAGCGGCGGGTAGCTGGCGTGCGCAGCTTGGCGGCGCCGCGGACGGCGCTGCGTGTGAGTGGGAGAGACATCGTGAGGGAGGTGGATTGTGATGATTTTCCTTTCCTTTCCCGGCGTCGAGGAGTACGTGGAGTCGTCAATTGGTGATGGGGAATTGGAAGTGAGGTGATGAGCTTGATGGACCGGGAAGAATTGGAACGCTTCGCTTTCTCGGTCTAGCTGGAAACGGAGGCGGTGGGCGGGTCGGTGGATATTGCCGGACTTTGATTTGGGGATTTTGTGGAAGCTCAATGAGATACTGCGGGATTTTTTGAAGGGTAATTTGGGGTTGAAACAAAAAATACCCTTAAGGGTTTGATATATTTTTGGAATTTGTAGTTTTTATTATCTGGGTAGATGCAACTAGGTTAGTCTTAAAATTCTACGGAACCACGAGCGAATGTCATGTAAACATCACCAGCAGATGACTTCGGGTTGAGGGATGCTTGCCACCACTACCAATTTTCAAAAGTCCAACACAATTTAATTCTTCTATCAAAGCCGGTGAAAAGGATCGCCAAAAAAAACCCCCCATCGAGTCTTTTCTTGGTCTGAAATCCAACTTGTAGAACATAAGGAACACCACGAGGCCGGCCAAATTCGACTTCGGCGAAGCGAAACCAACATTGGCTCTTTTTACTACATCCGCCACATCTATAGTTTAGTACCTATTCAAAGTCACCGGTGTTTTCTCTAAGAAGGTGCGATAAATATATCAAAGGAATTGTACGTTCTAAAGTGAATTTGGAACATGATAGTTGAGATGAGTAAGAGTCCAACATGTGATATATCCTGTACCCATTATCGTCCCGTTGGAACTCCAACCATCCTCCCCCAAGCCTCCTCCCGTGCTCTATCTGGATTAAAGAATGTCCTCATTGATCCTCGGAACTTACATCACTGTCCAATTTGGTTGCGACATTTACATCTGTGAGCCTCGAGCTCCGAAATCATCGCCGAATACGCATTCAAATGCAAATGAGAGTGAAGATAATGAAGACGAGATACCAAAATTTAGTTCCACTCAAACACCAAATATAAACAAATTTCATCTATATTCATAGCCAATGGCAAAAAAAAAATTTGCTCCAACCATGCACCAAAAAAATCATCACAAACAACCACCATAATGCACCTCCTCCTCTACCCCTATTCCCTCGCTTAACCCCAGCACGCACCTACAAACTCAATTCCAACTTCATAACCTCCGCAACGCCATCCTTGATCCCCTGCGTCTTGAACTCATCTAACCTCTTGAGTGGTCTTCTTGGGTACCCGCCATATCCATAGTAACTCTGGATAGCGCTCTTGGTACCCGCAATCGCAGCCTTGGTCAAGACCCAATCGCCTTTACTGAGGACCTTCTGCATAGCGAAGGCCTCATCCCGCTTACCAGCCGTGTACAGGTCCCAGATCTTAACGCAGGTTTTAGGCATAACGTTTGCACCGCCTGCGATGATGCCCGAACCGCCCGAGACGAGAGTCTGCGCTGTGAAATCGCACATGCCTCCGAATGCCATGTATCCGCTTCCCTCGCTGAAGGGGGTCTTCGCATCGGTAGCCAGAGCCACACGGGTGAGCTTTCCAGTGTTACCGCATGTGAATTTGGTTCCTACGATGTTTGGGTGCTTGGCTAGACGGATGAGGAGGTCGGAGTCCATATCAATGCCTGCTACTGCGCCGGGGTAGTTGTATAGGATGATTGGAAGGGGCGAGCCGTCTGCTACGGCGATAAAGTAGTTGTACACGGCCTCCTCGTCCATCAAGCCGCGGAAATAAGAGGGCGGGAGGAGCAAGACATATTCGCCGCCAGCCTTCTCACTTTCTTGTATCAGGGCAATGGTACCGCGGACTGAGCCCTCTGTGGCGCCGACTATGATGGGAATATTTGTGAAGCCAGCGGAATCCAGGGCTTCTCGCGTGGCGGCTGTGACGGCTGTGCGTTCTGCGGAGGAGAGGTGGACTGCTTCGCCGTTAGAGCCCATTGTTACGAGGCCAACGAGACCAGCTTCCGCGAGGCGGATGGCGTGGCGTTTGATGGAGGGGATGTCGAGGTCTTCAGTTTCGGGGTCGAAGAAGGTCATTGTCGGGGCATAGATTCCTGGGAGGAGAGGGCGGCGGGTGGAGGGGGTGGAGGAGTGGCCATTGCTGGTACCGTTTGTTGAGGGGGACATTTTGAAGGTTGGGGAGGGTGTTCGTGAGGAGGATTTGAGTGTTTAGTAGGTAGGTAGGTAAAGTACCGAGCGAGATGGAGAGGAGGAGAAGATTACTCAATGCCAATGACAGGACAGAGGAAAGTCGAGCAAGAAGTTGAAAGTTACAATGTACCGAAGTATTTTGTCTAAAGAAACGCAGAAAACAGCAGCACCGAGAGGAAAGAAGCGATGGGGATCACAGCATACATATAAGTGATGGCCAACCTAGCTCACCTCCGCAGCCTCAGCTCAGTTGCATTTCCATTTTCAATAAATATCCCGGATCCCGAGCCCACAACACGGTTGCTCCTTGCCTGGGGGGTCTTGACTCTTGAGCAGTGGGGGTTCCCGTATGCTATTATTCCGAGGACTCTGGATATGACTTGCCTGTGTGTGAAGTTACATCTAGTCCCCGCCATTCGTCTGGTCAGGCTTGAAACTAAGCAAGTCCAGCACTCGGAATGCGGGCGATATATCGGCGAGGGACCGAATGGGACTGGACGTTGAATAGTAGTGGGATGTATTACCCTTTCGAGCCTTGACAAAAGGAGTAGAAACTTTCTACTAGAAAGTGCAGAAACAGAAAGTGGAAAAGCCTCCCTGACTAAAGCCCCACCGGACACATCTCTCTGCATGGGATCGATCACGATGAAAGAAAAGAACTGTCTGTTGTGTTGTTGGATGGAGGGCATGTATGGAGGGGTAGAGTGCAGAACCAGGCGTTGTCGTTCGAAAGCCGATGAAATGCACCGAGGCGTCGCAGGGGGGCAGGGAAGACGAGCGCAGGGGAGCGAAGTGCAGGGAGTGAAGTTTTTCCACGAGTAAGAACGCAGATGGAGATCATCCGATCGAGGAGCCGAGCGTGGGGTAAACACGCTATTATTCAGCCTGTCGTCCGTCTTCGACTTTGGGTGTGGGAATTATTTACGTGGGACAGGGGAGGGAGAAATGCTGGAGAGGAAGAAACCGGGGATTTCGATGGACGGGACGGGTTGGATGATGGCTGGATGCATTGAGATCGAGAAATCTTGGAAGAAGAGTGAGTGGTATTTCTAGATGGATGATCAGCGGGGGGGATGAGAGAGTGGAAGGAACACAAATAACCACTGCACAGGGATGGGTTAGCGAGCCGTGTTGCTCTTGAGGTATTTACTTTACTTCCCTTTCCTTCCTTCTAACTCCCCTCGAGGTTGAATTGGAAAAATGCGTGAGAATTGGGCAGCAATACTTCCCGATCTTGATCACTTGGAGGAATTTGTGTGTGTTGAACTTGATGCCGTTTGGAGGGTAATATAACGTGCTTCATGCGGGACGGAAACAGGACATTTGTGTGAGGGTGAGGGTCAGATGATCGTGTGACAAGCAGGCATTCCCCAGAATCTCCATAGATGCTGGGTACCATGTTTTTAAAGTGCCATATGCAGGAGAGAGAGGTGCAGGTTCAAGTTCTGTGGGTAGGTACTCAGCCGAGTCTTGTTCGTCGGCTTACCTGGGCAGCTCAACTCATTAAAGATGTAAAGATATTGAGACCTGGTGGACCATCCCAGCAAAGTTAACGAGAAATGCACAGGACTCTCAATCGATTCTGAACCCCGTACACGCCAAGGTATCTTAAAAGCTTGGAGGTTTTCTCTCTCAATATAATTCTTCTTGATAGTATCCCAAGCTATTCTTGGAGTGTGTTCGAAATCAAGCTGTGGTTGATGGTGGGATGTCTTCCTTCGCAAACCTGGTCCTACTTGGAATATACCAGGGCAACTTCTGTAAAGCTTCATGAGTTGAAAGCTTTCCGTTCTGTTTGATAAGAGACGCACACATATGATTCAACGCAGCGGACCCAATATTTAAAATATGGCAACTAAGGAACAGAACATCGATCGGTACCTCTCCCCGGCCAGATTCTTCTTCGCTAGGCGAGGTGGCCTCAAAAGTAAACAGCATTACCGTAGTCTCAACACTAGATCGGTGTTTGTAATATCGTCTACCCTCCTCCTATCTACTTCTTTAATCACTCTGTAAACAGAGGTCCGTAGGTAACTAGCCTTTCTTAGAACATGGGGAGAAGTAGGTAATGTATGCATGTATATGTCAAAATCTTGGTATCATTGCTAAACCCGTTTCGTTTCCTAGTAACTCGAAGCCTCATCCACAGCTGAGCTCTAGGTACCTATATACAACACACGACCAGGCAGTGTGGTAAATGAACATAATCTGATATCCCTTGCCCTATGCACGCTTTGCCTGCCCAATATCCCGAGCCAAAATGGAAAGAATAAGTCTCATATATGTATGAGAGGCTTTCCTGAGAGAGGCAAGAATGCAGAGGATGATATAGTAAAAGATTTGTATGAACGAGAAGAGAGAATATATTGCCTGCTAATGCCGAATGCTGAATGCTGAATTGAGTATCCGCTTTGAGATGCAAACCCAAACCCAAACCCAAACCCAGACCCAAATTAAATCCCAAGTAATGTGCTATATACGCCGAAAATCTAACATGCTACCATCCAGATGCTCCATCTCATCATATCATCGTACATCGCCGCTCATGCATGCATCAATTCGTTCAGCCATCTACCCTTCTCGCCATGTACCCTTGTTTCCATGTACCCGTCTCCTCAACCCTCTAACCCATCCCTCTACCTGAGAAAAGTCGATCTCGTCTGTCCGCCTGCCGTTGCCGACAACTATCTACCATCTAAACCTCCCCCCAACTCCCCATCCCACCAGTACTAGCAATCAAACTACCACTACCCACGCTATTCTGGGCTCCAAAATCCCAGTAATGACGACTGCTCCCAGAATTCCTCACGCGGCCATTGACGCTTAGCCTTTCACTCGCACAACTGCTACTTCCCCTTCTGATGCCCATCCCGACACCAACACCAACACCAACAGCGCCAGGACTTGCACCACCGGGTACGCTGGCCCGCCAGGTACGTCGCTCGATACTGCGTCTCCGTTCGCCGGTGGAGCTCTGTCTCGTGACGAGGGGGTGGTGCTGTCTCACGCGTGCAGCGCGGGCAGCTGTGTCTGCTGTACTGGCTGTAGCTAGATGCGATGTGCCTGACGAGGTAGCGAAGTCATGTATGGAGGGTGCCTTTGGTTGGGATTTGAATTTTGATGTGAAGCGCGAGCGGAGGTAGCGGAAGACCATTTTGATGTCTAGGTCACGCTCCCATTCTTCACGGGTGAGTGTCGGGGTTTGGTGGAGAGGATTGTTTGCTCGCGGGGTGGCATCTTCGTCTTGTGAAGGGGAAGCGAGAGATGTAGTTGGGATGGGTATTGCTGGTGTTTGTGTTTGGATGGTGGGATGGAATTGAGGCATGTTCTGTGTCTGGGTGGATGCTTCGAGGGTGTGGTCTCGAGTCTCGGGGATGACTGGGAGGCCGGCGTAGGGGAGAGGTGTTTGTTGAGAACGGAGGTAGGTTGAGAATGCACCTGGATGATCAGATAATTGGCTGACGAGAATGCCGAGTTCTTGGGCAACTCGCTCTAACAGACGATGTTCCCACGAGGACTCGTCGTATTTCTTCGTTTGGATGATGCTTTGTGAGGCTGGGGGCGTCGTTGATAGATCCTCGTCTCCGGGTAAGGACTCTCCAAATATGATAGCCAGTAAATCGTCATCGATACCCATCAGATCTCGAATAACCCTCTTGGTGATCCTGTTCCAGAAACTATCACTCTCTTCATCCGGAGTCTCGTCCACATTGCTGAGCGTAGCTGCATCCTCGTCCTTATCCCCCAATACTGCCCTCCTCTCGCTACTCATACTCTGTTTCCTCCTCCTCGTCTCCTTCTGAATCTCATCCGCCAGCAATCGACTCTGCTCCATCCTCCACATCTCAATCCTCCTCGTCCTCTCTGCCTCTGCGGCGCGTTCCCCCTCCTCTAATATCCCAATCTCAAGACTCTCCCTCCGTCTCTTGACCCTCCTTGGATTGTACCTCTCGAACGCATACAAGTGTTCCTGCACATCCTCTCCCATGGCGGTCTGATCGAGGCGGAAACTCCCCAATCCATCATGAGTAGGCAGGACAGTCCCACTCGCTTCGCCTCGTTGACTCTCCCTGTATACGCTCGGCTCGGCCCTGAATTCGTGGAGATGGCTATCGAGACTATCCAGCTCTCCATCCTCCTCGTCAATAGCCTCTTCCGACCCCTCTTCGTAATCGTAACTCCTCGCCGCGGTATCTAGACTCCCGAAATCACTTATCCGCGAACGGCCCGCCGTGCGCGTTCGTGCGGTCGAGGTCGTGTAGCCGCGGTCGGTGGTAGAGGCTGCGGAGGGGGAGAAGAGGATCCATTCTTGGGAGTCGGCGATATTATGTTGAGCGGTTTGGAGAGGTGTTTGGGTTCGTGCTGATGTCTCTGCCGGAGCGGTATATACGCGTTGAGGAGCGTGGAAGGTAGGTTGGCGGAAGGCCATGTTGATGGATGGTGGTGGGGGTGGGTGTAGATGGATGGATGTCGAGATGTGGCCCGAACAAAGAGAGGTTCAAGAGAGTAGATGCAAAGGAATCTGATTAATTAGACTTTAGTCTGTGAAGATATATCCCAATACAGTAGGCTGTATGGAATCTTGAACCTGTGCAGGAAGTACACCTGTACAGATAGATGCACGAGAGGAGCGGAGAGTTGAGGTCGTGCGACTATCCAGGCCTAGCTTGGATCGTCGGTTCCCCTTATCGGGGCGTGGCGCGGTTGTGCAAGTGTTGACTGGGCGTGTTGAAGGGCGTTTGTTGAATGATGGCTGGACTCGGTGAGAGGAGAGGAGGGCGAAGTTATGTTTGAAGGCAGAATATACCGAGACTCGGTGAGGAGAGGAGAGAAGAGAAGGAAAGAGATCTGATCTCCCTTTGGGGGGCAATGGAGTCTTGTTGTCGAGTCGTATGTCGATGTCTTAGTCTTAGTTCCAGGATCAGATGCCCGTGTATCGGACTAAGTCTAATTGACGATGGTGCAAGAGAGAGGGGATGGCTGGATGGGAACAACAGGACCACGTGGATCCACCGTGGGGGAAGGGTGATGCTGGTATTGTATGAGTAGAAGTGGAATGAATTGAAGAAAAATGGAATGAAATTGTTATAAACACCATAGTCTAATAAGTCTAGAAATATATAGAATATGCTCCATCTTGACTCATCAAGGATTATTCAGACAGACAGGACAGGAGGACAGGGCAGACCGTGGTGTGATGGTGTGGTTGCAGTAACTCTGAGGCTCACGCCATACCCTACTAGCTGCAGCTTCGTAGATTTATTGTACCTCTGACTGCATTGCAATTGCTTGCGGTTTACTGATGGGTTGATTACTGCTATATACCTAGTACCTAGGTATTGACCATACAGGTTAGCTGTTTTGCTTGTTTTGACAGCTACCATAAAGCGAGAGCGGTCAACAATCATCAACAAACACCATTATCCACCCACCCCCTTCTCCCACTATCCCAATATCCACATCCCTTATCGCGTCGCAGGGCCCGATAATGCACCGAAGGACAAAAAGTGGTGACGATGACGAGATAAGAATAAGCTCTGACGAGATGCCTCAACTCTAAACCTCCATGACTGCCCTGCCCTTCCCTTCAAAACCCTACGAAACTCAATCCCGAGTCTTGCCCGGTACCGGTTTCTCCCTACTTACAGATCCATACGCTGACTCGAGCCATTCTCACCGTGTGCTCTGTGGAGCAGAAGAAAAATGTGAAATTGAAAGACCCATCCAGGTGGTGAGTCTCCTCTTGTTGAGATGAGGTTATTCCACCTTCCCGAATCATAAAACCGGATATGCGGAAGGATGGGGACGGTACGGTACGGGATTGCATTTGATGTTGACTGCAGGCTTGATGCAGGTTTGATGCAGGCTTGTTTTAGGGGGTCGTCTCTGGCATGTGGTGATTGCAACGAGTTCAACTGCAAACACCCCCTAATTCTGTCGCTTAATGCTTATCGGTCCGCCTCTCCTGACAGGAGCAGAATTGCTTCGTCTACAGTATTGACATAAGGAGATGAGCAAGATTTCAAAGACACGATTTACCTACAAACTAATGATTACCATATCTTACTTTTACATCCCGGACGTCCGAGGTTCATTTACTTACTTGTTTGTCGTATTTGTATCACTCATCTTCCTCGCTTGTTTGACTAGGTACAGTACAAAGGGGTGATCTTCCCAAAACCCTGTCCACTGTCAGAGCAAATCCCGAGTGTCTGAACATGCCACTTTAAGACTCTTAACATACTCGAAGCTTCTTGTGTTCAAGTTTTTGAACACGTTCGGGATCTCGGAATGTGTGATGGAAAAAGTTAGGTTTCTTTCCCTTGCCAGGGACCTGCTTTGAAGTTACGGCTTGATTTTCCGGTTCGTGGTGACTCAGATATACTGAGAGGGACGAGAAATATCCTGAATTCATTCTAGCACTTTGAAATCTCTATCAGCGTAATGTGCTCTTTCACATCCTTCGTCCCCTCCTGGCTCATCTCTCAGCCAACTCCAGGATATCCTTCAAATCCAACTCAACCCACTTCCCCAGCTCAATACTCTGCCCACTTGGTACCCTCACGGTACCAGCTATCATATACTGGTCCCCCAACGCAGCCAACTCCATCTTAACATCCGTAACTCTCTTTCCCTTAAGTGCAACACTAAACTCCGTCTTAACCTCCCCTTCCCTCAAATCATTCCCCTCCCCTTCCACGACACCAGGAGCCGGTGCATCCACGCCCAGAATCTCCAGTTCCTTCAACCAAGGCGCCGCGAACGCCTCACCAGTCATCTTAACAAACCCCTCCCTCAAGCACCAAAACGCATAAAAGCGTCTAACCTTCCCCTCAATGACTTTATCACTCTGCACCCTAACCTCAAAATCCCCTCCATCCCTCCCAAAAGCTTTAACACTCAGCACCTGCCCCCTCCTCTGACACCTCGAGATAGCATCCATTCCATACCCAGCCAACGTTGCTCCTCTGACACGCAAATCAACAGGGACGGGCTTGAGTTTCATCTCGCTGAGTTCCGCCTCAGCGAAAACGTCGGCGTGCATGTCCACCCACGCGAAGAAGCCTTCGCGGTCGATGTATGCGTGGTCCATTTTCTGGCGTTCGTTGACGCACACGACGTCTGTCCCTACGTCGATTTTGGTAGGGAAGTTTATGGCTGCGATGAGGGATACGATGCCTGCTTGGTGGGAGACGTTGAAATCGAGGCGGGAGATAGGATCAGAAGGTAGAGTGGCTCCATCTGGATTTGATTCTGGATTTGGGAATTCGAAGAATGGTTTCCCTTTCTCGCCTCGTGATATGTTGCTTTGGTTCCATGGCACATTGCCGTATTTTGTGATTACGAAGTGTTTTAGGAGATGAGATGCTAATTTTGTTTTGGCGTCGCGGATGTGGTGGTAGCGAAGGACACTCTTCTGTTCTGGTTCCGAGAGGAGGGAGAGTTCTTTTGCTGCCTGGTTTGCGTGAGTGGATTTATTTCCTGTGGGTTTTATAGGACATTGGGGGAAAGAGAAAGTCAATCATGAGTAGAGGAGGGTGCTTACGGCAGTTTTGAGTGCCTGTACTTCATCTCGTGCTTTTGCCTGTTTGGGAACCGGCCAGAGAGGTCTGGTATCCAGAAACCATTGGATTATCCTAGGCGACGAATCTGAATCTGTCTGAGAACCCTCCATTGTGCTTGAGAAGTTTTGGAACTTAAAGATAGTGGTTACATTGCGAGAATTGAAGGGTTGGTTTCAAAGGTTTGCGTGGAAGCTAGAGAGAAAGGAGCCGAAAGTCGGATCCGAGTCGGAGGCCGATTCACCTGGGTAAAGGCAGTTTGAATGGCCAAAAATGAGAGTGTGCAAAAATTTGTAACCTTCGGTACTTTCCTCTCTGGGTTGAAAATGATATTGACTTCAAAGCTGACTTTACTTTGTAAACAGAAAGCATGAAGTCATGAACTCTCCTCAGATTGTGGCGGTTACCGCCTTCACCATTGCTGATAAGAGGTCTAGAGGATAAGAGGGAAGGGCAAGAAAGACAAGCTGCCTAGAAGAATTAAACAATTGCCAATGAATATCAAGCAAAGGAAAGCACGGAGCTTGAGTATTGAACCGATCTAGACGTCTTTGAAAGACACAACATGCGTACATGACTTTATAAAAGTGTTGTAAAGATGGCAGCATTAAGAGGGCAAAATTCTACTAATTCATGCACCTGAAGCTTACTTTCTTGAAGCAACCTGTAGATGAGAAGTACTCGGAAATCGGAAAACATCACAAAGAGAGGATAAACTTCAAAACAAATCGAAACAAGGAAATACCTAATAGTCCGAGCCAACAGTTAAATATCTGATTCGTTAATTGTTGTTCTAGAAAATGTATCTTCGATTCAAAGTTCTTTAATAACCAAGCTCCGAAACAGCCGGCACCATCTGGACACCGAGGAGCAAGCCGCATTGCTAGCACTGGACTTGTGGATGACAACCGCACTCAACACCAAACCCACCTCGACCTCCTATCCACCCAATTGAGGGACCCTCATTACACGCGTCCAACCTTCAAGCCACCTACCTCCCTTCGACGACGACAGCGACGACGACAACCTCATATTCACCACTTCACTTGACAACTTGATTGTTTTCGAGTCTCGAATTGCGACCTCTATCCATCTGCCAGTCCAATCCGCTGGCACGCAGAAAGCAACCTACGCCAGGACCAACCCCCGTTTCGAAACCTCCCATCGTTCGATTGATCATTCGATTTCTTCTCCCAAGCCCAGCACTGCAGGAACCCAGGACAATACAGTGGATCACAACCCGTCGCAGACATGGCGCGAATAATCCCTTCGTCGCTGAGGCCCTCTCTGGCCATCTCCCTCGCAGTTATCATTTCTGCGAAAGGGAACGGCGTCGTTGCACACGGAGGAGACCACGAGATGTCGAAGATTGTTACTGGGGAATGGATTTCCGATGATCCCATTGTATGTCTATGGGGTGTACTGTTGGAAAGGAGGGAATACTGATTGGGAGAACAGGATGCTATATTATGGATTCACATCCTACTGATGATGCTGTCTTTCGGCATCATCTTCCCTACTGGCATGGTTTTGGGAGTAGGCCTCTCTCCTCCAGGTGCAGGACCAGAACTGACGGTATACAGATAGTGAGAAACCGCTGGCATGTCCCCCTCCAAGTCCTAGGAACCTTCATTGCCGTACCGGCCTACTTCCTTGGGCACCTCCACAAAGGCCGAGCATTCTCGCACAACGTCCACGCCTCCTTCGCCAACTGGCTGATGCTGATGCTGATCGTGCAAATCGTGTTCGGGATCTACTTGAAATTCCACATCACGAAGGGTTTCCATGGCAAGATCCGCAAGGTGGCTGTATACGGACATGGGATTGTAGGAAAGGCCATGCCGGTCGTGGCGTGGGTGCAGATGCTATTTGGGGGGATTACGGCGCTAGGATTCTGTAGGGACGACCATCTGGGGCAATGTCTTGCGCATTTCATCATGGGCAGTGCGTTTATCGGGTATGGGATTATCCTTACGCTTATGATGTTGGTGGGACAAGCATGGTTGAAGAGATCGGGACGCAGCCAGGAGTTCTTCGATTCGGCTCTCATTGCAGCTTGGGGTTGCGTGAATACGTTTACGGAGCATAGATGGGGAGGTGCGTGGGTGGCGAACGATATCCAGCATACGACTATGGGTGTTATTTGGTGGTGTGCGGGTTTGACGGGAGTATGGTTGAGCAGGAAGAGGGATGGAGCGCCAAAGAGGAACTTCGTGCCTGGGTTTGTCATTCTGTTGACGGGTTGGGCTATGTCTGGACATCCACAGCATTTGCCTTTGAGTACCATGGTGCATGTTGTGTTTGGGTATACTTTGATGGCGGCTGGACTGGCGAGAATCATTGAAGTTGCTTTTGTGTTGAGGGATCGTGCTACGACGGAGGATGGGGAGGCTAACAGTTTCCAGTACATTGCACCATTCGTAAGTCATCTAACTCTTGTCCCATCTCCCAAATAGGTAGAATTACAAGCTGACACAAAAAACAGCTCCTCTACGCATCCGGTTTCCTCTTCATGGGTGCCACAGAAGAACAAATGCAACTCATCTCCGACGCAGGAATAACACACGTCTCCTACGTCCTGGTCCTCTACTCCTTCGCCTTCCTAATCTTCCTCTTCACCAACATGCTTCTGCATCTCTACGCCATCAACTCCTCTCCTCCAGTACCACCAAAGGATATCGATTCCCCCAACGATGCACCAGCTAGAGCACCAAGATTACCGAGGATAAACGGACATAATCCAAGTGATAGCAGGCAAATCCGGGACGCCGAGGAGTTTGAGCTCGAGGGGCTGATGAGTGAGGATGATGCCGGACCGGAGAGTCCTAGTACGTTGGGGAGGAATAATGAGACGAGGGTTTAGTCTGTTGATTTGATTCGAGTGATATGGGAGAGAGTTGGTTAGTGGGGGATGTTTGTATTTTAGAAAAGAACAGAAGGTTTCTTGATGCGTGTGTGCTGGTGTGCGTGCATATATTGGCGTTTGGAGATGGTTCGAATTGGTTTGCCTGGACTTTGGACGAGGCCGGTGGAGTGAATAGAGTATAGTACAGGAATAATACAATATGTTTCTACATGAAAGAGTACTTTCCTGAGCTTTGTGTTTGGCTTCTATTCTGTTGATCTCGGTGGAATCACGCAGGAGAGCTTCTTTTTTGGGGGGGGGGAGGGGGGCTTAAAAGTAAAGCAGAAGAGAGTCTCTTCTTACGAATAACAATAGATATCTATCCATTTCTACTGAAGGAACGTTTAAAATATTTTCAAAGCTACTAAAAAGATTATAATACATTATATTTACAAGAACATATATATATATATATATATATATATATATATGTATAACTCTTACTTAGTTGAACTCTCAAGCCAGTCCAACCCCTCAAACCCTCTCCTATCCTATCCCGTCCTGCTCTATTACTTCCATTGATCGTGTCACTCTTGCTCACAAAAAACTAAGGCGAGTTTGAAAAGAAACAGGAAGTCACAACGAGGGAGATTTCCCAATACCGACAACAACAAAAAAAAAGGGGGGTAATACAAACCCCTCTTATAAGTACAACTTACTCCCTCCCTTCGATGAAACCTTTTGATGTAATGAACAGCTATCAATTGTCGTCGTTGCCGATGTATGAAAAGAATATGATTTAAAAGTCATGGAAAACAAGACAGGACAACCACAAACACACACACACACACACACACACACGTTTCCCTGTCTTATTTCAAACGATGCTTCATTACATCTCGTCCTTTCAACAACCTTTTCGTTCTTTATATCAATACCCCCTCACTTACTCTCACTAAACAAGCAAACCTACACTCCTAATCTTATAATCTCTCTACCTTCCCGCTCCCCTACCTCTCCCACCTCTCGATCTAAAAACCCCACCGTCTTATGCATTCCCATATACCCATGATATATAAAACAGCAGGTGTTGCCCAGCCTAGGTATGTAAAGAGGGGGGGTGCTGGGGTGGTGGATTTTTAAATGCAAATGCACTCGCCTCGCAAGGCGTTTAGTTTATGTATTAATTAATTACTTACTAGCTAGGTAGGTAATTGACGAAAGGGAAAGTGAAAGGAAAGGAAGAACGGGAAAGGAAGACGAGAATAGTTAACTAACTAATTCATAAACTCCCCCCCTCTCTCTCTCAATGGATTAAAAAGATAATAATAAATAAATTCAAGGGAACTTATTCAAGGGAGCAAAAATAAGAAAAGTGTGCTACAAGAACGAACCCAGTTTTTCCATGTTCCGAAAGTTCTATTGTTCCTGATTCCTCTCCTCTCCTCTCCCTTCTTTAACTGCACAACCAACCCATCCATCCATCCTTCTATACAAATACAAAATCCCTCTTTCTTAAAAAGTCAATCAATAAGTATCTCAATAATTACTTACCAGTACATCATTTCAACAGCCAATAACATCTTCGCAGATAAACATATCCAAATCACAATAAAGATAAGAATAAGAAAAACACCACTCCAGGATACAGTACTGTAACCAGGCAAGGATTTCGAAGAAGATACATAATACATTCATCAAGCTATTCTGCATGCTATGAGATGAAGTCTCCTTCCATCCTGTGAGGCTATGGCATATCCATGCCAGCAAAAGCAAGCAATGTGAAAAAAGCAAGCAAGCAAGCAGGCAAGCAAGTAGGCAAGCCACCATCCTCCTCCCCCTTTCCCTCTCTCTCCGTCGATATCACCCCTTCGAAGGTCTGAATCGCAACGCCTATTATACAAACCACCTGGTCCACTTAATATCTGCACGCTTGCGCGTTTTCGTCTTCGGCTTTCTCTGCCCTGTTGTGTATCCCCAATTTGGTATCCTGTGCTATAATACAACCCAACCCCCAGAAGCTCATCCAAGCAAACCCCAGCCGTGAAGCAAAAGCCAATGTAAAGAGCATCCGCTCTGTTTTTGTCCGAATCGAATGGTAAACGCCTCGCTATTCCAGTAGCGTATTTGGTATCCAGCTCAAACCACACGCCCGCAAGTACTGACGAAAAAAAAAAATCCCCCCTCCCACGATCAAGCAAGAATACAAGCGACCCACGAAGCAAGAAAGCAAAGCAAGCAAGGTACACGCCTTCCCCAGCCGATGAAAACAAAGCATGATCGGATCCGTTGATCGAAAGCCGACCGACACAAAGCAGTACCTATCCCAAATCACCAAGTACAAAAGCAAGATAATGCAGACTCAGATCTGAACGTGCAAGCCGACGAGACATTGCTCAAGTCCTCCGCAAGCTGTTAGTTCGCCCCACACCAAGACCAAACCATTTCTTTCCCTTATTGTTCTCCTCGTCTTTGGGGGCTACGTCAGCATTTGATGTAGCATTCACACTATCCCGTCTAGCACGGCCTTGAACTTGCTGCTCCTCTTGGCCATCAGCGAACGATCCACCTCTCCTGGAAGCAACGACACCCGAAACAGGTCTGTAGCTCTGAACGGGTCTCGAACGCATGATTGGTGGAGGAGTAGCTCTGGCTTGTTCCTGTTCCCCATAACCACCATTGTCATTTGCATTGTCCGCAAAGTAACCGGATGAGCGATTGGGATTCGTAGCTTTGGGACGCGGTAGACCTTGGCTGAAGGACGTCTTCGTTGGGCTAGAAGATGGAGGAGCCGATTCACCGCGTCCAAACATTCGCAGGTTGGGGATCCGTGACTTCTTCTCCTTCGAAACGGGAGACTCGCTTGGAGGCTGGGCGGAAGCAGGGTTTGATTTGCGGAGTTTGGTAACAGCTGAGAGACTAGATCGGCGGTCTGGGAGTTCTGGTTTTGGAGTTGTGTCGATGGGGATGGTTCCATACTGGGGAGAGTCGTCATAGCGGTAATTCATGACTGTATCGTCGCTTCGAGGATGATCGGCTGTACTTGAGCGACGAAGGGTGTCATACCGAGAAGCGGTATGAGCAGGAAGTGAAGGCTCATACCCTCGTCCCCAATCGCCACCTGAAAAGGAGAAGAGATCAGGTGCTACGATTCGCTTGCGGCGTGTGTACTGAGCTGAATAGGTGCTCAAAGTACTGGATACGCTTCCAGCATCGGTATTGTCTTCTTGGGATGGTGTATCCCATCCATGACCTTCCCTTCTACTGGTCACTGTCTCCCCAGCACTTCTTGGGCGGATGGAAATTTGGGACTGGAAAGCACGATGTGCTGTATCTGGGAATGCGGAGGTGCTGTTGAGGAATGTGGAACCCATGTGATTTTGCGACAACGTCTCGGTGGAGCTTCTGAAATTCCTCAGAGTGTTGGTACTGATGGTGTCCGGAGTAGTAGGAGGAAGAGTATTCTGGCGTTCGAAACTCTTTTTGTCCGTAGACACCTGTCGGATTTCTCGAGATTTGCGCTTATCCTTAAGAGTAGCATCTTTTGCCGAATTGAGTCCCTTCTCCGTCTTCTCTAGGGTATGCTTCAACTTTTCAAGACGTTGTAATGGCGACTCTAGGACATCGTTGATGGAAAGGAATTGGCTCTTGCGAAGACTTTGAATAACTCTTGGGGGTGTAACAACTGGGATGGGACGATCCTCAACCCATTTCTCAACTGAAGACGACTTCCTGTGTCGTCGTGGCTCTTCAGGCTCGTCTAGTGAGAGTGGTGGTAATTTGTTGCCATATATGCTAACAAAAGAACTCTCACTCAGAATACTGAGTCTCGGGCTATCCATTCCATCGTTGGCCTCCTCTGATAATTTCGGCAATGTAGAATCGCTGTGGCCATTGTATGGAAGGTACAGACTCTTCAAGGCTTCGTTACCTTCTGTGGTTTCGGACAGGAACGACGGCATACGGGAGATTTTCTTTGGTAGGGGTTCCTTGTCGAATCGTGGCGGGGAGCTCGAAAAGTCCTCTTGTGGAAAGTATCCGGGTTCGTAATTCGCATCGAATGCCTTGACATTCTCCCTCTCCTGCATCAACCTATCAACCTTCTCCTCCAATTGGACGATGATCCCAACGGCCTCCTCCACAGCCTGGTCTCTCTTCTCCAACTCCGCCAGCAGATCATCGTTGATCTCTGCCAATTCGGCCTGCTCTTCCAGCTTCCTCTCGGCCGCCTCCAGCTTTGCCTCTAATGTTTCCTGGCGTTGACGACGATGGAAAAGCTCGAGCTTGAGGTCGAAGTTTTGTTTGTGCAACGTCGATACTGCCTGCAAGATATTAGCCGCGACCTTGAATCCTTGCCGTCCAACTCACATCTTCGATCTGCTTCACTCCCATATTCTTTCCTGGAACAATCCCACTCGAACTCGGTCTGCGATCCTCTCTGGTGCCCTTGACTGGCGAACTCTGTACGCCTCTCTCGGTCAAATCTATGCTCCTCCTCCTCTGCCTCGCGCTCTCCACCTTTCGTTCTCTCAACCTGTCCTGCAGCAGACTCCCAGACACTCCCCTGGCCGTCAGATCCTGAACTCGTTGTGGCAGATGTGCGGTGGAGCTGTTGCTCGAACTAGGCGTCATTCTGGTAATGTTGCTCGCGCTGGAGTCTGGTCGTGGAAGAGCTCGAGCCCGTCTAGATCCCACACCTTCCTCCATCTTCTATGTGCGGGTGGGAAGATTGGCTTGTGGTCGGGAGGGTAGGTTCGGTATCGTATCGCGTGCGATGTATATCTGGACCAACGATGCTGGATCTTGGTAGCGAGCAGTGAAGGGATGGAGGATATTGAGGCAAGGTTGGGTTGACGCGTCGAAGATCAGGTCGGTCAATTGGTTGTGGGGATACAATCAGACGGTAGTGAAGTGAAGGTGCGTGTATTGTTATCCGATCTCACATGGCGCAAGCAGATCGGATGCAATGCGCCGTGGTTGGGAGAAGGTGAGGTGAGACCTTTGATGTTAGCTGGAAGGAGTGAATGCGGTGCGGTAGTTGTAGTTGTGGTGGTGGTAAGGTGGAGGGAGGAAGAAAGAAAGAGACAAAGAACGGGGAAGGAACAATTGAAAGCTGAAGTTGAAACAAAGAGCAAACGAAGGGAAGGGAAGGGAAGGAACAAACGTCAAGAGGTGTTGTGTTGCCGATGATCAAGCAGAGCAAGGCAGGGCAGGGGAGGGCAAGGCAGTTGGTGTTTCTTGCATCCCAAGTGAACATGGGATGAGGCAAGGCAAGGCAAGGGGAGTGGAAGGGGAGAGAGACGAAGACGACGAGGCTTGTCTTGAGAAACACTGCTCTGACTGCATTGCACTTTTGCACAGTGCAAGGGTTCGGACAGAAGTCTCGTTCTCGTTCTCGCGATTGACTGATTGACTGATTGATTGACTGACTCAAAGCGCAAAACAAATACAACCATACATAGAAAGCACACGCACGTACCTGATTGACTGAGTATATCGGCGACCAATGTACGGAATTGGTGTTGTTACATAGGGATATCGTCATGTACTCCGTAATGAATGAATGTACTCGGTACCGCGTAGGTCCTGTAGATTCCGTCCTCCACGATGGTTCCCTTCTGCCTTTCGTCTCACGAGAGAGAGAGATATATCACATCCAATTTACCTCTGGTTACCTGATCTCCCGCGTAGAACCAACCATCGGGCACGAGTCCAAGTGGAACGAAAAGTGCGAGAATTGACTGAGTAAGGGTACTTACTGTAAGACCGTGCCAGACAAGGGAAAGAAGGCGATGATCAGCCTGCGCACACGCCCCTTTTCTCATCCAGTACCAAGTCCCCTCTCCTCGCATCTCCATTTCCACTTCCTCATCGAGCCACCTCCCAAGTGCCCAGCCGTCGGCAATGCAAAAGTTATGCATCCTCATCCTCCAACGCGCTATGGAAACACTAATAAAAACCCCAACCAACGGTCCGCCCGTCCGTCAGCCGTGCATGCATTTTCCGCCTTCAAGCAGCAGCAGCCACTCACATCTCTGGAATCAAGTGTACTTTAAGCAGGGGTTCAAAAAAAGGGGGCAATCACAAAATCTTGCACATTTAATAACCACTACGGATGTAACTATTCCTATCTAGGATCTGTGCACAATTTCATGTATTCCTTCACAAGTGTGATGGCGTACACTATTGGCCGCTTTGACAAGTTCTTTTCGTGCCCCATGAGTGGGGGGATTGAGCGACAGGGGAAATTACCAACCAGCACCACACACCACTCGAGTACTGCACTTCCAGGTTACACAACAACCACCAAGACCGGGAGACGGTCCTTGCCGATTCCCCGGAGAATTAATTCATGCTTCTTATGGTTTAGCCTGGCTCGTGCCGAACCATGGGCCTGGTTTTTGGATGGGGGGCTTGATTGGTGGGTTGGTGGAAGGGGAAGGGGAAGTGGAGGGGGAGAAGGATTGTGGGAGTGAGTGTGGGAGGAGCGGGAAAGAGAAACTCAAAAGTTGCGACGAGATCCTGAAGGATCGATGTGGTGGGATGGGATAGAGGGGGCAAAACTCAATGTGCAAGTCCTCCTTGTTAATGTGGGTGGGGGGCCCTCTACGAAAGTCGCTTGAAGCAAGGCAAGTAAGTAAGTTATCAACTTGATTGCGAAACAATTCCTGCGTCTGGCCGTTTGGCATCTGCAAGTACCTCCGTACCATCTCACTTCAGACGAGTCGATCTGAACTAGAAAGATGATCTGTCGGTTAGAGAGTTTAAATATCTCACCTGCATGCTGTTGCATACATAGTTCGCTTGGGGCGTTGTCCGTGTTCCCCGCGAGCTTCTTCTTCACCTTCCTTTTTCCTTCCTTTTTGGATTTGAATGAAAGGTTCTGAAATGTTCCTGTGACTTATCTGAATTTCAACCGAGCGTTTCATGGATTCAAAAGTAGTTAGGGTCAGATACCTACAGCACTCAGGCAAATACATCCCTCTTTTCCTCTTTCTCGATTATGAGGGTGGCTGGGAATCAATCAATCGAACGAGGGGCAGAGTTGCTCCCTTCGTACAGCAACGAAGTGCTTCGTAAGAGGTACAGATTCAAACTTTCTATTATCAATTATCTAATAACACCACTCAAATGCCCCAAGTGTTTATGCCTACTCTTTCTTCAATAGTAAATATTCTCTCTCTGTCTTGCTGTTCTGCATCAATTCGTTACCTGAAGGGTAAGGAATCGGGATTCATCAACCCGTCAAAAGTCTTGGTTCGCAGCTGAACTTCACTCTTCAACATTGTCACGATGAACTCCAGCGCAAGCATCAACCCATTTAGTTTGATGGCTTCTATACCCGGAGACTGAGCTCAGACTACGTGAAGAAGTGTTTCCGTGATGTCAGATCTATTTTCTCTGGGTGATTCAGGCCAAGCCGTTCAAGATGAAGCACCTGCATCAACCCCCACTACCCCTCCATCACATCTACTAGAACAAGATACGGAGTTGCAATCAGTATCAGCCCTGTTGATAGAAAACATTGCACCAGATTCCAGGCCGAGTAGTCGCTCAGAAAGTCCTGGCAGTTGGTCCGGCTCAGGAAGTCTATCCAGTCATTCACAAAGCAGATCTCCTCTGTGGGTTCCTCCTCCACCTCCACCTAGATCTTGGACAGGACCTTCCTCTCGTTCTATTAGTCCCGATAATGGAAATCTGCCTCCTCTACCTCCTAGAGTTTGGTCAAGACTGTCTTCTTGTTCTCTTGGTTCAGATATTGGAGGCATACCTTCGCCTCCACCACCACCCAGAAATCACTCATGGAGTCGTTCACCAAGTCCCTCAAACTACACCATCCCACCAGCTCCCCCTCCCACCACACCTCCTCCACCCCACCCCGTCGACTGGCGACCACCAGCCTCAGCATTCCCAAACACCTCCCCTTCACCCCGAGCAGAACCAACCCTCGAAGAACGTCAACAAATGATAGAAGACAGCACCGCAAGAATAATGGCCTTCCTCCTATCCAACAACCTCGCAAACCACAGTTCCGACTACGCATACCCGCTCTCTCTCTTCCCATTCTTCGGTAACATCAATCCAGGACCCGTGTACTCCTACCCCTCCAACCTCCCCAACTGCCTCATATTCGTCGATCGGATAGGCTGGCTCCCATCCGATGAGGTATCGCGGTATCTAATGATGGGCTACCGAGTATGGGACAACAACGGGCGACGTCTCCATTTCTCCGGTACACCTATCGGGTTCGACTGGTTGAAATCCCCAATTCGATATCCCGCCAAAGAGATCTGTACGCAAGACCCCCGGCAGGTTCCCGATCTGCACTGGCAGTTTCGGATAGGCGATCTCTCACGCCCTACTGATTCCGAGGGAGTCCTCAACACAATGCCCTGGGATATCAGACTAGACGTCCCGGAATTCTCGCAGGAGGGGACAAACCTGCAAATGGTGCAGCGGGCGTGGATTCGGAATCGCTTTGAGAATGCAACCCCGTGTTATTTTCGCGGGGATAGTTTCGCGTACGAGGAGTTTGGGGGGTGGAAGGTTGATGTCTCGCCTTTGAAGGAGATCCGTTTTGATGATCAGGCGGAATGGATTGATGGGCCATACGCGAGGATTGGGGTTGATATGCAGTGCTTGACGACTGTGTATCCATCTACACATGTTACTTTGAAAGGGAATAATGATGCACAGAAACTGTGCGAGCTATGTACCACACTTGATTTTAGGGATTTGTTTGAGTGGGGACTGGCGGATGTGGAGATTTATTTCGGGACGACTGATGAATTGCTGGCGAGGATGGAATGCGATTTCTGTTGTTTGCTGGGAACTCTGTGCGAGGATGGTCTGGACCACCTGCGCAGACAGGACAAGAAAGCAGACGAAGACGACCACGGATTCAATCTCACTGAACCCATCCAAGCTCTCCTCATCCGCGATCCAGGACACTGCCTCTCCACCAAACCATGTCTCGTGCTCACGCAGAGCTATCATAGAGAATATCTCGGCCCAATCGTCTCGCTGCGTAGCGTGCGCGGAGAGATAAGGGGAGAGTTCTCGCTTGAGGATAGGCGGTTTGTTTATTTTGACTTACTCAAGAAGATGGTCAATACTTGTGCTTCTACACACGAAGAGTGTAAACGCGAGAAAATGGAGGAGAGAGAGATGATTCTTATCGATGTGGAGGAGATGTGTTTAGTCCAAGTCAAGAGCGTGCAATATATCACGCTCAGCTACGTATGGGGCGGCAAACCGATCTTCAAGACCACGAGGGAGAATTTCCAAAGTCTCCAAATACCCGGAGCACTTGATTCCGTATCGAGACTTACGCGAGACGTAGCGAGTGTCGTGAAATATCTCTGGATCGACGTTCTTTGCATCATTCAAGATGACGAGGGACATAAAAGAGTGCAAATCAATCGCATGGCAGATATCTACGGAAACTCATGCCTCACAATCGTCGCGCTGACAGGCAATGACAGCGACTCCCCTCTCCCCGGGATATCAACCCCTCGGCCACAAACAATCTCAGTCATCCACGGCATGCCATTCTCATTCCACCTCTCAGGCCTGACGCAAACAGCGCACGATCAAAGATACGAAACGCGCGGCTGGACATTCCAAGAACGGCTCATCTCGCGACGATGTCTGTATTTCTGCGATCGGCAGGTCTATCTAGAATGTCGGAAGATTTGCACGAGTGATCATGAGCAGCAGTTCCCTGAGCAGGATAGGGGACGGTATAGCGTGCCTTTGAATCCTTTGCATGCACTCCACTTGAAGGATAAGGATAAGACCGGGAGTGAGGGAGAGGTAGAGAAATTCTCGCTGAGTGCGATGGAGACTTTCATATCTGTCGTCTGTCAGTATACAGCGCGAACCCTCTCTTTGCCGTCGGATATCGAAAATGCATTCCTCGGTATCCAGTCCTTTATGACGCGGAAGCTGGGGTGGAGATTCATCGCCGGATTGCCAGATGGGGTGTTCGACTGGGCGTTATTATGGGTTCCTAAAGGACAGTTGAAGAGACGGTCTTGGATTGATGGGAGGGGGAAAGAGGTTAGGCCGCCGTCTTGGAGCTGGATGGGCTGGGAGGGACAGGTCAGTTTCGCTTGTTATACATATTTGCATCGAGTATTCTTTTTGCGGATACGACCGAGGATAGACAGTTTCGTTACACGGATTAGGGAAGAAAGGATTGAAGTGTATCGTGAGCCGTCGGAGCTTTGGCATAGTGATATTGAAGTTTCGAAGGATATCCACGACCCCGGCCCTGTGGGAAACGAGGATCCTAGAGTGGAGAGGGATATCTCGTTCACTGAATCCCCGATCCTGGAATTCAATGCGGAATTCATATCTGCATTCCAACCAAACCTATACTCCTCTCGGCATCGCTCTCATGGCCATCACCATCAGCACCACCATCACGGTCACCAAACCCAACCCACCCCTCCTCAACAAAGCACATTCTTCACACACCCCATCGAATGGCTCACAACCGGCGACTCCTACGGCATGCTCCGGCACGGCCTACGATACAACTACAACGCCTCGGTGCAAGAAGCAGCCGAGACGTACGACGCGGAGAGGTTGGTGGTGATTGCGGTCGCGGGGGCGGATTTGCAGTTTACGGTTCGTGGGGGGCAGTTTGGTGAGGATAAGCTTTTTGAAGAGGAGGGGAGGGTGGTTGTTATGCTTGTTGTGAGGGTTGGTGGGGGAGAGGGGGGAAAGGAGGGAGAGGAGGTGTATGAGAGGCTTGCGATTGGGTATTTGGGTTTGGAGACTTGGGTGGGGATGAGGCCTGAGAGGAAGGTGTTTAGACTTAGTTGATTAAATGAGGAATGTAATGGAGAAATATGCGATATTGCATTTTCAAGTGATTGGAAGTTGCAGGCGATATTTGCGATATTCCATACAGTGTTCCCATCCTCTATTCATTGCATATCGTGTTACATTATATTTTGTATTTCTACTCTACTCTATCTTAGGTAAGTTAAATGAAATCAGAATTGTATTAAATTAAGTATAAAGGTCTTGGGTAGCTAGTTATTTAAACTCATTAAAACCGTTTTTCCTTTTAGGCCCCTTGTTTTCGCCAAGAGATACATCATCACCCGGAACAATCGACCTAAGAGTTTTTTTTAATAAAACTCAACGAGCAAAAAAATAGCTGACACAACAAGCTGCATTCCTTGCTTCGTAAAAAATCAAAAATCAAAAAAAAAAATCAATCAGAATGAGCCACGCAGGGGTCGAACCTACAATCTCTTGATTCGAAGTCAAGCGCCTTGCCATTGGGCCAGTGGCCCCGAGATTTCTGATTGGACAGGAAACTGTCTTATTTCAAAATATTCAAAATCCAGCTTTGTGCGTTTGGAAAAATCGGAGCTTCTTCGGTTGCGGGGCTTGGACTTGTTTGTGGTTGCGTGTTGCTCCATTATTTTGAATTCGGTCTGGAAAGAATATGGATACAAAGATAGAATGGGCTCATTTGAATACTTTCATAATATAAACATACAGATCCTTTTCCTAGTAGTCTCTTGGATTTGAGTATCTTTTTATAAAGCAGAATTCTCAAATTCTCCAAGTTACTCTCTGGGATCCTGCTGTGTCCCACCCCTCACTCGCTAGCCAAGAAAGACCCCTCAGAAAGCATCGGAATAGTTAGATTCAAAATCAAGACGCAATTATCACTAACTATCCGAAGACGAAAATGAATGCTCTCTTATCCACTCTCTCCATCACAATCCTCCCTCCCAACGATTATTCACATGCCTGCGGAACCCTCCCCTCCACGATGCAAATGTGGAGCTCCTCGGTAAGAACCAAGCCAAGAGCGTAAATCCGGGGTCTAGCGTTGTTGATCTTGCATTCTTTAAGGTGTAGTATTTCTCTTGGGTGATCTTTGTATCTCGTAACAGCGGAAGAACAAGACGGCTCGGAGTTGTGGGGATAGTGGAGGTTCTTGCTTTCACGAGAAGATATATCAGGGTGGGAAATCTTGCATGAAGGAGGGAGGCGATGATTTTCAGAAGACACCAACTCACCCACTCACCAACGGAATCAAATCTGCACCCAGGGTCGACACGGCATCGCAATCAATACACTTTCAGATCAAAAGCATACAAACAAACGTTCGCTAAATTTCCTCTTACCTTAACACAATGCTCCGTCTCCCCCTCCTCCTCCTCCTCACCTGCCTCCTGGTACCCTTCGCACTCTCCTCACCGTCGGCATCCTTCGAAACCAGACAAGGCACAGGCTGTTTCTGCGGTGTAATAACAGGTCTCTCCTGCGGTTCGCGGACATCAACCGGCCTGTCTCTCTCGGGCGACTGCTCGCCTGGAACGCTGTACAGCTGTGCCGTTAGCTTCGATAATGCCGTTGTCAGCAAACGGTGTTTGATCTGTGATACCAGTGCGCAGGATGGGTATGATAGTTGCTTGTTAGGGCTGGGTTTGTAGGGTTGGGTGAGGTGCAGGGGTAAAGGTCAGATGTAGAGTGATGATTAACGAGGTGGAGGAGGGGTTGAGTTGGGTATGGAGGGAGGGAATGATATGCGATAGAACTAGCACACCTACAGCCGAGCTTCCTCGTTGCTTAGGGATAATTTTAGAGACTGAGGGCTGATGTGGCTGTAATGAACAAAAGTATCAGGAAAATGCTATTACTTTCGAAGATTCAAACCCCTTTCATTCCAGTATTAGAAGCGGGGTTTTTTTATTGTTTTCTCGCCTTGCTTTTATGTTACTCTCTACACTGAAGAATTGTAACAGTCTTAGTTTCACACACTAGTTGGGATAATGTACCCTCTTACTACAGCTCAATAGCACAAACCAAGTTACAAGTGTGTCTCCCCGAGTTAAAAACATAGAACAGCCTTTATACAACTACACTTTGGATTAATTCAAACCAGCCTTGTGTACCATTGTGCATTATTGGCTGCACTTCGTATCCCGTCCAATTGATAATTTGGGGCTATAGTCTTTATAGTTAACTGGGCGTGTTTGTCAAGGCTGCCGGAGCTGAAGCTGCATCCGTTCGGGTTCCGTGGAATGAAAGATGCTTTATGAAGTGCGAGTAAGCTTGGGGTGATACCAGACCTCTATAGACATCGCTCGGTCAATTGCAGTGAAGGGCTGTCAGCTTCAGTACGATATCGCAACCGCTGGTCTAGCAACAGGTCTTGCGTTAATCCACAGCCTCGACTAGGTTTGACTCGGCTAAGACTTGGCGATGGTGGAGATGTCAACAACTTGCCGGGTGAGGTATGGCCGTGGCTATCGAATACATTTGTGGGCCACTCGGATATAATCTTGATCCCAAGATTTAAAGTTCCGGGGTTCTCTTGAGACATTTGGTGTTCACTCGATAAGCTATACCAAATCTATCAGCAAATGCCACATGGACTTGAGATTAGTGGGGGTTGATGACTTTGATCTTAGCAGCAATGATTCAATTCCTTCCGGTCTATGTGTGATGGCGAATGAAGTCCACTCAAGGCTAATTTCATTGATTCACACAGCCCCAGGCTCGCGAGTATAAATACCGAGATTTTTCTTCAATTTTTCTTTCTATCTTCTCTATCGCACATCAACAAAACAGTCAGTCCATCCTCAAGCAACAACAGCCGCTGATTTACCCAAAACGAATAGTAATTCAACTCTCACGTTATCTAGTCTCTTTTCATGCGATTTCATGCTTTTCAATCAGCTTTAAAAACCATAACGGAGTTATTAAACCCCAATTGTGAGACATCAGTTGGGCAAGGAAAAGGAGAAAAAAGTCTTAAAGTGAATGAATTATTTTGTAAAGCCTCATAAACTAGCGGGGACACTGTTTTCCTCCAGCGATTACACAAGACTGTGGAAAGAAGGAAAGTCCAAAGAGCTGCAAACTAATCACTGATCTTTAAAGGTTGCGTCTTCGGCGCATCCCCTCCACCACTTGAAGTCAAAATTGCGCTGGATAGTCATCGCACTCACGACAGCGTATCCGCCAATGGCTTATTTCGTGTGAAATTTTCTGGGTGGTTGCAATTTTAACATTTTCAAGACAGTTTTTTATTTCCCATAATTTACCTAACAGCGGTTGATTGCCTGCTTTTGTACGCACAACCGCCTTTCAAATCTACTTGTAGTTGCTTCTCAGAAGACAATTGAGGGAGATGCTGACTAACACGAATCTGGATGACGTTCTGGGCTGAGAAACCAGCAATTACCGGAAAGATCCGAACTTTCTGGCATTATTTTGTGTTTCTGCACAATCATATCTACTCTAATTATCCTTTATCCTCACTGACATAAAGCGAGGTGGAGATTTCAGCCTAGCGCCGTTCACTTAACCGAGCTTCCGTAACCTCAACCTTTATCCATCCCATCGCCCATCTCGATCTTCTGTATGTAAGGCCCCTAAAACATCAAGCAGCTTGTGTTCGAACAAATTCTTACTTAAGAGTCCAGATTACTTCGGTATGGAGTCCGATCCAGTTTACAACAACGATGGCGAAGTGTCATCAGGCAATGATGTCCCATGCACAACACTACCATCAGCCACGAGCCAGGCCTCAGAAAAGGAACCCATCGACCAATGCTCGTATTTCAAGATTTTCACTGATAGTGGCTTCTTTTGCCATGAAAAGATCTCAAAATACACCAAGATCATGGACGCGTACAGAGAGTGCGGGGTGGGAAAGGATCTGGATCATCCTCGGGTGTGTTGAGTGATGCTGCTGAGAACGCGGGGTGAGGTTGAGAATTTTCTGGTGCTGACTACTTGTTAATAGTTCGTTCTAGCAGGATCGAGATCTTCTGGGAAGTCAAGCCTGCTGGAGAATCTAACTGGGATCGATGTTTCTACTTCTGCGTGTCTTGGCACGAGATTTCCGATCGAGATTAACCTTGTCCACGACAGCGAGACTCGGACTAGATGTACGATTGTACTGGGTGAAACCGAACTGGATAAAGCACGGTGTGATTTGTTTGAGCAGGAGTATCAGAGAAACAATCCCATGACGAGGGAGGAGTTCAGGGATATGCTGCAAGAGGTTTGACTGCCCCCACCAGGTTTGGGACATTGGACTAATCATTGAAAGGCATCGAGGATATTGGGGGTTTTAGATTCTCAATTTGCACATGATAAGCTTGACCTTGGATGTATTGAACCATCAGTGAAGGTCTCGGGTCACTGCTTGAGGATTGAGATGCGAGGACCAATGTTCCCAACCTTGACCTTCGTCGATACTCCCGGGTTACCTCAAGGTCGGTACTTATACTGGATATGATACTTTGGCTGATAACCGGCAGAGAGCCCAGATGTGGATTCAAAATCCGCGGGTCAGGTCGAGGAACTAGTCACATCACTGATAAAGGATCCCAGAACAATCATCATGTGCGTCCCTTGGCCACCCTGCTTGATAAAGACTGACAATATTGTAGCGCCGTCATGGATGCGACTGGGAAGATTGAGAACCAGAATATATTTGACCTAGCAGAAGCCGTGGATCCCAATGGAACAAGAACTATCGGGGTCATGACAAAGTGTGACTTGGTAGATGTCAAGAATGCAGAGAAATTCCAAACAGTAAGTCGGATCAACCTGACACATGGCTCAAACTTATAGTTTAGGTTCTCAGCCGCGGGGGGAGTGGAGGGAGGCAATTCCAGCACGGCTGGTATCTAGTTAAGACCCGGTCTTGCGATGAGGTCGCTATGTCTGAAGAGGAACCAATCGCCAAGATCGGGGAAATCTCTAAGATGACACTTCCTGGCTCAAGGACTTGGAATATGGGTGGAACATCGGGACTGGACAGTGATCATATCGGAATCGCCAAGCTTCGTGAGGGTTTAGTGGATGTTCTATGTGCTCGTCTTCGTGCGAATCTTTCTGGTCTTCATCGCGAGGCCTCCGAACTATTACCTCAAAAGAGAAGGGTTCTGGGGCATTTGGGACCTGACCGATCCACGTTGAAGGAGCAAAGGGAATACCTCAAGAACATCGTTCGTGGATACCAACGACCGAAGACTCTGTGCTTGGATTACAGTCTGAGATCGAACTCAGTCTCCCCCATATCGCTGCTGCAAAATTTGGCTTCCCTGAAGAAGGACGGACTGAGGATGAGACTGCAGAAAGAGGGATCAATTCGAGTTTTCCAGACCCCAACAACCGAGATAGACGACGCATCACACAATGCAGCAGGAGAAACAAATTACGAGACGAGCGACAATATCTACACCTGGATCAACTGTCGCTACCAAGCCATGAAGTGGAGTGCCATCCCCGGTCTAGTTCCACCTGCACTCGTTGACCAACTCTTCGAGGCACAGACCGCCAACTGGAGTGTAATCACAAGCGACTTTGCCACACAAGTGCAAAAGCTCGTCGTGCACGCGATAGGCCAATGCCTGGATGAAACCTGCCAAAGTGCGCAAGTCGCGGATGCGCTGAAGGAACTGATCGCTTCAGAAGTCACGAAGAAGTTTGAAAACTTTCGGACATTCTGTGATGGCCTGATGGAAAATGAACGGGATGGGTTGCATGAACTGGCAGGAGATGAAATCTTTGTTAAGGAAGTGCAGAATGCCCGTACGATCCGTCTGGTTGGAGCAGTTGCCAGGCTGGAAACTCAATCAGCCATCAACGTACCGTCTGATCCAGAAGTGCCCGAAGTGCCCAAAGAGGACATATCTACAGAACCCCCTACGGAGGAGCCATCGACGTCGGAGACCAAAGCGAGCCTACCTTCAGAGCCTACTACTACAGAGCCACCGAAGTCCTTCCGTCTCCCAAATCCCCCTTTCGGTAGTGGAATTTCTACCCCAGCCTCCTTCCCAAGCTTGAGTAAAGGGAGTGAAGGAAAATCAATCTTCGCATCCGACGCAACCCTGCAAATCACCAGTCCCTTCACTCTGAACCTGCTAAAATCTCCCTCTACTCCGGTTACAAAACCCCAGCCCAAGCCTGTGGTGGAGACCCCTACGCCTGTTCCTTGGAGAGGCATCATTATACCAGTCAAGGATATACCAGCACCGAAGTTTGGGGAGACTTCGAAGCTTATCAGTCCTTTTTCCAGACCTTCTCCTTGGAGGAAGGTTGAGCAGCGAGACTCCACTGCGGTGAGGAAGGAAGAGGCTCCCTCTACACCGTCGATTGTACCACCGGACAAAGAAGCTTACACAACTCCTTCGACTCCTTCGATTGTACCTGAGGAGAACCAATCTCCACCAACTCCTCTAAATCTGTCCGCTCAATCGGCTGTGTCGCCAAAGACTCCAGCTCCTTCACCATCTCCAACCCCTTCCTCACTTGCAACCCTCGCAAAGGAAAACCTCACAAATTTGAAAGAAACACTGTCAGATGACCGGCAAATCGTGTACCAGATCCACGATATACTGAAAGCATACTACAACATCTCTCTCCAGAGCTACGCAGATGCGGTGTGCAAAACGGGGCTGAGTAGGAAGTTCGTGAGGGAGGTGATGGATGTGTTTTGTGAGGAGTGGGTTGATGGATTGAGTGATGAGCTGGTTAGGGAGGTTGGTATGGAGAGTATGAAGGAGAAGAGGGTGAGGAGGGAGTTGAAGGAGGAGGTTGAGAAGTTGGAGGATGTGATTGGTGAGGTGGAGAAGATTTTAGAGGAGGGAGCTCAGCTGTAATTTATCTTTGAGGGTTGAGCGAGGGGGAGTTACATCGTGTTCATATCCAAATTGTACATTGAATATATCTATAGAACTAATACTTAATATATATCAACCCCGTGTAGTTTTGATTACGATAAAGAATGTCCACTCTCACCAACATGATGTGCCAAATGCCAGTCTGGTGAGGAGAAATCTCCCTTTGACTCTCTTTAATACCTCTACAATTAGAACCCCGTTCATATCCTCAAAACTGTCAATATCATCCAATCAAAAGAAAATGAACTTGAATATAAGTGAAAAGTAAACAACTTAGTCCTGTTGGGTCTGCCTCTACCCTCTGGACTCAAACAGCTGACTCAGCACGCCCAAGTCACGAGAAAACAGCAATTCGCACGCAATCGCCCCTGTCACACTAGCTCACCCCCACCAACGAATCAGCATCCTCTTGTCCCAGCAGCTATTTCAGCACTCCCAGCACTTCCCTTTCCTCTCTCCCTCTTCTGTTCTTCTTGATAATATATCCTCAAGAACACCTCACCGATTCAGCTGCTGTTTGTGGAATTTTTATTCGTTTTTTCCTGCGTTTTTTCGAGGATGTTTGGGAAGAGGAGGAGGGTGTCGTGTGTATCCATGACACATGTTTTGAGGCGGGAGCCAATGGGAGGGACTCGAGTGGGTTCTTGTCGTTCTCAGTGAGAAATTGGACTGCGGAATTGTGAACGACTGTACGGAGGGCGAGGAGGGCATGAGTGGCAGTGAGGATGCCAGGCAGAGTTGCGTTCCGATATCCGGATGGAGGCCAGTGACGGCTCAAGACAGAGCAGGGGAAGAACATGGCAAAGCAGGGCAGGGCAAGCGCTCAGCTCAGTCAGATGCAACAACGGGAGACGCACGACTGGGGGAATCTGTCAGTTTCGCCTGTTTTTGACAGAGTTTCTATCTTTTCCTCTGTTTGTCTGGTTATTCACTTATTTGCTCTCTTGTTCTGGAGTCCTCTCACGCTTTCTCCCCTATTCCCATCCAGACTTAGACTTTACACTTATTCTTTCATTTCCTCTTGTCTCATCAACAGAGTCCATTTGGTTTGAGTTTGGATTTACATTCTTCTCTCCCTTTCGACTTCGCCCCGTGGCCAACATTACACCGGAATTGGACAGACACGGCCAGGCCAAGCCAACCTAAGATAACGAAACGAAAGCATACCACCGTACATCGCCTCGTCTCGTCTCACCCCACTATCGATCCCCTATCGCTGATCCGATGACCCCGCCAACCCTCGAATACTTGACCGTCATTGGCTGGTGAAGGCCTGAAAATCGCCGAACGAACGGCGGTGACCAGCTTGATGAGCAGATTTATCTCAAGAGGTATCCATGCAGTGCATGCGAGAATCGACGATGGATGGGGATGCGAGATTGGGAAGATGTAATTGGCTCCGTGGAATGCTTGAGGGGGAAAGCGACACGAACGAGCGGTACGACGAGCGGACCGGACGGAGAGGGGGATGTGTCGAGGAGACGGAGGGACACACAATTCACAATTCACAATGGATAAGGAAGGGAAATGCAGCGAATTCGAGAGAAAGGCCATAAAGGAAATGAGGACAGCCGATTGCTTGCAACATGCGATCCAGGCAGGAAGGGAGGGACTCTGACAACCCAGCCACCGAAGGACAAAACATACATAAATACAGTTGGAATTCTGGTCAGGATGTTATGTATGTGAGTCTTCTAGTGGGCTCGTGTGTGTCAATCAATGAAGCATCCTTGATAACACTGCATACATCCGTCCCAGCGAGCGAGCGGTTTCGGGCAACGGGACTAGTCTCACTTACGTGTCTTTCATACTTTCTTTGCATTTATGATGGTGCCCCCCTTATCTCAATAATTTGCAGCCTCTCGATTTGGAGTTCGTCAAATACCTCTATTTTGCCTTGTTGCTCAATCTCAGCATCCTCAGAAACGAAAGATCGTCATTCTTCCACCTACCCTCAACATCAACACTGAATCTCTTATCCGACTTCGCATATTTTACACACAGCACCCCTTTCGGCTATTCTCGTCTTCTCTCACAAAAATGCCACCCCTCAAACCTAAGACCCTCCTCTCCCTACGCTCCAAGATCCCCCTCCAGACAACACCCCACCTCCCGGCCATCCACCGCAGCCTGACGGTAACAGCGAAAAACAGCGTATCTGTTGAACCACGGAAAACAACCTCACAATCACAATTAATTACAAGCCCTTTGATTCTCCCTAACACAAGCACGAGTTCGTCTCCTCTCCAAATTCCCACTCCCGCCCCAAGCATACGAACAGAGCCTCACACTGCTTCAATAGCACAACCAGCTACCTCCACCAACCTCTCAACTCCTCACCCACCACACCGCACAACAACACCCTTCAACACCCTCCTCAACGCCCTAACCTCCCACCTAACAACCACCACCCCACCACACCTCCCCTCCCTGCACGCCCTCCTACGGAACTACACCTCCCGCCCATCAGAATGGCTCCAATACGCACACGCCGACCCCCGAAAACAGTACACGCGGAACCTCGTAACGGAAGTTCCCGGCGTGTTTAATCTCCTGCTGCTGGTGTGGACGCCTGGGATGCGGAGTCCGGTGCACGATCATGCGGGGAGTCATTGTTTGATGAAGGTGCTTGGGGGCGGGTTAAGGGAGGTGAGGTATGAGATGCCTATGCCTGAGAAAGGAACCCAATCGAGAGAGGAAATACTAGGGAAAGAAGAGGGAGGGGGACTGAGGGAGATAGGTAGGACGGAGTTCAGGGAGGGGAAGGTGGCGTATATTTCTGATCGGTTGGGGTTGCATGAGATTGTGAATCCGGATGAGGGGGAGTATGCGGTTTCGTTGCATCGTATGTATTCCACTTTACTCTTATCGTCCGTCCCGTGGTGCCTCCGCGATCATCTGTCGCTTTTGACATGTTGTTGCGGGTTGGGTTTGGATCTGTGTTGGGATGGTACTGATGCAGGAGATAGTTTATACACCACCGAATGCTGCGACGTACGGTTGTCATGTTTATGATCCTGTGACTGGGGAATCGAAACATGTCATGCAGAGTGCGTATGATTCCGTGAGAGGGGTTGTGGGTGGCGAGTAGTTTGTTTGAGTTGTAGGAGTTGTAGGAGTTGACTAGTTGGTACCACGAGTTGGTACTAGGAGTTGGTACTTGAACTTACACTTAGCACTTTGAGTTGGCATTTGGAGTTGGGTTTGAAGTTGGTAGCTGGAGTTGGTAGCTGGATTTGGTACTTGGACTTACACTCAGCGCCGTGAAGTGGGATTTGAACTTCTCCTGAACGGGCTTGGGGATGGTACCTGCAGTTGGTACTTGCAGTTGGCATTTGGATTTGAAACTTGGATTTGACACTTGGACCTAATACTTGACTTGGATTAAATTGGCACTTGGACTTGGAGTTGCAGTTTGGAGTTGGAACTTGGATTTGGACTTAGATTGTCAGCGCTGCATGGCTTTAAAGCAATGAGCTGGAATTCAAGTGAAGCCAAGTGAAGGAGAGAGGACGAGCAATGAATTGTTTATGGGGCGTTTGGGATACCCGATGATGTTTGTAATAGAGAATGGAATCTCAGTTGGTATTGATTCAAGGTTGCCGGCGGCTCTCAAGTATTTACTTTGATACTGTGACCTAAGTTGGACTCCTCACTTACCTAGGTAGGTGGTGAGGTCAGGGGTTACAGGCGCCTCTCCTCATCCCGTCCATTAGACAGATGTGTGCTGTAGCGATGAGTGTTTCGGCTCAGATGTGGTGACTGGCCTTAAGAACTTTCATTAATATTACGCTCACATGTGAGAACGAAGGCATAAATAGCCTGCGAGTATGTATTAACCAGAGGACGTAGATATTATCCAGCCGTGTGCCCTCGAATTTTATGGTAAGATGATACACACACATTAGCTTGCGTGAATATCAAGGCATTGGCAGTACGAGGTGTTCCATTGTTACAGGTGTGAGGAGGATTAGCGTGTGACCTCTTCGAGTCCACACAAACTTGAAGCATCGACAGACGATACCTGATTCCCAATTTTTCCCCTTGAGTAACACCACCAGGAGACAAAATGACAAATAAAGGAAACCGTCTATTCTATGAAGTGCCTGGATGGGTAGGCAATTAGAACTTTTGGGCGAAGGGAGGCTTTCGCTGGTTTAAGCGACACGTACCCCACCTTCCAAGTCAACAAAGCTTCAATTTGGTTCTCCCCCTCCCCCTCCACCGATTCTCTCTTTTCCTCAACATCACCTCCACTCTCTTTCTTCGTCGACACCGCCTCCAACTATCAACAAGCTTGCACGACGTCCATCAGCATCAACAACGTCAGCCCCCAAAGAGCCAAGACACTTCTCCAAGGAGAACAGGAAATGCAACGAAACAAACCGAACCAAAGAGCTAATGGAAGCTCGTGACATCCTTCGAGAGAACCCCGAAGATGCTGATGCTCTCGCTATCTTCGCAGACTACAATCCGCAGTATGAAGGCAAAACCATCGAGAAGGGTGTTGGCGTGTCGAGAAACGTACCCGGTACAGTCAGGATTGACTCTAAAGGCAGACAAGTCACTATACGTGCAGATGTCAGCAAGGTATGGCTCAGTTGACTACGGTGTAGTCTAGTCACCAATGGTAGTTCTAGCCAATCAAGGCTCGCGGAAGTTGCCTCGTCAATACCGATACCAATGTTGCCGAGGCTGGTAACAACTTCGGTCGGGAAGTTTTCGAATCCGATAAGTGCGGTATCTCATTTAATACTTACAAGGATCTGCAAGAGGTTGAAGGTGCCGCTGAGGAAGCCGGTATCATGCCAAAGTCTCTCAGAATCAGATACCGGGACTTGCAGTCTATCAAGTTGCGACCATCGTGATGGGAGACGACATGACACTTGATATACCTGCGGAGGTAGTCGAACGGAACAAAGGGATGTGTGGAGCCTTCACAGAACCATGGATGGGGATTGCATTTCTGACATGATGTGGCGGGAATGAAGGGGAAACAAGAGCATGTATGCAACTTTGGCAGAACAGTGCACGCCACTGGCAGTCCACGGCTTTGCTGGAGCAGCTTCAACCCCAATCAATACAACCTCGAACATCATATTATGCCTTCGTACTCACCCTGTGAATGTGATGTTGCTCAAATCTTGGAACTAGTCACTACATCTAAGTCGAAACATCCATAACTACAACCGACTTTTTCTCCTCTGGGCGGGATGAGGGGAGGCACTTGCAGGCCCTGACCCATGAGAATAGTACACTTCGTAATATTAATGCCTTGGTATTCTAGCAAGTCAATATGTATCTCATCTTAACGCAAAAATCGAGGGCAAGCTGCAGAAGGGACAATATAAACGTACCTTAGGTATTCCCTTATCCCTCGACCCCAGCAATCGCAGTTTCTGGCAGTCCGGGACTTTCCAGAAGACATAAGCTTGAATTTGGGGCCTTAACACCAGATATGCAAGACCAAACTGTACGTGATTAATGGAGAGAGTCTCGTGTAAACCAGTACAACGGTGCTCTGTTTGTCCTGTTTCCAGCATGGAAATGACCTCTGACTTTACCTTGAGCAACCAAACTCATCCACGTGTGGACGGGTGATACCGATCATCTACTGAATTCTGGCGAAAGAACAATACCCAGGGGATATTTTAAATTCAATTTGCAAATCAGACCTCAGTATGAACTTTGTCCCTTGGTGTCGTCCAGATAATAGAACTCATCTCCCATCGCTCATGAAACGACACGATAGAAGAAGTTACAGAGATGTCCATTGTCAACCCGACCATATCCAGACCGCCTTCTATCAAACGCCACCATAGACCAGGAGACTTCGGATCTCAACTCCACCATAGCCCTGCCGATACAAAGTTTCTCGGCCACGATGAACGGGGAACTCAGCAACCACCATGACGCTGATATCTTTAGTTTTCACACCAGCCTTTACTAACAGCCCCAATACAGCAACAAGCGTCTTTCCCGTTGCGAGAACATCATCCACCACTACAACTGAGGAGCCTCGAGGAACAACATCTCGACCCATCTCAATTCTTCCCTCTCGCATGTCCTCAGAATTGAAAGACGACATGTGTGATGGAGACTTGGCGATGGAGATAGTTGGCGGTGGAGCCTTGCCAGCTTCACGGATCATGGCAAGGGGTTTGTTCAGGTGCACGGCTAATGCTGATGCAAAAACAAAGCCGCCCGCCTCACAGCAAACTACCCTGTCCATCTTCTCCCAATCCCGGGAGAAATGCGTGCGGAGAAGAGAAGTACACAGGGGGAGTCCACCTGGCTGTTGACAGATACCAAGTACGTGACGAAACTCGATACATGGTCTTGGGAAATCAGGCGTGGATCGCACCATGTCCGACAATCGTTGGAGATCATCGTCGATCCAAGGAATCAGATGCTTTTTGGCAAATGCTTTGGCATCTTCGTTTCCGGTTGTGTCGTTGTCGAAGACGAGACTAGGTCGGTATTCCAACGCCTGGAAGTCCAATTCGCCATCACCGCTGCCTCTCAAATCCTCAGAATTTCCATTGCCGCCACTTCCCCCTCGTCGAACCTGGGTCTCTCTGCTAGCTTGCACGCGAACCTCTAACATCCTGGTATCTGGTATCAAATGAGACAAAACAGATATAGGTGCCTCATCTCTCATTCCGGTGACGAGAAGGACTTCCACATCAGCGTTACCATAAACGACGTTCATGAAGTGTTCCTCCAGCAAGCGAGGTCGGTGCTTTACTTGATCCATGAAAAATGCAGTCAAAGCTGGTCGATGGTTCTCCTTGTACGTACGATCACCAAGTATGCGGGTGAAGTCAGCGCCAGTTGCTCTGGCATATTCTCGCTTCGTCACTTCGCTTATACTAACTGCGCGTGCCGTAATAGTTCTGTGAGTGCAACTGGTGAAGGCCGATACCCAGATATTCGCACAATGGTCTTTACCCGCGCAGCTTTCCCCTGTGACAAGAATGATAAGTTTTGGTATCCTGGGTGTTCTCGGGAGCGGGCAAACATAGCCCAGAACGTTGTGAGGATCCCATTTCTGCTTCAAACGAGCTAGGCGGGGCCGATTTGATCCAAAAGCCATGACTGCTAGAGAAGCATCCCGAACATCAGGCCCAAGATCGGCACCATAAACTCCTTGACATAGCGGTAGCAGGTCACTGGCGACATCATAGACCCACTGAATAGCAGCTCTGGCAGTGTCAGTTCCATCTTGGTCTCGTGGCCAGACACCTGTTACCACACAGGCAAAGTCCCAGTCTCTGCAACCAAATGCAGTGGCATCTGCAGGTCCATCACCAATTGCACCACCCCCGTGAAGAAGGTGGAGATAACACAGTGGGCCTGGACGCTTCTTGATGGCGGCTAACAAGACCTCGGCGACACTGGCCTCTCCAATCCGCTTCAATAGTAAACATCGCTTAAATGAGGAGGTCTTGCCACCACCATGTCCACCATGCATACCAGAGATGTACATCTCACTGTCGAACAATGCGACTCCATCAACTACACTACACTCCGTCCCTGGTCCAAACATTGTACTTGCAGGCGTGGCCGTAGGCTCTGTGGAGGAAGACTCGAACACGGTCACCCCAAGATGCAGCTGGTCGGCGTCCGAATAGACATATGCATCGGCTGAGCAATTCCGAGGCAGATTCATAGCAACACGTTCATCAAAATAGCTAAGCTTTGATCTCGCTTGGGCATTTTCCTGCAGCGGAATGGTCCAGTTTCGAACTGAGTAAGTGCTGGCAGGATAAGCTTTGAAGGTAACGCTGATGACGATGCCGAAGCTGGTCCCAGCACCTTTCAACGCCCACAATAGACTTTCTTCGTTTTCAGGGCGTATTGCTCCCATTGGTTGGTGTTGACTTGGCACCCTTCCAACGCAAAGGACTTGGCCGGAAGAGACACTGACCAGGACAGCCCCAACTATGGAGTCGCACGCAAGCCCATGCTGTCTAGCGAGATGTCCAATCCCTCCTTGTAGCCACAATCCAGCTCCAACAGATGGACGTGCTCCCAGTGGAACAGTTAGACCAACGTCCATAGTTCTGCTGATGACATCTCCCGTCTTGCAGCCAGCCTCGACGACGACCAAATGACTGGACTCCCAATCGACATTATTTCCTTCCTCACCCTGGAAAATTGCCACTTTATCGAACGAGCCCATATCAACAGAGACAACGTTAGGCAAAACACAATGTCCACTGTGACCTCCACCAATGACAGTCAGACCAACTTTATTCTTGAGAGCCCAATGAACGCAGGCCTGAACATGTAAAATATCCGTGGGTCTCACAACGCAGGCAGGGTGATGCAAGCGAGCCTCCCTGTTCTTGATAGACAGGGTGCCCTTCAGCAATGGCACTTGTGCCATTAGCTCTGGCAGTGCCATCGCATGTTGGGTGAAAGTCATCATGATCTCGGGGGAGTAGAATGATATATGATCCGGGCGAGAGTCTTCCCGGTAGCCCAAGGAACGGCAGACTTTACGCCATTCCAGTTGGAGGGGCCTGTCTGCGTCCGGATCTTCCATGACGAATCCTGCGATGAACGAAGCAAAACTGCTCAGCGCCTCGTCATCATTTACCACACGAGTAACTCCAGTTGGGAAAGAAGCCGTCCGATGGCAGACCAATCCGTCGATGTCCAGACTCCCGTCTCGATGGAAAACAACCACCATTCCGCCGTCCTCCTGCTCAACCAGCATCCCAAGTGACTTTTCAATAACCTCTCGTCTGTTCTTCATGCCGTACAAGCTGTGGCAGAAGAGAACGACATCAAACTTGCCATCCTCGCCCTTCGTCCCACTCTCTGTATTTCTCTCCGCCTCAAACGGAGCTCGATGGATCTCGGCTGGGCTATGAAGACCTGGGAAAAGGGACTGCTTCCCCGCGGTAGGAGCAAGCGAACCTTCCAACCTTGAAGCAAACAAACTATTTGGCTCGTATGCGACGTACTTCTGGATCTTCCCCCTCATGTCGCTAGATAGGCACCCAAAGACACTCTCCGGGCCAGGGTCGATTTCCAGGACCGAGATATTAGCACGGAGATTGAAGAGTGGAGCTAGCAGCTCAGTCAGTTGGGGGATGATGAAGCTCTCATAAGCTGTCGATCCTTGCTTCAAGGAAGCAAACCCTGCACTGTATTGCGAATCAGACAGAGGCTGCTTCGATGTTGTTGTCATGGCCGTGGCCTTCTGCCTAAGCTCCAGCTTCAGGAAATCGAGAGTGGCCATCTTAGATCAAGATTGAGGAAATTCGCTCTGCTGTGAAAGTGTTTTTACTTGGGGGCTATGGTTTCCAATATATGGATTTGTTTTTGCGTTTGTGTCTTTGATCGTTGATTTGATTGTTTGTGTCGCTGAAAGGCTCACACATATCACTCGTCAGGTGAGGATGCAGCTGCCCGAATCCATGCTGGAATTAGCCGGTGATGGTTGCACAAGGCTGGAAAGATTTACCTTGGGATTTGAATACGAGTTTTGACATCATGTAAATTTGCATATGTGATCTCTAATGTTCCTTTCCATACCGGTGTTTGAGTGGATTCTATTTTGCCACTCGATACGTTGCTAGTTGTATGACTTTGTGTACAGGTTGTTCGACATGGGACAAAACCCATGTCATCGTCCTAGTAATACGAAATATACAATTCAAACATTCTCCTCTAGAATGAACGCGGCCGCCCTCTCTGCGATGGCATATACCAACGTTTGTAGGTTGGCCCTTGGCATGATTGGGAAGATACTCGCATCTACGATCCTTAACCCCTTTACTCCAAATACTCTGAATCTCTCATCGACAACCCCTCCTTTCTTTCTCGGTAGCATAGCGCAAGTACCAGCTGGATGGTACTCGCTTTGAATATTCTCCTTGATCCATGTACCAACGTTCTCTTGAGTCAATTTGTGGTATCCTGGCTGGTATACTGTGCCATTTCCTTTCAGCAAATTGCTCAGCGGTGCGGTTTGAGCTACCGTCTGCATATGCAACGCGATTTTGCTGAGAACCTGGAGATCAAAGGGATGAGAGAGATATCTAGGGTCCATGTCGGGGTACGTCGCTGGATTAGCGGACTTGATATGAATAGATCCTCGTGAGAATGGATGTTCCAGAACTCCCAGCATCGAGAAAAAATTCCCTGTCAGGGATGTAGTGAAGAGTTTCGTGGTGTCATTCACAAATTGCGGACTCATTCCACCACTGACAGTCAGTTCTTGGGTGACTGCTTCCGTACCGAAATATTTCGAGAGGAGTTTGTACTGTGCTTCAAGGCCCGGGGTGACGGATGTGAATTTAGTGGGGGCATTGAGACCACAGCTGATCTGCGAGCAGGATAGAAGACTGGAGCTGGCTCCTGTTATGGAAAGTGGACCTGTCGCATTGGTGAGGTATTGATTGTAGGCTGCCTCGAAGTATGCGGGGTCTGTAAAGTTGTCTAGTGTTGTGATTCCGGGAATGACTTCGTAGCTTGACTTTGTTAGCACACAATCATCTACATCAAACACCGGCGCAGAGAGACTCACCCGATAGGAACATAGATATGGTCTTGAAGGTTCTCACCAACGTTCTCATTTTCAACAGTAACCTTGATGCCGTGCTTCTTCAGCAATTCAGAGGCACCTATGCCTGACAGCTCGAGAATCTGGGGAGATCCGATTGACCCCGCGCTCAGAATCACTTCCTTTTTGACAAGCGCTTTGGCTACAATCCCGTTCGCTGAATACTGCACCCCCGTCGCTACCACATTCTTGGAATCGTCGAACAAGATCTGCTCTACTAGAGCACCAGTGGTAACTTTCAAGTTAGGCCTCTTCGCAGCTGGTAGATAATATCCCGTTGCAGCGTAGCTCCTTGTCTTAGACTTCAGATCGACGTTAATCAGATTCGTATAGCCTCCTAATGCAAGTCCATCTCGAGGGTCTGATTTGACATTTAAACCCAAGTTCCGATATGTTCTCGGCCAAACTTCGTCTAGCGGTCCATAGATGTCGGGGAACGTGTTGACGATCGGACCCATGTCTCCATGGATCTTTGAGACAATTGGTTCAGTTTGAAGGTCTTCTTTTACTTGGACTGAGGGTGCGATATAGGACTCGGATTTCTTGAAGAACGGCAAGAGGGAATTCCAAGACCAATTTGCGTTTCCGAGTTCTCCCCAGCTATCTATGTCTTGCTGAGAGGGATGCGTCCAGAACATAAAGTTGATGGCACTTGAACCTCCGAGCTGCTTTCCTCGAGGATGAGCTACCACTTGGCCATTGGCGTGGATCTTTGAAATCAGCATTTTCGACGATCCAGAGACATGAGCCGTCATCAACTCACTTGTGGCACTGTCTTGAAGTTCCAATCATACTCTGGATTCCCATACATCCCCGTATACAGGCCGGGAGCGAGAACGTTGGTATCATTTGAGTGATCATTACCAGCTTCGAGTACGAGTACCGAGATTTCGGGGTTTTCGGTAAGACGAGCTGAGATTGTCAAACCTGCCGTGCCACCACCTATGACGCTGTATTTGTCAGAAAACTCCTGGAAAGGTCGAGCGACATGAAACTCACACATAGTCATATGTTGGGACAGCGGTAGCAGAACTGAATATGTGGGAAAATAGCAGCACCTGAGAGACTGGCCACATCGTTGATCACTGTCCAGGAACAGAACTGAAAAGAGCTTCTGCTCTTCCCTCCATTGGGCTTCTTCGTCATGGCCATTTTGTACAACTTACAGCTGTCAAAAAAAAAAAAAAATATCATCTCGTAATCCGCATGCATGAACCGCTTCTGGTACCTTGAACTTCCCAATCTGGGCATCGGGGATTGAGGCTCGGAAGGGAGATTCTGGGGAATGCACAAGCCTGGTTTGAGTTTCGTCGTATGAGTAATCAATGACGCTATTCCCGATCAAGAGATTGAACACTAATCCACTGCATGGCAATTTGCAAAATACAAGGGGTATTCATCATTATTTGATAAGAACCAAGAAATAGTCACGATTCTAAAAAGGCACGAGATTTAGTTCCAAACACTGTACTAGTCTGATGACATCTGATGATCTGATGGATTGGACAAGCTCTGATGCTTTCAGGGGACTCTAGCCAATCCTTTTGAGAAGTCTGATCCACATCCCAAAGTCATGCGCAATTTAGAGTACATAATGAGATAACATGTACCAAATCAAATGCATTTGTTTCTGTACTATTCTGATACGTACGAACTGATTTCGGTGGTAAGTTTGAGTCATTTACTAAGGAAACTGGCATCGTCCTTTTTCAGATGCCCTCAACCTCAAACATGATATGTCTTCTGCACTGAAAGAATCTTGGTTAACATCAAGGAGATTGTGGAAAGGGATAGATGCTATCACTATCAAAACCCTTAGAACAGAGTACAAACAGGTCGAGAAGTCAAACACCTAGGGTACCAAGCCTAAACGACGGTGTACTCGGTTGTCCTCACAATACCACTTGATCCTTGAATAGGCAAAATATTTTCCTGGGATCCTTGACCCCCTCGAGATGCTACTGAGTGTTTCTTGTCCCTCGTCGTGACTCTTGTCGAATTCGCGCCACTGGATTCTGTCTTCGAGGCCACGTCAGTCAAAGGATAGCTGCCCAATTCGAGATCGTGTTGGCTTTGTCTTCTTACTCCTTGTCCGTTGCTTGTTGAATTGGCGCTAGCCTGCCTGTTGTATCCGCTGTGAGGAGTGGATTTGCCGCCGGTTCGGTTGCGAGATGTGAGATTGTCGGCAAGGAAATGAAAGAGTGGTCGCAGAGCCGGCATACATGCGGCGATGATGGAGATATTCAGCTGGACGAAACCCCACGTTTGGATCCCTTGGTGACTATTGAAGTCAGTGAGTACTGAACTTTCGTCAAAACATGTGTACTGCAACTTACAATGTCTGATCCGGGGTGTGGGGAAGAGATATTTGATGTGATGTCTTGACAATTCCCATCGCTACCGCTGCATACCCTAAGCTAAGCACCCCAACCAGAGCAATCTTCTTCCTTCTGTTGATCTGCAGTTTCCAGATAATCGGTATTGGGAGTGTAGCAAGGAGCACATCAGTGAAGATGTTGATACCGGTGTTCATAAGTCCGATCTTGCTGAAGACAACGATGGAGTAGCACCTTGTTGTTGGGAGCTTGCGAAGATCCGAGTCCCAAAATGCAGCGACGGGTTGACAAAGGAAGATCACCGTTCCCCAACATACGAAGACATATATTGACATAAAAACTATAAAGAGACTCCGATTAGCGGGAACCTTCGAACATGACTGCAAGCGATGCGGGGACAAGCTTACCGATGACTGCCCACAAGCATATTTTGCTCCAGCGATGATGCACAAAGCGCATCAGCAAGAAGGAAATACTGATTTTCACCATGTTTAGACCAAGGATAGCTGAAATCAAAGTGTAGAAGAAGTTTGTCTTCTTGAATCGCTGGAGCTCGGCTTTCGGGATCAAGTCTTGATGGCGGCCCAGTCCAAGTGATGCTTCAATAGCGATGGTGGCCATGCCACCTATCGCACAGACCTAGAAGAATCAGCAAATAAGTCCATTGCTTCCTCTCTGATGCGAGCACACGAAAGTAAGCTTCAGAAGAAGAAAATTAGGACTTCAACCGTACCATTGCCGCAATCATGGTATAATCATCCAGCCCCACCACTTTTACGATGAATTTCCTCACGTACATCCGCAGACACACAGTTGTCAGTGCAAGAGCGTGGCAAGTCATTGTTATACCGAGTATGAATGGCAAATTCGTTTCCGCATCTCGAGTCGCTTGTTGCTCGGGGCTCAAAGTCGGTCGAGGACCAGCCAAGCTTGACATGTTAGCGAGGTTTAGTTGGACTTGGGAGTCGTTGAAGTGCTGTCTCTGGAAATTAAGGGATATGGCTTGAAAATTTATGTATCTCAATGTAGACCAGTTGTTTTGGAGAGAAGCTCTTGTGAAAGAAGAACGGGCATGTATGTCTATATAGGACACTAACAGACCACAGCCAGCGAGCTTCGTAGGCACGAATATATATCGACCCTTCAAAAATTGGGGTTAAAGCCCACATTATATTCTTTTTTTGATGCGATCTGCCGCCATTCGCAGCGAATTTGCTGCTCCGGATGGTGGATGCATATTAAGCTATTTGTTTTCAGCACTGTCTCGGCTCCTTCAAGCCTCGTTCAGTCCAGACGTAATGGTTTGCCCAGATTATATTGAATCGAAGTCATTTTAGTGAAATATGAATATCATATTCTCAGTTTAAGAACATCAGGTACAAACATATTGCTGGACTGAGGTAATAATCCACACACTTTAAGCTAGTCTCCCACAGTATGTTCAGGAAAAAAACCAAGCTCAAACCCAAATCGGTAGTGCCACTACCAAATGGAACTCTACCGACAGCTTATTGATTCGGCTGGTCCAAAAAGAAAGCTTCCTCCCTTCATCTGCCGTGAATCATTCGTTCCCTACATCCGCTCGGGTACTGGCATGAGCACGAAACGGTGCGTGAGTAATGTGATCGTCGGTCTCAAGCCCAAACCATTACCGTCAATATGGGATACGATCTGGTCAAAGCAAAGGAGTACTGGGCCCGCGATGGGTCCTGCTGTAGTCATGCTTTGATCAAAAATGTGTCTGCCAACACTAAGCGAAGCCGCTTTTCAGCAAGCGAGCGCTGAAACGCCAAGTCGGGAAGGTGTCATTACTTCAACGGGAGGCTTTCCAGCTTGGTGGATGGCTATATCCAAATTTTCTTAGAGACATAAGTTGCCATATGAAGCGATCTGAGCGTATTCGCCAGCAGTGACGGTTCCCGAAAACGAATCGGTTGTCGGGTATGTGCAGGCTCCCACATCTCTTCCCCAGATCAAGACTTCTCCTTCCTACACACAACGAACACTACCATGTGACAGGTCTTCTAAATCAATACTCGAGAGCGACCATGGCAGCGTGGTGGTATTTGGCCCGCTCTTGGATTGCCGGGGTGATTCATATGTTAATTTTTGTTGAACATGGTGGCGGCGGAAGTCCATTGGCGATATTTTGATCAAGCTATGCACATGCCATAGACTTGGACGGAGTCTGAGCCATATCCACCAAGACGGCACGCTTTCTTGTCGTATATATACAACTACCACGTTTCCACCACCAAAAAAGGGACACCAGGCATCACTGCTCTCAATCATCGACATGCAACTATCCGGTCTACTCCTTGCTTTGCTCTCGGCACCCCTGGCTGTGACTGCCCGACTCCAAGCAAGACAATATTTCTATGTTGATCCTATAGAAGAGATCAATTCATTTGCGCCAACCGATGCTCTTGCAAAATTGACTTCTCAAGGCCTTGATCAGATCCAAGAACTCCAGGCCGTGGGGCTCGAATCACGAGCACGGACATGCAATTTGAGAGACGTAGTGATTCGACGGGACTGGTAATGTTTTTGAACCACGTACAGTACTGTTAGTCTTATCTGCTAACATGCATTTAGGGACCACCTATCCCCTACCGATCGTACTTCTTACACCAATTCGGTCTTGTGCCTCATGCGCAAACCTTCTCTGCTTAACCAGACACTGTATCCAGGAGCCAAAACTAGATATGATGACTTCGTCGCTGTACACATCAATCAAACCTTGAGCATACATGGCACAGGAAACTTTCTGGGTTGGCACAGGTACTTCGTGTACACCTATGAGCAAGCTCTCAGAAATGAGTGCGGATATAAGGGATATCAACCAGTAAGAGCTCCTCAGAGGTCCGTCGGGTCGTTAGATGCTAAGTCGTCGACAGTACTGGAACTGGGGCACAAATGCGGCAAATCCGTCTCAGTCTCCCGTCTTTGACGGATCCGCTACTTCGCTCAGTGGCAATGGTGCTTTTCTCCTCCACAATGGAAGCTGGGCTGGCGCTGGCAAAATATTCCTTCCGTCTGAGCAAGGAGGTGGATGTGTCACCTCGGGACCGTTTAAAAAGTAAGTTTGCTGTGTCACAATGCCAAATGTATATAATCTGACATTCAAATAGCATCACTGTCAACCTCGGCCCAGTCTCCCCTACTCAGGATGGAGTCACAAAGTCTGCCAGCAAGTTCGCTTACAATCCTCGCTGCCTCAAGCGAGACCTCAGCAGAAAAGCATCATCAACTTGGCTCAAGATGTCCAACATCGTCTCCTTAATTCTCAAATCGCCAGATATTCTCACATTTCAAAACACTATGCAAGGAGACTTCCCAGCCGGTTTCCTTGGCGTTCATGCGGCAGGGCATTTCACGATGAATGGAGATCCAGGAGGAGACCTGTTTGCCTCTCCTGGCGATCCTGCGTTCTGGCTACATCATGCCATGATAGATCGTACTTTCTGGATCTGGCAGACACTCAATCTACCTAAGAGCTTAACGGACATTGCTGGTACTCTCACCATTTTCAACAATCCTCCAAGCGCAAATGCGACACTTTTAGATCTGCAGAATTTAGGGCCCCTAGCAGGCAGCATTCCTTTGGGAGATCTTTTGAATACTTTGAGCGGACCTTTTTGCTACATTTATCTTTGAGGGGTTGCAGACATGTCGTGTTGCAACGGTGAGACATCCTGGAGGAGAAGCAACGAGTTGGTTTTGGTACATTGAGGCAGGATCAAACGGTTGAGAATTTCGGGGTGGATTTTCTTCACATTCCTGGTCCTTATTTCGACCAGATGAGTTTAATACAACCAATTTTGGAATTTGCTGACACGAATGTCATTTGTGGTTTGCTATAAATGGCGGGGTCAAATTACCCCGCACCGAGCGACCTCCTTCACAAATAAAGAGGTTTGCAAGTGTTGACCATTTTGGCGAGTCAAATGAGACTAAACCCACAAGTGAATAAATTTCAATCCATAGATGGAAGAAGATCGCCTTAGTTAAGTCTATTGTATATCTTGAACTCGGGTCAAGCAAAACCAAACTTGGGGCAGTGTTGTCAGTTTCCGCTATGGAGGGTTGGGTTATTACAATCTTCAAGCTCAAAGCAAGCCCCTTAAATGGCCCTACTCTCGCCTAATTCCGGCCGAGCCCCTTTCCCACCCAGCAACTTGATTAAAGTAGGAAGCTACATAATCATTGTCCACAAGATATCACACGCACAAATGCTACTGCAACCCAAGACATTCCTACCTTGGTTCGCGTCCAAGCCGAATAGAGTAGGTGCTCACAAAGCCACTGCCGGACAGCCAGGGTGGAAAGCGGAAGGAGGCTTCGTGACTCGCATGTGTCGTGATGCAGGCTAAACGACTTGCCTAATTGAGCCGGTCTCAAACTTAGTATGTACGCAGATCGCACGATTATCTACCAATGCCGACATCAGATCGGCCTCTCTCGCGTTGATTCGAGGCGAGATAAGCTTAATGTAATTAAGCCTGGCCAAGTTTCGAGAAAGTGTTCCACAAGAGGCAGCTTGAAAGCTTGACAACGCCTTCTTCCTTTGTCTAACGAGCCCGGCACCTCAGGATTATGAAGTTTGCCGGTCGTATTTGCATTTGGACTGGCTACTTACCCACTAATACAAGTAGCCATGTACCCATTAAATACAGCTCACCCATCTACGTTTTCCAGGCTCGCGCCCAAGTCCATCATTCACCATGCGTTTCTCCAAACTCCTCCTCTTTAGCTTCACCACCTCGGTATTATCGTCACCAACAGCCGAAGGGTCTACACGAGGCGATGAATTCAAATCAAGTGTCGTCGAGGCAATTTCTGGTCCTCCTCCGGGATGGATCAAAGACGTGGGAGCGAAACTCGACAAGGATTCGCATATGGTGAAGCTACAAATCCATCTTGTACACCAAGATATGGACAAATTTCACGACCTAGCAATCAAGGTAAGCAGTCATAATTCATCGGAAGCCGTTCAAAATCTAATTATCACAGATTGCCACTCCAGGAGATCCGCTTTACGGCAGTCATCTATCCCAAAAAGTGATCGATGACATGATTGCACCGAAAAGCGACTCAAGCAAACTCGTCATGGATTGGCTGGATACCGAGGGACTAAGCAACCATGCTTCTCTATCAGGGAGATCAGATAGTGTCATTGTCGATGCCAGTATCACGCAGATCGAGAAGCTTTTGAAAGCAAAATATATGCCATTCAGTAAGTGAATACTTCATTCCCTTCGTCAGGTCATGCGCTCAAATACCGCCAGTACAAAAGGAAACTGGAGAGAGCGCCGTCCGGACCTTGGAATACAGTCTGCCAGAGATTCTAAATGGCCATGTTGATATGGTCCAGCCGACGACTTTCTTTGGCCTCAGAGCGATGCGGTCTACCATCTCCGAGCACCATGCATTGAACGCAGCCAATTTCAAAGCCGAAGCTGCTCAAAGCGAGCAGGCCGTTCAAGCTGTGACGGGCTGCACTGGGAGCACAATCACCCCCAAGTGTCTTTCCAATCTCTACAGTTATGCTTCAGCTACTGCCTACAGTAACGGCTTGATGGGCATCGCCGGCTTTCTGAAGCAATGGCCAATCAAGACCGACCTGACAACATTCATGAACAGCTACGCGACTCAAGGAAATGCTGCTCAATCATTCACTTGCACATTAATCAACGGCGGAACCTGCCCTCAGACTGGAACTCCAGGCATTGAAGCCAATCTTGACGTCCAGTATGCTCGCGCCATCACCGAGTCTATTCCAAACGTTTACTACAGCGTTGGAGGCTCGCCACCATGGTTAGGCACAGGAACAAACACCAACGAGCCTTACCTCGAATTCCTAAACTATCTTCTCGCGCTCAGTGACTCGGCGCTTCCTAACACTATCTCAATATCTTATGGAGATGACGAAGATACAGTACCGCTGGCTTATGCCACAAATGTCTGTAATCTCTTCGCTCAGCTCGGAGCTCGGGGTGTCTCCGTCTTAGTGGCATCCGGTGATTCGGGCGTGGGAACAACTTGCAAGAGCGGCACAACCAAGACTTTCACAACCTCTTTCCCAGCATCCTGCCCATGGGTAACCACTGTAGGAGGGACCACAGGCAACAGCCCCGAAGGAGCGTGGTCCGGATCCGGAGGAGGATTCTCCAGCCGATTCGGCCAGCCAAGCTACCAAACCGCCGCTGTTAACAATTGGCTCACGACTGATACGACTCACACTGCTGTTAACGCCTACTTCAACAAGTCAGGCCGTGCATATCCCGACATCGCAGCTCAGTCAACTAACTTCGTCATTGTTGCATCTGGATCCGCCGAATCAGTCAGTGGCACGAGCTGTGCCTGTCCCACGTTCGCAAGCATAATCCAGCTGCTAAACAGTGATCGACTTTTGGCCGGAAAGAAGCCCCTTGGATTCTTGAACCCCTGGCTATATAACAATGCCACATCTGGCTTGACGGATATCAAGACGGGGAAGAACACTGGGTGTAGTGGAGTGATCAGTGGTGCAGGATTCTCAGCTGTCGCAGTAAGTTTGAGAGTGCTTAAAACTTGAGCATTTGCTAATATACTCTAGGGATGGGATCCAGCTACTGGACTTGGAACACCAATTTATACTTCATTGTTGGCAATATCAAAAACGACATGAATGAGGGCGGCCCATGATTAGGGGGGGTGGCGGGGTTCACGAGTAGCAGTAAGGGAATATAAAGGAAATCTGTCATTTGGATACTCATCATCCAAGTATATCTGAAGACTTCTAGATCTTACGTTGCTTCTCTTGAAATGAATATATGTCGCCGACATCATCGCAGCATAATTGCGAGCAGTCAATATTCGCATCGCTGGCCACTATCAAAACCAACTCGTGATGGCAGTTCGTTCACAACTTGCCGCTTTCCCAAGGAACAGCTTCTCCAGTCTCCATCCACAATTTCATACCTTCACTTCCCACAAGAGGCGGAACCAGACTTTGAATACGCCAAAGCTCCCTCCTGCTCTCCGTAACACTGAACTCCCATCTACACGGAATGTCAGTCAAGCCAAAGAACCACACAACACTGAGTGTCAGGAACAACTCACGTCCAACCCCTGGGCTCGAATCTTTCTTTGAATATTTGTCCCACCCAATCCAAGTACCGGTTTGCTCTAACCAGGTCTTCTTTGAAATTCATGGCTATGTGCTCGGCTGTGAATCTGACAAACTTTCCGTCGGTAGGCTTGCCTGCCACGAAAAAGGAACCATGGGGAAGCTGTTTTGGAGACGTCATTAGTTGAGTATTTGACAACATATCCGGAATATAAAATGACGGGCGGAGTGGGAAAATAAGACGAGATCCAGACGAATGAGGATGGAGTTGCATGTGAAATTGAAGAATATACCTCGTGGAACATGATATTGACGAAGAAAGCAGGCATCATCTTCGTATATCCAGCTGTCAAAGTGGTAGCAAGCTCCTGCTTCTCCTCATCCGTGAGCTGGCCTGGACTGGTGTAGAATTTGAGAATCGGCATATTGAATTGAAGACGTATTTTTTTTGCTAGAAAATAAAAGCTGCAGCTGTGGGCGAGGAATGCGTTCGTCCTAGTTCTTTATACCCAGATGATTTGTTGAAATGTGGAGCGGGGTTGAGGTATTGTTTACTGATCAAGCTGGACCCGTGCTGACCTTGTGTAAGACGCTGACCGCCGATCGGATTTAATGCATTTACTCAATGAGATTTCTGTTCTAGTCTACTGCGCTTATGAGGCTGTTAGGGTATGACAATGTGAGAATGGATTGGTGCCAGTCGAGGTTGTGGAGGTTGTTGAGTAATCCATAACCTTCCACGTTAGCCTAGCGGGTAGATACCAGTGCGGGGAACATCGCCGAGGTTATGGAAAATGCTTATGGTTACATAAAACTGAGCGGTGACTAGCCTAGTTGCTCACATACGCTGTGGTATGTGTTCATCAGTCATGTACCTGGAAACGTGAGGTCGGGACAGTCAAGTACTATGTCACGGTTTCCGTATCATACAGGATGTGGCGGTGATGCCTTGATTTCTAGACAAACAACGAATATTCACTTGCTTTCCCTCGTTAAGTTCTATTTTAGAATGCAGAAGTTTATTATGAGAAAGATTCCTTGGGTGACGTGCAGAGAGTCGACGTAATCTGAGCTGGATGTGCTGTCTTGTCTTACTGTTCGGGACGCCCAGTGGAAAAGTTACATGGGACCGTTACTTTCCTAGAACTCGGATAGTAGCCTCAAAATAATAATTTTTTTTTTTTTTTTTTAGGAATCTTTATAAGTTTTTGAAATTGTTCTGCACCTCGATATGTTGAAGTGAAGCTGAAGGATCCAGTATTCGAAATTAAGCGAATTTGCCACTTGGGCTTCAGGCCAGTTTTCTTTAGGATACAAATTAATAAATTTTATATGCATCGGGAAGGAAGTTTTGACTTCGATGGACGACCAATGTGGCTCGAAATATATGGCGGCGAAAGATCCAAGCGTCTCATTGATCCTTGCCTTGATCCGGCCCAATTCAATGAGCAAGCCAATACCCCACCAAGGCAGCAACTGCCGTCAAAATCCAGGTGTATGGACCTAACGCGATACCACTACTTTTCATTGTCGATGTACTAGCTGCTGACCCAGTGGCTGTAGGGAATCCAGTCGTTGAAAGGCTTCCACTAGTACTCCCCGCCTGTGACTTCGGCAGTCACAATTCCCGCACTGGTAAATACCAACCCAGAAATAACGACCAAAGGATTAGAACTGGCCAAAAATGTCTGGGTTGATACCTGTCTCTCATTCAACTCGGCTCGCGCAGCCTGAGCCATTGAAGTGAAGCAGAATAGTTCCGAGTTCAGCGGGGTTGTTGTCCATCCGCCTGGACAGCAAGCACTTGTCGTTCCGCTGAGTGAGAATGTCGAATAGCCGCTAGTGTGACATATACCACCGCCATCGACATTTGAAGTGCTTGTTGGGGCGCAACCAACGACGGAGATGACAGTAGTTACTCCGCTAGCAGTGAGTTTTGTTGTGCTAGGTGTCACTGGGGAGGGGCATTGTAGAGCCTGTGCGTATACCCCGGTAGCAAAGGCTGTGTTGATGGAAGCCAGGGAAGAAGATGTGACTGTTGAACTCCGACTTGCAATGGATGGCGCCGAGACGAGGTATGAGGATCCGTAGAAGGAGGCGCTGAGACCTTCTGGAACTATGGGATATATGGTCCTCGTTTGACCGAAAGAGGTGACGGTGCATGGAGCTTGATAGCCCGTGTAGGTAAAATCTGGCAAAGGGACTAGACCACAACCCCGATAGGATTGATATGCCGTGTTACTTGTTGCGGGGGATGGTGCATCTGTCACTTTCGAGGTCTGAGATGGAGAAATGGTGAAGATTCCTGTTTGGTCTGAGAGTAGAAAGGGATTGTATCCAATGCTAAAAGAATAGCGGCCAGCAAAAATGTCAAGAGGCACATTGTAGGTCCAAGAACCATTGTTTGGAGCATTGGCTGGGGGGTGTGAGCGGCTGAATCCAGAATGTATGGAATTCCAGTGGGGGTTTGACTCACACAGAATATTCTGGGTGCTGTATATGATGTCTTGGTTTGGAGTATTGCCAAAGTAATAATTTCGCACAATGTAAACCGGCTCGGACGGTTGACCTCCACTCCATGTGAACGTGAAAGGGTTTCCAGGAACGGGTGCAGGGTTTGTAATGTCGACGGTGAACTCGAGAGCGGTATTCTGGGCAGCGACTGCGCAGTTCAGCGCGAGAAAGGTCAGCGCTGCCCTCAACAACATCTTGGATGTGAAGATGAAAAATATAATGAACCAGTTATCCGTAGAATCATGAAAGTATGCAGGGTACTCTCTCTGCACATGTATTGAGGTTGAAAATGGCCGTAGCAGCCGAGGGGGCCGGACTGCGCCGCAAACTAGGCCTGAAAGAAAATTTCAGGCAAGTCAAGCGGTGAAAATGTCCCCCCTGTCGACCTTATCACCATCGTTCCAGCAAGTGGGTTCTCATTGTCAGGCTTGAACCCCTGGCCTTCAATGTGGGGGAGGAGTTCGGAAAGAGATATAAAATTCGGAGTCATTCTCCATTTCAAGCCCTTTACAAAGTAGAAACCAAAAAGCGAAGACCGAGGGAAAAGCTCTGGCGGCAACGAAACGCAGATTTTCAAATTATCCACTACAAAGTTAGGGACCGAAGCCCATAATCAAAGAGTTCTAAAGCCTAAAAAGGTCCAAAAGAGGCTGGCTCTAGCGACTTCAGCACCTGGGACCTCGAGTCGCAAACATATTCTGTCGATATACATAGGAATTGATAAGTGATCAAGGAAATAATATGGTAAAAGATTTGTTAAGCGTAAAGTAGAAAACATTGAAGTCTATTACTAGAACATGGTTCTACTAAAGAGGGTAAGGTTTAGTACCTAAGTAGGATGCTCGCCCAAATTAGAGACGCGAACTCAACTAAAAGTGTTTCGTTGATGCGTGTTCCTAATGATTTCGACGTGTACCATATTCCGTACAGACAGATTAGACGAGTGTCAATATATTCTCCTCAAGTTTTCCCTCCTTGAGCCACTCCATTGCCAGATCGTCCATAAAGCCATGTACGTATACGGGACCAATGAGTTCATAATGCTTTCTGCTCGGCGCCTCACTGTTGTCAAAATCAACAGCCAACTGCCTGAGAACGAAAGGCACCTCTCCCTGATGAAAGACAGCTATAACATCCCCAACTTCAGTGCCATCCGGCACCATAGCCATGTAGCCCTTGCTCGTAGTAGCAAAAGAGAAGTACAGTTCACCACCCTCAAATGATTTCATCAGTGAGAAGTCTTCGATGCTCAACTGAGTTTTCATCGAACATCAGCGTCCGCCAATATGCTCGGAATTTTGAAGTGCCGTCGAGATACTTTGAGCTATGATCTTCTGGTAGACATAAAAGGAAGTTGCGAGGATATATCTCGTTCGGGTGATTCATGTTCAAGCAGAAGCGCATTTGTCCACGAACTGATCGATTCGACCGTGTCCAGTATTGTGCCTCGTACTCTTAGTTCAGAAGGGTTTGTGGAGTCGTAAACTATGGGTGCCACATCAAGGAGCCCCGTCCCCGATAGTATTCCTGCACTATAGAAGTAGTCCCTCGTCTTCATTTTTCGCACAGTGACCATATCTGGCATCCAACTGGGAAGGCCATCAACTTTGAGTCGTAGTCCCTTGTGGGACGGTCGTCGAGAGTAAAACCCTGACAGCTCCAACAATCCAACGCTACCAGACTCCGCAAGGATCTTTCCCACAGAGAGGCAGAAAGCCTCTCGTTGATAAATCTCGTAGTTCGGAACAACAGCGTTCCCAAACTCAATGAGTCCCAGGACGCTGTAAAGAAAGTCTCGTGGGTCCGTAGCGTCAAGCAAACCCAACACCGTGACGACATCCTTCAATGGCAGCGGATCTCGATCACTACCGAGCATTAGAATCCTAGTCGATAGCATGTGTACTGAAGTTCTTCCAGCACTTTCGCTTGCTTTGATTCGGACGGAAATTGTCCGAAAAGACGTGTACATGAGAGCCAGACCGCGGCAAGTGGCCACCAGTAGAGATTCTTGCTCTCAGTTCAGAAATATATTTGAACTTTGGCTGGAAGGCAGAATTCTTGGAGTATCCATACTCGTCCCCACGCTGGAGGCTCACGAAGGAATCGAGATATTGGTCCCACAACGACTGCCCATTCGGCGCTTTCAAATTGAGCTAACTTATCTTGCACAAGCTTGGCAAACCCTGGAATCGATGTGCCTTTGGCTTTCTCTTCAATGGATTTTAGAAATTGAAATGCAGGCTCTGTCATATTGGCTGCTTTCCCAAGCCGGAATAGACCACCACTGGTTCGGCGATAGATGAAGTGCATCATGGCGACTTGAGAAGCTCTGTCGGCCAAGCTTTGCTGGTTGATACAGAGCCCATCTACCCATAAGGCTCTGGGTTTGTCTGTTAATCGCAGGCATCGAAGAGCATCCTCGAGGTTGGGCGTGACGTTGAATAGTTGGCTGTGCAGATAGACATATGATTGTCTTGTGGCGTCCAATTTCCCCCAGGCGTAAGATACGGTCTCGTATGGCAGGAGAGGCTCATCATCGAGTGAGATATGAAATAGCTCACAGTGGATTTCGTCATCGTAAGTTGAAGCCGGTTGCAGTCTGAGGAGTCTGATTTCGGACCCTGAAGCGTCGAGTGTAAAGTACTCGAAGGTGTTTTGACTTGACTCCATTTTGGTGAGGAGAACCACAAGACTTGGAAGCTCAGGAGGTATCAGAGATTCATTCTGCTCTAGTAATGTCTTGACGTCGAATACAATGTGAAATATTTGTCGTGTCTAGGATTACTCGCAAACCTGAAAAACTCAAGTATTGATGATGCAGGCAGCTGACCAACCACGTTTGAAAGGCAATGGTACGGTAGCCGAATATTAGCCTGGTGAAAGTCACTGTTTATTCCGAGATAGAATATCGAATCAACCCAAATTGACATTGCGAATAAGGAATCAGTTACGAGGTAGCAAAATTATGCCATCTTCTTTTACCCCTGCAACCCACAGACTGGTAAATTACGCCTCCAATACCTGATTGTGTGAGAAGCGGACTGCAACTGCAAAGAGGCAGTCTACGAGCATCCAAAAAGTCCCTGTTACTAGGACCCCGTCACCCAGAAAGATGAGGTAATAAAGACATCATGCATCTTAACACCACGCATATTGTAAATATAAGTATTTGCGAAGTTCGTCTGCTCGACTAGGACCAAGCATAGTGGCCCGTGAAATAAATGACGTTGATTTGCCTTCCACTGCAGAAATCTGAATCACTGTACATCCACACATCAACATCATCCATTGAATACCGTGACCAGCCAAATCCCACCAAACCCATTCCTCCTCAATGATGACTCTCTAACTGCCCTCGCTTAGACGTACGTGCAAGTGACGCCACTAGTACCAACCAAGGAGCAATCCGTCAAGATGGTGCTGCCCTGTTCAATATCAATAATCTCAGCACCAGTAACACCAACAGTGGAACCGCTCTTGACAGCCGAAGCACCGGTGAAAGCCACCGTGCCGAAGTTAGCGAACGAGACCAGGGAGCCGCCAGACTCGAAGTCCTCGACGATCCACTCGGCGTTGTACTCGCAGAGAGAGCCGAGACTGGCTTCGTTGGAGAAGGTGTGGGTTACGGATTTTCCTGGATGGGGGTTTAGTCAGGTGGATGAATAGGGAGGGGATAGGTGGTACGAACCCGTGGTGACGTTCTTGACGATGGCTGTACCGGCTGTCTTGCTGGTTGCGGTCACGGTGACGGTGATCACGTCTCCGGCGGAAATGGTGATGCCGGAGAAGTCGTATGCGTAGTCGGGATACCACTCGTACCATGCATCGTAAGTGATCTTGGAGCCGGATCGAGTCCAGTCTACACCGGTTTGCAAAATGGCGGTACCACAGGTATCTCCATCAATACCAACCCAAGCGGACTACAGGTAAGGTCAGCATAAGTTACTGAAAATCAGAAGCCCAAAAAGATTAATTTGTCAAAGATTCAAAGAACATGTGCAACTCTCAAGAAGAAAATAATAGTTCCACGTACGCCTGAACCGGCACTCGTTGGGCTTGGGACAGTGAATGTCCCAGTGACACTGGTGTAGCCAGTTCCGACGAGCACGGCTCCAGCCCAGTTTGAGCTATAGGAGACCTCGGTGATGTTGGTCAACTCGGGCTTGTTGATTCTGTTGATGGGGTTGCTCTTGCGAGCCTGAGCACGAGATCGACGGAGAGCTGTGCCTGGAGCCGCGATGGCGCTGCCTGTGAGGAGCAGTGTTGAGAGGATTGAGAACTTCATGGTGGAAAGAAGGGAGATGCTTGGAAGACGCGTAGATAGGAGGTGTTGAGAGATCTGGGCTGGATGGGGTGAAGAGAGAATGAGGAGATGGAGCTTGGCATCTCCTTTATACGTATCTTGGCAGCGAGCGTTGTAAAATACAGAAAAGAAACGATATCAGCTACCTTCCTGAATAGTGAGAGTTCTGATATTGCGTGCCGACGCTTGCCGGAGCGTCGACAAATGAAGCATGTGTGTAAATGAAGGCGTACTTTACCACATCAACTACAACTGTCCTGCGTATCATAGAGCTCAATTTCGGGCCTGGTAGGTCTTGATATCTTTTCTACCTTCTGTATATAGCTTGGTCAAATGGAGCTATGGTGCTTTGCAACGTTGACATTATGTCTTAACGGGAAACTCTATGGTCCTGAATCTTGGATAGAAAGTCCCCAGCACATATTAGGTAGAGTTGCATGGATAGACAAGATGAACACCTTCCGCATTCTGAATCCGTATCCGACAAGAAGCTTGTTCTCAAGTTTCTTCAAATGCCCATACCCTCTGTTCATGCACACCTTACTGTATAAGTCTGAAGCTCCGTCGACAGTGGGATGGAGTCGATGGCTTGAGTTTAATTCCTACAGAACTTCTCCCAATGCTTGAAAATCGTTCTGATTGGTGGATCTGCAATCCAGCGTGTGTATCGTGGATGCCGATGCTCCCTGGTCATGTATCAGAGAAGTATAAGGATAAAGATCTTTTACACAAACATGTAAAGCGTAGCCGAACACAAGTCTACCATAGCCCACAGAAACCAGGAAACTGTCTCCACAAATGGAAGCTCCCACAACGCACACCTTATCGCAACGGATCAGAGATGCAATTTTGAGAAACGATCATCGCTATTCAGGCGCTAAAGGTGGCCAGAGATGATTTCTGAGGATATGACCAGTCCCCCGCTTTACCACTGCCGACGTTGATTGACGAAAACAAATGACCATGTGGTGGATATATCGGTACAGATACCAGAAGTGGAATCAGTGCGCCGAGTCCATCTGCGGGTGACCCTGACCACGCCCCCTTCACACCTCGGCAAAAGCTTGACAATGCTTGTCTTGCGCCATTCCGTTATCTCTATTCCGTCTGCCGGTTTTCCATCTAGTGTGGTGTTGTGTGCTTGAGGTCTCGGGGCAGTTGCTAACCCACCTTCCCTATTCGTATGTCTTGCTACCCCTCCAAGTACTAGACGCCAAGATAAAGGAAAGAAAGCAGGGTTTGTTGAAAGTATGATAAGAGATACAGCACTTTCGCAGTAGGAGAACGGAGCTTCACAATTGCGCGATCGAAATAAGCACCAAGTACATGGATGCAGGAGATCAAGACTTAAAATTGAGAGTTATTCCTGCACAAGGGGACTGAATTTGTTTGTTCGGCGCTACACTTCCTTCAGATAATCTTTCAAAACAACCCTCAACAAATAGCTAGGCGTGCAAGACCATGCATGGCAATAACTGTTGTTATGGCAATCTCCGTATGGACTTCTTCGCGAATCCTCGGCGTCAAAGCACTCCCAGAATGTGTCTGCCCCCGCCTTCGCCATCCCACCCCAGTAATCGCGCAACAGCTCTACACATTCTTTCTCCCCTCCGGTGCGAGCAAGTGCTTCGGCTACATGGTGATATGCGTATGGAGTGAGTGGTTTGACAGCTTTCTTGTCTGACATTGCTGTCGTGATGGCCTGAAGAGAAGTTTTGTTATCTTTGGCCTTTGCTAAAGCCATCCAAGCTTGGCTGATCCACGACACTTGGTGATCTGGGCCACTGACGAAGACTCCTTGGGCATCATCGTAGAATGAAGATGCAGCTTTCTCCATTTTATCGACAATGTCCAAGAATGGTGGAGGTTTCGAGATCAACACTGCCAATTTGTTGGCTTCTTTGCAGCAGAACAGGACAAGTCCATGCATTCCTGCATTGGTGTCCAGACCATCAGACCAATCCAAGAACTTCCAAGCATCATAAGCATTTGAGTCGAATTTTCCGTCTTTATCGAGATGACTGAGAGGAACTTTCAGGCTCCCAAGTATGGTTGGCCACAACTCCACAGCTGTCTCGAGGTCACCAGAAGCTAACGTGTAGTCGTAGACTGTAGGGCCAAAAAGGGCATCGTAGTCCACAATGTAATCAGAAGCTGGTGAGAGCTTTGGTTTCTCGAAAACACAAGCGGGAAGACTATTATCCTCCCGAGGCAACGCAGCAAACATGTACAGACACCTCTTCACGAGAGAGTAGTCTTTGAAAGTACAATAGTTGGTCAGAGCTTGAAGCCGAAGGTCACCGAGCCAGAGTCTTCGATCCCTACGTGGCCCATCTTCGAATACAGTCTGCATGCAATTCCTCAGCGTGACTTGACTGATGTGATCGATGAGGGCCAGTTCTTTGTCGGCTATTTCAGTGACTTTTGCGACCGATGCGGTCTCTGGTGAGACGGCACTGACTGCCCGTACTTGAACATCCAAGAATCGGACTTTGTATTTTGGTGAGGTATCGATGACATCTATTTTCAGATACCGAAAGGAGTATCGTCGTGGCATGTCGACGTCCGTAGGTAGCCAATCGACATTGATCACCTCGTCGGGAAGCCAACTTGTTGATATCCAGGTATTGCATGGGTGTAGCACTTCGGTAACGTCGTAGGGGATCTCGCCAAATGTGAGCCTGAGTCTTGTTGGAGCATCGACATTGACGCCATCAACGCCGAGATGGAGAGATAAGTACCCAACTCGATGAGAGCCGAAATCCAGGATGAGTTGATCCCCTTTGCCATATGAGAGTTTCTGTAGCTCTTCGATCGTATGCAAATGTACCGGTCTGCATTTGAAGAAGGCACTCTCATCTGGTTCGAACTTGATGACTGACAAGGGACGGTCGATCCACTCGTGTAGTGTTGGCTTCAATGTTTCGGCTTTGCGTGCAAAGTCTTCATTTATATGTGTTTTGAACACTTTCTCGACCTTTTGGTTTGCTGGTACCTCTGCCACCTCCATCTTGAGGGTCAATACTGGAGGACGCGGGGTTGTTGAATGCGGGGTTCAAGAGGGTGCTTGGGATGAATTGATGGACGGGGCACTGCTTCTCAAGAAGGAGATGTCTATTGAAAGAGCCTGTGATTCATGCTCAATTCCTCAACGATGAGCAGTGTTGCCGTTTCTGTCGGTTGATGCTCTGAAAAGTGATGAAAGGAGAGGAAAGGAAGGTCACGGAAGTCACAAGCCGCCGTCGTCACGAGTCTTGGCAAGTGTTGATCCACATTGTCCTGGAACAGACAATCCACGTCCACATTCCGAAGAGATGTCGAAATAGGAATCGCTCGGTTTGTAATATCACGAGAGTTGAAATAAGAACTTCAAGGCTTTTGCATGGCGTTCGAGCTGCACAGTTAACTCATCACGTTCCAATCCAGTAATAATTACTCTGGGCGTGTTTCGGGTGATCTTCCACCGAGCTGCGTGCAGCTGGATTTCAGCTCTATTCCCTTGATTTAGAAGTCCATTCGAATCATAGGTGGAAGTTGTCAAGTTTTTGTTTCTGCTGCTCTATAATTTGAGACAAGTATGTAGATATGCGTAGTACATATTGGCTTGTCGAATGCGGAGAGATGATTGACCCTGCTTGAAGAGCGATGAGACGGGAGGCTAGAAAACATAAATAAATCTGAATGTCCCACATCTGGAATGACGGGAAGTTCATGCTTTACAAACCTATTCCGCAGCTACCAGACAGATCGCCCCCATTCAATGCAACGCTAAGCGAGAACCAAGCCGGAGCTCGACAGATAATTTGAACGAAGTTTGATGAGATGAAGATCCTCGCTTTATGTACAAATTTCCAACTCGAAATCAATTCCAATTCAGGTCCAAGTACAATGAAGTCATAAATAGCTTTTCAGTCAAAAATAGGTAGACATCCGAAATACTACGCCAAATCAGCACAAGCCAGCAACAAATGAACGGGATATTACACACCACAAGCGGGTTATTAAACCTAAGATTCCGGTTCAGCGCACTAATCTTCTTGATTTCCTCCCCGGTCAGATCAAAACCCTTGGCATTCAAATTATCCAAAAGCATAGGCAGCGTATCACTCTTCGGAATAACAGCAATGCCCTGCTGAGTCGCCCATCTGAGTAGGACTTGGGGAGCAGTCTTTCCATGTGCCTTCGCCACCTCGTTCACGACGGGATTCTGGAATAGATGCGGAGTTTTGACTGCATGTTCGAGGTCCATTTCTACGTAGCCTTGCGGTCCGAAACTACTGTACGCAGTGATAGTGATGCCTTCTTTCGTGGCGAAATCGACTAGTGGTTGTTGGACCAGGTAGGGGTGGTGCTCAATCTGGAGGGTTGCAGGTCGGATGCGTGCGTAGCGGAGGAGATCGAGGATGGCGCAGCAGTTGAAGTTGCTGATTCCGAGGGAGCGGACGAGACCAGTGTCGACAAGACTTTCCATTGCTTCCCAGGTTTCGCGGATAGTGGCGTTGGAGAGCTGGATGTCGGTTGGTGTGATCCCGTCGTGGAACCAGGCTGGTGGGTAGCGGACTTCTGGATCAACGTATTTGAGTGCAATAGCTGGAGATGTTAGGCCGCGATGCTTTACAGATCAAGGATTGGGCTTACGGAAATGCATGATATATAGATCGAAATACTCGAGACCGAAATCTTTCAATTGCTTTCTGCAGATGGGCTCGACCCGCTCCCTCTCGTGGAAGGTATTCCACAATTTGGAGACGATGAAGAGATCTTCTCGTTTCACGAGACCATCCTTGATTGCTCTGGCGACACCTTGGCCGGCTTCTACTTCGTTGCCATAATCTTGACATCTGTTAGTGGATGCATCATCTATCGGGAAGTTGAACGTACCACAAGCAGAGTCGAAAAGTCGATATCCAGCTTTGATTGCATTGTAGACATGGTCTGCTACCTTCTCATTGGGAATCTTCCATAGGCCGTGGCCTACCAGTGGCATCTCTTTGCCATCGTTTAAAGTAAGAGTGTGGTTTGGAGTTGACATGATTGTGACGTAGTTGTGATATTGATGTTTGGGTATTCCTGAGCAGAGGGGTACCAGTCATGGTCAATATATACTCCATCGTGGGTTCTTCTTTATGAAATGGCGTGTTTCTCAACGATACGGTGTCAAAGCAAGAATTCCAACTCTCGTGCTCAAATGTTGGATGATCGAGGAGGACCGGCTGATATCAAAACATCACATGTTGTGCATTTAACCGGAGGAGTTGTCCACAACCTATGACCTACTGATCCAGAAAACAGAATCCTAATATGGTTGTAGGGAATTGGAGCACCTGATACAGCGGATAAATCGGAAGAAAAAAGTACCTCCATGGCAGCACGAATAATAGTGACGCTGGCTCTTCGCTGAGTGGAAAGCCCCATCTTTCGTGGGGACTGGGCGAAGCTCCAGGATCACGATCCGCTGCTCGCTATCACATCAGGAAATAGAGGTCAGATAAAGGGTGATACAGACAGAGGTCACTTAAGACCTGCCTCGGGAATTTGGAGAATTTTGCAACAATCTTCGTTAACTGACAAATCAAAAAATCGTCCAATGCCGTACATCAGGCTAGTGATGAAAACAGTATTTTACAAAGGAAAGCCAAAAGGTGCAAACATACACAAACGAGTACAATCACAAGAAAGAAGAATGAGCTGTTGTTCATGGGTAATCCCATTATCATCTGTGTCAATCACTTGATTTGCAACCAAGCTATCAAACTTAGGTATGCCTTTACAACGATGGCCGTAGAAGCCCCCACTATATAGATCCTCGAAACCTTCCCTCCTATATGCGACTACGTTCGGTCTCCAAGCCTAGCACGCTCTTGCTATAGAGGAACACTTGTGCCCTCATAGCAGGGATCGGGTGAGATCCTCCCAATCTCGACTCGAAGGAACAAATGTAGTCTCCTTCTGCGGCAGCTTTTCTAGCATATCGCTCTGTACTTCCACCCGATATCTTTGGTCTCTACGACATGTAGGTAGATACGCCCGCTTCTGCCCGCGTGCGCGACGTGGTTTTGTGTATTCGTGGGCTGACTGCAATCCAGCGCTCTCGATGAATGTGACTTCGCTGTCCCAAGCCCACTACCCCTACAATTCCCTCGCGGATCCCAATATTCCTTCGCATCGCATGCTTGACATCCCTGCCACAGGCATTGGCATTGGCATTGGCATGTCGTTGGTAGAGGCCGTTGCAAGTCGGGGGAGTAAATGGAGAATGCTGAGATGTCTGTCGAAGAGGCATTTCCGCAGATGCCGTCCCATTAGCTCGAACGTGGAAGATACCAAATATCGTCCATCAGATCAATTGCCATGGGGTTTCACGGGCTGTTGTTAATAGATGATGTTCGTGAAGTGTTCTGGATACGACAGTTCGTTGTGTGTCTTGTTAGAAGCATCCGAGAAGTCGAAGGTGCGATGCCAAGACATCGAGGGGTAGTTCTTGGCGCCCCATGCTTTCACGACATCAAAGATCGCGATGGCACCTGGTCATCCATCATCAATATTTGTATCACGGTTAATCACGAGCTGGAAGTTTCCCTTCTTGCACATTTTATTTAAGTGATAAGAGCGAAGTGCATTAGCCAGTGCTGTACTTCTGTCAATGGCATTGAGTGGGCTACGGGCTGTTTAAAGAACGCCAAATCCAACTCTAATGGAAGACCACGATCACCTATATCTTGGGTCCTAGTTTTCGTTGTCCGGTTTCTTGAATATATATTAGTTTATTTAATGCTTCTTTCGGTTCATCCAAGCCCTTCTTTCCAATGTAACTTTTCATCTCGATCAAATTCTCTGTGATGTCGTTTTGCAAAATATTTTAAGAACTGTCTTGTGGCAATGATATTTATTCTTTTTAGTATGTGTTAAGACTCTATTCTAGTTTCATTTTTATCTCTACCTTGCTCCTTGCAAGGTATCAGCAAGTGTGCCGTGGTTTAATCAGAAAGTAACCCTCGCGTCCTGGCATCGACTGCATCATTTTCTCACTCAACCATACCATCTCTATTCTCACAAGACCGAGCCTATCGATCGAACGAACGCTCTGGTTGGCCGAGCTCTGCAAAGCCTTTCTCAGTATCAAGACCACCGTTCGTCAGCTGACTCATATTCCCCTCATCGTCGATATGCAGTGAGCTTCCCTATATACCCGATTCGGGTATTAGTGTTCGAGTACATCAGTATGTCTAAGACCACTGAATAATGGTTTCCTCGCATTCTTGTTAGCCAGACAATTCAATTTGCCCATTGAAACCTTCACTGTTCTTGACCTGGCGGTAATCATAGCCCTTGATTGTGATGAGGTTAAGATCAGCGGAAGAGAAGCTGCTCGTCACTGAGTACCGTGTACGTGGCTGAAAGGAATATAATATGAATACAATTGTAGGAGTTCTGAGCTGAGGTAATATGAGTATGCTTCTTACCGAGCTACGATTCTCCAGAAGATTACCCCTCATATAACATCTAAGCACCCCTTCCTCCGTACGCATTTCCCGTAGAAAAGCTCGAAGTGCTTCAGACCCATCACTTACCCAGAAACAACCCCAACAATGGGCTTCCCCGCCCCTAGAGTATCTCGTAGCGGGAAATTCATCTCTCAAATCTCAATCGACTCTTTCATCTCCTCCATCGAAGGAGTAGTTCTAGTGAAAGGCCAAGTGGATGAGAAAGCCTACCTGGGAGCTATGGATCGCTTTAATAAGGCGACTATAAGCGAAGCTGTATGTCCCATTTTCTCTCTCACGTTAGCGATTGGATCTTGATCTGTTGGACGTCGTTCGGAGCCATCTGCTAATGAAGAGATAGACAATCGTCGTCCTCGTGGCTTCAGAAGCAGATGTAGCAGCAGCATTGAAGTATGCGCAGGAATGGGATTTAGAGGTTGTGATCTCGTGCGGGAGACATAGCTATTGTGGTACTTCGTCTACAGGGAGGGTTGGTTGTTGGTTCGTTGCTCTTTCTTCGTTTACGCTTCCTTCGTTTTGAATTTCTCTCTAAATTTCTTATATAGCTATAAGGTGGGTTTAGGTTCAAGAAAAGGGTGGCTGATAAGTGCAGATCTTAGAAAGATGAAGAAAGTTGAGGTTGACGTAGATGGAATGAGTATCACGGCTGGGGGAGGTTGTCAAGCTGTTGATTTGGAGACAACTTTGCAAGGTCCGTATTTCCTGCTCCTTTTCCTCATAGCAGCTCTGTGTTTGTGAGCGTGACGTTGAGAAAGAGTATGGAGGTCGCTAACAGGCCACCGCAGAACTCGGTCTCTCGGTCGTAATGGGTGCTGCGAACGATACCGGTAAGTCCCCTTCGCCTCTTCTTCATTCTATCCCCTTTCCCATCCCGCCATTTCACAACTCACACCTACTGCTACAGGAATCGGCGGTCTAACCCTCGGCGGCGGCTCGGGTTGTCTCACAGGACAATATGGTCTGGTAATCAACAACGTGCTCTCAGCACGCGTTGTTCTAGCCGACGGGCGTGTCCTTGAAGCTTCAAAAGACACGAATCCAGACCTATTCTGGGGGATCAGAGGCGGGTCGAATTTTGGGGTTGTGACTGAATTCAAGTATAGGATTCATCAGCAGGGTGATGTGTTTTTGTGAGTTCTGCCCTTGATCAGTGTGTTATTAACCCTCAGTGGAGGAAGGAAGAACGGTGGACTAATACTGGAACACATAGCGGACCCATCGTCTTCACGCCCGACGGAAACGGTTAGGGGGATGACGGAGAGGGTTAGGGACGGGATCGGGGTGAAGTTGTCAGTTGAGCTTTTCCTACTTTGCCGCCGCCTTGAAGTCTTGGTGCTTAGAATTTGGGGACGGCTGAGGTTGCTGCTCTCTCGAGTTGAGATGCTTTGGTTGCTTCTCGACTCTTCTTTGGATTTTGGATGCTGACTGTTCTCCTTAGTCCTGGGAGAAGACATCACTCGAACCCCAATTTCGCGACTGGGAAAGAGAAGACGGAGGTAGTTTTTCAAGGCAATACAGCCAGATTGAGGGAGTTGAAGGAGAAATATGATCCGGGGTTTGTGTTCAGGAAGTGGTATCTTATTGAGCCTGCTGTGTAGTCTACGAAGACTTGAGGGTTGAGCAGAGGTTGGAAAGGAAGAGTACGTTTATTAACCCTAATTTATGTAGCAAGTATTTTTATGCGTAGTATATAGTTTTGTTGGGTTATGCTTTGATGTAGTTCAAGCTGATCTGATGCTGTCAAATTTAAAGGTTTCATGGTATTAAACTCAAAAGACCGAAACCGAGTTGGAGCCTTGTGCCGAAAACCAGGGCCATTATAAAAAGAAGCTCCACTCTCTTTATTCAATGTACTAAAAATGGGTCTTGTCTATTACAAGATTATCTGACGAACCACCATTGAATAAATGGAGTACTAACAAAATGCAACCCCGAAAATTAATTCGATCATTTTAATCGCAAAAAGGAAAGATAAGGATAACATGACATGTTCTCCATTTTTCTCGGACCCAACATATCCCCATAAAATCGATCGCCCGACCCCAGAAAACAGACGTCACAAATGGGCCGAGTGAGGAATGTAAATCGGCAATTTCGGTTAGGGTATGAAACAATTCGAGCAAGACGACACACAGAGTGACCGCGAACTCGGAGCTTTTAATTTCAGATGAACATGAGGCGATGAGGAGAAGTTATTGTAAGCTGATTGCATTCTCGTAAATGCAGGTAAAACTTTGATGATCACGCTTTTCGCTTCGAGGAGGGGAGTTCGTGTTCCTTCAGGGGAAGGGAGGCGAAATGTAAACACGAGACGGAGAATTAGACGAGAATATGCATGGCTTTTGAAATAACGTAAAAGAGGGTAAATAGGATGCAACGATAGCAATTACTTCTTCAGGAATTTAAGTAAGCAAACAATTGAAGACTTCTTCAATTTTTATCCCTCCATCTCTCCCCTTCTCTCACATCCATCCATCACGGTTTTGAAGATCCGAAACTATGTGGAGATGCTGCGGCTTTATGTCCCGAAGCTGAGTGGCCACTTTCCGGCCCCTGCCCGCCCATCCCTCCAGATCCCAGCCATCCCTAATTTTGGACGCACAGCCCCCTGGATCAGGGTTTCTTGAGGGTGTGATGGCGGTATTAGGGCGTTCATCAGCCAACCAGCAGTGCCACCGAGCAACCACAATGGAGGCAGAGCAGGGAGGATTCTGGTGGTGGATGAAGTCTGCCGATTCGAAATGTCACTCACCTCAGCACAGCTCGTGTTGCTTGCACCAGGCAAGGCAAGGCTTTTTACAGCCGCACGATTTGTACACGTTCTGCTTCTGGCCGCATGATCCTGATTCAAGCCATTGAATTGACTTGATTCTTGATTTATCGTGATTGAGCCTGCATCTTTTCTGCAATTATTCTCTTCTTTTTCCTATCCAAGTATCCTGTTTCAATCATCCCATTCCAACGCTCACTTATCTCCAATACAAGGCGGAGAGGAGAGATTGCCCAGGAACCCACCCCCCCTGCCTCCCTGTTATTGATATTCGCCCGAAAACAGGGTTGACTCCCGCCTCTGCCCTTTGTTTGAAACCCCTCGAACAAACGCAAAATAACAATCCGACGGCTCTGATCCATCCATCGGATCCATCCATCTGCTGTCGCTCGCCTCTCTCCCTCTCCCGTACAGTACTGTACAATTGAAATAATCGGATACGGATCCATCTGCGGATTACGGACGGCTTTGCGCATGCTAGTCTGGGTTCCAGAACAATACGAGACAAACGATACATCATAATCTGCGCCTTGGCCTTCTCAACACCTTCACCACTCCCTCCCGCCTTCTCCTCCTCCTCTCTTCTTCACAATGCAGCGACAATACTCTTTCGAACGCGAACAACCCTACGATAACATTCACAATTCCGCTCCACAGCAATCCTATGACGGCATAGGCATACACAACCAGTCATACGACAACAGATACCATTCACCTGCTCCCGAATACCAATCCCCGCCACACTCTCCCGGCAATCCAGCCGCACATCCAGACAGTTCCTTCAATCGACTGCGAGCCGCACGAAGGTACAGTCGAGAACGAGATCAACCTCCTCTCCAAGGCTACGGACAACCTGCGAATCCAGCTCCCCCGGCCCCTCCACATCGAGACGCCGAAGGACGAGTCTGGGGAAGGGAATTAGGATACACAACCTCCCACGCCTCCAACATCACACCCGGAGCAGACAACTTTGGTGAACAAGCATCAGGAGGAATAGCCGGTATCGCTATGGGAGTGGCAGATGCGAATGCCAGAGAGAGCGGATTAGAAGCCATGCGGAACACACCAGGTTACGACCCCAGGATGGAGATGCGTGGAGGCTCGGGACAGGAGAGAGAGCTGTACGAAGATTCCCCATACATGCCACCAGCCCCGCGGAACGAGCCATCGTCGTCGTCTCTGACGCCAATGGGTGCTGCTGCATTTCCTCCGGGAATGGCTTCTCCACAAGCCAGATCGATTGTTTCACGTTCGGCCCACAGCTCTAATCAGGATCCATTTAATCACGAACCTTATGTCGATACCCCATACAATCGCTACTCCAGGAATCTGGACCCTAGTATGGCGGATTTCGATCCAAGTACCATCGAGGATGATGGTGATGATGGCTTGGACTACAGGAATCAGAATAACAGGTCAATGTTGAGCCTAGGACATGATTCTGATCGAATTACTCCTGTAGCTGGTGGTGCTGCTGCAGGTGGTGTGATGGGGGGTTTATTGGGAAGGAAAGCTGTTCCTGGTGCCAGTGGACCTCAATACGATCCTGTTGGGAATCCCTATCCTGGACCAAATAACTTCGAGATGGGACAAGAAAAAGCAGAGTGGGCGAGCAAGGCAGCCGCAAACCGGAAGAAGCGCAAGTGGTGGATACTAGGTGGTGTTGCGTTCCTCCTCCTGGCCATTGCTGGTGGAGTCGCTGGAGGTATTCTGGGAAGTCAAAACTCCAAGTCCAATTCGAGCACGCCCACGCCCCAGGGCGATTCAGCGTCTACAGACACGGCGAGTAATGGCGACCTCAACAAGGATTCTGCAGAGATCAAGAAGTTGTTGGGTAATACGAAATTGCACAAGGTCTTCCCCGGAATCGACTACACGCCCATGTACACTCAATACCCCGATTGTCTGTCCTACCCAGCGTCCCAGAACAACGTAACTCGAGACTTGGCTGTTCTCTCTCAACTTACGAATGTGGTACGCCTCTACGGGACAGACTGCAACCAAACGGAAATGGTCATCCACTCGATCGACCAGCTAGGCTTGAAAGACACAGTCAAAGTATGGATGGGTGTTTGGCAAGACAAGAACGCCACAACCAACAAACGCCAATTGGACCAGATGTACTCCATCTTCGACAAGTACGGCGCCGACCCCTTTGTAGGAGTTATTGTGGGCAACGAAGTCCTCTTCCGCCAGGACATGACCCCAGCCGAACTCAAAACCGTCCTCGCGGGCGTCAAGACCAATCTGACAGCCGCTGGCATCAACGTCCCCTTGGCCTCCTCCGATCTAGGTGACGACTGGACGGCAGATCTAGCCAGCGAAGTTGACTACGTGATGGCCAACATCCACCCCTTCTTCGCCGGTGTGGACTCCCAGAGCGCAGCAGCATGGACATGGGATTTCTGGCAAAGCCACGACGTCATCCTCAAAACCGACGTCACTAAACACATCATCTCTGAAACCGGCTGGCCATCAACAGGCGGTACGGGATGTGGCGGCGCTGCGACCTGCACGAATGGTTCAGTGGCGGGGATTACAGAGATGAACTCTTTCATGGACGATTGGGTCTGTCAGGCACTTGCGAATGGGACGAATTATTTCTGGTTCGAGGCTTTTGATGAGCCGTGGAAGATCAAGTTCGATGAGCCTGGGAAGGAGTGGGAGGATAAATGGGGATTGATGGACGTCAACCGGAATTTGAAGCCGGGGGTTAATATCCCTGATTGTGGGGGCAAGACGGTTTCATAAGGCACTTTTCGAAGATGTCAGTTCAAAAATTGGAGGCTGGAAAATGGAATGGTCTGTGGAGAAGGTTGGTACGGAATTTAAAAAGGGGAAAGAAAGAATGATGCATAATGGAATGGAATGGTATGGAGCAGTACACAACCATGGAACACACACAACATTCACGGGAACGGACTATGGAAGCAGGTCTTGCGATATATTTTTTTTTTGGGCGTTTCTTGGGGATTGATTTGGGTGCACGGAATTCGGCATTGCATTTATATAACAGTCCTACTGCTTCTTCACAGTGGAGCAGGGCTAGGCTAAGCATATGGCATTATTTGTTTTGTTTGTTTGTTTGGTGGTTGATTGGGTTGTATGTACAATATGAGGGATATGGTGGGATCTGGGGATAGGTGGAAGGGAGGGGAGAGGAAGGGGGGGTGTAGATAGTAAAGAAGAGGGTAAAAATGGAGTGGAGTGAACTGGAATTTAAAGAAGATATTTTTCACTGCTGCAGTCCTTTCAATACCGCATGGACATGAAGGTATTGTGAGATCTGACCGTGCTGTACTGGTTGCGGAAAGAGAAGAGGAGGGGTGAGTAAAGCACTTCTATTTGCTTTTCTCTCCCTAATGATTATACCAAAAGTAGTGTATATCATCAAAAGCTCCCAATGTGGAGACGAGACGAGACGATCGATTCATTTATTCTACTCTGAAGCGAACAAAGCAACTATAGAGACTGAATTACGGTTATCGGATGGATGGATGGACGGTACGAGGGGATGACCGTAGAATGACTGTATTTTCTCGATGGTTGGTTGGTTGGTGGGTATAGATGTGTTGGGGTTTGGGAAGTTTGGGAAGTCTTTTTTCGTAGGGGTTGTTTTGTTTTGGGCTGGGATTGGCATGTGATGTTGGGGGTATATTCATTTCTGCTGTCTCTGAACTAAGGTGGTTGTGATGGAGGAAGTATTCAAAGGAGATTTAGGCTGAAGCGAAGGGGTTGTAATTGCTGTTTTAGTTGTTTTCATCGCTTCGGTTTTGGGAAGTGGGAGAAGTGAAGTGAAGTAGTCACATATTGGTGATGGGTATCATGAATCATATCCTGTGAGGGTGATTATGATTATGATTGAAGCAGGGAACGAGGCTTCGGGGGCTGTTTAAGGAGTTCTCATTGTAATGGAGCAGGACGGGTGATTTTGTGATTTGCAGATAAGACGGACCAAGTAGCTTAGTCCATGTGGACTGAATCTGGTTGATGTGTTTATGTTGAGGCGGAATTTGTTGAGACTATGTAGTCAAATTGTTTGAGTACATAGGAGAGGAGACGAGGATAGTGAAGAGAGTAAGGAAAATGAATGCTGACTTTGGCCAAATAAGTGACTCGCTCCCGCTTAATCTGGAAAAGGGGAGGACACTTCTCTACTGAGTGAAGATTTGATATAATAGATTATCTGGATTTTAATATTTTCCTCTTCGATACATCCTCGTCTTATTTCTAAAATAGTTCCTCAATGAAGTCGGCAATCCCGCTAGACATGGCAAGGGGAAGACTGGTGGCAGAGAGGTCTTCCGGGAATGATTTTGTCTTAGGTGTAATGGATCGATCTATACCACATAGAAAGTAGCAAAGACTGTTTTAGTGTGTGAGTTACGTCGTAAGCATCGAGTGTTGTCTTGGTTTTGATACAACCTTGCTCCCACTCGGCATAGCCGAGGGACAGAAGTCGGTCAAAATATGGGCCCGAAATTGGAAAGGCACGGCCCGTAGCATGAGACCTTTCCGGGAGGGATACAATTACGGATAACCATGGTAACCTTCCGTGTCCCCCGTAGTTGTCGTTTTTCCCTTTTGTGACATTCCCACCCCAACAACAGCAGACCACCTCCCAGGGCACAGCTCGCAGAGGTTAAACAGTGGCCATTCAGAGCCCATCAGTCAAAGTAACTACATACCTACTCCATAGGAGATTGTTAGATGCATGTAGTTTTTTGATGTCAAAGAGATTATTGGAATATTGAGTTTGTAATGTTCCAGACAAGATCCTCTATGTGATATTTTACGAAGGCTGTGGAGTAAGACGAATGGCAATCTTTCAATTAGCAAATAAGCTATACGGAAACCTGTTGCTAGTATCAAACTCGATCTCGAATGCCTATTATCAACCGATCAAGTGTTTGAGTATCTCAGGTATAGTTGGCCGTCATGGTTACATTTGTTGGCCTCATGTTGGAGGATGTGACTATTGATAGCGCTTGCACATCAACCCAGGCTGAGAGAAAGGGAAGTATATACAATCGAGCGAAGCATCAATGACATCACATGCCCCTCATGTCACATTCGCACCCGACAGAACAGGCCGTACATCCCGCTGCTCTCCCGACAGACCGCGCAATGCAACTTGGGGATCATGACCTCAAGCTCGAACGAGCTCAAACCCTTCTTGATCCCTTATTTTCTAGCTTAAGCTCGAGCTGAACGCACAGAAACGGAAAACGCACAGCTGTCAAAAATAAAGTTCCGCATATCCCCAACGAGCAAACACAGACATCATGCCATGACATGACATCACCTCCTCACCATCCCACCCAAAAGCACTCTCAAGCAGAGCACATCCTCGTCCGTCCTTGCCCAGTTAAGAATTCCCTCCCAAGGGCCACCCCTCCAAATAAGCAGTGACAAGCGCAGCCACCAGACATTCGTATTCCTCAGCTAGTCTGATCACCAAGAAAGTCCGGCGCAGAGGTCTAAGTTAGCCTCCGATTTGTGCGCCAGGCATGAAAGTTATTCTTTGTTGGGATAAGTGCTGGACGCGCAAGCAGGTGCTAATCTCGTGCTTGTTTTCTGTTTCTTGTTTCTATCCGTCTTGGTTGAACTTTACATCTTATTGTTTGAGCTCCCGGTCGCCTCTTCCAGGTTTATTTTTCTCTCGCTGCTCCCATTCCTGCTTCTCGCTTCGTGGACAAGCTTCACCTAGTTTATCTTACACGTAATAGTGGACGGTATATAGAACAGGATGTGAGATCTCAGATCTCGTCCCTTAAAAGCCAAACACATCATCTCAGCAGCCACACTTCCCAACCAAAACAAGACCAGAACCTTTCTTCCCCGCACCGACGATGCACGTAAACTGACTCTCCTCACCAGCGACTAACGCGAGCGATGAGTACAGTAGTGCGGCTCTGAAATATCTGGTCGCATCCCGCCGGCCACAAAGCAAACGCAAGACACAGTAGCTCCGAAGCTAGAAAATCTCCTTAGTACGGTATGGCGCCGGAGGAGGTGAACCCCGGACTTGGGACATCGTCGTCAGTGGCTGGGTAGCTTGAGATGCATGGAAGTTTATTTGTGTGGCTAGCTGGTCTGCGGGATACTGTTTTGATATGCGATCTTGTGATGGTGATCGAGGTGTGGGGATGGATCTGGCTGTGGTTGTTTGAATATTGCGAGTTTCTAAGATCTGTGTTGAGTGGATCGATCACGAAGCTAGATCGGGTCTGCAAGTCTTTGTTTCTGGCGCGGAAAGATTTACGTGAAACGGGAGAGAGGATGTTGAGGAACTCTGCGGATATGAGAGGGAAAGGGACTACCTACGTTGGGAAAATTAATTAGGTTCTCCGCTGCTTTCCAGAATGGTTCGCACCCTGATTCTACACGGACAGAGGGAGGCAAGGGGAGTTAAGCGAGGGGGTTTGAGAAATAAAGGAGGCGAGATGTATGAAGTACAGTGCCCGTGTTCATTTTGCTTTTGCTACAATCCTAATCTCCCAACGTCATTTAGACATTACAAGTATCGAGACATTTGTCATTGACTTCCTCCAATTAATTAACCCTCCATCAAATACCGATACATTTTCCAATCCAATCCAGACTTAGCCAATTCATGATGATGATGTGAAGCAATCCCCGCTCAGGGCGCCGTACGATGCATATGCAAATCCCAAATCCAAACCATCCAAGCCGTGTTCATATGCAAGTCGTAAATGAGTGTCGTAATCGAATCATGATTGTTTGTTTGATTTTGTTTCCCGCTTTCCCTACTCGAAATTCAATTAAAGAATCGAAATATGTGTCGAGGTGCTGCATGGCTGCGCGCCTCAATTTTACAAGAGGAGGACAGCGGTGAGGCCAACCATGGCGGTGACAAAGGAGCCAGCGACGTTCAAGCCGTTTCCGGCGTTGGCGCCGACTGTGACGGGGGTTGTGGTGGCGTTAGTTCGGAGTTGACCATCTGGGATCTATATCACGTGTCAGATATATGACTTCAAAGTATTTCGGGTTTGGAATATAGATGGGAGTAGGAAACATACCTGGGAGACGACTGGACCAGCGGCAGTTGTTGGGGCTTGAATTTGACCGTCTGGGATCTATAGGGTTGAGTTAGATATTGACGCATGAAGCGACGTGGTTTAGGGAGAAACATACCTGGGTAACTGGAGTGCCAGCTGGGGCAGACGTTGGGACCTGTACTTGACCATCGCTGATTTGGGTGACTGGTGTAGGAGCAACAGTTGGAACTTGAACCTGGCCATCGGGGATTTGAGTGACAGGAGGAGCTGGAGCAACTGTTGGTGCTTGTACTTGGCCATCTCCGATCTATTTACGAGTTAGTTGTTGATATTGTTGATGCTAAGCGAAGTATTTAGAATTTGACATACTTGAGTAATTGGAGTTCCAGCTGGGGCTGCAGTAGGGACTTGAACCTGGCCGTCTCCGATTTGAGTGACAGGTGGAGCTGGAGCAGCTGTGGGCGCCTGTACTTGACCATCTCCAATTTGAGTGACGGGAGGAGCTGGAGCAGCTGTAGGGGCCTGCACTTGACCATCTCCGATCTTTTTATATGTTAGATTGAGAGTTCATGACATGAATGGGCTTCACATACCTGAGTGATAGGGATTCCAGTGGGAACCTGTAGCTGACCATCGCCGATTTGAGTTACCGGTGCCACCGGAGCTGCTGTTGGGGCCTGAACTTGACCATCTCCGATTTGTGTGACTGGGGGAGCTACGGCTGTGGTGCCTTGGGGCTGACCATCGCCGATTTGGGAGACGGGAGGAGCGGCAGAGGTGAATGTTGGCTGTCCATCAGGTTGCTGACCAGCACCGCCAGAAGTACCACAGGGGAGAACGTTGATGAAGACAGGCTTGCATTGGTCAGCCCAGGCGCGGTCGTAGAGGTTGGAGAAATCTCCACTCTGGCATGCGTAGAAGACAGCCGAGCCACCGATAGCCAAAGAACCGTTCTGGCAGACTGAGAAGCCTGCAGTGTAGATTGCGCCAGCTTGAGGAGGAGGTCCATCGAATTGGAATTGATAGTTAGCAACGATAGAGCCGATGCGGCCTTGAGAGTCGGTAAGGACACCGCCGGCAAGCTTCGCGGTCAAGAGACCTTCTTGTCCACATGTGGATGATTGGCGCTGACGAGAAGTTAGTATGGATATTCTTAACATGAATTGAGTGACATACCTTTGCCACAGCAGTAGACGAGCCATTGACAATGGTGATTTGGAAGTCGCCGTTGTAGCTTTGAGAGCATCCTGGTGGGGAAGGTGTGTCGGGGGCCTTGTTGGATGGGCCACCTTGAGGAAGGGCAAAGGCAACAGAGGCCAGAGCAGCGAGAGCGAATGTAGTCTGCATGTTGAGCGAATGAACAGTACAGTGCGATGTTTCAATTGAAAACGAATGACAATTGAACAAGGGGGATGAGGCACGGGTTTTAAATATCTCGAGATAAACTAGAGGGGAACGAAATTTGAGAAAGAGGAGGCGGGAAGCTTTATAAAGAGTGGTTGATCAGGCTACCAAGCCCCATGCTACAGATTGAAGAACTACACTAACATGGCCCAATTGGCGTAAGATCTTTCTTTCAACTCGAGAAAGAGGAGAGGCAGGGGATAGTAGTCAGTTTCCCACCCATGGTGACGGAGATGTGGGGTACTGGATGATGGGAAACTCTGCACATCTGACACCAGGCAATGACTTCTTCCCCCAAAGAGATCCAGAAGCGAAAGTTTCCTAACGGCAGAAGCAGTAGCTCAAGGAAGCTTCGGGAAAGAGGCTGGATGATCAGCATAGACCTTTGTTGAGGGCTTGAAGTGGTGATGTCCGCGCGGAATAGACCTCCCTGTAGATTTGGCGGCTAAAAAGCCAGTGGTTGGTCGTTAGGTCGTCGCTTCGGGCTGAATGGAGGGGTGCCACAGTGTTAGAGGGGTGCTAAAAGCTCTCTACAGAGCTATCTGCAGAAAGGTGGCCCATATCGATTGTAGTGGTTGCACCGTCGACGCACCATCTCAAAAGCTCCTGGGCATCAGGCCAATGACATATCATGCAAGCTCGTAACAAAAACAGGGGAGGTCGGAAAAGTCTGAATACGGGTGGGCCGATTTGAGATTTTGGAAAGCCATCTCTGTCTGAGTGCAACCTCTCCTATGAATCGTGATGTTGAAGCTGACATGATGTGTGATGTTGGGGTTCACTCCAAGGTGGGGTGGTGGACCCTGGCAAGTGGCAAATCCGGGGGTTATCGATTAGGGCGGGGGCTTTCTCCCAGCTGAGGGGAAAGCTTGGCTGCAGAAAATATATTGCAACTCGTTCAATTAATTCTCAATTGTCGTATCCTGTCTTGGTCAGTGTATATTGACTGTTAGTAGGCAGCTTAACGTTCATGTGACTGGATATGTTATTGAGTTTGCAGGTGGACCAGGAGATCGTGAGATCGTGAGAACGAGAGTCTTCAAGACGGCGTCATGCAGGGATGTTGTCCCGCTGTCGGTCCGGACGAAGGGTGGTGCGATCTCCATGGCTCGAACAGCCCATGCTTACGGGACAAAGGTTATGTGCAGCTGGATCCGATTTAACCCTTGGCATCTATCCCTATGATACGCTCGGCTTATCACTCCTCCTCTTCCGAACCCCATAAAACAAATGGCTCAAAAGCTGTCAAGAGTTCGTGAAACCTATCCTTGCCGTAGCCTCCTGTATGATGCATGTTGTTGAGTTCTTTTTTCTTGTGGATTCAATTCAGCCAAACAGAGTGTTGCTCCCTGAGTTGCACATGTAAATACCCCTTCATGGCTGGGCTGCTTCCCAGCCAGTGAGAATTTGCAGCGTTTTATCAGCTCTTCAATTTTGTCTCCTTCCATTCTCAGAGCCGGGATGTTTCGACTCCCTGGGCTGAGACGCCATAGCAACCAATGCTTCTGAAGTTTTCCCGCTCCCTTTTCCCGTTCCCAACTCGGATTATCCAATGTTTGATGGTTGCGATCATTCTGTTTCGTTTCGTCTCCTGGATTCAGCTGATATCATTATGTTAGATGGTTGATGTCACATTTTGTTGGTCTCGGCTGCCTGTGTTCAGGAGAAGCGGCTCGACATGCCCATCATCACATGTTGTCACAAATGCGCATATTTATCCTTTGCCGGTTGGCCCGGATATCGCTGGGCTGAATCATCACTTCAAATTCTCCTATTCGCCCCAAAGACCCATTCAGCTCTACTGGATGGGGATGGAATATTGGCTCCATGTTTTTGTTCAGAATCCCGATGGCTGGGTTGGTGAAAAGAGACGTCTCACGGGAGACGGAAATGTCCCCTGAATAGTTAATTGCTGAGCAACCAGGTACCACGCCATGGACTCACAAGCGGGGCTGCAGTGACCATGTGAAATAATGTGTTACAAGAGATACCAATGCCATGGTAAGTGGTGCAGAGTCGTGCTTTGTATCACGACTTTTTGAGAAAGGGGAATGTCTACCTAATTTTGGGATGCAGTTGATGATGCCTGGGTACAGAAGGGTAGCAGTGGGAAGGCTGGGATCGCAGTGGATTTATTCATTGGAAGTGCTTATCTTTGAACAAAGTGGAGACTCCGAGAAGTACAAGATAAAGAAAGCAATGGACTTTTGCGACGATGACCCAAAAGAGAAGAGGAATAACTTTATTGGCAAGCACATCTCGCTTGCCGCCACTAATTACTGCGGATATTATACGGTTTAGATCAGTCTCACATATCTCAGATACTACAATGATCCTTTGGTGTTTGGATCATCTTGGTCCAAAAACTGACACGATGCATCAAATTTAGAGAACTACCAATTAAGCTGTCCGTGGTCTCTGAAACCCTCCTAATACAGTTTATTTCTCTGGTCTATCCACTTCCAACACGCTGTACTCTCTGTTCTCCTCAATTCCTCTCACCACTCAAGTTTCCACTAATGGCTCATTTGATTTTCACGTGTCGAGGCTTGAGCCGGTATTAAATGGTCAGCGAGCCCCTGCAATCCTTATTCTCAACTCCTCTGATTATTCAATGCAACTGCGGATAATTCCTTTAATATTTAGCTCGATTTGTGGGAGTTGGAATACCATCTAGCTTACTCAAAAGTATCGACATCACCTATTGTCATAACGCATCCCATAAATGTATTGGATTGTAAGCTCAGTTGATGGGTTGAAGATCCGAGAATAGCAGCTGTTTACACGATGTAAAGATAATACAACAAATAGCAACACCCAAAATCCACAGGACAAAAGATGGGTCGGTGTTCCAATCCAAACAAAACATCGCTTCGGCTATTTCAGGAGTTCGGTTCCATTTCGGCTGTTTCCCGTGCCAAGGCCACTTCACGCCCTTCTCATGTAACGTCCCATCATCAACAATGCAGTCGTGACATCAATTTATTCCTCCGTGAACTTCACCATCTACAATTTACAATATCCCACACCTCAAACAATGGAGTTTCATCTCTTCCCCAAGCTACCGACAGAGCTGCGCTTCAGGATCTGGACTTTGAGTCTCCCAGCCCCCCGAGAATTCGGCCCAATTGGCCCCAAAGGAAGCGAATCCCATCACTCGACCGCCAACACCACCACCACAGATACCGAGGAAAAGGCATCAGAGTCCGACTCAGATATCCCGGCTCTGAACATCAACCATGAATCCCGCACTGTAGCATTACAACACCTAACACGTGTCTGGGACGACAATGCCAGCAAGGTAATCTACGTGAACTACGTTCTCGACGCTTTCACATTCACCAGCATCGATTATCTCTTGCATTTGGTTCGGAGAAGCGGCTTGATGGGTGGCGGTGGTCCGTTTCCCTGCTGTAAAGATATGAAGAGCATGCAGCGTATCAAGATCATGTTTACGATCCAGAGTCTGAGTTTGCATCTGAGGATGTGTCTTGAGCGGGTTTTGCAACCGTTTAGAGTGCTGAGAGAGATTGTTGTTGTGGTCAAGATGGCGTTTAAGGGGGATGTCTATAGGAGTAATTCGATTGAGAAGAGTGTGGTGAAGACGATTGGGGATGCGAGGGGGTTCGCTGGGGAGATTTTGGAAAGGTGGGGTAAGGGCGAGGTGAGGAAAGATTGGAAAAGTCCGGAATTGATCATCGAGGAGCTGAGGGTTTAGAATTTTGAGGTCTTGGAGACGGGATTTGGGATGGAATTTGCACAGGAATTGAAGCAATGTGCAATACCTCATCGAGAGATTGACAAACACCACAACCGCGAGCCGATTCTCAGACTACCCGTGGCTTTTCATTGGGCACGTCCGTATCAATTATCAACACTATCATTTCCACAACTAAGCCCAAGTGACGACGAAGAAGTCTATGATTACAGTCAAGCTTTCTCCTTCCCTTCAATCTCCAACAGCTGTTTCCCCAGATCGACAAACGTCTCCTCCAAGCCTCTGAATTCAATACCCAGCACATTCTTAGCCTTCTCACTGCTACAAACATAAGCACCCTCAGGCAGCGGATTTCCTCCCGGAATACCGATTGGAGTCCTCTCAGCGAGTTCAGGCACGTCCTTCCTCAAAATATCCGCTATCTGCTGCGATGAAACCTGTCCAGCGCAGATGATGAATCTCTGCCCCGAGGCTTCGGGCACAGTCGCTGCTTTGACGTGAGCGAGTGCAAGATCCTGTTGGAGTTAGTTCGTGCTGCACGATACCGAGGTTTCGGAATTGGGATCTTACTCGGACGTCGGTATAGACGTGCATGCCATTAGGAGGAAGCTCAGCGTCTTTCTTGGAATCAATGAAGAGCTTGTAGATTCTCGCGTTTGATTCATTGAGCTCCTTTGGACTGGAGATGGAATGTCGAATGGGCCCGTATACCATCGGTGGAGTCAAAGTGACGAGATCAAAGTTCGGCTTTTCGGTCTTGATGAAGTCCCAAGCTGTTTATAACGTCAGAATTCTGATGTTAAGACAGATGAATGGAATAATAATTACGTACCGGAAAGCTCAGCGAACTTCTTGCTAGCTTGATATCCCGTATTCTGTGTGCCGGAAAGAGCTGCTTCCCATGTAGTTGGGTTCCAATCCTCCTCGGTGTATACTTTCCTTGGGACGACAGGTGGGGCTGAGAAATCAACTACAGCAGCACAACTACTTGTGATGACGACTCTCTTGACAGTCGGGGCATGTGCCTTGACCGATTTCAAGACCTCTAAAGTACCCTTGATAGCAGGATCCAGGAACTCACGATTGCTCGAGATGACGCGGTACAAGAAAGGTGATGCGGTATGGATGACCAAGTCGAATGGCGGGTTTGACTTGACAACTTCGTCGAATGCACCGGGAGAGGTAATGTCTGGCACGATGCCGAAGTCGAGTTGAGATCCGTGGTTGGGGAAATCAGCGAGGACTTGTTGGGCTTTGGACTGGCTGCGGACGATGCCACGGACTGAATGGCCAGCGAGGAGGAATTGTTCTAGGACATGAGAGCCAACGAAGCCGTTCGCGCCTGTGAGGAGGACTCGTTTAGCCATGATTCGTTATTGGTGCTTTGATTTCTTGAGATGAGTTGGAATAAGACTGGTTGTGAAGTGTTGAGTTCAATTTAGAGTTTGAATTGCAAGCCTTGTGATGCTGTGTCCTTCGCTTTATATGCCTAGTAAAATAGTGAGGGTGAATACTGATCCCAAAACTAAGATCGGACACAAGTAACTCCTAGAACATTAACCTAATGATGCTGAAAACATAAGCATTACTGCATATCCAGTAAGAATAGAAAGAGCCCACTATCATGGAACGAGAAGCTCCGTTGGCGAATCGGCAGACTGCAAGTCAGCAAGCGGGTCTGCATCAGGGTGTGTAAGCAGCCCTAGCGATCGGCGATAGCCCGACCTACGCCAAATTAGGAGATATCTCAACGATGGTAGATGGTTTGAAAGCGACAACGAATGACGTTTATTTTGGGGAACGAAGCTGATGATGGCTGGAGATAATGCAGAATTTGGGAATTCTTATGTCGGAAATCGGCATAGGATTGCTGACATGAAGTCATGGTGGACGACGAGATGTCAGCAGAGAAACATGAAGCCCAGCCTCACGACGGTCTTCGATTTTCTTAAAATACCATGAAAACGGCACTTGATTGAACTTAAACAAGAGCAAGAAATAAACATTTTTCACTCATCTACTTCAAATTGTAAAGTCTCAGTCACGTCAAAATGCCAGAAACAATGCGCGCAATCGGTATTTTCTCCGCCCACGCCGTCCCTGGTCAGATAGAAAACTACCTACTGACACATCTAGATATCAAAAATGGCACCGGGCCCGCGGCTTCTCTATTCCTGAATACAGGCATCCCGAAACCTCGTCCAGCATCATCTCAAGCTCTCGTCAAAATCCACTCATTTGGTCTCAATCGGATGGATTTGATGCAACGCGAAGGGAAATACAACGTCCCTCCTCAGGCAGGAAAGATTCTTGGCGTTGAGTTTTCTGGGTGGGTTGTAGAATTGGGTGATGGTGAGACGGGGGGTTTCAGCGTTGGTGATGAGGTTTTTGGGTTGGCGTATGGAGGTACGTTGCGACTCTTGATGGGCACATGAAGTCCTTCCATGTTTTGTAAATGAAGTCGAAAGTGGCTAATCAGTGATTGTGTTTTGTAGGTGCATATGCAGAGTATCTCGCAACGTCAACAAAGATGTTGATCCACAAGCCGAAAGAGATTTCTTGGTCAGTCGCAGCCGGTGTCCCTGAAGTAAGTCCCCGTTGGCCCACTGCTCTGTCCATGTCACATGGCATGTCTAACACTCAGCAGACATGGATCACAGCAACCCAAGCCCTTCACCTCGTCGGCTGCTTCAAGCCAGGTGATAACGTCCTCTGGCATGCTGGTGCGTCATCCGTTTCGATCGCGGGTATCCAACTCGCTCGAGCCAACGGAGCAGGAAAGATCTTCGTCACTGCTGGATCGGATGAGAAAGTTGAGTTTTGCAAGACGCTTGGTGCGACAGCTGGATTCAATTACCATAATGAAGATTGGGTGAAGGGTATTCTTGCTGCTACAGACGGACACGGTGTCGATGTTATTGTGGATTTCATCGGAGGTGATTACTCTCAAGGGAATTTCGAGGTTGCGGCTATGGATGGGCGGATCGTACAACTTGCTAGTCTTGGAGGGTCGAAACTAGGTGCTGGTTTGGATATTGGGCTGCTTGAGAACAAGAGGTTGAGATGGGAGGGGAGTAGATTGAGGAGTCGAGAATTGGGGTATCAAAGTCGATTGAGGGATTTGCTTGTGGAATTTGCGTTGCCGAGATTTGTGGATGGGACATTCAAGGTGCCGGTCGAAAAGGTATTTTCTTGGAAAGATATTCGGCAGGCTCATGAGTTGATGGAGAGTAATCAGTCGAAGGGGAAGATCATCTGTTATGTAGATTAGAAGTCCAGTGGACACAGCTTTGTCGTGTTGTGGTTGAGCACATTGAAGAGTTTCGAAAAGGAGATGTACAATGATTCAAAAAGCTAGATTACAAACACAAATTCGTTAGCCCAATTGCTTTCGATTATTAGTTTCGGAATGAAGTTTTTAACCAGGTCTCGAACTTCAGTCTATGCAGTGTGTTGGTTCTTGGTATTTTTGCTGGCTTGGCCTCGACGTAAGACGAAGGAGAGGTGTGTAAAAGTGTAGAATGGGGACGGGATGGAAATCTTGGGGAATCTGGTGTAATTAGTTTTTCTGGCATCTTATATCGTAGGAGGGACTACTTTAGATTAGTATGAGCATATTGCAAGGCTGTAGTCCTACGTAGCTGAGCTGAAGTGAATAGCGACGCTCATAAGTTCTTCGCTATTGTATTAACTTTTTCTCGCGCTCGCACCAAATATTCGAGTCGACTTCCAAGCGCGCCCAAACCAGATTGCAGTGTCCCTTTTGTAATTCCGTAGAGTAATCAAAAAAAAAAAAAAACCCCCCTCGCAACGCACTGCTGCAAGTCCACATTCCTACTCTGCGGTATAGCATAATCTGGGTCAAAAAATCCAAATTTGACAAGCTGTAGTGGCTTCCAATCCGCAAAATCGCATCCTCCGTCCCCAGGGCAGCCTTGGCAGCGCTCAAACCACCGCTTGACACACTGACTACATCTCCAGTTCCGTTCCACGCTCTCCTCTTCCACTGCATCAGTAGCTTGTTCAGGAGGTTGAATCGGAAGCGCCATGGTCCCTCTTCTTTCTCACGGCGCTCCGTCGCATCCGAAACCGGCTCGTCGGTCTCATCGTCCTCGTCCTCATCGATGGCCTCCTCATCCAAAGTCAGATCGTTATCCTCATCAGGCATATCCCTGCACGTGCGGAAATATATCAAGTTTTTGATATGAGTGAAGGAATCCGGCCAAACGCAAGAAGAAGTGAAATCAGGTATTACGACATCCATTAAACCGGAACTTGGGCTAGTGCGAATGATGTTCTGTATCTTGTTGAATCCCAGAATGCATGGGTTCCAAGTTGTCCCCCAACTGACCACAAAGCCTACTGCCCAATCAATGCAACAAGAGCAGAACGGCGCACGAGTGATCACAGGCTCGTGGCATCGAAGTGCGAGATCTCGAGACTCTTGATTGATATGGAGTGCAATTGGAGTGACTTATGGTTTTCGGATATTAATCAACCGTATCCCAGGTAAAGTGTATTTCCAAATCATAAACCGCAGCTCGGGCGGGAGGCTTGCGGATGAGATTTCGCGGCCCTGTGGAGGGGAAGACTGAGCGGTGAATGCCTTGAGGAGGTGATGAGAATCGAGCTGTATGAGGTATTGTCGATCGAGGGAGGTTTGTAGGAGTATTCTGGGAGATAGAGGTGGGATTTGAGGTTGATCGAGGTGCGATCCTGGAGATGGAGAGCCTTTGTGTTGGACTGGTTGGTTTGGGGGACTGAATCGAGACGTGCAAGTATATCTGAATCAATGGAGGATTTGTAGACATATTTCGAACGACGCACGCTGGAGTCGGGTTGGATTGAGTGGCGTTGATGTACAAGGAGAGGCCGGTCAGTGTCAGGCTTTGTGCGGTGGACGAAATCGAGTCGTTCAAATACATCTCGGTCGTGATGAACCTTTGAGATATATTTAGAGTAACAGGGATCGGGCCTGATCGTGGGGAGGTCCATGTTAATGAGGCTTTCGGGACTTCGGTGCGGTGGTTCTATCGGCGTTTGGCAAGTCAAGAACTGGTGGAGAGTACTGTAGTCAAGGGAATGCGGCAGTGAGGTGGACTTCAAAGAGATTAGGATTGGAAAGAAGCTTGTAGATAATGTTTAAAGAAGCAATGGGAAGTAGGATAAATAGATAAGGAGAGAGGTTGAATTAGAATGAAGCTTGGAAATAAAGTTCGAAGTAGGAATGGGGAGTGAAATGAAAAGAGAAGGGGAGAGGCTCGAAGTTTGCCCGTGCTGGCAACCATGGTCAGATTTATAGAAATCGCATTCTGAAGATGTTATAGGTAATAAATTTGCCTGTTAGTACGAGGCTATCACAAGGCGGAAGCTCTTTTAAGGGTCTGCTGAAGGGCACTACGCCCTACGTTAGCTTGCTGTTGGTGGGAGCTAGTAGTGGAGCCAATCCAGCGTAGTGAAAGGAAATTGATACTTCGCTGAGCAATTGATGTACCTATCCATAGGAGCTTACATGACAAATGGGCCCTGCACAAAGAAGTAAATTGATACTTAGCAAAAAGTGAAGCAGTTGAAAGTGCATCCAGAAGTGAGTGTAGTTGCAAATAGTGACGCGGAAGTAAATGGGTATGTGCAAGTACAAATGTCCATCAGCGAGCCTCAAGCTCTACGATTGGCAGCCAAAATGAACACCAGAACGCCCCAGAAGGTATCCTCCTTCTAAATGCCAAGACTGCTGCACTTGTCCAATCCAATCCCATCCCAAAGCCAACGCCAAGCCTCAATGCCATCGATCAACCCTGGAATTTTCGTACGCCGAAGCATTCCTGTTCGCCCATTCCTCTCGTATATCCAAATACTCCGTCCCGACATCACCAACCCTGAAGCCTGTGAATGTACAATCTTCAAATACACTACCTCCGATAGTGCCTTTCAAAACGCGGCCACTTGGACCGCAAAATGTCAGGCTGTACAGTTCCAAGTCGGATCCAAGCTCGATAACCCCTTCACCTGATTCTTCGCCGCGGTAGCGATAGTTCCATGTTGGATGTTTTGCGGAAGGTTGTGTGATGGATTTGAAATAGAAAGTTTCCGGAGTAGGACTCCGCCTGTCTTCAGCCTCATCGTCGTCATCATCGTCTTCCTCATTTTCGGCATATGTATCGCTTGACTTCTCACTTATCTCATCCTCATCGTGGGTGCTCTCTTCCTTCTCATCCTCTTCCTCGGTCTTTTCCTCTTCATCATTGTCATTACTTTTCATGGGCCGCGTCGATGACGTGATTGTATCACCCTCCTGCCTCTCGAAGCGAAGAACTCCAGTCAGAACACCAAAATCAAACTCCGCGAACATCTGAGCACCTTTCTCTGTTGTCTCCACAAAGATCTTCATCGTAAGACTTTCCACATCCCAGCTTTCTTCAATGTGGGGACAGCTGATCCTCCATGAACCCGTCACATCCCAGTCCTTGCTCTTCGCTTTGGCCTCCTCAGTCTCCATATGTTTTCTCCTCATAACTTTATTCTTTCGTCGCAGTTCCTGTTGTCCTTCTTCCTGCTCGCGCTTCAAACGCTGTGTCTCCCTCTCAATCATTCGTACTTTCTCTATCACTGTTGCCCTGTCCTGCCCAATCACGACCCAGTACTTCGCCATCCGCAAAACAGCGTCCCCGTCGGCCGGGGCGTGCGTGTACTCGCATTGCAGCCCTAGCTCTCTAGCTGTTTCCCTGATACTAGCAACAAAATGTGTTGTCAATAGTACAGTCTCCATGCTCTTCGACCCAGCGGGAAATGTTTCCTCCAAATAACGCCGTGGATCCTTCGTGGCCTTTTCCTCGTCGGACATATTATGCACCCAGTTGCTCTCTCTGGCCTCTCTGTTTCTTGTCTTGAATTTCTTCTTCGCCATGTCCAGCAAGTCCAGTATATCGCCCGAGATGCAATCCTCCTCGTGGCCCCTCAACGCATTCTGCATTTCCTCGATATTTCCATCCGAAGGTAAGCCACGAAACGCGCATTGGCTCTGCCACCAGCTCCTGGGCTTACTGTCATGTCTCGGTTGTCGTGCCGCGATGGTGCCATTGTTGGCTCGGGGTGGTTCTGGTTCGAGGAGGGGAATGTATTGCGCAACATTCTTAGCGTAGGGATGATCTTGGAACTCTAGCTGGTAGCCATCGAAGGAGAAGATCCCAGCATCGTTTGCCACGAATATCTTTGGTACTGGAGGGTCTGAGTTGTCGTCAGAGTCGGACTCGGATGCCATGATAGTGAAGCATGGGAGGCATTGGAAATGTACAGAGAGGAAGAGGAAGGAGGAGGAGAAGTGTTGGGATTGAAGACGATGCAGAGGAATGGAGATTTATTTAATTGAGGGTGGAAGTGGAGGTGGGCTACACTTCACCTAGAACCACTTCGATGCGTACGGAGGAAGTCCTACTGGCTGGGACGGGGGGCACGGGAAGACGCGACTAGACCCTGGAATTGCAGCTTGGGAGGAGCTTGGGACGCCGGGGACGCGCCGGAAGCACTTTAGACTTTTCGACTCCACAGCGCTGCATCCGCCGAAAATCAAAGCATGCTTGAACCGTCAAGACAGACCCTGTTCTGTCACCGCCGCAGCGGCCGCCCCCTTGTTTTTATTCATTCCCATTTCCCCGGGCGATAGAAAAGTCGGATTGGCTGTCACTGTCACTGTCAGCCATCTATCCATGATCCATGATCCATGATCCCACGATCCCACCACGATCCCACGATCTCACGATCCCTGCAGGGGCTTGAGATCCAATAAGTACTCGTTCTCCGTATTTATCCATCCACACAGCAGAGATCCTCTGTCCTTGACTTTCAACTGATATCAGAAATAGTTAAAACATCTAACTGTCTGAGGAAGATCTACTAGCTATTCTTACTGGGTTACTTGACGAAGCTATTGCATTGTCACGACCGGCTCATCACTTCCACCCAAGTGTATGGTTTTACTGGCCATTCATGTTCCTGCATCGGCACAGCCTGCACGTCGCCATGCTTTTATGCAACGTTCATCACTTCATAGCGAAGAGGTGCTATTAAATCTTCGTATTCTTCTTCGTTGTTGCGATTGGTTGCGAAAGTGCAATGCTTTTGCATTGGAATGTGCTTTAGACGAAGGTTTGCACGCTTGATAGTCGCCGCTGTCATCCATCCATAAACTCGTTGAAGAAAGTTCGGTACAACGAACATCCCTCTTGTTTCACGCGTGCATGGCGAAAAAGAAACATACCTACGCGAGGTTCTTTAATCATGTTTACTAATTGATTGATAAGTCCGTGTCCAAATAACAATATTCATGGCTGGGCTGCTTCAAGACTTCATGACTTACCAGTTGGTATCTTCTTGGTATTAACAATGCTAGGTATTCGATCACGGATCGGAACATCCCTTTGAGACACTTGCATGCGGCATGATGCAGTAAAGGATCCCCGGATTGCCACCAGGCCCCACCCACACCTGCTCGTAACCGTAGAGCCAATCAGCGGGCCTTCGGTAAACTCCTTGGCAAGAGCCCCTGAACGTCCTCAAATATCAATATCATCAATATGATAATCTTTGATAGAAGAGAAGCCCTGTTTGGGCGCCCTGTTCTGAACTATGATACAGCAAAAGATTGACACATACTCTAGAAAGTATGATGTGACTGGAATTACAATAGTATTCGAGGTACGGTTTTGAACTATGATCAATGACACGACCTAGGCTGTTCAGGAGTCCAGAGGGAGACCTTACCATTGTTGGATCGACTCTTTCCAAGCGGCTGTCTTCTTGTCCATGGTCTCTGCCGTTCAAGCCTAGCATTGAGCCTGCATTAAGCCTCAATCCTTCGTTCTCTGCTCGGTCGAGTCTTGCCAAGCTAATATATGCAAAGCACGTACGAGGTTCAGATTCTCTCACTAAAGCTCGATCTTGGACTCCTAGTGCTGGGACTGAACCAGTACAGTACGAGGATACAGATTCCAATTCCTTGCCTGTAGAGACAATGTTTCCATCCGTTTAATAGCAAAGGCCAAAACACGCCTGCCTGCGTTCCCATTAAAAAAGACAAACAAACACTCGATAAATCGGAAGGGACACTGGAAACCGAGAAGATAAACCACCTACCAACCTACTCCTTATCACCCACTCTCACACTTCTTAACACTGACATACCTCTTCACAGGAATGACCTCGTTCCGGCGAAGCTTTCCAGACACGATCAACTGCCTCTTCTCCAGATCAAACACACGTCCCCCAACCCCAACACCACTAACACCGCCACACAGCAGATATGTCTAGCGAAGACACACATCGCAAAAATTACGCTCACGGATGGATACAGAGTCTGGCTTCCATGCAGACCAGCTGTTGCAGACTTCGACCGCATGATGTCCAGTGCCATCGTTGATGACAAGTTGGTTCTCCTCACACCACCCATGTGGCCGCTCGGAACGTCTGTCTATCAGCCGATGCACCACAAGGTCTTTATCAGACGGCTCGAATTTTGGAAGATCATCCGGTAAGCTAGGAGCTGTTGTGATGTATGGGAGCTCCTCGGCAACTCCCGTTGGGGGATTTCGGCGGTGCTGCCCGCCCAGGTTAAGAGTACTGGCCCCGGCAGGAATGGTGAGAACTGGGCTGGATGGCTGGAACTGGCATTGCTTCCAATCGTATATCTCTGTTCCATGGAACCGCTACCTTGGAGCAAGTGATGGTATGGCTGGATTCAACAGCGATGAGGTCGGAATCGAAACTATTCTTTGTCCTTTTGATTCACGATGTCGAGGCCTGAAGGGTAGAAAGGAATGTATTCTTCGGCAGGTAGGTGGCTCTGCCTTTTCTTGGATGTGTCAGCAAGTCGAGTTTGTCTTTGGAGCTTTCTATACCTCCTGTCCTGCTGTCAGCATTCTACTTTCGTTTAGTGTTCTATTTTTTCAATACCGTGGTTTTCATGTTGTCAGAGGCCTTTCCTTTTTTTGTTTGTTTTGTGGGAGCGGAGGGATTTCCCTTTTGGTACATTCATCCCCGTTCCCTTCTTTTTCGTGTCGAGGAGAGTTGGAAACACACGGTTCCATGAACTAGTCATCTTTTCAGTATACCCATCGTCTACTTCCATCCTCTTGAACTATAAGTAGAGCTGAATATAAAAGTAGAATCGCTTCTCTTGGCTGCTGCAGGGACTTCTCAAATTCATACATCAGCCCCCGCTTCCAGGTGAGATTTCACAGCCTCCTTCTATTTCCTGACAGAGGAATGGTGGTGCCACATATGTATATTCCGAGTCTTAATACATCCAGCCATCACAAGGAGACAAATTTCGAGAGACATCCTCCCACCATCGCTGAATGAAGGTGGAGTCGAATTTGAGGTCACATATGCACGACCAAAGCATCGGACGTCATCAACCTCAACGCATCATTGCGATGCGATCCTTAAAGACTGCCAGTCCAGGCGAATTTTCAAAGATTCCGACGCAGCAAACTTTATTGTTTCCCCCTTCTGTGACGACGATAGATCAGCTTCTTGGGGTAGGAGAGCTTGCAACACGCCATGACAAGTACTTGATCATGGATCTATCATCTACCAGCTGTCACAAAATCCCCAAGTGTTAGCGTCAAGTAAATTATTCATTTTCTTGGGCTGTTTAGACTACCTGACAAGATGCAGCTACCAAACTTCACATCCTTCTCGTGTTCACAGGATTTCATTCCCTATCATTTCTTCTGATACCAATCACTTAACCTGTATTTTGTCTCGCCATCATATGTAGACAATCTCTGCAACGCCTCTTCGCCTTCTCTGATAATGGTTTTGCGAATCTCGGGAGATCTTGGTAGAATTTGACATTTGAAAGGATTCGGCCTCATGTTCAACCCGTTTCTGTTCACATGTCAACCCTACATCTTCATACAGAGACATTGGTACTTACGTGTAGTCGAATATATCTACAGGTATTTCCTTCCCACTGCCATCCCTCGCTTTCCTGATATTGAATGCCCACAGGAGACGGGCGATTGTCATGAAAGTGCCTTGCTCAGCCAGCCCCTGGCCACTGCAGACACGTCTACCCCATCCGAATGTCATGTAGCCCCTTTCATTAGGAAACGGTCTAGAATATGCGTTTTCTTTAAGATACCGAGATGGATTGAATCGATCTGGATCGGGGAAGTCTCGCTCGTTGTGATGGATGGCCCAGACGTTGCCTTGGACCCATGTTCCCTTCGGGATGAGCCAGCCCTAGTAGGTGTCAATTTCTGTTGACTTAGAAGCTCGAATTACTCACTTTATATTCATCGTCTTGAATAGGTGCATGTGGTTGTCCACCAATGATAGCAACCGATCTCCATCGGAAGACCTCCTTGACAAACGCCTTGATGTAGGGTAAATTTGGCTCATCATCCATGGACGGGCTCCTCCCAGAACCAATGACTCTATCGAGTTCTTCCCATGCTTTGGGAAGAACTTCTGGAAAAGCACAACAAGCTAGGACGAATGTTACCAGCGTCGAACTGGAGGTGTCACTTCCAGCACCAAATAAGTTCCCCGTCAAAGCTGCGATTTCCTCTGGCCTCAGATTATACTGCGGCGCCTCTTCAAACAGCTTCTTAACATAACATTGAGGCTGCTCTGGGTTGTTGTTCGCTTCTTCCGCTAGCGAGTAGTAGAAACTTCCACCTCTCGCATTCTTGCGTCCAAGACCATGTTTCCAAGGTGCAATGGAGGTTGGAAACTTAGCCAGAACTATTCGAACCTGTCAATTTCAATTTCGCCACATTAGTGGTTTGTTCAGAACTCACAAGGAAACGTCTCCATAAGCATGGGGAAAGTCTTGCCGGGAACATTCAACTCAGCAGCTCGCTGCATCACGGCTAGAACCTCACTGATAATGGGATCTTTGGTACTTGCGATCCTCCGCCCGAAGCCAATAATCGAGACGACACTCGCAGCATAACGTTCAAAATGCTTTTCATAATCTTCCGGGGTTTGCAAGATATTGTAGGCGACGAGCATACTCTCGTCATTCTGGAAGCCACGGTAATTACGCACTTGCTGGAGACCAACACCCATGTGCGTAAGTTTGCGGTGGACTCGCCATCGAGGACCGTAATACATCGACACGAGATTAGTTTGTCCCGGGCCCAGTTCGCCAAAAACCACCATTCGTGGCCGGGAAGCGTAAATTCCAGCTCGTTTATCGAGGAGTTCCGAAGCCGCCCAGGCGTCACAGATCCAGATCGTGGGATTGCGACCAATCCAGAAAGTGATTATATTCGTATTGTAGCGTTTAGCTACTTCTTCAAAATAGATCCAGGGTTTGGTGTCTGGGAGGAGGTGAGTGTTTCCAATTATCGGGAGAGGAAATGGCCCTGGTGGCTGTTGAGGGGTTAACTTCGATACCTTCTTCTGATTTCGAGGTCATACCATTCTGAAGTGGAGGTATATCATATGTGCGTAGTCCACGACCAAGATTACAAGCCCAACGCCCAGCACAGCCAATGTCACATTCGTCGCTCCATAAGTGGCTACCACAGCCTGGATCTGAATCCAAGTGGCGCCCGAAGAGAAAGAATCCCAAATCATTGTCAACAATTTTAGCGCAGAACAATTTCAAAAGCTTCAATCTTCAAGTCAGGCGGCGTTGGTTCGTCTTGCTCACATCAAACAAATATAGCAGCGCTATTCCCGGTGATCGGAAGCATCGCACCGTCAGTCACATGGTTACACGTATCCCACTTTGGATAGTTGCAATCACACATGTGTAGCTGCATGTATGCATGTGGGGCTTTAGCCTGTTCATCAGTCAAGCTCTACAGAAACCCCACAGAGCTTCACAAGAGGAAATTCTTCATGGTACAGTATCAGCGAGTGTGAAGCTACCCCGCTCCCGCAACCCCCGCAACTTTTACCCCAGCTTTCAATATAACCGACGAGGAAGTGTCCAATAACATCGCCAGACTTAATCGATGCGCTCTGTGATACGAGTGGGACTGCGCAGGGCAGCTTCCTGGTCCTGGAATACTGACTCGCTGGCGAGGCAGTTGTTGATCTTTCTGAAAAGCTACAAGGCCGCCGCCATATCAGGTCTCAGTATCCCCTCAACAGCTGAGCGTAATTTAACCTCAACAGCCAGTCAACATGTCTTCGCACGTCACAATACCAGAGACATCTCTATGGGCGAATCGAAAATGCCTACTTCTCTGCTGCCTCGTTTCAACAGCTAACATGCAATATGGATTTGATTCTGCAGCCGTGGGAGCTCTTCAAGCCATGCCTGGCTTCCTGAAAGTTTTCGGTTACGAAGACCCAACAAGTCCACTGGGATACGGGATCGATGTAAGTAATTGACCAAAATTGCATGCAAACCCTCTTGTCCACTGAGAACCAAAACTAACAATCAATCAGAGCACATTCCAACGCCTGATAACTTCCCTTTTAACCCTCGGTTCCTTCCTATCGTCCCTCATCGCCGGCTCATTCAGTGCCTACCTCGGCCGGAGACAAGCCTTGTGGCTGGCATGCATCCTCAACGCTGCTGCAGTTGCGATCCAAATAGCCACGACCAACAAGGGTGTTCTGTATCTGGGACGTTTCCTCCTCGGTCTTGCGAACGGATTCTTCGTCACATTCTCAAACGTGTATACAGCTGAAGCGGCGCCTGCACATCTGAGAGGTGTGATGGTCGCGCTGTTCGCTTACTGTAAGTCATATATTGACTTTGTCACGGCTGTTTTCCTGTAGCCGAGCGAAGCTGATGCGAGAAAAGGGGTAAACATCGGTTCCATCCTCGGTGCGACGGTCGACAATTTCACACGCGTGCATATGTCTAAAGCATCCTACCAAATTCCTCTCGGATGTCTTTACATCGTACCCACTATCCTCGCCATAGGTCTCTTCTTCGTCCCTGAGTCGCCACGATGGCTGCTGCACAAAGGACGTGATTCGCAAGCCCGCGCATCCTTGAACAAGCTTCGCGGAACGTCGGTTGAGAGCCAATATATTGAGCTTGAGTGGGCTGAAATGGTACGTGGAGTCGAGGAAGAGAAGAAACTGGAAAAGAGCATCGGTTTCCTCGACATGTTCCGTGGTTCTGATCTTCGACGAACACTTCTTTGCTACGGGATGATTGGATGTCAGACTGCAAGCGGGATCTGGTTTCTCATTGGATATCAGACTTACTTTCTCGCTTTGGCTGGAATTACGAAATCGTTTGAATTTTCTGTCATGAATACCGTCATTGGATTTATCGGCGTCAATGTGGGAATGGTGTGCATCAGGCATGTGTTCGGTCGCCGCTCCATTCTCATGATCGGTGCTACGGCGTGTGGGTTATGTCAGCTTGCTTCAGCAGTGGCATATACAGTCAACTCGGGTTCGACGACTACAGGAAAAATTCTGGTAGCTTTCACGGCTATCTTTTACTTTTTCTACAATGGCTGTGTTGGTGCAGCTAGTTATCCCGTTGCGACGGAGCTGGTGAGTTCAAGATTGAGGGCTTGGACCGTGGGCACGGCGACGAGTTTGGGATATATACTAGCTTGGCTAGTAGGCTTCTGCAGTCCGTATTTTATCAATCCTGAGGATTTGAACTGGGTATGTCTTCATTTTTGTGTCAATCTTGAATCTTCCATGCAACGAACCCGACTAAAGACTCCAGGGACCAAAATACGGTTACATCTGGGCAGCTTCCAATGCCATCTGTGTCGTATTTTTCTTCTTCTTCATGCCTGAGATGAAGGGTCGTTCTTTAGAAGAACTCGACGAGATTTTCCAAGCTAAAACACCGACTTGGAAGTTCACACAGTTTCAATGCACCATTAGAGATGAGGCTGCGTTTGATATGGCAGAGCGTACTGGAGTGAGGATTGGAAAGGAGGGGGAAGTGAGTGAGCAAGTCGAGGATAGAAATGGTGGCAGAGATGGAAGTGTTTAGATCTAGGCGTCCGTAGATCATCTTGAGGATATTGACTCATGAATTTCAGATTGGCTTTACATCTATTTGAGATTAAGAATTGGGTTTGAGCTTAACTCGATAGACTTTTGACATGCAAAGAGAAAGGCAAAATAGTCCAATGAAGCTCTGTGATCTGCGCTTGGTTAGATACTTTGTCGCAGATATCTTACCTCCCTTCTTGAAACCAAACAAAGGTAGAATGTACATCCTCTTTCCACTCCCGCAGCCAGTCGTGGTGAAATCAGAGGTACCCATGACTTTGTCTCTCGAGTGTGCACTATCCGGACAAGCCAATTGGGCACGACAACTCATCAAGGTTGATTCGCACAGACAAGAAGCACAGACAATAGAGCGGACGCCCAAGACCTAAGCTCCACTTCAAGGCGAGATTAACAACAATCGATCGACCCACGAACGAGGTTCTGGGACCTCGATCAATCGTGGCTTTCATGTGGGACGCTTGTCTTTGCAGATTGCCTTCAGGTTCTCCCACTTGAAAGTCTCAACGCCAGGCTCACAACCGGGTCACGATGCCATTTTTTCAAAACCTCGATCCGCATCATCTGGTTAGACTGTGGGGTTTGTGTTCCCAAATCTCGGGGAGGAGAGGTGACCCCGCAAAGTTCCTCGATGGGGAATTGGATCTGCAGTCAGTCTGGTTGTCAAATGCTAGACTGGAAGACATTGATGGATGCTAGATGAATATACGCTAGGGTGTGCAAGGGCCTGCAGTAATGCTGCCAGTGGTCAAAACGTCAGTGAAGCCAAGTTACATTTCAGGGAGGCGAGCTGGGAAAAGGCTGGGAGACCAGGGCCCCACTCCTCTTGACTTCTGCAGCAGCGGTGCAAGCGAAAGATAAGGTTTGTCTTCGTAGAAATAGGAAGCACAGGACCTCATCTCCTCACCTCTCAATCGACTTCTACCAGTCTTTTCTAATCTAACGAATATCTTGCTGCCAAGATCTACCAACTGCCGTTACTGTCCGCGTCAAAGGTTGACCACCGAGAAGACATGGAGCCCAAGGTTGAGGCTCCACAACTCAGGCATCTGGCTCACAGGTTTGTTTATCATTTCCGTTTCTGTGGTAGACGAATTGTAGGGAGGTTACAAGCTAATGATGAGCTGACAGCCATGCCCATGAAGAAGACATTCCTGGAACCGTGAATTTGAATGCCGCCGGTATGTCCAATCACATCTTCAACGGTCCCAATCATGATGAAAACTGACCTGGTGTAAAGAGGGCGATGACACGGGATATGGACAAGCACTCTTTCCAGTACCAGCTGAAGATCCAAACGACCCCCTTCAAGTATAGCCCCCCCTCCCCCAATAAAAGTCAAGCAATATAATTGGGCATGTAGACTGATTGACTGGACAGTGGCCTACATACAAGAAGACGATGATTCTAGTCATCTGCTCGCTGTACTCGTTCTTGGGGAATTCGGCACTCCTTGGCCCATCCGTATACATTGGCATCTACTCCGAAGAATTCAAAATCACCCCTGGCGTTGCATCTGGATTGATCTCGTATCCCAATCTTGCTTTTGGGTTTGGTGAGCATACTCTACCAATGAACGGTGTTCTCCATTCTAATGATATTCAGGCTCCCTAATTCTCGTTCCGGCTTATTTGAAATTCGGGAGAAGGCCTGTGATGCTCTTTTCTCTCATCTGTGTAGGTTCTAGGTGAAATTCCTTGACTTTTCATCAGGGCTAATGAGTGTACCGTAGTTCATTGCTGGGTTGATTGGTGCCTCTCAGTCTACCACTTTTACTGGTTTGATGGTCTGCCGAGTCTTGCACGCTTTCGGATCTGGAGTCTGCGAAGCGCTCCCTGTGCAACTCGTGAACGATATCTTCTTCTTGCACGAGCGTGGTAAGAGAATTGGCTATTATACTGGTAAGTCAAAATTACCAGGCCACTCTTCGGTACAACATCTGACGAGGTGATAGTTTGCCTCTGCCTCGGAGCAACGGGACCACTCTATGCCGGATACATGCTCGCGGGTGGCTACTCATGGCGACTATTCTTCTACGTCGAAATCGCATTCGCAGGCGCCCTGTTTATCCTGGCATTCATCTTCGTCGAAGAAACGATGTACAAGCGTGTCCTACCCACCTCTCTCGTTCCAAGCCTCGACGAAAGCAACGAGAACTATTCGAAGGAAGGAAAGATCATCCATCATACCGAGACAAATACATCTTTGGTGCCACCTCGGAAATCGTTTCTGGCTACGTTGAAGCCGTGGAGTGGGATTGATCATGAGGCTGAGTTCTTCATGACTATGATAAGACCATTCACGTTGTTCTTCGTACCTGCTGTGTTTTGGGTTATTACGACCTATGGTATGTCTCTTTACTCCTCCATATTCGATGGCAGGTGGCTCATGTGACGTTAGGTATATATATCGGTCTCGGTGCACTGGCATTTAACTTCACGTTCCCCATCAAGATCGTGGCGCCACCATATAATTGGGCTGCAGTAGGTCGTCAACCAGATCCAAACAATGTAACTCTCTAACATGCAAGTCTAGACAAATTCCGGTCTCATTGCCGTCGGTAACGCAGTAGGCTTCTTCCTCGCTCTCCCATTCACATTCACATCCGACCGGCTCGCCGCCTACCTTACCCGCAGGAATGGAGGCATCCGCGAAGCCGAGATGCGTCTGGGTGTTCTCTGGCCCGCAGTATTCATCGCACCAGCTGGCCTTCTCCTCTACGGATTAACAGCCGAGCGCAACCTGCACTGGATGGGCTACTTTGCTGGCGTCGCAATGGTGAACTGGAGTGCCTATTTCTTCTTCTCATTCACACTCGCCTACGCCGTTGACAGCTACACGGCTAATACGAGCGAGATGCTCATTGCGATGAATCTGGGGAAGCAGGCTATCTCTTTTGGTATGGGATTGTATTTGCTGGAGTGGATTCTGGAGAGGGGGTATGCTGTGGTAATTGGTGGTATTTTTGTTGCAGTGTTGTTAGCGAATAATCTCGCGTTGTTTATTTTTGTGTTTGCCGGGAAGAAAATTAGGACTGTTACTGCGAGGTCTTTTGTTGGGAGGATGCATAAGAAGACAGCTGGGACGGTTTTGACGCATTGATCTGTCTGTAGGTTGGATGTGGGCAGAGCCGCGTCTGATTGATTTGTGATCTTCTTGGGTCCCAAAGAATTGATATGCGTCCATTTAATATTTCCCTTTATATTACATTCTGAAGCTTGCCTACTCATGGCTTTGACTTGACCTAATTGTTCTCTGCTTCAAGTAAATAGTATGAAATTGCGGTCAAGCTGCTTTGAAGGCAGCACGACGCTGGTTCGCTTGAAACTCGCTTAAGAAAGTCCATACTCCAGCATCACTTTCACACTTCTCGGCATTTGGATGTAATAACCAATAATCCAGACACAAATAAACATCATTTCACGTACTTCTAAGCATCAGGACATTAATATTGAACCAAAGTCCAAAAGAAGCCAAAGTAGGCGGTGGTGCTTCAAATGTTCGCCGTTGATTCATGAGCCTTCATTATCATCTTGGCTTTATTTGCTCTTTTCAGGTGTATGAATGTATCAACTTTGAAGCCCCGCGTCGATCCATTCGATTCTATTTCCAGTTCAGCATCATGTATGCCTTCTTCCACCAGTTCTTTAGACCGCTCCAGCCTCGTCGTCCCTATCACTTGAAAAGGTGGTGGTCTCGGCAGAGCTATTGCAACAGCCTTCCTAGCTCCAGGTGCCAATGTATCTATACACGACCTCCATCCAGAACGTCTCTCAGCCACAAAGGGTGAGTAGACCGCCTCTGGCTACCATGGGAAGTTTCTTGCCCATATAACAGACGTTAGTCATCTCTCCTCCGTCGACAAACTCATGAATGGGAGCATTTTGGAGCTTACAAACAACTAGCCCGAGGCGTAAAGTTGAGAACACTCAGACCTGAGAAGACTTGAGTGGCTACTATAGTTCGGGCTTTGGCGCTAAGATTGTTATAATTCTCTACCGTAGCGATGGCGGTATTTTCCTGGTCTTTGGTCATTTACAACGGCCATTAAGGCTATTTCCGGGACAGTGGTACCCAAGTTCTTTTTTGGTGTCGTGCCTCAAATGTGGAAGAACAACGACTTGCACTTGGACCATTGAGTGGATGTTGAGAGGAACGAGAACTCGCCCTTGCTGGATTTACTGGTTGCCAGACATTGAGATAAAGAGATAAATAAATTGACTTTCTCAAACTCCGTTTGCTGTTCAGTCCTCTCTCTCGGTATCATGTTTTGCCAGCATCCACCAGACGGCCGTCATCGCCGTATGGTGTATTATGAACCTTGCCAAGCGTCAGGATGAGTATTTGGCTGAGATACAACAAGAGATGAGGGACAACGTCGACTTGAACGCCGATGGAAGTACTCATTTTTCTATTGACTCCCTTCGGAAGCTCTCCAAACTCGAGTCGTTCATCCGCGAAGTCATGCGGACAAATGGTGACACAATTGCTGCCGTACGGTACACGACCAACGACGTTCAAGTGGGAAAGTATATTGTGCCCAAAGGTTCCATCTGCGCTCCGTACGTCAAGCGAACGCACGAACAGTCAGAGAACTAAAATACGGCTCGGACGGATGCGCTTTCACTGGCTTTCAATGGCAGGAGCAGCAGAAACCTGCAGTTCAGGGAAGCAATGACTTCATTAGTTTTGATCTGGGAAGTTTGGTTTGTCCAGGACTTGGTGGGACTGTACTTGGCTGTGGCAGAGATCAAACTGATTCAAATCAGCTTGTTCTACAGATACGATGTGAAACTCGAGGATGGTGGCTTCTATACACCAGACCTAATGAACACTACCAGAGTTTCCCCGGAAGCAATTGTCTTGGTTTCTCGAAGGGCGGACTAACGTGACTTTGAGTTACTTCCGGTGTGATGGTTCACATGCTTGGAACCTTGTATCTAAATGAGAGTTCCTCTTTCTTACCCCAAGATTAGCAATCTAGACGCATAACAGATATTCATCAATGCTGTTTTAAGTCTACGGTATTGATCTTGAGCTGAGCATAGAAGGAGCCCGAATTTTTAATGTGTCATCGAGCAAGTCAACAAACTTGACGAATCGAACTTCGCATATTGGATCCCAAGCATGCCTTTGACCTGCCATCATAATACCAAAGTATCACTTCATGAGTTGAATTCGAATCTGACAAGAATTGATATCTATAGCTAGCAATTACAGTACAGAAAATCCCCTCCAACATGCCACCTCACAACCTCGCCTCCTCCTGCCCAACCACCACCTCGCTTTCTTTCCAATACTGTGTAAAGTCATGACAAATAGCATAAACCCCTTCATCAAAAACCCTCCTCTTCTCCTCATCCTTCCCTGCCTCCTCAACCATCATCAAAAACGCATCATCCGTCAGCGCCTTATCCGGATCCGTAGCACTCACCCTGAGGAAATTATCGCTACTGACAGGATTGATGACCGTCTCCCACATATCCCTCCTAACAATATCATACAGATCGAGGATCTCGCTTCCGGCAACATTTCGAGCTATACCTTCAAGACATTGGGCCAGACCACCGACGTCAACGAGACCGCCCGTGAGGCCCAGGCCGCCGAACGGGTTGCATAGGTGTGCGGCGTCGGCGGCGAGGAGGATGCGGCCGATGCGGAAGGAGGGTGCGCAGCGCTGGTGGATGCGGTAGGGTCCTACGTTGAGGAGGGTGTAGGCGTCTGGTTTTGGGTTACCGGGGAGCATGCGTTCGTATTTGGCGGGTTGGTGGGCGATTACTTGTTCTGGGGTGAGGGTGGTGTCTTCGCCGTAGGAGACACGCCAGAGACCATCGGTGGTGATTTTAGCGGCCCTGTGAGGAGGGAGAACGGTCAGTTACTTGCTGTTGGGTTGGGTTGGGGAAAGGGGTTGGGGGAAGTTTTGACTTACATGTAGTAATCCACGGGATCGATTATGAAATTGATATCGTCGTAGCCGAATTTCTCGAAGGGGTAATAGACCTTCAAATCGTCAGCCCATTCGCAATTAACAATAGTAAACACACTAGCCGAGGAAACGAAAAGGGGGAGGGAAACATACATTCGTAGCCACAATCTGCGCATCCCACGTCTTTCCAGGAAAGTTACTCCCAAACAACGACCTCCTAACCTGACTATTCGCCCCATCACAACCCACAAGATAATCAGCTTCGACCCTCTCCTCTACCCCATCCTTCCCCTTCACAATTGCCCAAGCTTTCTCCTCACCATTCACAACATCGACGACATTGGCGTCCCATCTCACCTCAATATTACTGTGGCGCGCAACGTGTTCGAGCAGGAGTGCTCCGAGCATGCCGAGGGGGAGGACGGTGAGTGCTTCGGGGTTGTGGGGGTGTTGGGAAACGTTCTTGATGCTCGTTATGGCTTTGCCGCGGATGTTGCGCCATGTCATGTTATCTGGTATTAGGCCGCGGGTTCGAATATCTTCGAGGACGCCTGCGGAGGAGAGGACGCGGATTGCGGAGGGTGCGTAGCTATGATAGGAATATGATTAGTATTGATCTCCCTTTCCTGCTTCTTTCTAATTTTTGCTTCCTGCTCGCCCACTACTGTTCTCTTTCTATCTCGTCTCCGTATGTTCATAGGATTGGGATTCCGGCAAGATGCAAGAGACTTACTGAGCAGCTCTAGGCCGATCATCGACTTTCGAAGCTGAATCCAGGAGCGTGACTGTGATGCCAGGGACTTTGGCAAGAAGTAGAGACAGGACAAGGCCAGAAGGGCCGGCGCCTACTATTGTGACCTATCTTCCGCGTGAGCATGACATTCAGTCTATCCTTTCTCTGGAAACTGGAAACGACAATTGGGGAGACATCCACGGGGGATGTTTGGAGGGGTAAGCCGTACATGCATAGCTTCCCTTTTCTAATTTTTCAAACTTTGAGAGAGCTCAATTGATGTGCAGAGTGTAAGTGGATAGCAGTATTGCACCTGAAGATGTCGGTCCTATGGAAGATACCCAAACACACTACCATCAAAGTCAACCAAAACACAGTTGTACGGAATTCCAGCTCCAAAGAACTAGAAACTATCGTGAGATTCAAGCTCTAAAGCTAGCCATCGCATGCATGTAAGAAAGGATGTGGGGTCCTCCTCCTCCGCGCCCTTCCAGCTCCTCCCTCCTCTATCCTCCGCCCCTCCGCTCCTCCGCTCCGGCAAGCTCGACCCCACACGCGTCCCCCGCTGTGAGGTCCTCATCCCTCCCCCTCAACAAACTACCCCGCACTACACTGCACTGCCAAGAGGATAGGGCAGGGGTCTAAGTAGAACTGCGCCATGATTCGGAAATACTCCTTCTTGGCGTCCCCTCGAAGATGGGGTGGCGGCTGTAAGGCGTTCTCGGCTAAAAGTCGTGGGATGGGATGGGTAGAAACGCGATGGAATTAAAGGAGAAGTGTGGAGGGAGGGTATTTGTCAAATTGTCTTGAAGTGGGATGGGATTGGGATCTTGATCTGAATTGTAATTCGGTCTGACTTGGTTTGGTGTGAAGGGTTTACAGAGACAGCGGATTCAAACGGTCGCTTCGCTTCGTTTCGTTTCGTTTCGTTTTCGTTTTCGTTTCGACTTACCCCTGGATTCAGGTATGAGTGTCCTGTGAGACGCACCGGATTGGAACAGCTGATGTCGACGGGGTTTCTATATCTAAAGAAGTGACTGCGTCCTACCCACCTGACCATAGAAGCCCGTGATACAGAAACACACCAGATCGTCACAATATTACAGAAAGTCAACAAAGAACAAAGGGGCAAAGACGCGAAGAGGCAAAGATGGCACATATTCAAATCAACGAAGCCCAATTCGGTACGCTGAAAGATAGGGTGGTGGTGTTGACAGGAGGAGCGAATGGGATTGGACGGGCTGCTGTGAAGCTTTTTCATTGTGAGATGTGATTTTATTTACTTGCTTCTTTGCTTGTTGGTCCTTATGTTGTGATCTCTTCGTTTCGTATTGAATTGAATCTGCTTTGGAGTTAGATTGGTTGGCTTTTGCTGTTTTGATAGGCTAAAGTGGGGGTTGATTGCTGGGAGATATATGAGTATTCTCTCTGTGTGTGCCGTGTTCATTCTGTTGTTTTGAGTATATATATAACAGGAGCATTAGTATCTCATCATTCGAAGTTTCTATAAGTATCCAAACAAGCGTTTAGAATTTCGTCTCTTCTCACCCTATCCCATCTCACTAATATGAGCAAAATCTCAATACCTTACCTGCATCTTTCCCCCATTCCATACAACAAGAAGAGTCAGCACAGAATCCCTCACCATACTTCGTTAAGGCAGAAAGAATCTAACGTTCTCAACTACAGACTACGGCGCTAAAATAATCTTCGGCGATATAAACACCACTCTCGGACTAGCACTCGAAACCGAACTCTCCCCCTCCCCCTCCTCCTCGTCCTCCTCCCCATCTTCCTCTCCCTCTCCATCTCCACCCTCACCAGAACAAGCACAAGCACCAACAGCAAAATTCATCCGCACAGACGTAACATCCTACACCTCCCAACTGCACCTCTTCAAGACCGCTATCTCCTTACATGGGAGGGTGGATATCGTAGTTGCGAACGCGGGGATGAGTATTCCGCGGGATCCTTTTACATTTAATGATTCAGATGGGGAAGGGGAAGTGGAAGGGGATAGGGAGATAGAGAAAGAATTTCCCACGACGGAGATAGATGTTAATCTAAAGGGGTGTTTGTATACGGCTAGGATTGGGTTGTTTTATTTGCGGAAGAATAAGGATAAGAACGGAATCCCTCCCCGAGACCAAGGACAGAATGGAGATTTTGGACAAAGAGGACCAAGAGGAGATACTGGTGTTGGGGAGAGAGGAGGCGATCTAGTCTTAGTGAGCAGCATAGCGGGATTCAAGGAGAGTACGAATCTGGCTGTGTACACGGCTAGTAAACATGGGGTGTTGGGGCTGTTGAGGGGTGTGAGGATACAAGCTGCCCGGGAGGGGGTTAGAGTTAATGCTGTTTGTCCTTGGATGACTAGTGAGTCGCTACCTTCCTCTCTTTTTCTTCTCTACTCATCTTCTTCTGTTTTTTACTTAGGGGGAGGATATTGGGTGGAGTTGGAGTGGGGTAGTATACTGACAAGGAAGAGTGGTTGATATCTTGTGTGAAAAAGAGAAAGACAGAATAATGCTAACAAGAGAGGGAATAGAAACAGCAATGGTAGCAGGTATCGAATCCGGCTGGAGAGCATTGAATTTACCAGAGAACGAGCCCTCCGACGTCGCGAAATCGATTCTTGTTTGCGCTACTGCCAACCGTTTCCCCCCCTCATCTCTCTCCCCCTCCCCCTCCACATCCACCCCTATATCCACCTCTTCTTCCGCCTCCTCCGCCATCAATACACACATAAACGGCAACGCCCAAAACGACAACGGATTAAGTACAGGCCACCGCGGCGCAACCCTCCCCTTCGAAGGCAAGATCGTATTCGTGGCTGGAGGCGAGAGTTATGAGATTGAGGAGCGCATGACGGGGTTGGAGCCTGAGTGGTTGGGGAGGGATAATAGTGAGAGATTGGAGAGGGGGCAGGAGTTTTTGATGAGGGAGGGGACGAGTTGGGAGATTAAGGGCGGAAGATAGAGGAGGGAGAGAGGGGGAGAGGGAAATGGAAGGAAGAGAAAGGGGAGTGAGTGGAGATAAGGAGGGATTGGAGGTGGATGGATTGGAAGTGGGTTGTGTTTGGGGGATAGGGTAGAGTCGGGTGTTTTGGATCGCGCTATCGTTTAAGTAGCTGGATGTTACCTTCCTTTCCTTTCGTAGACGTTTAGAGTTGTGCTTGATTTTGAAAGATTGGTGGGATTTGTGATCTATGGGTTGTTCCGTGTACGGAAATAGATCGATGCGTGTTTCGTATAATATTTTCTTTAATTAGCTGGCTGTTTAATGTTTTACCGCAGACTTATATAGTATACAATTGTCCTCAGTTTTGAAAATCTGTTAGGATTTATTGTAGATGTAGATCTTCACAATTTCGCTTTCGCAGACGAGATTCTCGCCCACGCAGGCCCATCGAGAGGTTTATAAACCCCTCGGTCTAGCCAATATAATCTATCGCCATCTTTCTCCTCCTTGCCACTTCCTTTCGTCCAAGGTCGAGTTTTGAGCTCTTCTTTGGCGTATTTGAATGTTGCGACTGTGTCGATCCTGTCATTTCCCATGGTTAGCCGAGGATTATTTTGTTGGTTTACGGTAGTCTGGGGAGGGAAGATGCTTTGGAAGAGGAAAAGAGAGGTTTACTTCTCAGTGAAGCGGATTAAGCGCGGGATTGCATAATCTGGTAGACCTCGTGCTTTGAGATGTGGGATGAGGGAGGCGAGGAATGCGGATTCAGATGCTGCGTTTGAAGATGGCGAGGAGAGTGTTATTGCTGCTGTTCCGAGTTGGCCATCATAACTAGTCACACTCTCGTCAGTACCAATCCATCTTCTAATTTTCCAGCCAATGGATGACTAGAACACGATGGATATAAAGAACTCACCCCTCAATCTTACTCCCATAAACCACAATATCCCTAACTCCCCCCAATTCAGACATATAAGCCTTCACCTCCCCCGCACTAACATTCTCGCCCTTCCACCTAAACGTCTCTCCAAGCCTCTCATGGAATCTCACCCACCCATCCCGATCCCGAACAAGCACATCACCGCTCCTCTGGAAAAGATCTCCCTTCTTGAACACATCCCGTACAAACCTCTCATCAGTCGCTTTCTTATCTCCGAAATACTCCGAGTAGAAATCAAGGAACTGGACTCGTCCTATGGCTTCACCTGGCTCCTCGGGTTTGCAAGGTATACAGAACCCCGTTTCAGGATCGCGGATTAGGTTGCCTGTTGAAGGGGAGTAGCGGACTAAAAACGTTGTATTCTCGAGATACCTGCCTAGGAGGCCTGAGAAGCCTACTTTCCCAGCTGCGGCGGCGCCGCCGTAGAAATTGTTGAATTGGGCCAGGCCTTCGGTTGCGCGGTAGAGTTCGCGGATCTGGGGGATGTTGAAGCGGGTTTTGAAGCTTTCCCAGATATCTAGTTGGAGACCGTTGCCGAGTGCTAGTTTGCAGCTGTGGGAGGTGTCGTAGGGCGAGGGAGGGGCGGCGAGGAGGTAGCGGCAGAGCTCGCCGACGTAGACCATGCGTGTTGCGGAGGAGGTGTGGAGGTCTTGGGAGAAGCGGGAGGCGGAGAATTTGCGGACGGGGATTAGGGTTGAGGATGTGCCGCAGGCATAGAGAAGGCCCAGGAGGGCAGTGGCATGGAAAAGTGGGAGGCAGCAGTAGGCTCTGTGGTGATCTGAAGGAGAGTCGAGGGGTGAAGGAGTCGAAACAGCGATGGGGATGAAGTTTTTGATAGAAACAGCTTTGGGGTGGCCAGTTGTGCCTGATGTATAAATAAGTAGAGAAGGAGCCGAGATGCTGCGTTTTGAATGAGTAGTTGTGATGGGTGGTGGAAGGTTGGCGAGGATCGAGGGTGTGATTGCTGCTATTGTAGAAGCGAGAGGTTGTATTTCTGAGAGAGGGGAAATGTAGCTTAGGTTGAGAGAGAATATTCTTAGTGATTTGGAGCCGATGGTTCGTGGGATGTTGGATACGAGATCTGATGTTGCTATTATGATGTCTGTTTGGGCGATGTTGATGCAGTGAGATAATGAATCACCTGCTCTCGTTGTTTAGAATGATTTCTTGATGGAGGAGAGGTACGTACTTTTCAAAGCTGTGTTGAGTAGAGCCGAGACTGCTCCTATTTTGGCGATGGCGAAAATGGCGATGACTATCTCTGGGGAATTGGTGGCATACAGCCCAACTGAAGCTCCAACTTCAATATTCTGTTGTTCCAGATATTGAGCAAGCAAATCGGCGTCTAAAAGCCATCAATTCCATTCTCAAGATATCTATATTTCTCTAGGTATAGGTGTAGGAATAGGAATAGGAATAGGAATAGGTAGGGTGCGCTTACTCGTCTTCACCTCACCCCAATTCAAAGTCCTGCCCTCAAACCACAAAGCCTCGGCATGCCGATCGGCCTTCTCCAACATCCGATAGAGGGAAGCATCATCGCCAAACTCTTGGATACGTTTCGATAGGGTCTTCCCGAATTGGATTTTGTGCTTCAGTTCTCTTATGTCGTATCCGATGCCGAGTTTTGCGTTGAGGTAGCCTGCGCCAAGGACTGTGGCTGCTGCTTGGAGGGTTGTGGCGGTGGAGGGGAGGAGCGCCATGAGTGAGTGAGTGAGGGAGTGAGTGATGTGAGGCACAGCACACAGCACCTGCATACAGAGCTGCACAGTGCTCACACAGCAAGCAGGATTGGACAGGTAGAGGAAGAATGCCTGCCGGGTGAACAAGGGAGGGGCTCGAGGCAAGGATGGGATTTAACGTTTGCCCATCAGGGGGATAGATGCCGGACAGAACAGAAGAGCATCAACAGATGAGATGAGAGGAGGGGAGCAAAAGGAGACGAAGAGACTTTGGGTCTCGAGGTGTTGAAACGTGGTTGGATGTATCATCCCGTCATACGTAAAGGTTATTACTTCGGTAGCCAGGTACGTTCGCGGGATGAAATGAAGTCAGTTCTCTGTCGGTCTCTCTCCTTCCAATCCTGGAAAAAGTTTGCTGGAGTGAGGTTTTGTCTCAGACTCGGGAAGACTCTGTAGGTAAGTTTTGTGTGCCGCGGTCAGTTGTGTGGCTTACCTTTAGAGGTTTGGAGATCTACGCTGGCATGCTGAGACATACGCAAAAGGAAAGACGGTTTCTTTAAAATACCAGCTAGTTGACTTGTGCATTGAAGTACAGTGTTGTACAGTGCAGCCGAGATAGCAGCCACTGGAAGAGTTAGGTAAGTTTGGGTTGTCAGGGTTCAGTGCCTGAAAGATAAATTTACTTCGCTTTGTCACTACCAGGGTAGCTGGGTAATTTAGTAGGGTAAGCATAACCTTCGATAGCCTCACCAGTATTGTTAATATCATTCATTCATGATTACTATCTACTTCGGTAGGTCGGTATTGATTCTAGCCGTGCTAGAGGCATGGCAAGCAGGGTCCTCCTCCGTAGTCCGTTTGCGGTTTGTTTGCAGTCTGTCTGGAACACTCTTCAGCTCAGCATGACATCAATCCGATCCGATCCAATCCCACAATGATCCAGTGCAAAATGCAATAACCGAAACCAATCATGAAGGATACAGAAGTGATCAGCAGCTTCCTAATGGCCTTGATGTTATTGGGCCAACCTCATTATCCATCTATCTCCATTAATCCACTCCACTCAGGCGCACGTTACTCTCTCTACGGAGTACTCTACCGTACCCTACCCCTCCCCTCTCTCCATCATCTCCATTTCTCGTCTCTCCCCCACCCGCCCACTGACTGCAGCTGACAAAAATCTCCGCCTCCCACCACCACACCGACCGTCGAGCCTTGGCTTCGTGAGGTACTGTAACCCTGCCTGTCACAGTTCCTTCCCTGTCTCTTCCCCTCCTTTTGCTACTCCGCTTTGGGGCATAGTGGATCTCAACCCTTCCTTCCTTCCTTCCATTCCATTACAGATCCAGAGCCAGAACCAGAACCGGAACCCCAGGAAAGCAAGTGCAATGCAAACGGCTTTCACACTACACTGCACTGCCCTACATTACATACACGACACACACTACTACCGTATTGACTTCTGCATCTTCATCTGCACCTCCGACCTCTCCCGCTCCAGCCTCCAGAGTCCAGACTCATTCCTACAGTAACTAACTACTCTATCCTGCCTACTTGTCCGTCGCATTACTACCATCTACCTGCGTATGAAGTGTCTGTCTGCCATGGGCCCAACCCTAGAGGTGTGCGATTGTTGTTGACTGCTGCACCGCCCTGCGCCGTGCTGTTTGACTTGAGAAATCCCGACTGAAAGTGACGAAGAAGCCCCACACGACGACACAGGCTATGCCGACCACTGCAACTGCTACTGCTACCAGTCCAGCAGCCCAGGACCGGAAACCAGAGCAACAACGGCCCCTGCTCCCTAAGAAATGTCGATACTGTGAGAGGAGGTTTTCCAAGGCCGAGCATTTGAAGCGTCATCAGAGGTCCCGTACGTGAGAGGTGTCTTGTTGTTTCGCGCGTTGCCGGATATTGATTTGGGTGGGATTGGACAAGTCGAGATACACAACAACTAATTATCTGACCCTTAGATACTGGAGAGAGACCCTACACTTGTCCGCGATGTCAGAAGAGTTTCTCAAGAAGGTATTGCGTGTATTTATGTATCCAATTGGAGTGTGGTTACTTACTTCTCTCAGTGATGTGTTGATACGCCATCTAAAGAACCACCCCCAAATTGTCGGCGAAGAGGTGGAGAAGAGTTCATCAGAGGGGGATTTCATAGAAATCAACGGCGCACCGAATCCGAGTCAAACCCCTCTCGCATCCTCCGAAAGCAACTCAGCAACACAAAATGTGCGGAGGCAAAGTCAAGTACAGGTCGCATCACCATCAGTTATTGACCCCTCATTGGAAGACCATCTCCCTCGACCGACTTCGAACGGATTACCCTCCGGTCTAGACCACCTCGCTCTATTGGCATCACAACAGAAATGGGACAATGGAACAATGGATGCAGTTATGACGGACTCGGGGAACGCTGCCCTGCCAGAAATGAGTGCTGCTCCAAGTTGGACACTGGAAATGCCGAATAATGGACATGTCGCCCATTCAGAGGTCAATTTCGATCCTAGACCTACACAACCCGACCCAAACTTTCAGAATATTGGCCCGTCTCCAAATAATTCCTCGAGATTCAACTTTGGGGAGGATTTATACTCCGCTCGATTAAATGGCATGCAAGATCATATATCGCCGGATATGGGAGCAATGGCACCGGATGTTGCAATTATGCCACAAGATTTACAAACTTGGTTTGATCAATTTGATCTCGAATCACATCTTCACCCAGGAAACCTGCAAGATTTCGGAAGTTCTAATAGTCAGATTACTGGTGTGAGGAGGGGTTCATCTCTCACGGCGTCGGATGAACCGGCATCTGTGAGGAATCCAAGTTCTCCCAGCACTCTCATACCGAATGAACGATTTGCCAAAGTCGAGCGGTGTTGGCCAAATAGACACAGCAATCCACTTCGACTGATGCCTACCCTCTGGTGGGATGCCGTGTTGAAAGCAGAGGATAATCTCTTCTCGAACGGAAATCTGTCACCAGAGGCCATAGAACAAAATCGGCAATGTGGTTCTCGCTGGGGCCTGGATGAGGATTGTAGAGAAAGGCTGCAGAGGATGTTTGTCACTATTACAAATGTATCGAGCGACCAAACTCCACCAGCAGCATTCGGTTCGCCCGAGAACTTCTCTTCACCGTCGGAGTCCAGATCTGCGGGACAAGCACCTTCAGTCGTTAACGATGCTCCGCTATCCTCGAATTTCCCTCCAGCCGAGATATTTGACATTGGACTGGATCTTTACTTCCGCCAATTTCATCCTTTGATGCCTTTCATCCATACCCCTACTTTCTGTCCGAAGACAGCTCCGACATCTATCTTATTCATCATGTGTCTGATTGGTTTGACAATACTTCAAACGAAAGGAGCTACTGCGTTTGTGAGGCAAACATTCTCAGTGAGTCGGATTACACGGATGAACAGACTTTTACTAATTGGTCATAGAAAGCACTTGAGCAAGTATCTATTGAGCTTATGCCATCACTTTCTGGAGACCGGAGCCGGATAGATCAGATGTCTAGTTTGGCAAGCGCTGTTTTGATTCTCAACCTCACTGAAATGATGGGAGTAAGTATTTCCTGCATGTGCATGGTCAAGTATACAAAACTGACAAATGCAGCAAAAATACCAACAATCGCAATGTCAAATGTTATACGCAAACGTCATCATGGTAGGCTATTCATATCAACAAATCCAATCCCCACTGACACCCCCAGACTGCTCAAAAACACGGACTGTTTAACGCAAATGATGGTCAGCCTCTCAATGAAAGTTTCTTCGGTCAGATATCCGGTCTAGAAGCTAGATGGAAAGCATGGAGTAGGATAGAATGTGCAAAACGGTATGCTATCTCCCTACGTTTTGCACAAACCCTACTAACCCCACAGATTAATCGTCTCCTTGACTATGGTCGATACATGGTATTCAGCAATGCTCCACACAAGTCCCATCATGAGAACAGAAGACATCCAAGTAATCCTCCCCTGCGACACAGCACTTTTTCAAGCCACAACCGCACATAAATGGGCACATCTCGCTGCTACCCGTCATCAAATGTGCATGCCAATGGTCTCTCTCTCTGGCGACATACTCACACTTCCCGAACTAAACAACACTCTCGAACCGCTCGCTATGCACGGTATCCTCAGTATGATCCGTCTTCGCATCTCGCATGATTTCCACCGCTTGTTATCAGGCTGTCATCGCCGCGCAGACGAGCAATACTTCGTCCCAGCCCTAACATATGACTTGGACCCACGAGCCAAACAGACAAAATCACTTGTTATCCACGTCATGAAATCATACGGTCCGCTATTCACATCTATGAATCCAAATTGTATGGTTCTGTGGCACAATACATGCATCATGCTCACATCTGACATTCGATTGTTTGAAACGGGAGCAGGATGTGAAGGTGCACCAGCTGCGAGACAAGCACTGGATGATATTGCCATCTGGACTCAGACACCCAGTGCAAGGCGAGCATGTTTACATGCTGCGCAGACATTCAAGTTGATGTCAAATCGGCGAGCATCTGATGGTGATCCTTTCCATGCTTCAACCGGGTTGTTCATCTCTGCGCTTATTCTAGGATTGTACGTGTTTATGGTTCCGCCTGAGGCGGATACTGGGGTTGGAAATCCCGGGTCTGCATCTACATCAGGATTCGATCTTGTCGATGATGTGGATTGGACTGTTGTTGGTGGCGAGGGACTCGGTTCTATTTCCGCTGAACAAATCAACTCCGGTTCCAACATCAACAACATGAACGGCCATGAACGCCAATCAAGCACCTACTGATGACGGAGCCGTCAATTTCATCCGCCATGGCGGTGGTATATGTTTCGATGGCGTCATTCACAGACCGGGGTATGAGGCTGCGAGGAGGATATTGCTGGATTATGCGCGTCTGCTGGAGGATATTGGACGCTGGAGGGTGAGGATTAGTCAGTACAGTAAGGTGTTGAGGATTATGAGTGATGCTCTTGTGGATGTTGAGATGGGTGGTGGATGAGTAGTGGATGGGGTTATTAGGGGAGAGGGGAAATTTGGAAATGGGGCTGTTTATGAGTATTATGTTTATTGGGTTCATGTTGTACGATAGTTAGCTGGCGTATATATCATTAGGTTGATGATTAGGGATTCGGGACTTGGGGATTTGGATAGGGGGTTGCAAAAATCTAGGTTTCTTCTTTGATGTCTAATTACAGTTCATAATTTGAGATTTTTTTGATTGTTGTTTTTTTATTTTAATTTGAGGTCTTGAGTGATATTGTTTTCTGGGGTTTTGGAGTTCCCTTTGAGGGTTGCGTGGAGTATTTGGGTGGGTAAGGTAAGGTAAGGTAAGGTAGAGAGAGATAGAGAGAAGGGGAGTGGGAGAAGGAGGAGATGAAATGCATATCAAGTGATAAATATTTCCTGCTGTTGTTTATTACTTACGTATCAAGCTACAAATTCAAAACAGCTTTAGGGGGGGGGGGGGGGGGGGGGGGGGGTTCTTCTTTTCTTTTCTTTTCTTTTCTCATTATGAATAGACTTAGCTGTAAGTGAAGGAAGGTATGATGGGGGTTATGAATTGATATTGCTTATCCGATACCCTTTTTTGGGGGGTCGAAGTAAGTGGATGGAACCACCAAGTAGGTGAATGGATAGATGAGTCTGAATACTCATATATGTATGTGTATGCCATCCGTGATAATTAACATAAAAGCTGCCAGCTTGTAACTAACGGACGACGAAATAGTAATGGAAACCCATCCCACAGCATGACAAATACAAATTTAACAAGAAGATGAGTGAAGGAGTGGGTGGGTGTGTGTATCCGAACATGGCTAAAATAAAAAAAATCATTTCCAATCTGGTTACAAGTAAATAAATAGGTAGACGAGAAAAGGGATCGGGATACAAAGTAGTGACGACCAGAAGTGAGAGAAATTTCCCTCCGATAATGTATCATCCATCCATCTTCAACCTCAACACAACACAACACAACACAACACAGCTGACACCTAAATAACCTTCAACACAAAATCAACATCAACATCACTGTCAAAATCCACAAAGAGAACTAAAGACTAAACACCCAAAACCACAACACACAAACAAAAACGTAACAAAGCCATGTATGTAATGTAACACCATTCACTACACGAACCGCCCAATCTTCGGATCATGGTAATACTCGACCCTCTCCCTCATGGCGGCTTTGTCATCCTTGACACGCTGCAGGAGCTCTTTGATGTTGGGGTAGGTGGAGAATTTATCCTACACACGCAAAATATTAGTTTGTTGTGTTGTATGAAACTATGTTGCGCGAGATTTTTGGACTTTCTGGTTTTTCGAGGGGGGGAGGGGTATTTGGAGTTCTGAAGTGTGGATGGACATGGGGAGATGGCGAACAGGGAAGAGAGGGAGAAAATGAGGGAGAAGGGAAAAGAGGACGTACAGGCAACCTATCCCAAGCTCGTGGATCAGTACCGTCCACGTGCATAGTTCCGCATCCGGTGCGCGCCCATTCGGTGAAGAGGAATGTGCGGGAGGATTCGATCATTATTGTCATTTGATCTATTTTTGTTATGGTTAGGAAAGGGGTTTGGTGGGGAGAGAAGGAGGGGAGGGGAGGGTGGGAGGGTGTGGAATCGGTGATGGGTCAAAGGAGAGGGTGAGAGGATGGTGGGAAAGGCCGGGGAAGGGAGGGGAGGGAGAAATGGGAAGGGACGTACTCTCGAGGATCTTTCGGGGCTCGCTCTTTTGGATCTTCATCTCGTTTACGTAGCCTTCGTTGTTACCTCCTATTGGGGGTTGGGAGAGTCAGTTTAGTTTTAAAGATCGCTTAAGGAAAGCAAGGTAAACACCTATATCACCAAACAGAAGAAAAAGAGTATCAGAGGAAGCAAGCAGGCAAGGCAAGTCAACGGCTTGCTCGCTTCATTACCTCTTGAAGAGATCAAAGATCAAGGGAAATATCAGGAGAGTAATAAAAGACAATGAACTAAACCTAAGATTCAAGAAAAAGAGAAAAGAGAAAAACCAACTAACCATGCGGCGTGTGCCCCCCCTCAAAGCTCCCCCCACCCGGTTTAAAATCATCACTCCTTCCCAGTCCATTGCCATACAAACAAGCGAGGAACTCGCTCGCAGAGTTACGATGGAAGTACGGCAGGCGGAAAGTGTTTGCTGCGGCGTCCCAGCGGGGACCGAACCAGAGGAAGTCGCAGAGTGGGACATGGGGGAAGGACGATTTGGCTGTTAGCACGGTGTTGATGCTAGGGTCGGTATGGTCGATTGAGGTGCTGTTTTGGGAGGAGAATTTTGTGAGGGTCGTACTGGGAGGGAGGTTAGTTGATGGAGTTCTAAGGGGAAGGGGATAAGCATGGGAGGAGAGCGGAGGGATGACCCCCTGAACATCTCGCTAAAGCTCACAATCTCTATCAAAGGAAAGCAAATCAACCAAAACAGCAAAAGTCCCAACTTACCTTATAAGGCACAACATTCCCATGCCAAGCAACAAGATCAAACGGACTATGATCCTGCCCAATAGCCTCCAGTTTCCCATTCAATTTACACACAATTTCCCAATCCGTCTTCAGTTCATCAATATCATCAATATGTGCCACAGGAACGAGAAAATCCCTCGGATTCGCGAGTCCATGTCCCCCAATCGGTCCCAAATCCGGTAGCTCCCACGACGAGCCCCAGATCTCAGTGATATACCCTCTTGCAGCAGTTGTGCCTTCAGGTAAGCGCACGAGAAACCGCACGCCGCGGGGGATGACGAAGATCTCCCCGGGTTGCACGAAGAGGAGACCCATCTCTGTCTGGATGTCGAGATTGCCTTCTTGTGGGCAGATCAGCATGTCGCCGTCTGTGTTGCAGAAGGCGCGGCGGGACATGCTGCTGTTGAGGGTGTAGATTGAGAGGGCGATGCCTTCTTTTAGATTGGGGTCGCCCGAGCCGCAGAGGGTGTGGAGACCGTCTATGAAATCTGTGGGGGTTGTTGAGGGGGGGACTGGAGGTGTTAGAAGGATTTGTGAAGGTAGTGAGATGTTTGGGGTGGGAGAAGGAGAGACTGGACTTACTGGGAAAGGGTGTCCATTCTACTTGTTGTGGGAGAGTGGCGATCTTAGGATTGAGAGAGAGGAAACAACTTTCTATTGTTGCACTTGACTTGAACTCATGGTAACCATCTGTTTTATTCTATCAGCATCTATTCAATACTCCCATATACCTATCCACCCCCACTCCAACCAGGAAGAGGTTTAGTAAAGAAAGTGAAGACTTACTGTGTGCAGCAGCTGGTCGAACTCGGTACATGTACGTGCTCTTATTTTCTTGTCTTGGAGCTGCAAAGGCAGAGTAGGTTATGCCTTCTGTGTAAAGTCCGAATCGAACTTCTTGTGGATTGTTCTGGCCTGCTGGGAGAGTTCCTGGAATGACTTCTGACTGGTATTGATATTAGCTCTATATATTCAAACTTCATCAAGTCCAAAGATCTTCCGAGTGCAGAAGGAGAGATAGATTCTGTCTAGCTTACCTGAAATCGATTCCCAAATCCAGCCATGTACTCATATGGATCATTTTCTCTCGTCGGCTTGCTCCGTTGCAAATCCGTGTAGTGAAAGGTAGCACGAGGATCCGTGAGGGGTTCGCGTGGGAGCAAGACATAACTTTCTTCTGAAGCGGTCGACATCGTTCTTGATACTTCGCCCATTCGTCTCGCTTCCCTCCAGGAGGACTCTTGGAGTTTGATTTCGAAGTCGAAAGGATCAACACAGAAAGTTGGGAAAGATCAGGAAATAAATGACTGATGAAGTCTAATAGCTTTGGCAACTGAGCTATGAGCTACAGGATATCAAAATCTTAGTGTTCCTCTTTCCTGTTTAGAGAAATATACCCTCACTGCTTAGTCGATACCTGTCGAGCTTGCCCGCTAGTGGCTTCATATAGGGTGGTGGGGCAAGGGCATGGCTGCTTTGGCTGGGCTGGTTGCTTTGTGGGGTAGGCACCGCACCAGGCAGGAAGGGCAGGGGGATTGGGGGCATTTGCGGTAGTCTAAAGTAAGCGGTACTATTATCCAGCCCCACGGCAACAGGACTCGAGAGTTTGACGTAACCGGAAAGCCGGCATGATGAATGTGTCTTCGGATGTCTGATCTGTTCTCGTACTGTAGGTCCCCTTTGGCTTTTGGTGGGGAGAAGCTGGTGAGGTGGACGCGTGGATTTATTTGGATGATGGAGATCATTGGTGGGGAGAGTTGGGGTAATTAGGGCTATGGTCCTGGGGAGGACTTTTGCCAGATGTAGAGGTTAGGACATGTGATTTGGATATTGGGATTTTGAGATGGCAGGGAAATAGGTGAAAGATTGCTCTGTGGCGTTTATTCGGTAGTGAGACAAGGCAGATAGATAATCAGATGGAGGTTTGTTTATTATTATGTTCTAAGAGCCAAGACATCATCAACCATCTGCTGGGAAGCTCCAAGGTAGTTGAATGGGTCGCAAAGAGCTTTCAGCTTCTCCTCGTCCAATGAATCGGTGACAGCTTTCTTCTTCACCAAGCAATCGAAAAGTGTCCCTGCTCCTTCAATGGACTCCTTGCAAGCTTCATATACCACATCATGAGCTTTCCCTCTCCCTAGATATGGAGCAAGTCCCATCATAACTGCCTCTCCTACAATGAGACCTTGTGTAGATCTCAGATTCTTCCCCATCTGCTCGGTGTTGACCACCAAACCACTCAGCGCGAAATCAGCCTGATGCAAAGCACCAACTGCAATAACAAAACTCTCAGGAATAGCCACCCATTCGAGATGCCAAGGACCAGAAGCCCGTTCGAAATCAGAAACCATGCCATCTAACACCAGGCTAGCATTCGACCTGAGGATCTTTGACGCCGCGAGAATAACTTCGCTGGAGATGGGATTCCGCTTCTGCGGCATGGTGGAGGAAGCTCCGCGATGAGGAACGAAAGGCTCAGAGACCTCGCCGAGCTCGTTCGAGGACATGATGATCAGATCAAGAGCTAGCTTTCCGAGAGAACCTCCTACGAGAGCGAGGAAGTTGACGATTTCGGCTACCCCGTCGCGGGCTACGTGCCATGTTATTGAAGGGTTGACGAGATCCAACTCTTTGGCGAGCTGTTTCCTCACTCTGAGTCCGTCATCACCACTTCCCAAAGAAGCAAGTGTGCCTGCCGCACCCCCGTACTGAACAAGAAGAGCCCTAGGCCGTAATTGTTTCAAGCGCTCCTGATGTCTCTGTAAACTCGACAGCCAAACAGCGCATTTATATCCAAAAGTGACCGGAAGAGCATGTTGCAGATGCGTCCGGCCAGCCATAGGCGTATCCTTATACTTCTCTGCCAAAACCTCCAGACTCTTACTCACATCCCCTAACAACCTCTCCACGATATCCAGACCAGTTTTTCATCTGCAGCACACTAGCGATATCCATGATATCCTGCGTCGTAGCTCCCCAGTGCACATACCGGCCTGCTTCCTCGTCACACATGGCAGCCAATTGCGTGACGAGTGGTAGGATGGGATAGCCTACGATTTCGGTCTCGCGTGCCAGTTTTTCGAGGTCCAGTTTGGAGCTGAGAGCGCTGGATGTTATGGATGAGCCGATGTGTGAGGGGATTACGCCGCATTGTGATTGTGCGCGCGCGAGGGCTGTTTCGGCGTCGATACAGCGGTTTATGTAGGCATTATCATCGAACACCTAGTTATGTTCGTTAGAAATCGAACGATGAAATAACATGAGTTGAGTTTGGAGTTCCGAGTTTTGGATGAGATGTCTCCCCCCCCCCCCCCCTTCTTTTTTATTTTGAGGACGTACCTTTCGAATCTCTTCTGTTCCGAATAGAGAGCGGAAGATGCTCGAATCGATTGCACTGACTGAACCCATGTTTCTCCGGATGTTTATTTTTGAGATTACAGAGATCTTTGGTCTGGAAAGGGCAATGCGGAGGAAGGCTCGAGATGCAAGCATGGTGGTTGTGCTTTGTTGTCGTCCGAGATCGGGATGAGGGGGTTGGAAAGATGGGATGGGACTGAGATCTACCCAGTAATGCTCAAATCAGACGATTGGAAGTGGTTACAGTTGCATTGAAGGTGGGATGCATTCGACCTTCAATATCCGCTTCAATAAATTTCACGATCAACAATCCACGGCAGCAACATCCCTTGACAGCTTCACGATAGTAAGAATTTGCTTGAGAGAGCTTTGGAGAATAATGTGGGAGTGTGTGTGGGGCTGTAGGTGATGGTGGTCCAGGGCAGAAGCTCCCCTGAAGCTGCCAATGCGGGGAGGGCAAAGCGCTAAGGAGGATGAGGGAAGGTACCCGTTAGTGTGGGGGAGTCCCCGAAGCCACCGGAATTGGTCCCTAGAGGGGAGTGGAAGGCCTGTAGATCTAGCCGAATGTCAATTTGGTGATGTGGGCAACCCAGAGGTGGCAGCAGCCCACATCACTTCAACGTTGTGAAGTGCAGAGAAGCTATATAGAATTGTGACTTTTAAATTTAGAGTTCCGGTACTTGAAGCTTCATTAAAGATACGAGAAAGATATGCTCATCAAGTAATGCACGATAATTTCTACCTGAGCTGTGACGGATGCATTTGACTTATTGAAAGTTCAACATGTCTTGATGTACAAGTCCAATGCATTTGCGATAGAACGCTCAAAGAACTTTAAAGATAGAGTGGCAAGTTTTGAGTTGGTATCTCTGTGGCCAATAATTCCTAGCATGAAGACGTATTCTATTCCCGAATAAACAATGAGGCCACACCAAGTCCAGTACTTTAGGTGTCAGCAAGTAGGTTCAACCAACGAACAAAATTTGACGTACCTTGCACACATGCTAATAACCCCAGTCTCCTTATCCCTCCTCTGTAACTCATTAAACAACGTAGCAGCTTGTCTTGCCCCCGTCGCCGCAGTAGGATGTCCAAGGGCAATCGCCCCACCATTCGGATTGACCTTTTCCATGTCCAATCCTAACTTCTGAATACAGTAGAGACTCTGACTGGCAAATGCTTCATTAAGCTCGAAGACATCGACGTCTTTCAATTCGATGCCTGTGTATTTAAAAAGAGCAGGTATGGCGAAGATGGGTGAGATTCCCATCTCGTCTGGTGCACAACCCGATACTTTCGTGCCGACGAACCTCCCAAGTGGTTTGAGACCTCGTTCTTCGGCCCAAGAACGTCGGGCTAGGATTGTTGCTGATGCACCGTCTGACATTTGTGACCTTGAGACATGTTAGTCATGTTCAATCATTTGCTGAACTTCAAGAGAAGAGGACACCACTTACGAATTCCCAGCCGTACTCCCCCCATCCGGTTTAAAGACCGGTTTCAAAGCCGAGAGTTTCTCTAATGTCAACCCACTTCTAATCCCATCATCCCTCGCAACAGTCGTAACGCTCTCCTCTCCTGTCTCAGTATTCTTCGTCGTGATTGTAATCGGCACGATCTCTTTGTCAAAATGCCCACTTTCCCTAGCTTCTAAAGCTCGCCTGTGACTTTCCAGCGCGAACTCATCCTGTTCTTTCCTTCCAATACCATATCTTTCCGCTACATTCTCACTCGTAATTCCCATAGGCATGAGGCAATCCCTCGCATCTTTCGCAGGCGAATTTCTCAAATGTGGAGAAACATCCTGCGGTACACCTCTCGATCCGTAATTCCTCGACATGCTCTCCACACCACCTGCTAAAGCTACGTCAATCTGTCCTACCATGATAGCATGTGAGAGATGCGTGATGGCCTGGAGACTGCTAGAGCATTGTCTATTGACCGTATGGAAAGTAGTTGAATTCGGGAACCCAGCGTGGTTCAGACACATGCGTCCAGTTTTTGCGAATCCGAGTTCGGCGAGGACGTTGCCGATGAGGACGTCGTTTACATCGCCGGGTTGGATGTTGGCTCTTCTGACGGATTCGCTCATGACCTTGCCATTTTCTTTAGTAAAAGGTAGTAAGTATGTATTTTTGGGGGGGAGGAGAATTACAGGTCCTAGCATATCTTCTGGCCACGCATCTTTAAAGCCTCCTTTGAAAGCCCGTGTTACTGGACTTCGAACCGCTGCTAAAATAACAACATCGTTGCCAGTTTTCTGCGAGAGTTTCCTCGCTGCTGTTCGTAGTCCCGCCATCTTGACCCAAACACATAAACGAATATATAGAGAAGTATAAAATGAAAGTAAGATCCGTGATCGGCTTCATAGCCAGAATTTGACTGAAGCTCTCACTCATGCGGTCACAGTGAAGATGACCAATGAGAGTCAGGGGTTCGGTAAAGGAGGGTTGTCACGGGGTGGGGCAATTCCTACCCCACATCTTGGGGAAGGGGGAGCGGCAGACGGCTGAAGATTTATCAGCCTTATTCCGAGAGAGAGAGAGAGAGCGAGGGAGGTCGTGAGATATCAAGAAGCGTCACTGACTATAACATTCAGATCAATCAGTCTTGTAACCTCCAATTCAAATCATCATGTCGTTCTTTGCAAACCAAGGAGGTCAGGTCGACAGTTCGCTTGTGGGATGCTACCCCGCTTCACCTGTGAAGTTCATGATTTATGGACGAGGTAAGCTCCCAACTCCTATTCAACCATCTGTTATTTGGATTAATAGTATATAGGAACTGCAAAGAAGCTGGATGAGGTTATAGCGAAACTTGGAGCTTCAAAAGCATTCATCATTACGGGACAATCTTTGAGTACGAGAACGCCTGTGATCAAAGATGCTGAGGCGAGTTTGGGGAAGGCTCATGTGGGAACCTTCAATAAGATTGGACAGCATGCGTATGTATACATAAGAAATCTCTATTTTGAAGAGTTTAATAGCTGATTTCGGGAATTTCAGACCCATTGGAGCGATCCGTGAAGCAACAGAGCTTGTCAAGAAATCTGGAGCCGATGTACTCATCTCTATTGGTGGAGGCTCTCCAATTGACAGTGCCAAAGCAATTGCATACCAGATCCATGAAGATACTGGGAAATGGATACCGAGCATTGCTGTTCCCACTACATTGAGTGTAGCGGAAACGACACAGAATGCTGGCTTCACCACCGAGGACAAGAAGAAGATTGCTGTGAGCGATCCGGAGCTGGTTCCCAAAGGTACGAATATCTACAACCGAAAAAGAGAAAAGGGAAAGTGAGAAGAACTTTCTGATTGTTTTTTAGTTGTGGTGTATGACGGCGATCTTGCGCTGTATACACCAACAAATCTCTGGACAAGCACAGGAGTACGTCTCCACCTCCACTTCGAAATCAAAACCCCCTGACTGACCGAACCTCAGATCCGCGCCCTCGACCACGCAGTAGAACTCCTCTATCACCCTCTCGCAGCCGAGGTCCCCACCAAACGCCTCGCACTCGAAGCAATCCGCGATCTCTTCACCTACCTCCCCAAGTCAAAAACCAACCCCGAAGACGTCGACGTGCGTCAAAAGCTCTTCCTCGCATGCTACGCGGCGCTCTTCCCCTTCCTATACACAGGCGGTGTGGGACTCAGTCATAGTATCGGTCATGCGCTTGGAGCTACTTATAACATTCCGCATGGGATTACGAGCTGTTTGACTCTTGCGCCCGTTGTGGCGTTGAAGGCGAAGACGAAACCGGACGAGGCGAGGATGATTGCGAGGGTAATTCCATATATCGGGAAGACGAGTGAGGGTAGTGATGAGAAGGATTCGTTGGTTGTCAGTCAGGCTATTGCGGGGTTAGTGGAGGTTTTGGGACATAAGACGAGTTTGACGGAGGTATGTTTTTGATTACCTTTGTGGGTTGGAAGGGATGTGATGTAATGCTGATGGTTTTGCAGTATAAGGTCCCGCCTGGAGAGGAGGAGCCGATTGCGTTGCATGCTCTGGTTGGTGGCAAGGAGCATCCTGATTTTGAGAATTGTAAGTGGGACAGACCGATTTGTCCTGACGAAGTCTGCTAACATGCAATAGTGATTAATATCGTCCACAATTTGTACTGAGTCGAGGATGTTGTTGGGAGAGAAGATGTTTGCTACCATTGAGAGAGTAATTGTATGTTAATGGCAACCTAAATGAGTAAAAAATGGAAAAACTTTGCCTGAATCGATTTACTCAATCCTCCAAACGCTTAAAAAATAACATCTTCAACGGAAATAAATGAGTTTACTGTCCAGACGTTTCAACCCATGCTCCAGCACCAACCAACTACTAGAAACTTCTTCTGCAATCATAACACAACGCACATGACGAACAATTTTGAGTGGTTTCAGTATGTTTTCCAAATGCTTCTAAGCAGAATCTATTCAGGCATCGTCTTAAAATCCTCCGCAACCTTGAACGGTGCCTCAGTCTTCGCCTTAACATCCTCCACAGTCACACCATCCGCAACTTCAATCAACGTCAAGCCCTTCTTGGGATCTACATCAAAGACAGCAAGTTCCGTGATAATTCTCGAAACGCATTTTTGACCCGTCAGCGGAAATGTGCATTCTAATTCTCAAGTCAGTTAATGGTTCGGCTATTTCAGGGGGATGGGAAAGATAGGAGAGACTTACGCTTGAGGATTTTGGGGTTGCCTTTCTTGTCGACGTGGTCCTGTTTGTTGTTAGTATTGATTTGCATCCATTGAAAGGTGGGTGACTTACCATGGTGACAACGACTTTTGTCTTTTCGGGGTTGGCGACGAGATCCATCGCTCCACCGATACCCTTGACTTTTCCAGGGAGCATGAAGTTTGCAAGATCTGATTCACATTGTCAGCTCACCTGCCATGAGAAACGATTTTTGATTGAGGCAGCACTTACCTCCATACATGCCAACCTGCAGCGCACCAAGCATAGTCAAATCGACCCTCCCAGCGCGAATCATCCCAAAACTCTCATGGCTTCCAAACAGCGACGCACCAGGCGCAAGCGTAACCGTCTCCTTTCCAGGGTTAATCAGATCCGGATCTTCCTTGCCAGGTTCGGGGTAGCCTCCCATACCGAGAATGCCGTTTTCGGATTGTAGGACGACTTCGATGCCGGGTTCGAGGAAGGCGGGTGTGATGAGTGGCATGCCGATACCGAGATTGACGACCATGCCGTCTGTGAATTCTTTGGCTGCACGTTTGATGATGCGTTCACGGCTTGTTGTGCTTGACGTGCCGACTTTGTCTTCTCAGTTTGTTTTGTTTTATTTTGAAAAAGAAAAAGAAAGGGAAACAAAAGAGGCGGAAACGAAACTTAAAGAGAGAGGAAGAAAACTGACCAGCATCCTTAACATCCTCCTTCTTCTTCTTAAAAGTCAATTTCTCAATCTTCTTCTCCTCCGTACTCCGAATGACTTTCGTCACATACACACCCTGCAGATGTACATTCTCTGGGGCAATCTCCCCAACCTCGACGATCTCATCTGCTTCCACTAGAGTGATCTTGGCATTCTTGCCCATCGCCTCGTTGAAGTTATTCTGTGCGAGTCGGAACGTACAGTTCCCCATCCGATCTGCCTTGTGGACTTTGACGAAGGCGTAGTCCCCGAAGATGGCTTCTTCCATGACGTAGGATTTGCCATTGAATTCGCGTGTTTCTTTGGGTTTGGACATCACGGCTACGGTTCCGTCTGAGTTATACTGGACGGGGAGTTCGCCAGTTTGGACTTTTGTTTTCTTGGAGTTAGTAGTAAAACTCCAAATTCGGGAATGAAAAGTATAGGAGAAGGCACATACCAATTGTACCATAAGCAGCAGGCGTGTAGAAAGCAGGTACACCGGCAGCGCCCGCAGCGCACTTCTCAGCCATCGTCCCTTGGGGTGTGAGTTCGAGAGCTAAGTCTCCTGAAATGTACATTTTCTCAAACGCTTTGTTTTCGCCGATGAAAGAAGCTATCATCTTGCTTATCTGTCTCGTTTCCAGTAATTGTCCTATAGATATATACAATCAACAATTTTCTTTCCTTCCCTTTTCTGTTTCTTTTTGGTATTGGTGGTGGTAAGCAAGGAGGTACACACCAAGTCCGACTCCAGGCATGCCAGCATTATTCGACACCACCGTGAAATCCTGCAGATCTTTTCGATCTCTCAGGGCATTTATGAGGGAATTCGGAACTCCAGAGAATCCAAATCCGCCAACTAGTAAAGTGGTGCTTCCTTTCATGTCTTTGATTGCATCTTGAGCCGAGTCGCAGATCTTGTTGATAGCTCGCCTTGCAGTAGACGAAGAGAAGTCCCTGCGTGAACGAGGTATCCTCGTAACTAGTAATCGTGTATGCTTCATTTTAGGATGTTGTGCTGGAATTGCTCTACGTGGAGAACAATAGAATTATGGAAACCTTTTTCTTTACGATTGTTGAGAATCATGTTCGTTTCTGCTGAATGTGATACAATGGTAGCTGTAGCTCCCACTACAGCCCCACCAGAGCCTGAGTGAGTAAGTGAGTGCCGGGAGCTGGAGGAAGGCCGATCGCGGGGCAATGTTTACAGGGGCTTCAGGTACCATTCCGGTGGTCGCTGATTCGGGATTGTGCGGGTGCGGGGTAAAACCTCCTGGCGGTACCTGGCAATTGGGGGTGGGGCTTGTATCATTGGACGGAATCAGTAGTGGGGGTGACGATGTTCAAGCTCGGCTCAGATGAGATGACGCTGTCACTGTCAAATAGCATAGGGAAATTCAAAATAATCCCAACGCTCAACGTTCAGACTGTCCGAGTCAGTGAGTGCTGAGAAAGGGTGTGGGAAGGAAAGTCAGTCAGCATGGCTCTCAATCACAAAACTCTTGGCCGGATGCGGGGTCGAGTCTCGGATAATGGAAAGACAGTACAGTATCGCGGCATCAAATATGCAGATATACCCGGACGATGGCAAGACCCGGTACTGCTGGACGGACCGTTACGAGTAGATGAAGACGGGAGAGAGTACGATGCTACGAGACATGGGCCTTCGTGTCCTCAACATGCAGGTGGTCATGCGTTTGATCTTTCCCTTGTTGGGGATGTGAGTCTCGGGAATGAATATACGGAGACTTCTGAGTTCGAGTGTCTTAATCTGGTTGTTACGGTTCCGAAAGGAGTGAAACCTGGGGATGGACTTCCTGTTTTCGTTTGGTAGGTGTCCTATTCGGGCTTGTGTGACTTGAGACTGATGATTGGTAGGGTACATGGGTTTGTTTGGTCTTTCCTGGTTAGGATTTAGGCTCATGTGGAATAGAGGAGGGTTCAGTGTTGGAAGTAGCTGCTGGCCTCAGTACGGTACGTATCTACCTAAGTATTGTCCCATTATAATGCCCTGATGGCTGACTCATATCAAGATCTCGAGAGGTTCGTAAACACATCTATTGACATCGGAAGACCAGTCATCGGAGTTTCGATAAAGTGAGTATCATTACTCCATTCAACGGAATAGCTTATTGAGTTTTGAGTTACCGCCTGGGTATTTTCGGATTCTTAGCTTCAGACGAATTGAACACAAAGGGAAATTATGGACTGAAAGATCAAGCATGCGCATTCCAGTGGGTATGGCACATCCCTACAATCACCAACCTACACTTTTTAACATCGACACCAGGTCCAGAAAAACATCGCCAGCTTTGGAGGTGACCCGAAAAGAATAACAGGAGCTGGCGAGTCCGCTGGAGCAAGTACGAGTTCCAATTACCTTGAACGTAACGTATTGTTTTGACTAACAGTTCAAAGTTTGCATATCAACACTACTACTAACCAACTCCCCTCCACTATTCAACCAAGCAATAGTCATGTCCGGCGAAAGCACCCTTCGTAAAGCTCGCAGGATAAGATGGCAGAATACCCACTATGCAGCCAATACCTCGCTTCTAGGTCTCGAAAACTTGACTGCAGAGGAAAGGAAAAGAGCTATGTATGAGATGAGCGCAGACGAGATGGTTCAAAAGCTGCCGATGTTCCAGAATTGGAGCCCGTGTTTAGATGGGAGTTTTATTGCCGAGGAAGTACATCTGGGGATGTTATCTAGTTGCAAGGGAGAGGCTGGGAGGCCGAAATGGTGTGAGAAGCTGCTGATTGGGGATGTGGGTCAAGATGTAAGTTGTTCACTTTTTCGAGATTGCGATGATTCTGACAGAAATAGGGAACGGTTCTCAAAGCTCGAATTATGGACAATCCCAACATCATGGCAAGGTTGCACGATTCCCTTGCAGCATCTTGTCATCTAGAAGAAAGTAAACGATTACTAGATTCTTACGGCCTCTCTGGAAACCCAAGTCCAGAAATTCAGTACGCTGGATTGCAGCAACTGTGTTCAGATCTGAGGTTTTATTTCCCCGTTCTGAAAACTGTGGAAGGTTGGCCAAATGAGAAGTGTTTCCGGTATCACTTCCACCAGGTAAGCGAGATCCTTTCTTAGCGAAGTTTCGACTATCACTTACACGCATCAGCAAAACCCCGTTGATGGTATGTATAAAGACCTCGCATCTCATGAGCTGGATGTAGCGTATTTACTACAGAACTTCCCTGGACACTTAGACGCTCAGCACAAGAGACTTGGTAAGGAAATGGCAGCTGTGTGGATCAACTTCACGTATGGCCATGGTTGGGATAAGGAAAATGGAGATAAAGAGGTCTTGGTCGTTGGGCCTGATGAGAGGCTTAGTTGGTGGAGTGAGAGAGGATATGATGAGAAGTTCCGTGAGGGGAGGGGTAGGATGTTGCTCGAGATGGGGTGGGAGAAGTGCTGTAAATTGGGGGAGATGCTGCAGGGTGTTTGGGAAGAGAAGGAGCGGGATTCGCGATTGTGAATTCTTTATGGAATTTGTATATAGCAAGCAATGGTAGTGTATATATGCAACTAACTCGAACCAGACTTCGCTGTTAAGCTATAAATGCATTCTGCTTGGTTGAAGAATGTGGATGTGGGGCCTTCTCATGGGCCAGTAAGGAAGACAGCTAGATTGGAACCGACCGAATTACATTATTCAGATACAAGATGAATCTCTGCATTAACTCAATCTCGTCGAACACATAAAAGCTTTCCATCAAATCACTAGGTAGCTCTGCGAAAGCCCGGTTAGAGCACATCACTCATGTGGTAGCTGCCAGCAAGCCCCACATCCCAATCCGGCTGGCTCTCGGCAACCCCAGAATCTCCAACCGCTCGGCAGCGAACAGTCGGTACCTTACAGCAACACTCATTCATGCCTCTTAGAGAACAATATAGACTTCCCTCTTCCCTTTCCTATACCAAATTATCCACGTCTGTAATAGAGAGATAGATCACCATGCTGCGAAGCACTACCAGAATACGCGGGTCCACCATCTGCCGAACGGTCCAGAAGTCATTGACGGCGCGAACGTTCTCTTCTTCACCTCCTGATTCACCTAGATTACCACTTTCTGGAACGAGGATATTGGATTTGACGAGGGTTTTGGCTGGGGTATGTACAGTACCATCAATCAATCAATCGACTTCCCGTCTTAATTGAAAAGAGTGAGAAGGAGCTGATCACGTGGAACTTAGCCTTATTGTACACAAATATTGGGAGATCTTGGGTGAGGAGTTTTTCTATTAATGTTCGGGAAATAGTGGAAGGTAATTTGCTGATACATGCGGTGCTTCAGAGCGGAAGTTCTTAAAATCGAACATCCAACCAGAGGAGACGATACGCGGCAATGGGGACCACCATACGCACCACATCTCGATGGACGACCTGGACCAGGCGAAAGCGCTTACTACCTCTCAGTATAATCCCATCCTCTCTCTCTCTACATACACGTAGATATCTGTCAATACTGACCAAACCAGGTAAACCGTAACAAGAAATCCATCGGCGTCTCCTTCAAAGAAGAGAAAGGCGCTGCTCTGATCCGCGAACTGGCTTTGAAAGCCGATGTCTTCGTGGAGAATTACCTGCCTGGGACGTTGAAGAAATATGGTCTTGATTTCAAGACGTTGAGTGAGGCGAATCCGAAGTTGATCTATGCGAGTGTGACGGGCTATGGGCAGACGGGTCCGTATAGCAATCGTGCTGGGTATGATGTTATGGTTGAAGCGTAAGTTACTCTAATGAGACGAGGTGAGATGAGGTTGGTGATGGTGTTGACGTGAAGTTAGAGAGATGGGGTTGATGCACATTACGGGCACACGTGATGGACCTCCTGTTAAAGTTGGTTGTGCTGTGACTGATTTGACGACGGGACTGTATACTGCGAATAGTATCATGGCTGCGTTACTTGGCCGTGCAAAGACCGGCGAGGGGCAACATCTAGATGTTTGTCTGAGTGATTGCCAAGTTGCGACGCTGTCGAATATGGCGGAGTCTGTTTTGATCTCCGGGAAGAGGGATACGGGACGTTGGGGGACATCACATCGTGAGATCTCTGAATTCCCTTCCATTCCCGTGGTTGTTGACTTTGAAGCAGCATCCGTGGTACCGTACCGCTCATTCAAGACTTCGGACGGCGATATTCTTTTCGGAGGTGGAACGGACCGACTTTTTGGCATCTTGTGTGAGGGGCTTGGTAAACCTGAATGGATTAATGACGAACGTTTCGCGGTGAACTCGTCTCGAGTAGCGAATCGGAATCTGCTGGAGCCATGGATTGAGGAGATCACTATGTCGAAGTCAACGCAGGAATGGCTTGAAATATTCGACGGGACGGGCTTACCTTATGCGAAAGTGAATGATTTGATGGATACTTTGAATCACGATCATGGTGAGGACTTTCTTCGCTCTTGGTAAGTTGATAGTGCTGACTTTCGCGCAGTGCTTGCTAGAGGGATGGTCAAGGAGATTGATCATCCGACATGTGGACCCATGAAGTTGATCAACACGCCTGTGAAGTACTCATATTCAACCCCTGGGATTAGAACACCACCGCCGACGCTGGGTCAGCATACGGATGAAGTTTTGATGGATGTTCTGAACTTCAGTAAGGAAGAGATCAAAGGCCTGCGAGCCGAAGGTGTCGTCGGCTGAATGACAGTCTGCTCTTGGTGGCACTGGTAAGGATACAAATCCGGCCACATATACAAACCGGCGCAAGGTTAAAATGTAGATCCATTCCTTCAGTGTATAATAAACACCTTTTCCTGAGTTTTGTGAATCCCTAGAACTTTCGCTAGATTTGCCCTTGTAGGAGACGACGTGATGAGCCCGTCGATGATACATTCGCCCACGAACTCGAAATGGCGAAAGTCAGGCGAATGTTTGAGAATCATGGATTGCCTCACAGCGTAATCTGCCGACGCTGTTATATTAGGATCTGCAGGCCGTGGGCGGGGCCGAAGGAGGAATGGAACGGTAGAATCTCCAAAGAAGTAGCAGATTGAGTCGCCAGGTTGGGCGGATCCTGGAACCAGTGCAAGACGACCATCTTCGAGGGCAGCGAATTTCCTTCCGTAGAGGAAATGAGGGTACAGTTTATCGTCCGAGGCATCTGTTATAGCATGAAGGAATAGGTGTCGCAGAATGTTGTCGGAACCCCGATTTAACATGAATAGTTGTCGTCTCGTAGATCGGTGGCTAAATCCGTCAAGACCATCTTCGCCGGGTAGCAAGTCTTGCCTGCCAAAAGTACTTATAATAGCCATAGCGATATCAGATCTACGCAAAGTCATGACTGGGAGTAAGATGTCAACCCAGTTGTTAGAAATAGTATTTCTTGCGGTGTAGACTTTCCCGCCAACGTCTTCATCATCTTTGGTCCAGGAACTCGCAGTCGTTCCATCGGGTGGAAATTTCATATTCGCTCTGGTACTTGTGATGACCTGCGAGACCTGACGAAGAGTACCGACAATCAAGCCCGTGACAAGGATCATGGAAGACGATGGACCTAGCCACAGCTGGTGAGGCTTTGGGTGTTCATGGTGAAAAACATTCTTAGAATTGTAACCGAGGCGGACTTGGGCAAGTTCAACGGCTTGCCTCAATCGACGATATGGATATGGAGGTGTTTTTTGCATCCAATTCGGCGCCCAGGACGGTATCTGAAGCTCTCGATCTACCGTGGTGCGCTCAACAGCTGCCTCAGCGTAGGAAAATATGCCGTAGCTTGGGCTTGGGGCTCTTGACGACAGGAGCATATGCTTCACGATGTCTACATATACCTCAGCACATGTCTTCTTATAGTCAACATTTGTTAAAGCTTGTATCTCTGGAGATGCGGCTGCTACACTGAGAATACTGGTATGGGCAAACAACATATCTCGGGGATCAAAGACTCCTTGTCCGCGTCGTGCCTCAAGTGTGGAGATGAGGAGTTCGGAGAAGGAAGCATTCCCACGCCGACCAACGTCTGAAACCAGCCTCTTCCGACCTGATCCCATCTGCAGAATTGCCTTCCAGGGCTCGACATGCTGATTCGATGCCTTCAGGTTCTCGATATTCCGGTACAACACCTCCCACCGAACACGTAGATGACCACACTGAACCCACGGATCCAGCGAGAAGATCAATTCCTGATAAACCCACACACGCTGAAACCATGCCCGAGTAAGAATGTCGTTCCAAGGTAAATCTTCGGACATCTCGATAGACTTCCAGGTCTGGGAGAATTGCAGCTCCTTCAGAATGAAATTGGTGTTTGCAGTGGGCTCTCCAAGGAAGATGATTGTGTGCGTAGCACATCGATAAACTTTCCCCATTTGTCTGACCTGATTGTTCTTTTCTTCGTCATCCGATTGATTGATGCAGATGGCATCGGCCCAAATGAGACGCTTCCTCGAAGTGTCTCGCATGTATCGCAAGGCGGAGTCAAGGTTGATTGTGATATCAACCCCGAAACCCTCGACCATGATACTTTTGGTGACCTTTGCATCTCCCCAAACGTACGAGAGAGCTGTGTAGTGGTTAATGAGATCTTCATCGTACTCTTTTAAGGTGGTGTGGATGAGAGAGCATTGGATGGTCGCCCCGAAATCGGAGTTAGGCTCCAACTCGAGCAGTCGAATACCATCGCCCTCGACGATTGGGCGGTATTGGTATCTAGTTATATCTGTCATATTGAGGCAATCGATACCTCAATAGCGCAATATGTAGTCTGACCGAAACTTCGGATGCTGTGATATTAGTGTGATGGCTGCGTAACGACTGTGGTTGGAAGCGATGTGCGATACCCCTGTATCTCACTCATCACCTGCACCGCACGTGATATTGCGAAGGGGAATATCTACATACCTGGTAGGTAGATATCCGAGTACACTTATATCACGAATTGCAGAACTAATAGAATAGTAAGAGCTGCTTTTTCAAATTCGGCGAATTATTCCTGATTTCCCAGACAGAGTTTAAGCTGTTACTCGTATCCATCGAAGCCTCGTGGCCAGTGAAGCAAGCATTGGTGTAGCAGTCGAAAGTCGTCCGAAGTTAGGTACTAAATAAGCATCTTACTTTCTTATTACACACGGCGAGCTATACTTTATAGTTGATAAAGTGATTATAAAATTTCGTAAATCAGTGGCTAAATCCGTTATAACTATCTTCACTATGCCATTTTTGGTTATTCTGCACCAAGGGATCCCGAACTGGACCCCACGAAAATAGATCCATGTTACGCCAAGATGTTAAAGATGAGGAACCCCAGCGAAGTCTAGGGAAGAAAATAGGACCTTGTTTGAGGAGTTGTCAAGAATTATTTATGATACGATAACCTTGACACGATGAAGCGTTCCTCGAGAGGACCGTTTACTTATTTGTTGATCCATACTCCACTCTTAGAATTAAAAGTCGAAGAAGGCAAACTGGCCTTTAGCCCCTGTTCCAAAAGTTGTATTTTTCATTCAGGCTGCATAGCGTTGAGTGCATGGAACGGAGCCAGACTCTGTTTATCACGTCAAGGATGCTATCTTGGAGATCGAGGTGTCTCGGCTTGATCGAAAGTCTTATAGCACTTGCATCCGCCCTTACGAAGTTATGTCTCGTAATTTTCTGACATCCTGGTGGCGCCGTGTCTATCGCATCCAAATGCACCCCGCTTGCCCCTCTCTTCCCATCTTGAGTTTATTCTAGGGTCTCATGAATTTTTTGCTCGACGAATGTCAGCCCCAGTAGATTGCAACACGTACAGAGAGACTCACAAACGAATACCTAATACCATTGTAGAAGGACCATTGCAGAAGCTTCATCTGATTATCTTCATCTTCTGTGAGCTTCGCTATCTTTTCTATCAAGTCAAGCTCGTAGTTGCTGTGAGCACACTCCATAATTTTCAGCATGCAGACTTCGAAGAAGCGTGGGTAGAAGCTTGTGCAAAGCGGCTAGTCAGCCTATTGATATGTCCCAGGAGAAGATACAAATTTGATAAACAAAATCATAAGTCCTCGTGAACTTACCAGCCGAAGACCAGTCGAGTATACCGGCCGAACCATCCGCCAGCCAGACAATATTCCGAGACGCAAGGTCCAGGTGACACAGTACCAATGGATATTTCACAAGACTTAGCTTGGAATCAACGTCCGGTAATCTGAGATTCAACCATCTCTCCACTTGCTGCACATTCTTGAAGACAGGCTTCCCATTTTCCTCCCAGAGCAGCCCACGTGATGCACCCCCTTCCAGAGGACCGGGGCGGTTGCCCTGTAGAGTCGAGAAATATTGGAGTATATGCGCAAGCCGCTCAACTTGCTCGCTACTCGGGTTTCATCTTCCCCTAGCACCTTCCCATGGATGTATTCCATCACGATATGACCCGAATCGGGCCAACCCTGCCCGTTGCTCAGAGTGAAATAATGGTACACCTGCAGGACACGAACGATGTTTCGGTCAAGGAGCTCAAACGCTCTTCTTTGATTACCGGCCTCTTCAGCCACAGCCATATCGAGATAATCTTTCGAATTCATCTGTCTTGATACATAGCCGCAAATACAGACTCGTCGTTTACTCGTTTGTTTTGGGCCCTAATTTAGCGAAGACACCCTGAAACAGAGCCAACAATTGGCACCCCGACGAAGTAAAGCCTGCGCTTAGCTTTCTTTCATCGCCCCAAACCCCCAAACTCCCCCAACAACTTCACCACCCGATCCGCCAGCTCTCCTACATTATCAACAACCTCGACCCCAAACCTCCGACAAACAATCTGTACGTTCCCCCTCTTCCAATAGCCCTTTGGACACGCAACGACCATCTTCTTGCCCCTCGCAAACAGACCCAGCTCCATCAGCGTGATGGGTGCTGGCGATGTTGGGTTGAAAAACACCGCGACTACATCAGCCGTTTCCATGGCGTCGAGCTCCCAGTTGACCTGTTCGTTGAATGGCGGGAAGTCGATCTCTTCTCTCCATGTAGAGTCCCAGTCTGCGCGATGTGGATTTAGGATCGTGACTGGAAGGTGGGAGAGTGCGGCTGTGAGTAACGATTGCCATGTTGCTGGTGGTGCATCGATGGAGCCTGAGAGGAAGACTGTTGGTTGGTCTTTAATGTAGCGGTTTGGCGCCATCACCACACGACATCGCGTAGGTGCTGGATCAAGGAGTGGAAAGGTCATTCTAATGTTTAGATATCGCGAGTGCGATGTGAATGATTTGCAAATTATATGTATGATGGTTTGAAGGAGAAAGGCAAGTTGAGAGACGCATTGCGACGATGAAGATCAGGCTACAAACAACCTCGAGCCACTAAAACACTCACGTGTGTAAAATGGGGCTGAGCACGCTGTTCGGTCTGAGGAATGGGAATATTCTCATGCTCTCAGCTGGATCGATATGCGGCACCTTCATGCTTCGTGGTAAGACGTCCCGATGGAGTGGTTCGCTCTTTCAATTGTCGGCCCAGACTGTTTTTTTTTTTTTTTTTTTTTTGACTCGGACAAGCTTTTCCGGGCGGCTACACCTCGTCCCCCTGTCCACTGACTGCTCCAAACGAAGGGAGCGTTGGCAATTTATCTTTCAAATTCATGAATGAGGTTTTTTTTTCTTTTCTCTTTTCTTGACAGGTTGGATGATTCGGTCTACGAACAATGCTTGAACCAGTCGCGAGCAGACTGTTTTTGTTTGCCTCATGTTTTTAGGATCCCCTGGTCTGTTGCTCGAAAAGCTAGCGCATTTTCCAACACTTCCTATGCTTGGTATTCTTGCGCGGTTATGTATAACAATGATTGGTTGATTAAAACCACAACAGCCAACAGTCAATCTGAACGGATGTTGGTATTTAAAAACCCCTGGATGTTTTCGGGATGCCCATGAGGCTCCTGAGACTACTCGTCACCAGTCGAAAGGGCCAGCTGAGATGTGGGTGGCACCTCATCAAGGAGGCTGATATACCTGTATTCCGACCACTTTTTGTTCTTGTTTTCGGTAGCATGGTGTTTGTGGTGTTCTCGTAGTCTGCATATAATTATTCTTGGTTTCCCAAGCATATCATAATATACACAAACCCCCGAGTCACAAGTATTGACACGCCGGTTTGTACTCCAAAATTGCTTTCATTTCTTATACTTACATCAAGAGCCTCCAAAATTCTCAGTATTATGATCCGTAAATGTCTCCAACGTACACATCCCGTACTCAGGACACCATTTGTATATCTCATCCATATGCTCCTTCTGCCAGACATTCGGCTGATGATAACCCAGCGGTTTATCATACCACATTGTCTCCACCGAGAACTTCATCGCTACCTCCGGGGTGGGGAGGTTCGACCCGCCAGGCATCTCTCGCATCTTTTTGAGAACCACTGATCCTCATAATCCACATTCCCGGCTGAGTGGTCGCCATGCCTCTCCACCTGCCAATCGTAATTCTGCACAATCTCCAAACACTTCGTACGATTCCGTATCGACAATCCGCCGTTATATCCCATCCCCAGTCCCCTAGCCTCATCCACTGGAGCACTTACAAAATCATATATGAGGAAGTCCTCGACTTTCTGAGGGGCGTTCGAGCATATGATGCTATCTGCTTGGAACATCAAGATATGTTCCGCGGGAGCCATTTGTTCCCAGAACCACAGCTTGGTGAAGAAGCCTGAAACCGCAGCATGTGTATTCAGAGTTTCCTCCGCTAGCAAGGCCCGTACATGGAACCTCCCAGCCGCTACTTCTCGTTGGAAAGGCGCGGATGTGGAGAATGCGCCGATGTTTCCCTCACTCGTGAACAAGTGTATTGGCCATTCCGGACCAAGAACCGAGGAGAAGTGTAAGATTATCGATACGAGGTTCTCGAGAGGGCGATTCTCGACTATGACTGCTGCTTTCGAAGTTGACAGGAGCGTGCTCGGCTTAGGAGGGAAATCGGTGGTTTCGGGAGTTTCTGGTTTGGCCTCGGACTGCTCCTCTGTATTCTGTGGCGGCTCTTTGCGGAAAGAGTAACCATCTGCGACGAGTCTGCGTGAGGAGAAGAGGAGGGCGATTGCGATGAGTGTTATTGCTGCTGTGATGGATATCTTCTTGTTGCTGAAGGTTGGTCTCCTCCTTCGAGAGCTTCCATTTCCAACAGCTGATTCCGACTCCGGGCTGTCATCCTGTGCCAATCTTCTCCAGCTTTGCACCATCAAACGATCTTATTCGGGGATCGTGGAAAAAAGGTGTCATGGAATTTCAAGGACCAAAAAAAATTCAGACTTGTATGAAGAAGGAATAACTGCGAGGGCTCATGGCTTCGCCCGTTCCGCTTACTTTCTTGAAATTAGGCGGAACGGGGCGAAGCCATGAGCTCTCGCAGTTAATGGAGAGCGGATGCTCCCAAGGCACGAATGGACGAAGGAAGTCTGTCAGGACTCGGGATTCAACATTTTGGCGTTGGTGTTCCACCGTGCCACCCCAGTCTTCACCCCTCAGCGCCTGTCGAAACAGGGGCTGAGCAAGCATCGCGATGATAGGAGCGCGTCATCTGCATCTACAGGGATATTTGATAAGCATAACTAAGATTTCGAGGAAACTCTCTTTCCAAAGTGGACAAGGAAATGTTTGTTGTTTGTCTATGTATCTCTACGGAGTATAAATTTTGGCGAGACAGATTCGGGCCAGCCACTTCCTTGCATTTGGAAGTGAGCAGAGGAAGCTACACGGCTGATGTTTACCGTTCGTCTGAATTGTATGAAATTCGAAACAGCTCTGGAGCAGCAAGGAAGGAAGACTTGAGTTTGAGGGCACGGATGAGTTGTTCACAGCGGACCGGGCCCAACAGCATCACGGCTAGTTGTGAAAATAGCCAAGGAAGTGTGGCCTCTTTAGATTTACCTCCTTCTTTTGGTGGTTTTAAGCGCCAGTAAGTACAAAGGCCCCGAGACCTAATTTCTAGCCGCGCATGAGTATGTCTCCCCCTATTGACCTACCAACTTCGGCCTGCTGCTCGGTCGCTTTGTTGGCGTCTGAAATTGACGCACGCCTGGAACAGGGCAGCAGGCGTCTATCTATGCGGAAAGCTCTGCATACGGTGACAAAGAAGTATTTCTCAACAAAAATCTCAAATTTTTCTTGACGTTTCTATATCGTGATCTAAATTAGGCTTGGTTTTTCAATTGTAACTTTGTCCTGATGTAGGACACAAGACTCTAGGATGAATGCAACAATGGTTAAGAGTACACTTCTGGGAGGCACAATGTGAAATTGGTTTCCTGTGAAAGGGAGTTGCGCTTCTCTGTCCAATGGGTATTTTCATTTACCGCCGCCAGTCGTGTGGTCGAGGCCCACGATGTAGGGCCTCAGTTTGGGCTGCCCAGAATAGCTCTTTCGCGTGTGCTAGACCACCATTCTGCCCCACTAGAGTTTGGCTGATTCAAGCTTTCGATGTGTTTACGTCTTTGATGCCTCTCTTGTTCCTTTCCCTTTCCATGACTTACATTTTCTTTCATTTTGACTGTCACTACTCCAGAGACTGGAGCTCTGGCCTTGTTCACCAAGGCAACCTTTTTTTCGTCAATACATCACCTCATAATTTCTAAACTAGGTCGTTGAGATCAACAGTTCTTTTGATCACGATGGATACCTCCGAGAATACTAAAGTTCTTGCGTCGAGAGCCGATGTTCAGACAAACTTGTTTCTCAACCCTCCAGAAACAAGATCCAGCGGGCCGGACAACTCTGAATGGATTCTCGGTACCACACAACATATACGCTGGTCGACAGACTTTTCCAATTTCGACTTCTTCTTGTACCAGCAGCTGGCTTGTGGGGACCACAGTTGTGTGAATGGGCCATTCCTGATAGCCGGTAAGTGGACACAGTTGGGTGGGCAAGACTCCGAACTAACCGGGCATAGAAAATCTCACCAGCGAGACGAAGACTTGGGATTGGCAGGTGACTACGGGAACTTTGACGCTGAAGCCAACCAACACATTCTTCCTTCGGATGATCGATGTGAATGACGAGAAGAATGAATTCGATTCAAGCACTCTGGACTTCACATCTTCTGGACCTGCTGGTGGTGCCAGCTCTTCCTTGAAACTCGCTTCGACAAGTACGCTGAAGCCCTCGAGCACTACAACCATTGCCAGTTCCTCGAGCGCTAGCGCCTCGCCGTCCGTCAGTCCTACGTCTGATATCCCAGTATCCAGTTCGAGTTCGTTCATTTCGGCCTCGACGACCGTCGCGGGCTCGACTCCAACGGTGGCATTCGCTACAACACCTACTGCCCAACCGGCCTCTTCCCCAGACGGCATCTCAATAGGGGCCAAGATTGGAATGATTATCGGCGCAGTATTTTTAGTTGTGATAGCCATATTCCTAGGCTGGTATCTAGGTAAACGAAGGAAAAACAAATCGACGAAATCACCATTCCACCCTTTCGAAAACCCCGCACCCACGCCTCCAGTTCAGCTTTCCGAACTCCACGTTTTCGGATGGGGAGAACAGAAGCCAATTCCACCACCTTTCACACCTCGAGAGCTATATAGGAAAGGGAAGTTTGATAACTTCACGGGTGTACGAGAACTAGATGCTTGGGATAAGCCTAGTGAGTTAGGGGATAGGAGGGGGCTGTGATTAAGTCGGGGGTCTATGAGTTGGGACCAAGGTATATCTGATTTGGAAGTTAAGCAATCGGGTGCCTTGGTTTTGCTTTTATTGTTTACTTTTCCTTTGGCTATGAGTGGTTATAGTGTCGTAAAGCTTTCACATCTTTGGATAAAAAACGGCTGCGTAATAGTTATCTCTGATCTTTAATTCTTTAGCGGTGGGATACGCAAAATACTGCCTTTTCTAAAGATAACGGGTAAAATATAAGTACTATTATATAGGGAACAAATAAGTATATGACTTTTATGCTAGGTATTTAACATTTTACATTGTGGCCGTGTATATTCACATATTTTTAAAGTTATCCTACACTTCTACCTAATCACTCGCCTAAACACGGTCTACAATTAGCGGACAAGAAACATTTAGAGGAAATAGCTAACTTATTATCTCTTTGAATTAGCTAGTAATCTCCTCATAACTATACCTATCTTTTGCAAGTCTATCATCTCCTATATTTCTATTTAGAATCGTCGCCCCCTTTACAGTAATTTTCTTAACTAAATTCTCGACACTTTAAAATATTAATAAGACCCGAGTAAGTGAAACTACAAGCGCTACGAATACTACTGCAACGACAGCTACTACTTCAGTCTGGGATAGTCTACTAAGACATCGAAAGAGTAAATAGCTTTAAGATAATAGTAAGCTAAATTCTTTTTCTTTCTTTAATCTAGTATTACCCTTTCTTTACAAAAGGACTCTTTATCAAGTCTCAATTATTAACTAGATGGGGTTTAAGAGTCATTCCAAAGACTTGCAAATGTTGCTCTTCATACATCATCTTCTTTTCTTTCGAGTCTCTTGGATGTCATGTTTTGGTTTGAGAATTTGTGTTCCTTCCCCGCTATAGGATGTTGTTGGCACATTTTCCTCTTTAGCGACATTACCTCTCTCTTAAGACCACACACCTGTTACGACCTAGGATCGTACCCCTGATATAGTCGAATAGCTGAATTGGCCTCCAACCAATTCATGTACCCTTTTGGGTCCGCTGGCCCAGTGGTAAAGCTATTCAAATACTTGGTGTGCAGGCATTCGAACCCCTGTCGTCACAACACCCTTCTTCCTCTTCCTCAAATATTGCACTAAACTCTCACTAGGCCACCTAATTGGTATAGCCCGACGTAATGGCGAAAAGAACCCTATAAAGTAAAACATAAAGTTCGACCCACAATATAGACATTTTGCACCTAAAGACTAAAGTCCCGTGCTTCTTCCTTTAATAAAGAAAAAAGAAAAAGAAGAAGCTACTAAGTACGAACTTAACTATATTAAGCTTGTCTAGGAAAGGGAAGAGAGGGGGCGTAATATAAAAATTAATATTTTAGAAGAAGAAAAACAAGAGGAAGGGAGTAAGTAACAGTGGTAATCGGGGAAGAAGTATAGCTTAAGGCGCTAGTGGAGGTAAAGCGAGGTCGGGGTCGGGCTTAAGTAATCCTTAGACTAGGAAGGATAGGAAGTGGAGAGTTATGTAAGTAGTTTTGAGCGGATGAATTGTCGTTGTGGAGTTAGTGATGCGTAGAAGTTTACTTAACGTCGAAGAGCTTTTAAATAATATAAAGTAGCTTTTCCCTTAAACTTTTAAAGCCAGTATTATATAAACATCCAGGTAGAACACATAACGCATCAATCACTTACTACTAAATACTCGAAGTTTTATTTATAAAAAAAATAATAATAAATACAATAGTAACCTTGCATGCTAGTTGCTAGTAATACTTATAAGAAGCGGATTCAAAGCGGAGATCTTTTAATACTAAGTTTTTAATCGAATATGTATAATCATTACTCCTATTTACAAGCTTCCAGCTTTTCTCCAATTCCAGTCATGTTACGTAGCAAAGATCACGTCCGTCCATCGCTTCGCTAACTTGTGTTTAACAGCCTAACAGCTTGTTATGACGTCATTTTAAGGACAAGACGTGTCGTCAGGGCATAATCCAATCTTCTTCGGCTTATTAGAGGTGACACCAGTATACCTATCGCTATACTTGGTACCTCCAGTAATGCAGCTGTCTACGAGAGAAGCTTTGTCTTTCCAGGAATTAGCAAACTATCGACTTAAAAAAGAATCGTGACTTACCTCCATAGTTAGTATTGATGCCAACAACAACTCCGCCACCTTTGGCGACGAGTCCCTCGAAGGTGGAAACTCTAGGTCCTCCATTGCCGCTTCAATTTCCACAATGGCGCATCACCTTTCCGAAGTTTTCGGCCTAAATGTATTGTATCAGCCAAGTCAAAATTGTGAAGTGGTTGGGGACACATACATAGAAATACTTGACGAAAACAATTCCTCTCCCATTAAACTGCATAATCTTATCGTCGGCATTTCTGGCACCACCACCAATAACATAGCTAGTACCGCTGGCTTGCTGAACGTCATCGCATCCTCGCAGACCTCTTCATGCCAGACATTGATAAGCGTGCAAGTGCCACGGCAGTGGACACCTTCGACCTGGTTTTTACCGATGATGACATTGGCGAGAGTGGCACCATCTTCGAGAATGAAGATCGTGTCTTGCTCGCCGGTTTCTGTCTAGCCTTGACAGACATCTGCTGAGGTTCGGTGCCAGCGTGCCATTTGCCGTCGAATACGCCGCTGATTACTGTTGCGGATGGCAGCATCGTCTCACTTATAGTGAAGGGGAACGTTGTGGTGACTTTTGTTGGGGTCACAATGCCGCCGCCACCTCCTGGAGCCTGAGTCGTGGTTGTTGCCTTGGATGTGGTGGATGTCGTGATAGTCGTAGGAGGCTTTGATGATGTTGAAGTTGTAGCTCCTGTCCAATTTTGACTAACTTTGTGAGTGGCGATCTAGCGATTGTGAGATCGACTTACCCTCCATATTGAGCATACGCTGCGACCTGTACTGCAGCTTGTGTAGACAAGATGAGTATAGCCAGACTTGCAGTAATTTGGAAACCCATTGTGAAAGTCAATTAAAGCTGGTAATTGATATGATGATGCGGTTGATGGGAACTCGAAAGCTAAAATAACGAGTTGCAAGGCCGCTCTTCTTATATACAGGGAGTGTACTACTAGAAGAAGAATTTGGAATAATGTATCTGTCTGGGAACCGGGATCTGTGGTGTTCGAAGTCCGAAAGGAGATGCATGTCTTCATTTACTTCAGAACACCACCAGGGATTAAAAGCCGCAATCGGTTTGCATTCACCTCACAGCACTCAACTAGATCAACTAATCGCACGGCAAACTGAACGGAAAATCTGGGGTAATGCTGTGGGCGAAAAGGACCCAATTATTTCCACCAGTCAACGAAGTTTCCCCAGGTCTGGGGGAATAGTTGCGGCTCAAAGCTGCCGGTATGCGAAGCCACGATCAACGTCCAAGACGGTATCCGGGAAACTATCCCGTGGCACATAAAACAGCTCAGGATGTCTCTACAGATATAAGCATACTTGAGTAGTTGTTTCTTGGCGATTCGCTTAAATGTGCAAACAATTGGAAATTCCGATTCCTTGGTGGTGTACAGTACCTTGTGTGGAGATTAAGAATGCACTACCTGAACAACATTTAATATATATATTGTCCTGTTACACATGCAAAGGAAGACGAAAACCAGTTGTCAAGCTCAAATATATTTTCGCTGCCGCATTCCGCTCTTCTGCTCCTATCGAGAACAAAATTAGGAGTCTTTGATCCACCAATCAATCTCACAGCGAAACAGCTATCAAGACTCATCCAGTCCATGACGGCTAACAGCGAAGTGTTGTGGGAGGGACGAACCCCAATCCACACAACAAGAGGGTAGCATGTAGCGAGCCACCGGAGGAGATTCTAGGCTCTGTAAATAACAGATCAATCAAATCTAAAGATGTCACATATCTGGAGAGTACGAATCGGCAAAGGAGGGGAGGGAAAAGGTTCTAATAAATAGAATATATCTGGTGTTGCGTTCTTGACGTTCTGTAGTCAAGTGTTGGCTCCTTATATGTGCGAAGGACCAGCCCAGTCATGTGACAAAAGAAATTAGCGGCTGTCCCCGCCACAGTGTCCCATTTTCTCGTCGATTCAGAAGATTAGGTTAGTGGAAAACGATCCTCTGAGCACCACCTCTCCTTTTCGTTTTTCCTTGCTCAAATACATCCTCCAAGAGCCAATTTGTGTCCCTGTCATGTTGCAAAGGACCATTTCCCAAAAGCCCCCAAGCTCAATGACTAAAAGAAGATCGGCTTTTCTCCTCGCTTCGCACGCCAATAGTTGGTTGAGTGCAGTAATTCCACACACCCCCTGACAGTCCAAGCCCACTTCTTCAAAAAAGCTTCACTGACCTCCCAACCCATAGAGTCCCACGGTTCACTCCAAACAATGAGGCCTGTTTGTTCGTGCGTAACATCACCGAACTCGACAAGATCATTACATAGTTGATCCTCGTCGTACGAGTCTCCCGCGAGCAACAAATTATCTCTCATCTTCGGCATGGGCCAAAGATCGATCCATGGATGGTGCTCGGTCGTGCGCTGTATATTTGTTGGACGGAGGGCTTGTGGACAGGACAATAACCTGTCGTTTGTGGTGGTGTTCCATGGTGAGAGCGGCTCTGCGCAGGTGAGCCAGTCTAGAGTCCAGCCGAGTGCAAAAGTATTGCTGATGAGGGCCCGGAATACATTGAATTGGATGAGAGTAAGAAGTTGGTCCACTTTTGGAGAGCCAAGCATGTAATCGCGACGAGCCATGGCCTCATATCTAGCTATCATAGCATCAAGTTGAGTAGGACTTATAGACCTCGATCCGCCAAGAGCGGCAAATCTTCTCGGCTGCCAACCGTCTGCTTCAGGGGGTTCTGAATTCCCTGTTTCCTCAGTATTGTTACCGACCACTGCAACAAGGCCAGCAAATTTGCCCAAGAGACGATTTTCTGGAGGTGACTCTGTGGGCTCAGTCGAGGAAGTAGACTCTAGTTCTGACGAGTGTGGTTCAGGTTTGCGGCTCCTTCCTATAGCAAATCAACACGACCGTTTTTCAAAGTAGTTGAGACAAGCACCTTACTCTTGCGGTAAATCCTTTGATTCAATCGGTTCTGTAATGTCCTCCGTTCGGCTGCACTGGTGACACCGGTCCAATCATCTTCTGGCTTCCACACTGCAATTTGGTGCCGCATCTTTGCGACTTCCAATGAAGGAAGGACTTGGGCCTTGTGTTCCATAATTTGTTCTTCGTTTCCTCCAATCTAGCGTTTGTGCTCCTGTCCTCGTTGCCAAACAGTATGATATATGATAAGCAGAATGCAGACGAGGAGAGATAAAAGTGGTTTAGGAGATAAGACAAAGTCCGGCTTGGCACTCTCCTTGTCGTTTTGCGGGGGGCTCCCACTTATCTGTAGCTGGCTTATTATACGTCATCGGGCATCCCCTCCAAAGATGTGAATAGTCCGCTTAGGGGCATCTTCGGCTGCTGTTCTCGCTTCATTTCTCGTACAAATAGTATGGAGCAAGATGGCGGCATTAAAATACTAAACTCCGCTCATATCGTAAGTTTTGAAAGTCTTTGGGTTATAAGGAGTAGGAAGCCCGGATATAAATGTATTCTATTCGATCATGCTACCGTGAGATTTAGTTCAGGTCCAACCATTCATTTCAACAGGTAGTTGTGCTCAATTATCCTCTCGTCCAAATTCCGCCCGTCGGTCCGTTGCTCTGTCAAGAATTGAAACTCTCAAACAATGGCTCCTCCGTTCGCACCTCCTCCTCCACCAGAATCCCCTCTTTTCCGTCACCGCCAACTTTCTCCAACAGCTAATGTCCGAGTATCGCCAATATGCCTCGGCGCCATGAATTTCGGTGACGCTCACAAAGCCCGTATGGGCGAGTGCAACAAAGAGACCAGCTTCGAGATCCTTGACACCTTCAAGAGCCTGGGTGGGAACTTCATCGATACAGCCAACGGTTACCAAGATGGCGAATCCGAGGAATGGCTTGGAGAATGGCTCACCGCTCGCGGCTGTCGTGATGAGATGGTGATCGCTACGAAATTCTCGAGTGCATACCAGACGCACTTGCCACAGAAGATTCAGTCAAACTTTGGAGGGAACGGCACGAAGTCTCTTCGCACCTCTGTGGAGACTTCGCTAAAGAGGTTGCAGACTACTTATATCGACTTGTTGTATCTCCACCGGTGGGATTATGCGACTTCGATTCCGGAGTTGATGCATAGTCTCAACGACCTCGTTGCTTCTGGAAAAGTCAACTATCTCGGGATTTCAGATACGCCTGCGTGGGTTGTGGCCAAAGCAAACCGTGAGTTTTGACTCTTTTACAAACATTTTCGTTCAACTGTTCTCCCCAAAGATTCAAATATAGGTGAACTGGTCAACCGTTAACTGCTTGAACAGAATATGCACGTGATCACAGCCTCCGCCAATTCGTCGTCTACCAAGGCCTGTGGAATGCAGCAATCCGCGATTTTGAGCGTGATATCATCCCGATGTGCAAAGACGAAGGCATGGCATTACTTCCATACGGCACTTTGGGGCAGGGAAAGTTCCAGACAGAGGCATCCTTCAAGAAGCGAGAGAGGAACAACCCTGGAAGGCAGTCCAAGCCAAAACCAGTCGACCGTGCGGTGTCCAAGGTCCTGGAAGAGCTCGCCGTGGCCAAGAACACTGCCATTACTAGTATTGCCTTGGCTTATATTATCCGAAAAGCACCATATGTGTTCCCTCTGGTTGGTGGAAGGACGGTGGAGCACATCAAGGGGAATATTGAGGCGTTGAACGTTGAGCTAACAGAGGGTGATGTTGCCAGAATCGAGGAGGCTTATTATTTTGATCCTGGCTTCCCACATACATTCTTAAGCGGCACCCTTTTTGGCGAGGATACACCAGCTTCTGCTGAGGGTCCTCAAGATGTGTGGCTGACTAATCTTATGGGAACTTTCGACTGGGTGCAAGGTCCCAAGGCCATCAAGCCTTCGAAGTAGCGAGGGTATCCCCAGGTTGCATGACTCTCGTTAGAAGTGGGGATATTTGGGAATGCGCGGGCATTTTCACAGGTATCTCAAGAGCGTTGTGAGATAAAAATTTTGATCCTTTTGTCATATCAAAGCTTCTTGTTGAAAGATGCTGTTCGAAAATACCTAAAACGGTTGCCAGCAACACTACGAAGTGAAGTGAAAGTCCAGTCTCAACTCAATCCACGACCACCAATCTCCGCTCCTTGTATTTTGTTCTGCTCCTGTTCCTATGTCTCTTTTTACTGAGCAGCTCTGATCTTTCCGGTTAAGAAAGTCACAGCTTCTGGAACTCTTCTCACGTAATCCAAATGGGGTGCCAGAATTGTCAGAGTCCCTCGGCAAACTGCATCTCCCGTGTTGCAAATGACAAGTACTTTGTCCCTTGGGAAGTTGGGAATTTGGCCGTTGTCTTGCTGGTTTTGGGTGTCACCATAAGTGACAACGCCTGCGATCTTGTCCTTAACTGCTTGAGGGAGGTTCTCAATTGCGCGGTGACAAAGAGCAGCACCTTGACTAAGGATTTATCAGTTTAGAGATGTTGAATGAGGCACGCTGCAGACGAACCTGTATCCACCGCCAACAAGGATGGAATTTGGGCATTTTCCAGCTGCATCCACGAAAAGATCTCGCATTTCGCGAATCCCGGCCGGATCAGCCCCCCCAGGGAGGAAGTTGGTGGACAGAGCAGCAGCATAGTCGATGCCTTCGACAGCAACGCTTCCTGCTCCAAAAGCTCGCTTCAGACCTTCCCCAGTTGGGGGGCCAACGGTGCTCCCCTGTTAAGAATTCGGTTAGCGAAGAGCGTACGATTTTTCTAGAAAGAAGCAACACTTACCATGTTCCCAACTTCAGTTGAGCCTCGAGCAAAGAAAAAGATAATATCTTTGCAGCCCCCTCTGGTGTACTCGTTGGCAGTGGTGCCAACATTGGTGGACTGGCGGATTTCAACTGAAAGAGGACTTGCAGTGACAATGCCAGCAAGCAAAGAGATGACGAGAGAGGTGGTCTTCATGTTGAAATAAAGATCGGAGTTAGAAGCTCGGGAATAAATGCTGCTGGCCTGTAGATAGAAGCAATGATTTCGAATGAAGGAAGGAATGAAGCTGGACTTTGCCTGAAGAACAAAATCCACTTTTGAAGGAAACGATCCGACATTATATATTCCAAAGATGCCTTCCATCAGTTCCAATACGGCTGTGCCTAGCTCAAGACTGTCGTCCCATTGTTTTCAAAAACCTCGGACGGTCCATCCTGGAGTGGCAATGATGTAGTGTTCATCCAATCGCAACTCGCTACAGCCCATCTGGTGTTTGCACAAAACAAATATTCGAGGTCCATCTTCACAGTGGCAGTCCACTACACCACAACCTCCATCCCCTCAATCAATACAAAGCGCTTGCCGAGGTATAAATTCTCCTCGAAGCCAGGGGTCCCCTAAATTACACCCATCTATGAATCGCAAGATTCCAGTTTTCGGGTAGCTGCCGAACGCCATTAGGCGACTTTAAAACGGACAAGATCAGTTGGCATGCTTGGCACCCTCAGAACTTACCTAAACTGCAGCGAAACACCTCGGCAGGCTGATTAACTACTAGATTCTCCCTGTTTGTGTGCATGTAAAACAAGGACGAGCTTCCGCTTTTGAAGGCCAAGAGATGCCAAGTGATGGGCGAGGTGGCTGCATGATGCTGGATATTGCGGGGTACAGATGTCCCTGGATGGTCCCATGATTTGTGTTCGGATATGCCACCGACTCCCTCTCGCTTAGGGTTTCCTCTGTTGTTGTAACATCCAATTCATCAGATCGATACCGAGATATCCTACCCATAGGTCTGCAGTTTTTGACCGGTTTCTCGTTGGGTAATAACATTTTAGATTCGCAGAGCACAACCGAACTAGCCCATCGGCTGCATCACACCGAAAGACAACGACAATGACAAGGAAACGGTAAGTGGGAGGTTTGGATGTTGGAAAAGGTTCTGTTGTCAAAGACTCTTGCATGCTCGCCTCATGTACGCGTAACGCCTCGATTTTCCACCTCCTGGAAGTACCCCGACGGTACAACCGACCGACCAATAGCTCGATTGTATTTAGGTAACCACAAGGCAAGACTTGCCACATTAGAGGGGCACACTTCGAAGCTTCACAGCTCTCCATCTACAATAGATTTTTATTTAGCATAAAAGACCAGAGAGCAGCAGCAAAGATCCAATACTATGTTGTAGAAAGCATCTTATCTTCAGACGTATATTAATCTTCTTTGAAGTCAATCCAATACAAGTGTAAAAGAGTGCCACTAACAAGAAACCCCGCTGCATATGACAGACTTCCAAGGGGTACACGAGGGGACACACCCCCATTTACAAACTACTTAGAACCATTATAGACCCCTCTTTAACTCCCTGCTTTAACTCCTCCTTCCAAATTCGGAAGTCGTTTGCCCTTTGTGAAAATCTCCAGGGAAGTAAACAAGGAGACACCCATGAATCCGCAGATGCCGATAACTAAGGATTACCTCGGAGTCAGGAATGATATTTTTACAGCACATATGCTTCGAGGCGTCGATCCTTATCTGAGATTTTCTGGAGTCTCGATTGGATAATTCAAGGAAGGTCTGTGTTGGAAAAACCTCTCCCCCTTCCCCCCCCAAAATACGTCCTAAAACATTCTCTTTTTCGGGAGATTCTGGAATCGCACAGCACTTTTTGCAGTCTTGTTAAGTTCCACCGCAAATTTTCAGAGCAAAAGGCTCCGCAATCTGTTGTAAGAAGTAGGTTGTGCAGCTGAACATTCCGATGCACGTCCACATCCTGGATGTTCAGGGGGGGGGGGGGGGGGGGGTTGGTATCCTCAAGATCGTCGAGCATTGAGATTATGTTTCAGGCAGATTTCCAGAATTCGTTCCCATCATTGGAGAGATTCTGTTTAAACATGTGAAGATACCAGGGATGCAGGGCGACTTCCCGACCTCTCTCTGCTGATTAGAAAACTTATCCCGCGCAAGCAAGTGGAAGATATCGGCAGAATGGCAATTAACACATGCTAGAAATCTAGTACCGGCAGTTGCAATCAGGTCTGGACAGTTATCAGTAAAGCTAAAGTCCTTCTGGAAAGATAAGGGAGCTCATTCCTTGGCAGATACCTGGCGTTCTTTGAGTTGGCAATGAGTTTTCACAGATAAGAAAGTCCGATCTCGGAAGAAGGAAACATGCAGCCGTGCAGTTCCTAAATGTTCAAGGCTTTAGATATTGAGAATTCTGGGAACTTCGAAAGCCAAACAAAGTACTGTAGAAGCAGCCAAGATTAAGGAAGCAGTGAGAAAACTCATGTTAAGTGGTGGGGATGGCGGGTCAACGATGCATAATTTCGTGACAGAAAGAAGACACTATCATTTATAGAGGCCATGACCATATTGGCAGGTTGGTAACCTCAGCAGCTTGTGTCTCTGCTTATGCAGAACTTAATTTACTTTCTTCCGGATTACACATCCCATGTTTACTCGTGCAAATTAAGCGAGGGTAGGAAAAGTAAGACGAAGAAACAGCCACATACGCCCTGCTAGGAGCGCCTTTATGCACTCAATAATACATCTACGCCTCCAATAGATGAATCTTACTAACAGGATAGGATCGATTTGCATGTTCAGTTGAAGCTAATAGGAGATTTAGTTGAAATACAATCCATGTGATTTCCCCTCGACTTCCGATTCATGCTTCTAAAACGAACCTTTGCACACGCGAGTCTATCGATGTCTCACTATATCACAAACATTACGGTAGCCAGCTCATCTCCATTAAATTTTGTCGTTCTGCTCTCACGTCTCTATCTCGTTATCTCTGCACTTCAAAAGTTCCCGCAACGCACCTGACACACACACTACAAAATTTCTCGAGGTATCGAGCCAAGGTGAATGAACATGTATTATCCATTCAACAATAGTTATCCCATTCTCCCCCACCTCCTCACAACACTGCCAAAGCATTGATTTCCCACCTCAACAAGCACGTCACACCACCGTAACCCCCAACTCACCTCCCAACCGTCCCCCAATTCTCATTCAAAACCCTCATGCCCACCTCTCTATAATTATCCACCTCGACAAAACTCGTAACATTAGCATCAAAAACCATCCCCCTCTGCTGCTCACCCAGCCCATAACTCGGCCAATTCTCCACGCCCTTATACGCATCCCTACCCCTCCAGGAATTCGGATCCAAATCAGCTATAAAGCTCGCCCAACTCTTACTCATAAGCCCACTCAACTCCGTGTACGCTTCACTCTTATTAGCGAACGGATTGACACCGTATCCTAGGCCGTTAAGATTGTTGAATACGAACGCCACCTCGGTGAAATGCGTGGCTGAGATGGGGAAGGGTGTTCCTGTCGGGATGGCGTTGAAGCGGAAGCAGTAGGCTTTTAGGGAGGCGGAGGCCCATGTTTGGCATGTGAGGCGTCGAGAGGCGATGAAGAAGAGGTCGCCGCTGTACGCTGCGCTGCGGCGCCAGAGGGAGCCGTAGGGGAGGGGGAGAGTAAGATCGCCGCCAAGTGCCTCAGAGCTAGGGATCAGGTAGTCTGAGGTGTTGGTGTCGGCGTATGCGTCAATGAGCTTGGAGAGGATGGGTTGTGGCCAGGCGGTGGCTGTGGTGCAATATATCAAATTAGCCATCTTGCTGAAACTTTTCTGAAGGCTTCTGGTAGGGAGAGGAGATATTTGGAACCTACAATTAACCACACTTATTAAATTATCTTCCGTATCAATCCCTCTCGGACTAAATGCCGTCCCTTCATCGGAATTCGCACCAGAAATGATAGGGACATGAACGAACGCCCCATCTTTGAGCTGTTCACTCCCATACCTCGCCACAAAATCCCCATCGAAAGCCGGATTCCAGCCAGCGAACTCAGTGGTATTCAGCACAGTATTCAGAGTCTTAAAAGGAACCCGTCTAAGGCAGGCGAGGGAATCAGAGGCATCGGCACATCCGGACTGAGCGATAAGTGCATCATATTGCGATTGATACTCATCCGGTTTCTTCAACTCCGCATAAAAGACCGGGTTTCCAGACTCCATGATCGCAGCACGGAAGAGCTTATCATCTCGGCCGTTAAAAGCAGTCAAGTGGAAACCAACGCTTGCTGCACCAGCGCTCTCACCCCAGATGGTGACTTGTTCTGGGTTACCTCCAAAGGCAGCGATATTCTCGTTTATCCAGTGGAGTGCCAATCTCTGGTCTTTCAGACCTACGTTCAGGGCCCCGGCGGATGCGACGGCGTCTCCGTTGAGGAATCCGAATGGACCGAGTCGGTAGGCGATACTGGCCGCTATGATAGGCTTTCCAATTTCAACGGAGTTAGAGACGATGAATGAGAGGTTGTATCGTCTATCTGGGGCTCCACCTTCGTAGAATCCGCCACCTGTGAAAGTCAGCTTTGTTGCCACTCAAGAGAAAGCAATGAAGGGCTGGAGAGTTAAGATTCTAAGACGGTCTGGCACGATCGATGCGTTTGGAGCCTGCCTTGAAGTGGCTAGAAACTGATCAATCCCATCTCCAGTCATTGTGTTGTGGCCATCATCTTCCACCAAACTCTCCTTGCTCCTCCCAAAAGTCACAAGAGGGAAAAGGAAGAAAGGGGCATCATACCATGAATCCAAACAGCAACCGGCAAAGCCTGATTCTCATACCCACTCGGTCTCACAACATTGAGGTACAAACAATCCTCGCTAAGCACAACAACAGTTAGCAAAGCAACTTTTAACCCAACATCCACCCAGCCGTCCTTCAACCTTTCAAACCTTCGTCCCATCATCATCTAAGCAAGAAATCTTACATACCTTTGTTGATACCCAATCTGATCCGATCCATAGCCAATACAACTCTATAATCTTAATTAGCCCAGCTCAGCCAATCGCAAACTCAACAACACAACCACCCTCCATTGCCTCTTCAATCCCCTGAACACATACTCTCTCCCTTCTCTTTCACTACCACTCAAATCCATAGCCCAAACCATCCATCCATCCCCTCAAAACGGAAAAACTCAAAATAAATAAAGACTCACAGAAGCATACTCCCCAACCCCCACCCTCCCCCTCCACTTCCTATTAAACGGGACCGGATTAGCAAACCTGCCCTTCCCAATTGGGGGTTCCGCAAACGGGATGCCTAGGAATAGGTCCTGGTTGAAGGATTGCAGATGTCTCCCGTAGTAGGAGCCGTTGCGGAGGTGGACTGTTGGTTCGTTTTTGAAGCTGGAGTCGGGATAGTCGGTGGGATTTGGAGATGGAGATGGGGATGCGAAGACTGTGAAGGCGAGGGGGAGGAGGGTTAGGAGTGAAGAGGGGTTGAGATACATCTTCAAATAGAAAGGAGTTTCGACCTCGAAGTTAGAAATCTTGGTCTGCTTCGATTCGATTAGGGGGAGAGAGGGAAGAAGTTGATGCAGGAGGAAATCATCTACACCCAATCTTTATCATTCGATACAAGAGAAGAGAAGAGAAGCGACGGACGCTCTCTTTATAAAACAAGGACCAAAAATTCATAGATCCATCCAAACTACTCAACTGCCGTTCACCATTCCCTTCATCCACTCTCTTTATCCCCTCTCTTCCCCCCTCTCCTCTCTCGTATTTAAAACCTGCAAGCTACCAACTCCTCTCCTCTCTTCTCGCAATATCATACCCACCCAGCAGCAAGCCCAACCCACGACCCGGGCCGATTGTCAATAGAACTATCAACCTACCTGCCTGCCTACTTACCTAAGTAGCAGCTTCAACAAGCATTACCACTGCAAGAAACAATGCAACTGTCCAACTAATTACCTACATAGCCTAGCTTCCCCCACAACCCCACAAACCCCTCCTCCCCGCCTTCCCCTCGACACTTCCCACCCACTCTTCCCCCTCCGCTCCCGAAGTATAGGCGGCATACGCTTAGATCTAAAGTAAACTAACAGTTGAGACGAACCAATGAGGTCTCTCAAACTAACAAACTACAGCTCGAAGAAGCACGTCAACTCCGATCCCAAGTTCCCCCCTTGCCACCTCATGACTTAGAAGACTTTTGAAGTCGGGCCGAGTCGAGTCAGGTAAAGTATGTATCTAGCTGTAAGTAGTTGTTTTGCAGGTTGTATGTCGTCACTCACTCACTCACTCACTCACTCAGCTGGTGAACTGGTGACCCGACTTACGATCGTAAACAATTAAGTTAATTCACTTCAACGCGTTTTGAAGTTGAAGTTGACACTTGCTTGAACTACTTACTCGAGGGGAGGGGGTCCTTTTCTCTAAAGTAATTATCTTGTAAATAATTTCGAGACTTTGGACACAGGTGTACCTTATGATCCCTGATTCTATAGAAGGTTGAGTAAAAGCGAGCGGGGGCAAGTTCTCGCTCGCTTCACCGGAGACGGAATTTAGCCAGCCCCGAATTCTAGTAGGAGGTGCAAAACTACACAGAGAGAGGATTTAGTAGTTCCCACTCACTCACTCACTCAACTCCAATCATTTCCATCCAGAAAGATAACGAACGTATCGTTCATTTATTAAACCAATATCCTACCTACCGCAAGCATCAAACCTAACCCAAAAGCTGACCAAAAAAAACCCACTACCACCTACCGACCCGATCCGAGAAAAGATCTGAAATGAAGAATACGAGGGGAGAGGGAGGGGGAGGGACTTTTACAACATCTTCCAAGCAAAAGTAAATTCAATACTTCCTAGTTCATCCATCCATCCATCCACTCACTGACCCATTCAACTCAACTCCAATCCTTTCCCATTCAGGAAAAGAAAAAAGTGAGACGAGGTACTACTTACTGTATTATCTATTCATTTATCCATTCAGCTAAATAATTGCAATTAACTTCCTTCCTCTCTTAGCTACCTAACCAACCACACCTTAACCCACCACCCATCCACCAACCCACCCAACCTACCCAACCGAGAATAAGGATCTTAAATACAAGCTTACTCACTCACTTGCCTTCACAAGTTCACAACTCCCCCTCCATCCCCTCAACTTCCTTCCTTCCTTCCTTCCTTCCTTCCCTTCCCTCCCTTCCCTCCCTCAACCAAACCAAACCCCAGAAAATGGGCCAAGGGGGTAAGTAAAGTAAGCAAAGTAAATGTTTCACGAATTTTTTTTTTTTTTTTTTTCAATCGACAAAGTTTAAATCTTTGAAATAGAAAATTCTAAGACGTGCGTGAAAAGCTTTACCCTCGAGTACTGACTGATGATTCCCCAAAACCACAAAACAAAAATTTAGATTTTTGATATTTCGACATTTTGTTTCTTCAGAACTTCTCCGGCCCCTCATCGTTTACGCACTCCCTCAACACTCTCTTTCTTCTTCTCTGAAGTGAAGAATATTGATTTTTGTGCTTAAATAATTCGTACAGATGTAGATAAGGCTATCAAGTCGTAGACTTTCTTCTACTTCACTCACTCACCCCTCAATCACGCACCTACCAGAAACCGTCGGTCACATCAGAAGTACATATTTTTGCATATATTTATATTCTTTCCTTTTTCCATTTCTACCAACTCACTCACCCACTCGCTCACTTATTCTACCACCCTAAGCTTCAAGAGCAAGAGAAACAGCAGAAGTAATCGAAGCAAGCAAGCGAGCAAGCTAAATCAATACAATACAACAAAATAAAAAGCAATTCGCAGCCCTCCACCAATTCTTCCCCATGCCCTCCCTCCATCCATTCTTCCAAACCATCCATGCCCTCAAAAGCAAAAAGCAAACGCAAACCAGCAATCTATTTTTGTTTTCCATACCAATACCAATCCATAGAGTATCTTCCCTCCCCTTTCCTTTCACTCCACTCCCCAGCCAGAGCGAAAATGCCAAAGCAAAAAAAAGAATTTAAAAAATTTGTACACCACCCCATCCATCAATCCATCCCTTTCTTTTCCTTCCCTTCCAGCAAAAGGCAAGAAAGGCAAGAAAAGCACCTAGAAGCGCCCAGTGCCAGTGCCATTTACCTATTTATTTTCATAATCTAATCCTCATCACTTCCCACCCATTTCATCCATCCATCCATTCCATCCCATTCAAGGGCACAATGATATATCATCCAATCCCATCCCACCCCATTCCAATACCACCCAGTCTACCACAACCCACAAACACAACCCACAACCCACAAACCACAAAGCAAAAAAAAAAAAAACAAAAACAAAACCGCGCCATGCAAAAAAATGACAGAGAATGGAAAGGAAAACGGAACCACCACAATGAAAATCATAACTCATCTCATCCCATTCCATCCCATCTCAACTCATCAATCCACACCACACTCAAAAGAATGAGATGGGCAAATGGATGGATGAGTAGAGAGGGAAAAAAAAAAAGACGTAAAAAAAAAAACGCTGCATCATTTCGCAAAGTAACCATGCCCTCAAGAATGGAAGTCCAGCAGGCTATGCATGTCAAGAGAAGAAAAAGCAAAAAATACAAGTCGTCGAAAAAAAAAATTGATGAGGTCAAAGATGCTCGCTGCGCTCGCTGGGTTGCTGAATGAGTCGAAGTGGGATGAAAGACAAAAAGTCGGAAACGGTGTATATGCGTGTGTAGGTATGAGTTGAGAGTTTGCGTGGAGTCGAAAATCTCCAACCAGGATGAGGGGAAGATTCAAGAGGAAGTAAGGCCGTCGTTCAAGTGACGAATAGTCGCTTAAGCGTCCTCACTTCTTCTCTCCCGCTTACTCCTCTCATTCCACTGTCTCTTGCCAACTCGTGTCTCGAAATGAGGTGCGATGGCAGCGACATCCTTGCCTGTGCTCTCCATGGTAGTGCGGACTTTGTTGCGATAAGAATCCACTATTTACTTGTCAGCTCAACATACAATATACTAAGTTGATGAATTCCCCCCCAAGGGATGCTTTGTTTTGATGGATGGGAACAAGGGTGGGGTAACTCACAAGCCTTCTGCAAGAACACCGTCTTGTCAGCAAACACCCGACTCTGATGCCAAGTCATACGATATCCCAAATCGTTGAGCTTCACCTCCTTAGATCGTACACTCTTGCGCATTCTCGGGATGCCAACTTCAGCTTCTCCTCCATCGGGGAGCGGGACGGTATACATCTGCTTTCCCTTGGAACCTCTTCCTCTAGAGCTTGCACGACCCTCAACTTCAACAGTATCATCCTCATCGCCTTCTTCAAAGAATCGAGATCCGTGGGCTGAAGGGGGAGGGGATTGCATCTGGATTGGGAACCATGATCTGGGGTATACGGAGTTGCTCTTGCGGAATGAGTCGGGGATCTCGTCAGTGTCGACGGTATCAAGAGTGACGCGAACACGGACACGGCCTCCCTTGCCTGGGTCATCAACGAGGATGAACTTGCGCTTCTTGGCCTCAGGGATATCACCAAACAGAGCGATACGTTCTTCTTCTGCCATCTCTTCCGTTGTGCCTTTGGAGTGCGAACTGGAGTTGATGTGTGAGGAGCGAGCTGAGATGGGATGTGAAGGGTGGGGTGCCCCGCCGTGTGAGGAGTGCATCGTGGGGGCCATGGATGGACCGCCTACGGAGGACGGATTAGGTGGGTAGGCCGAGCCAGAGTAGCCGGGGAAGACGTGGGATTCGCGGACATCGTCTTGAGGGTTGTTGGAGTTGGGGGCACCGGGAGGTGCTTGATGATGGTGATGATGTTGATCTTCGTCCATGTACTCCTCGTTATCTGTGTGCGCGCAGATCATATTAGCCTCACGTTTTAACCGGTAAGCGACAAGAGTAAGCAAGGAAGCAGAGGTGTGAGGGTTGTGAACACAAGGGTAGGTGGATTGGAGGGAGCGGCAGTACAATGGTGCGAAGACATGAGTTTTGGGGTTGGTATGTGTAGTTGTGCAAGCGACGCCGCCCATGGTAGGAAGCAAGAAGTCCAAGCGACGACAAAAGTGCAATGATGTATTATACAGGAAGAGTGATTGTTCTCTTTTTAGAGGCCAAAGCAAAAGCAAAGCAACGGTGCTGCTTGCTCCCAGAATAATAGTGCCCTCCCGCTCAACAGGTATATTCGCAAAAGGTATCATAACACAGGTAATAGTAACATAAGAGTATCACGGCAGGCATCACATCTGGTGAAACATACCGACATCATCCCCTCCTCCAGTACTTCCATCAGGGTGATTGTGGTGGTGGTGCAGTTGCGGTCCCATTCCACTCAAGCTAGGTTTGCCCATGTTACTCGCTCCGCCTGGACCGCCCATGTTGCCAGATGGTGGCATCCCTGTCGGACCACTGGGACCAGCCATGTGAGGAGGATGCGTAGCCGAGGATTGAACTGCCTTGCGGTTGTTGATCTTGGCCATTCTTCTCACACGTCTGCTCCGTAGTCGTGGATCTTGGTTGCTGTTGCGCCAACTGTCGACAGCTCTCTGGATCAATCCTCTCTTGCCACGAAGGCATGGGTTCAACTCTGCCAAGGCCCAACCAACTGTGTTGCACTCGTTCTCGTAAACCAAACGGTTGCCACGATATTGGTCTTTGCTGCAGCAAGCTCGGGGATAAACACAGTTCTCGGTCTTGAACTCTGGGCTCAATGTCTCAACATTGACAGACTCGACATCACATCTGATGGTGTACTCCATCTTGACACGATCCCGGGAATATTCAAACGCAATCCATTGAACGCCATTATTGTCTTGTCGAACGACCAAGGGAGTAGTGGCTGGAATTGGACCAGGGGCCGCATTGGGGTTCACTCCACTTCCACCAGCACCCGGAACATTGTTTTGGTTCATTGGTGCGCCGTTTGCTGGGTGCTGTTGAGGCTGCTGCTGTTGTTGTGGAGGTCCCAGCGGGGCAGCTGGACGAGGGATTTGTGGTACATGCGGCTCCATCTTGGTTCTCGGGCTTCCTGTCATACCTGGCTGAGCATGCTGGCTTGGGTGTTGCTGCATTTGGTGCTGAGCTGGGGTTTGAGACATCAGAAGGTTTGGCTGAGAAGTCATTGATTGGTGATGTTGCTGCTGCTGCTGTTGTTGTTGGTGCTGCTGTTGCTGCGGGTGGGGAGCATATGAAGGAGCACTCTGGGGCGGCATTGGGGGGTATTGTTGTTGAGGACCGGCATAGTACATCTGGGAATTTTGTTGCAATTGCGAGGTTGGAGCGCCATACATTCTGTGCTGGTCATGTCCCGAGGGAGATGCGACTGATGCTGGAGAGTTGGATTGAGGGGTATGATATGAGATTGGGGGGTATGGTCGCGTCATTTGAGCGGCAGCCATGATGTCTGGAGTACCTTCTGCTATAGAATGCGGTTAGCAAGCCATCTTTGAGAACAAAAACGCGTCCAGATCAATGTTTCCTTACCTGCAGATGAGTATGTTCCGGATGCGCTTGGGGTGCTGTATGGACTTGGGTGGGATTGAGTGGTGTAGTATGGCAGCTCCTGGGGATTGTGACCACCGGCTCCTGTTGCGCTCTGAGCGTATTGGGGGAGACCGTGTGCGGAAGGGTATGGGTTGGAGTGTTGCGACTGAGGAGGAACCTGTTGCTGGTGATGTTGGTGAACAATGCTCGAGGGTCGAGGTTGTTGAAGGTGATGCGGAGGTGGAGGGCCCTGCTGCGCGTGGTGGGGATGATGCTGCATAGGACAGACTTGTCAGCGAGGAGTTCCTTAAATGTTGTGGTAAATGCAATGGCAAAATATAGTAACCATTGAGGAAAAGCAGACGCGTCGCGATGTTTATCTCTTGACACAGCAGACGTAGGAAAAGAGCGGCGCGGTGAATCCTTGAAGACGAGGGTTGGCTGCAGCTTGCGGGACCTGGTGTCTGATCTCCTGCTTTTGGACTGGCAGATGGACAAATAATGGAGTCAAAAGGAATGTGGATGGCGGGGACATGGGAAAAGTACGAGGGTGTACCTCTGTTTAACAGCAGCCTTGCTCTGTCACGAAATCTTCAGATGATTAACAAGGAGGTACAAGCGACCAAGGTAATGTCCGAGAATTGAGTGATTTTCCCAGGGCCTCACTTATTTAAGATAGTGGGTTGACGAGGGTCACAGAACCTTATGAAATGAGGGGGGGAAGCAGGAGAGATATGCCGGAGCGCAAAGCAAAAGAGGAAAAGAGCTTGACTGAAGAAGGGCAAAGTACCGGCCGGAGAAGCAAGAGTAACAAGAGCAGTGCCGTAGACCAAGTGCCTTGCGATTGAGATGAATGAAGTATGCGATGCGACTAGGGAGGGGTTGAAGTCTGGTCTGGTACAAGTTTGGATGAGGAAGGATTGTCGAATCTTGGAAGGGTAGGGGAGGTACAGTAGGGGAGAAGGGGATTGGTAAGGGTAATAAGAGGACGAGGTAGGGGGATTGAGTGGAGCAAGAGAATGCCGGCGGTCTTGAGTAAGGTGCACTGCCGGGGTTGGGTTGCGGATTGGGTAGAGTGGAGTTGATGATAAAACACAAGTTAAGCAGTGGACTGACTGCTCGACTGCTTGAACGCTCGAATGCCTGACTTTCTGACGACAATGCAGGAATAAACGTGACAAGGTTTATATTCGCATTGCCATGCAGTGGGCGTGGAACAGGGTTGAAAGGGCCAGGCCAAGGGTGGGCATCCAATGGGATATATGGGCTGGCAGAGATTGGCCCGGGACTAAGTGGGCATGGGCGGTGGGACAAGGGCTCACTCTCCTCTCATCCAGCCAGCCAGTCATCCATCCATGCATCCTCGTCTGCCGTCGTTGGTCAGGCTGCAGCGGTGAGGAATTGGGCGTGCAGGGGGGGCAAAGAGAGCGGACTGCACCATCTCAGTGGCTCCGAGAGGAGGCGGTGCGGTGGACCAAACAGCAGCAGCAGCGACGACTAGGGGCTGGCTGCAGGGATGGCGGGTGTTTTTAGAAGATGACGCGGTGGCCTGGTGGCCTCCACTTCACTCCACTCCCACTCCACTCTCACTCCACTCCACTGCAGGCTCGAGAATAGCGTTGTGTCAAATTGCTAGGGGGCCCAGACGGCGACTGAGCAGGCATGCGAGCCAGGGAACAGACACCGGCCGACAGCGTGTGAAGCACTGAAGAGCAGGTCCGCTGTTCTGTTGCGGCGTTGAGCTTGGCGAGTCACTACTCGTACAGACGGGGCGCACACGCTAGCCATGCCATGCCGTGCCCATGTCGACCCGACCCATGCTCACGTCTGTTCACTCACTCTCGCTCTCTTGCAACTCGGCGTCGTCGATGAGTCCTTGCTCGCCGCCGCCCCGCCACAAGTGTGTCTGTGAAAATAAGCTGCAGACCCCTTGATTTCGTTTCCGCTTGGCATCATCCACCTGCTCGCCCTGCTCGTCTGCCGCTGTCTCTTCATCGGCCAGGAACCCCAAAAGAGACGCCCACAGCTGGATCGGGATCGAGAAACGCGGTACATGAGCCACCAAGGACAGAAGCATGAAATAAACAAACGCGCACCGCGAAGCCAACGACAGTTTCGGATGAAGCTCAAACCCGCACATGCATGCATGCAGGCCCAGTCACCACGGCCAATGGGCGGGGGACTTCGGTGCGAGGAGGCAAGACAAAGACTCGTGCAACCGACCACTATATCGCCGGAAAAAAGACAGACTCTCGCTTTCTCTCGCAACACACATCGTGACCGTGACTGTTAGCCGGCAATGCCCACTTGGGATAGCCGACCTCAGCTTGTGTGCACCTGTACAGGCCCCAAGTCGGGAGATCGCGTGGGATTGGGCAGCATTCTGAGACCCTTGTCTCGGTGCATGCATGCAGCCCGGTGCAGTGTGAAACGAGTCCCGAATCCACTAGCGAGGCCATCGTCAAAGGCGGCGGCCGGCCACTGACTGGCTTGTTTGCGAGGGGGCGGACGTGAAGAAAGGATGGTGGCCTTCTGGAAACCATCGAAGCCCTCCCCAAGCCACCTTGTCCCTGTGACACACCCGTGCGTACCATTGCCAAATTGGTGCAACTTGCGAATTTGGACGAGACTTCGTGAAGCCAAAAAAATAATAATGACCAGTGTAGCAATACAAGACACGAGCGCGATAATGCGATCCCGATAGATACGGCCTCTCTCAAAAACATGTAACAAGGCGAGGCAAGTGGAAGAGAGGGAAACAAGTGGTGAACTTACGTGATCATTCGCCACAGACACGCCGGGCTCCTCTTTGTAACCTCCACTCTGTCGATGCGCCATCTCGGTAGTTGGATGGGATGGTTTCGATGTGGGTGATGGGATCTGCTTCTGAAGATCCGTCAGCCTCAAGGTCCAGCCACCAAGCCAGCCGCCATAAGGGCAAGCAGCCGTTGAGATTAGGGGGTCTTGTTTGGGTGGTTGTGTTGGGCTGGGCTGGGATGGCCACCAAACAGGGGGATTCATGCCATGCGATGCTTGCAACATCTGTGCGTTGCAAATCGCATTGCAGGGGAGCGCCAGGACCGTCTCAACTTACCAACCGGAAGCTGTGATTTCCTGCAGGTGAACGTCGCAAGACACTTCACAACAACAACAATTTGATATCCTGAGAGCTGCGTCTGGACGATGAAACTTCGCCTGTGGATGGCTCACTTTAATTCCGACGTGTCTGCTTCAATCTTCAGTCAGCATTTGTCCAAAACACGGCATGTTCAAAGCCACGGCAATGCGATCGTCGAAACGCATGATGGCAACGAATCGTGGTACGAAAATAGACTCCGAAGGCCAGGGGCAGCTCAACCCCGAGAGTCTATCATTCCCATAGCAACTCGGGAGCATTTCGAGTGGGAGGGTCGTAATGCGATCGATGCAAAGAAACATCTCGTCACATTTCAGTAAATAGAAAAACCCTGGTGAATGAAAACGGGCATTGGTATCTGGCTGCGTTTGCAAACGGCGAGCCGCAGCTGCTTTCCCGAGTCATCGGATGAATCCAGTTATCCAGCAGAGCGGTGGAATGGTGGGGTAGCGAGCGGGAGGGTGACTGGTGTTCGAGTTGTACAGAGGATATGATAAGACGATCTGATCGTGAAGAAGGGGATCCCTCTCTGATAATTGGAGAGTGGTACTGGTCCTGGAACATGGTGCAAGGCTTGTGGCAGGCAAAGCGACGTTGAGTATCGGTCGGTTGTTTGTTGTAGAGCAGCGCGGTGGGCCGCTTACTCGTTCGCGTGAGCCTGGAAAGGATCCCACGTTTTCTACTCGTGAGCCGGCCACTAGACCAAAAGCCTTCCCTCACCACGAGGACCATGCCGGCTTCCAGTAGTGGCCAGGGGATCCGCCGCGATAGTGAAAGCAATCAAAACAAAGGGAAAGTTGCGATGAACTTACTCGGATCGTCTTTGAAAGGTTTGATCAAGTGTAGTCAGGTCGTAAAGATTGTCGCACTGGGTCTTGATAATCCTATAAATCTGGTGTCAGTTTCGTATTTACAAGCTCGGAATTGATGATAGGTAGGAAACTTGCAGCTGAACCAGACTAGTTCATGCGCGCAAAGGGAAGTTGCATACAGGAAGGCTCAGCACCGCAACTTCGATGTCTTGCCGTCAACAAGCTGGAAAGATGACGCAACTGGTATGCCAACAAGGCTGAAGAAAGAGCGAAGAAGGCTGGGAGGCTGGGAAAGCTCAGAGACCGTTGTCTGTGGGAGACAAGGTAGGTCAGTTCGAGCGACTGGGCTTGGAGATATATGATGCAGGCAAGGGTGGTTGGTAAATATCGGGCCAGGATGGCGGGCGGGCCAAGAGAGCAGGTGTCGGCACATTAATTAAGGAGAAGATGGGGTTGCAAAGCAAGCCAGGGTAGGGTAGGGGAGGGGAGGGGGCGAAGCTGGTGTGGTCATGCAGCAGGCCCTCCCTGTTCCATGCCCATGCCCATGCTCATGCCCGTCCATCCCATCCTGCCAGGCATTGATCGCGGATGGCACCTCGCTTACACGACCAGCTTTCCCGTCTGGTGGGGAGAAAACAAGGATTGAAAGCGCCATGGGCGACAGGTCACAATAAAATCTGCCACACAAATGAAAGGGCCCTGGGCCCAGAACATACCTTGAGGATGTAGCGTTTATCGCGTCTTTGCCTGTCTGCTTGCTCGCAGTTTTGAGTTGAGGGGTAGACTGAGGGGAAACCACAAATCGGATTCCGCGGTTCGTGAGTGGACGTGGGTGTGCGTTAGGTTTCGAAGTGAGGTGATTGCGGGCAGGCGGTTTCTGCCAAACTATCAGTAACTGGCAATCCATGCGAAGCCGGGATCAGGTACTGACCGTGGAGGCTTGAGGGCGGCTGGCAGATCAATCAGTGATTGAGCTTCGTCCTGCCCCAGAGCCGAGCTTGTCTTGTCTCCTGTACAGATGTTGCGGTGACGTCTCAAATAGGGACGGGAAAGAACTTCTCCGTCTGTAGCTGAATGGCTCCTGTTGTCCGAGGATGCGCGTGAAGTTGTTTGGCGTGGCCAAGAAGGATGTTTCTATTTTCGAGACGTGGACTGATTGGAGTCTGTCTGCGTATCTTGACCGAGGTCTTCAGATAGATTGAATGCGATGAACGCCACGTCAGGGACCTGCGCCAAAGGCTGTCTGCGTGTTCAAGATATGCAAATGCTTCTGGAAGGATATCTGCCTGGGCCTTCTGAAGAGTTCAAGTCTTCTATCGCAGGGGATGAATTCGAGGTCGCGGATATGGTTCTTGAGGGTGGCCCCTGGAAGACGATTTCTGGGTTCTGCAGAAGAGCTGCAGAGGAACGTTCGACGGGTATGTAGACTAGGATAGAGGCAGGAACTGGGAGACACGATAATTCGGATCTGCGTGGCACAACTGTTAGCATGGTGTATCCAGACAGCAGAGCAGATCCATCCAGCCAGGGAGGACTTGGCTTCAAGAAGGCAGAGCTGACCAGATGGATTCCGACATTCGTTGGATCTGCTGGTTGTATTGCGTCTGCGAGATCTGGCCCGGTTTGCGACCAGTTCCTGGTTCTCCACAGAGGGGACGAGACGCGAAGGTAGGTGGGTAAATCTGTGCGCGTTCTGTCGGTAAGAAAAAAAAGATCCTGACGATGCCCACGTTGTTGAAGTTGTACATGCGTAGGTGTTGAAGTGGTGCAGAAAGGAAATTTCGCGTGCGAGGAAGAAGGTGACTCTCAGCACGAGATTGATGTCGGTTGTCGGTGTCGCTTAAGGAAGGAAGGCAGGAAGGAAGGCGGCGTGGAACGCGTCGGGGTCCGGGCTGGATAGAAAGAGAAAAAATGTCTCGGTCGCGAGCAGATAAGGAAGGTGAAGGCGTCGAGGTGAATCAGAATTTCCAGAGGATACGGTTCATACAGTGCGAGTTGAGACAATAGGATATGAACGAACGTACAGTATCCACCACCATTCGAGTCCTCCAGGTTGGCTTGTTGCCTGGGTCCCGGAAAATAGGAGATTTGTTTACTAACCTGACCTGAGCTCTTGTCTGGATCCCCAGTATGTTCCAACACTTTCTCTCCCGGTATCTGCAGTACTCGATCGTACTCGAGTCTGATGCAGGTTTGCTGTGCGGTGCCGTACTGCAATGTATGTATGTATGTATGTATGTATGTATGTACGCGATTTGATTGATGGATGCGATGGAATCCTCGGAAGACAACAAACTCGACTCGGCCTCGACACAACAGGACACGACGCTTGCTGGATTCTCGTTGCGCCAACACTGCTGTGCTGCAGGTCGCGATAACTGGTCCTGGTCCTGGTCCTGGTCCTCGGGAGCAGAAATTGCACGTGTAGCTGTCTGTACCGTACGGAGGAGTACGGCCTGGAAACCCTCGTGGTACGTACCGTCAGGTGTATCCGTCCGTCCGCCCGTCCGATGTGCGACAGGAAGGCTTGCTTTGCTGGGACAGACGACGACAGTAGTGTCACGTTCGATCGCGTAAAGATGCGTCGTCGGTGTTGACTTTTGTCGTTGTTGTTGGGTTCAACTATTTTTATTTTCGAGGTTTCGTGAATAGCTTCACTTTTTTCCCCCGACGGCTTCTCTGTTCCTGGCTTGCTTGCCCTGACCTGGTTCAATCGGCAGTGAGGAGTGAGACTACTGGGGAGTAGCTTCAACGGTATCGCATGTGCGGCAGCGTAGTGCAGTACAGTGCAGTGCAGATAGACTGGGAGGGCGCTGCCTTGCGCTGCTGTGAGTGCGGGAAGCAAGGATAGGGGGTTCGAGTTTGGGTTGGGTAGGGGAGGAGGGGAGGGGAGGAGGGTTGGGCACGCCCGTTGAGATGATCCTTGGAGGGAGAAGAGAGACTGTTGCGTAGAAAAAGACGGTGCCGAAAGCTTGATTAGAAGCACACTGGGTTGGACCTGGTTTGCTGGGCTGCTGGCTGGTTGGTTGGTGATGGAGCGTTGGTGGTGGTGGCTAGAGAGACAGGGAGGACTTGATGGCAGGGAATGAGCATGAGCCTAGGGGAAGCGCAACGACTGTGCTAAACGAACGGACGTGGCCAGGAAAAGAAGGCTGTGAGGTCTGTTCCTGTTGGCTTGTCTCTTGTGCAGGGAGGGGCTACGAGTATTGGTGTTGTGCAGTGCAGCGCGGTGCAGTGGTCGACCGACTACTGTGGACTGACTTGCTGCAAAGGCAAAAGCAAGCAAGCAAGCATGCAAGGCAAGGCGAGGCAGGGGAAGGGGAAGGGGAAGGGAAAGCAGCCCACCAAAAGGGAGAGGCGTTGGCTTCAAACTTTCCTTCCTTCAGACAGGGACAAGGGCAGCAGCAAGGCCTTGAAGAAACGAAGAGAGGACAGGGTTGAGGGAAGAGTGTAGGGAATCGAAGCCTTTTGACAGGAGGAGCGCCGATCGAAAGAGAAGAAAAAGAGGACTTCAACAGGGGGGCGAAAGAAACGGCGTGGAAGCGATGGGAAGGGAGGAAAAGAAAGCCGGGATTAATAATAGAACCTCATCCTGCCAGACGATCTATTTTCTGATATCCAATTACAGCCTATCCTTCTATCAATCAGATAGATATCTTCCACCTCGTGTTCCCTTCCTTAGTAATAAACACTTACTCGTACTCCGTACCAGCAATCCAACCAACAGTCCTCGCCTCCAAGCTTTCGTGGCTTCATATCAATAGTCATGAATCATAAATAACTCCTCACGGTACCAAACTGGCAAAGGGAAACAAAACAAGAAAAGCGCTCGCCTCGTCTCGCCCACATGCAACGGCGATTTCCAATAGTCCACTACTCGTACCACGAGCTAAACCACATTCTGTACAAAGTACATGTCGGTGTTGTGGAGAATCTCACCCACTCACTTCCTCTCCACCAATCGTCAATATCTCGGCTCCAGATTTCACACCCCCTTTTCTTCCCTCTTATCTTCTAGAACCCGTTCCTTCACTTCAACCCGCCGTCAACTAACTAACTCATCTCATCTTATCCTGCAGAGAATCTTCGTACAGTACTGTAGAAAGCCAAAAAATTCAATACATGTCTATTTATTATCATGCAGCTTCATGCGCATCACGAACCCTTCGGAGGAGTTACCGCATCTTTTTCTCAGCTACTTAATCATGTGCTGCATAGATTATTCAATCAATTCTTTTTCTGTCTTCTTTCCAGCCGGATCGAAATCCTTCGAAAAGCAAGCCGCGCAACACGCATGAAATAGCACCGGAGATTCGCTTCCCCTTTAGGAAGCTGAGGACCGAGGTACATGTGCGGTGCGGTAAATACGTACGGTTACCAGAAACCATCAGCATCTGGATGAAATTTTTCGAACGAACCCGATGCGAGATGAAAGGAAAGAGCCGTCAGTCCAAGACAAGAATTAATGTTTCGTTTTGTCTCGTGCGCTTCTACAGACAATACCGGAATATCGGTAATTAACCAGTTAATAAATAAGTGGGGGGGGGGTTCTGTTTCCGTTTCCTGCTCCGGACTTTTTCGCTTGAAGCGTTTGAAGCTTTGGACATCGCTTCCAAACTTCAGCAGTTCATGCAATGAACCGAACTCAAAACTAAACTTAGCACCACCAGCAGCAGCACCAGCAGAACACCAAGTCGGCAATACTCCCTCGTACCATCTCACTCACCCGTCGTCCTTCTCACTTAATAATACTCGGCCGTGGCGTCGGCTCACCAGCTTCCCGAGGCTACAACTGCACTGCACCATCACCTGCAGTTCGCACCGAATCTAATCTCGGCAACTGCAACCTTATAAGCAAGGCACGCAGGGTCAATAATGGTTCCTCGGTTTTGATATCAATCAAAATCAATCAATTGCCGGTGTCGTAAAGAAACGCCACAGTAATCATTCTTCGGCCTTTCATTTACACAGAAGTATGTATTTCGCCGCGCCATCATTTAGAGACTGGTTCTACAATGCTTACAGTGAGTACTTCGTATATCGGAAGGGAACGAGAAACAGGTCGCGATCGAAAAAAAATACACTCTTCTCCGCCCCCAAAAATAAAATCCCGCATCAACTCCCCCTCATTCTATCTAATAGCCACTTCGCCAACACATCCACATCCACATCCACCTCTAGATTCTTCACCCGGAATTAATAAACAGTACAATTTACAATCTCTCCGTACTTCTTCGCAAATCACTTACTCTCTCTTCTAATATCGCATGGAGGAACAAACTCCGAACTTTACTCTTGCTCTTGGAACCGTCTCCAGCGGCAGTAAATGTCCTTCTAATTTAGTGCAAGGCAGTTAGTTAGTTCTCAGCACGCGACTCGGGCAAACCTGACGGAATTTTTGAACCCTTTCCAACGGTTCTTCCGGAGAGCGGGCTTTCTGAAAGCCGAAGCCATGCAATAACTCCCGTGAGCAAGTGTTCAAGCTCAAGTCCAAGTTCAAGGTCAAGTTCCGAGTTCAAGTGTGAAGGATATTGTGATGAAGTTGATGAGGTGACGTCCAAACAAAGTGTTTCTCGTCCCTGTCTGATATGTACAATGTACTCCAACATGTACGAAGCCATGACCCATGACCGGCAGATAGATCTGCTCATCCCATCCTATCCCATCCATCGTGAACCATTCTAACCATAAGGCTGGCTTCCCAGGGCTTCAGGAAGCCTGAGGGTTGAACTCCTCCCTCCAACCAGCCAGCCTGGCACGCTGCTTCGGAGAATTTCAGTCAAAGCCTGAGGGTTGAACTGCCCTGCTTTGCGCCAAAAGACAGGGCAGCAGCAACCAACAACGCCAGCCAGCATCAAGACGAACTGGAGTGGATGACAGCCAGCCAGCCCTGACACTAACAAGACAGGCCACGAAAGCCGTGGACGATCTCAAAGCTACCCTCCCCTGAGAGTCGAAGTCGCCACTAAATCAAGGTACAGACAGCACTGTACTGTACGAACTACAACCAAACCAGGGAAAGATCGAAGCTCGCTCTGCTCCTCTCCCAGTTCCTCTCCAAAGTCCAAACCGAGAAAAGAAATCCGCCCTCCGGGAAACCTAAACGCATCCCCGAAAACCCCCAGTCTACGAATCCAATTCGAGATTACATCACGTCATAAATTCCCTCCTCCGCGAAAACCAAAGTATATCAAAACATTACTTATTAACATCCACTCTCCGTACTCCACTATCAACAAAAGTTCAAAAACCCCTCCCGTCCTTCACATGCACCCCTGTCACATGCCTGCCGGGGAGGGAGTTTAAAAGTGAAGGGGGTAGAGATGGCATGTGCCATCCATGAGCAATTTATCCTTGTTCCCTGCCCCGGGCGAAAGAGTGGAAGGGATGTTTGCGAAGAAAGGGGAGGGGAGGGAGGGAACCGTTAACCAGTTCCCTGTTTGACAGCTTCCTCCCTTGAGGGTCGTTTCGTTGGCGCGATCGATCATGCTTGCCTGGTCATGAACAAGTAAAGTACTGTAAGTACCGTTGTAAACAAAGCAAACGCACATGATTCTCTATCCATTCTTCTGCCATTTATAAGCAAAACCCTCGCCTTACCATCCCATCCATCTATCCTCAGACCGCCCATCTCACCTTCAATCTCACCGGATAAACGGGAAATGCCGGCAATAGATACAAGAATACCTCGCACCTCGGTCACCTCAACACCTCGCCTCGCCCTCCAACTCATCTACCGAGTACGAGCCGTGTTCGGGTTAGATCATCGGTTAGTCCATTCAGTCAAAGAAGTTCAATCGGGCACCACGCTACCAAACAACCAACCAACCCGTGCCGCCATCAGAAAACCTCAAAAATTAAACCTTCCCACACTGAGCACCAGCGGGGCGGAAAGCAAATGTCGCAAAGTCTCTACTCCATACGGTAAACTCCAATCTCACTAGCCCCTTCCAAGTAACAATCACAAACACTGGCCTCTTTTGGAGAGACAGAAACCAGTCGATCGTTTCTTCAAACGTCTAGCTTCCCCTTAGACTTTTCTCTCGCGTGGGAGAGCAAGGAATTTTAGCTTCCACCTTTTCTTTGATTAGTAGGCTACTCTGCCCATCCTAGCCATTTTCTGCCTGAAGCCTGAAAGCCGATAAATCGAAGACGAAGAGAGGCGGCACGGAGAAACTCCATATTCGGATACCTTCGCATATCTAGTTTAGTCCTAGTTCTAGTTCTTCTTGTGAACTACGGGAGTTCAAGCAGCGGCGGTCTTGGGCCCAAGCCCTCAGGAAATGCAAGAATGCCGTTCGTTCGGTTCCTTCGTTCGTGCATTGACAGAACAACCTTCCATCCTCAGCTAAAGCTTCTAAGCGATGGGGTTTGAGGATGTATTTAGTTTTGTTTGTGTTTTGGGGTACATGGTGGTCTGATTTAGACTTCATAATTCTTTTCGCTTGTCTTGTCCTGTCCTTCTGTAACGAAATGATTTTCACATCAAACCTCCCCGGGTTGTGGAGTTTCCTGTTCCTGAGTTTGGCCTTGCATCATCGAACCATGGAACGTGAGTGATTTCTAATCCCACCTTCGCTTCTTTCCTTGTCAAAATAGAAGAAAGACAAATAAGATGTACCGGTACCTGAAAGTAAACTAGCGCCTACCGCATTTCTGTTCAAATCACGACTTTGCCATTTCGGCAAATCAATAACAAATACAGATTATTCGCGTTTCACATGCCGCCCAAAGCGCATCTCAGCATATCTTCAGCCTTCCCTTCATTCCCTCCATACCGTATCCATCTACATCAATCAATTCTCCTTCCGATGTCTCACCCCAAAGACAAACTCATTTCCTCTCCTCTTCTCTCCCCGACATCACAGACCTCCCTCCACCGAACTTCAGATCGAGAAAAGAAGCAGCGAAGAAGGGAAAACTTTCCCCAAGCCATGACCATGACCATGACCCTGAAAACACGTAAAATCCCCGATCTGATCACAGACATTGAGACACGACATCATCCGTGCCCGGCTCCATGTCCATGTCCATGTCAATCCCTATCCCGTCCTTCCCCAAGACCCAGGCAAGACAAGGCAGGGCAGGGCAAGCCCGAAAAGCCTCACCCATCTCATCTCAACCCAGACCGGTAGGTAATCTGCGGCATGCATCAGGGCATGGAGATGAGGCTGCAAGCCACGACTCCACGAACGAGGCATCTCAATCCAAAAACGCGACCCTCGTCCGTCCGCCCCTCCATCCATTCAATTACGCACGAGCAGATCTAGAACGTCACCGCCCTGCATTTCTAGGGAATTTGAGGATCCAAGCTTTGGACGCGATTGAAAAAGTAAAACAAAACACGACATCGCCCGAGATATTCAGATGCGATATACCCTCACAGATCGCATATACCTCCAACGACGAGCTAGGAGCTCGAGAAGCTATGATGTTGGCTTGCTATTGCAACGCTGTGATACAACAATGATCCCTGTTAATATAAAGATAAAAAGAGAAAAGACACAAGACAAGATAAAACAAAACATTAAAAAAAAAAGCCACGTCAAGAGTTCAAGAGCAGCCGAACCGAGACATCCGACTGAACTCTGTCTCTCTTCAACTTCATCGGCAAATGTCTAGCCTGATCTCTGATTCCCCCGCATCTCGAACAATCCGTTTGCTTGCTTACTTCTCTCCACCAATCACATCCGTCTATCTCAACTCAGCTCAACGGGCGTCACATGTCCGCTCTCCGTTCCGAATCATCATCATCATTATTATCATTATTATTACCATCAAAAGCAAGACGACACACACGCACATGACAATCACCCATCCATCCACTTAATCAATCAAATCGGATTCAGACCTCACCACCCCAGCCCCCCTCCCCTCCCCTCATCGCGTGCATACAACCCCCCATCCCACCAATCACAACCCCTCTCAGCCCTATAATGCACATTCTCATATACCCTCCCTCGGCGAATTTTCGCCCTGCTTTTTCTTGAATATTTGCGCCGGGGGGGTTTCATACTTTTACTCTAGTGTATGCGTGTGTTTAGTTCGTTCTACCTAGTAAATTACCTACACGTGAAAGTTCACGGTACGTCGGTACGGGGGAGGTAGATGGTGAAATTTACAGCTCAGCTAATGTACTTACTTGGATGCTACGCTGCGCCGTGAGGAGACAGATGATGTGGTGGACGGAGAATTTGGGGGAAGGGAGATGGGAAAGCAGGGAGCAAGCCACAATATATCACGCGGCTTGATGTAACTTTCGTTAAATTTGGCTTTGCATTTATTTCTTCCTCCTTCCTCAAAGAAGCCCATGAGGATGAGTTTTCTTCCAGAAGTTGGGAATATACCTCTAAGAAGCTAGTACTTTCCTCTCATCCACATTCACATTCACATTCGCATTCACAATCACATTCAACTTTCCGTTCCTCCTCTCCCCCTGTCCTCCGGGCCGGAACACATGCCGCCCAGTGACCCCTCGGGCAAACAAACCCCCCAGCAGGGAAGAAGTGCCGATGCGAGATGATAGTTACAGCTTTTGATATACATGCCTCATGTATAACAGCACCTCGCACCGCACAGCCGACCACAGCCGACCACAAAGCAAGTACAGTACGCGTACGGAAGTAATAATTCCCTCTTGCTATAACACAGTACAGCAATAGACCTCGCAACAAGTACCTATTCAAGCCCAAACGCGCGTTTCTTTTCTTTTTCTCCTGCCACGTCTATCTTTTCTTCCCAGGTTCTCCCGGTTTGTTTGTGCATTTGCTGTTTTGCTGTTTGCATGTGTTTTGGTGGTGGGTATTTATAATCATGAGTTTGAGAGAGGGGAGGGAGGGAAGGTAGATACTCGGGTACGGTCGGTAACTGAGCAAGTACTCTTGTGATAATGTTCAAGTGATTTACTTGCCTGGAACGGGCTCTGGGGTTGGGGATGAGGTATCTCGCTCGCCCCTTTACTCTGCAGCGGCTGGAGAGTCATCTACTCTTCTTTCTCTTCATACATTGGTACGAATACGTACTGTACTGTCCCTACTAAGTCGCGCTATTTCTGGTACAGCACAATGGCACGCGTCTGACGTGTTGGGTGTGATTGTGATTCCCCTTCTCTGTATGCAAATTTACATGCAGAGTACCTCACTCCACCTCATGCAAGAAGTCAAATTAAATCACGCTTTGTAGTAGCTTAACATTCATGTAAGTTACCTACCTCGCAGCAATCTACATTTGGGGGAGATTGAACGGAAGCAAGAGGCAATTAATGAAATCAGGTCAGGAATGCATCGGTGCCGTTTTAGAGTTTGGTAACCTAGAGTTCAGCGTAAGAAGGGAGGGGGACGAACGGGGAAAACGGGTAACGGTTGTTAGGGGTGAAGGGAGGGAAAGACGGGACGGGAAACCAGGTAGGGAGGGATAACCCTCAGGGAGTTTCTCAGAGGATCTTGGTGTCTTTTCTTCCTTGCTATTGTGTTGTTGCTTGCGTGCTTACTCGCGTTTTCTTACGCAAGATCAAGCCGTCAAGGGGATGAGATGAGGTCAGGGGAACGCATCCTTGAGCTCTGGGGAGCCTGATAGCTGACTGGCAAAGTTGCCACCTATGATCCAGGCCTGCCATGTTTGTTTATTCGTTCTTTCGTTCGTGGAGTCCCTGGGTATGGTATGAGCAGGGACTTTGAATGTGGAGAGATGCTTTTTGAGACATTCGGACTTCAGCAAGGCTGCGAGGCTGGGGAAGTGTTGTTGGTGACGAGGAGACAGTTCGAGGGATTTCATTCAAATGTTGATTTGTGTTGTTTGTACCTTGAGAATACGAGGCAGTCTTCTTAGTGGTACTTTTTGTATCGGTACATTGATGTCTTTCCGTCTTTGGCCGCGATTCCCCATAGATTTGACGATGGCTGAGCAAAGCAAATCACGTGTAATAATCACATGACGTCTCAGAGCTTCCATTCAATGTTCCTTCCATCCTCCGCTGTATCGATTCATTCCAGCTTCTCATTGTCACCGCCTCAAGTCCATCTCTCAATCCTCTATATCTATGTCTCTTATCTCTGCCTCAATTCCCAATTCCCAATTCCAATTCCTCCCTCCCTTCAAACCCCGCCCTTCATCACCTCACCCCGCGTCAAAATCACGACATCGCCCAAACAGGCAATATCCGCACCAGATCCCCCTCTCCGGCCCTCTTCTTCGCGTCTTCTATTAAAGCATCGCCAAATCGAAGCTTACAATCCCAAGCCGTGGTTGGCGGGCAAAAGGAATGATGGAGTTGTGGTGACGGGCGAGGCTGGTGGTATCGTTGAGAAACCTTCTCCGAACTGCATCTCGAGGGTCAACGGTGAGATATCGGATGTATCCATCCTGATTCATAGGGTCGCAGTCAAATCTCTAGGAGTGGGTATGATGTAGGTAGAAATTTGTTCCTGGACCAAAAAAACCCATTTTTTCTCCAGAGTTGAGACTCTTGTTTATCTTTCCTTCACCAGAGTCTCGCCATCCCCTTAAAGTCGTGAATCTCTGCTTCTCATCATCACTTCTCCTCGTACTTGACTACATCGTCAAAATGGCCACCTCAGACCCTGAAAAGCATGCTTCCTCTCCCAGTCTCCCCTCCTCACCAGACACCATCTCTCCAGCAATCTCGTCCACACATCTAGACGAGAACTACGAAGTCTACAAAACCAGCAAAGATCTACAAGTCGACCCCGAGGAAATCAAGCGGGTCCTCCGAAAGATAGACTTCAGGATCATTCCTATCTTGTTTATCACATACATGTTACAATACCTAGACAAGAACTCCATCAATTTCGCAAGTGTGTATGGGTTGAAAGCTGGGACGCACCTGAAGGGGCAAGATTATTCGTGGCTAGGTACTTTCCCTCCATACTCTTTCCTCAGTTACATATCTATATCCCATATCTCACATCTCATATAAATATTAATATACATATGCATATGTTCATATCTGGAGAGAATCCCAACTAACAGAATCCAGGCTCAATCTTCTACTTCGGCTACCTCTTCGCCCAATTCCCAGCAGGATACTTCCTCCAACGCCTCCGCATCGGCAAGGTCCTCTCTTTAACCACCATCGCATGGGGAATAATCCTCATCACCACTCCAGCATGCACATCCTTCGCCGGAATAGCCACGAACCGGTTCCTGCTCGGGGCACTCGAAGCAAGCATCAACCCCGGTTTCGTTCTCCTCATGTCAATGTGGTACACCTCCGCCGAACAACCTCTCCGTCTCGAGATCTACTACTGCACCAACGGCATCGCGACCATGTTCGGCGGCTTGATCGGCTACGCAGTCGGACACATCACCACCGGTCTCCCGAAATGGATGTACGTCTTCCTCATCTTCGGATCCATCTCTATAGCATGGGGGGTGATCTCCCTAATCTTCCTCCCCGACAACATCTCGACAGCGAAGTTCCTCACGGAACACGAACGCAGCATCGCCGTCACCCGCGTAGCAGCCAACAGACAAGGCGTAAAGAACAAGCACTTCTCCGTCTACCAAGCCAAGCAAACCGTCCAAGATCCCAAGACCTGGATCCTCTTCGTCATGGCCGTAGGAGCCCAAGTGCCTAATTCCGCACTAACGAGTTTCGCGAGTATTATCGTGGGCAGTTTTGGTTTCGATACGCTCGGGACGCAGTATCTCCAGATTCCCGGTGGAGCAGTGCAGTTCCTTGCCCTGATCACGGGGGGTTGGGTGTGTACGAGATGGCCGGCGAATATCCGGTGCCCGACTATGATTTTTGCAAATTCGGTGTGTATCCTTGGGGCGGGGTTGTTGGTGGGGTTACCGGCTGGTAATAAATGGGGGAGGTTGGTTGCTCTTTGGTTGTGTTATTTCCAAGGGTTGGGGTTCAGTTTGAGCTTGACGATGGTGAGTAGTAATGTGGCGGGATATACGAAGAAGCAGTTGACGGGAGCGGTGTTGTTTACTGGTTACTGTGTTGGGAATATTATTGGACCGCAGACGTTCATTGATAGTGAGAAACGTAAGTCTGGCTCGCACTTCCCCTTTTTCTACTTCGCTTGCTACGAGGATCTTCTGTTGACATATTCTCAGCCGGTTATCATAGCGCATATATTGCCATGCTGGTTGGCTATTCTGTCAAGTTAGCAGCTGTTATTGTCCTCTACATTTACATGTGGAGATCCAACAAGTCAAGAGATGCCGAACAGGCTGCGAGAGGAGAACTGTCTGAAGAGGAGGAGAGAGAGGCTATTGAGAGAGGGATGTTGGATGTGACAGAGATTGACAACAAGGGGTTTAGGTACACGTTGTGATGAAAGACGTATCATGGGAAATTTTCATGAATGATGAATCTGTTTCTACAACGGAGAGGAACTTATGGATGAGATGATGACTTGAATAGCGATAAAAGGGCAGCTTCCTTGGCCAGATGCGTGTCATTCAATTCATAAAGGTCACACATCATCAAACTTCACAACAGAACATGTGTTCCAAAAGCCAGATGTTCATTCTCGTTTCCCAATGTTGTATCCGTTTTGCAAGGCCATTCCAAGTCTCCAATGCTCAGCACCGGGACGAATATCCAGCCACTCTCCCTCCCAAGAGATCCTTTTGACAAACCAACTTTCCAAGAACGTTTCCCTGCTTCATCCTGCCGAAAGTTGTTCGCCCCATCCCACTCAGACGACAACCTATATCCGAGAGGGTAAGCAATACCCACACAACATTCCAGACAGTCAAGCAACACTTACCAATTGTCTAACCCCCTCCCCTTCTCCTCCCATGTTTCCACCTCCACCCATCCCACCATCGCTATCATCGTCATACTCATACCCATCCCTACCATCCTCACCCCCATCATCCTCTTCGTCCTCTGTATCCCTACTCTCCTCCCCCTCCCCCTTCAACCCCTTCATCCTCCTCAAACAAACCCTCCCCCTCTGATGTTGATCCCTCCTACTCCTATCCGAGAAACCCTGATGACAAAACCTACACTTATTCGGCCGCAGTTTCCTATGTACAGAATCGACGTGTCGGTTCAAGCTGATGTAGGAATTGGGACAGTGTGGACATTGTTTGCGTCTTGGGTTGGACTTTGATTTCGAAGCTCGGGCTGCGGCTTGGGCTGGTTTTGCTCTGGGTCTTGGGATGGGTTGGGAGGTGGGGACAGGAGCTCGCTTTGCGCGCTTAGCTGGGTGGGCAGGTTTGGAGTCTGAGGATGAGGAGGAGGAGACAGTTGAATGTTGAGATGGTGGTGATGAACGGCGTAGGCCAGAACCAGAAGGAGGCGCAGGTGCCTCAGGAGGAGTAGCGGGATGGACAGTGCCAGAGTTCAAGGATTCGGCATCATGCTCGCCCCCCTGGACTGATTCGGTGGCATCCTCTTGGTCACTACCTTCGAAGTCATCGTTGTCAGACTCGGTTTCAAGCCACTCGGCAACGAGCTCGTCATCACTTGCCTCGACCTCGTTATTCGGCTCCTTGGAATAAGAATCCAAGTCTGAGGAGTCAGACGGAATGTCGATGTGTGATTGTGCTGTAGAACCAGCATCCTCATCAACCTCATCTTCGTCTTCAACCTGAACCTCGTAATCCTCAACTTCTTCCATACTCAGAGGACTCATACCCATAGCTACCAAGGCAAATTCAAGCTGGCACCGCTCCTCTGGGGTTGCGGCGTTGTAGTGGTGTCTTGGGAAATCCAGGGGTTTTATGGATTGGTGGTTGGCCCTTTTTGCTGTGAGAGGTTAGCTTGATTCTCGCAGACTTAGGGCTAGGAAGAAGAGTTCAATGCAAGGGTTGACTCGGACTAGTGAGGGGCTTGAGGGATGATGACATGATGCTGGAAACTTGGATATCCAAGCCTGCTTGAGTTCTCGAAGCTAATTGAGAAATCCAGATTAAGACATGGACCATCAAAGTCTGCTATAGATCAACGGTATGATGATAGAAGATAATGTAGATAGACCAAGAAGGAACTAACTATGATAGTGAGCTGATTTTATCTGGTGTAGAGTTACGAAGTGCTAGATAAGTTTAAGTTAATTGAGAATTTGTGTAACTAAAGGACAGATGGAGGGGTATAGAAGAAACATTGAGGGACTCACGAGGAAGTGGCGCAGATGTTATTCGTATGACGTAGTGGCGTGCTGGATAGTTTCAAGCTACCTGGGGGCTTTCGAAGGCGAACTGTTGATCAAAGGAGTCTAGATCGAGATGTCAACTCAAGATCCTGAATGGACTTGTTGGCTCCAAGCAAGGCCTGTAGTAGTGTGGGAACATACGAGTCTTGCTTTGAGATCTCCTAGGATAGAAGTAAAACGAAGTTATTGCGGTTGTGATTGTAGTTTCGAGGTTGTTTGTGGGGTAGAGAAGACTTTCGAGTTGGCGACGACGGGGTTGTTTTGGTAAGAACCTGGAAACTCGCTTAATAGAAAGAAGTGGGGCAGATAAAATCAGTATTCGAGAACAAGCAAAATATTATATTTATCAGGCAGAAAGAGGGAGTAGAGAACTGAATAAAAGGCTGTTGGTGAATATTCGTTGCTTTTATCTACTTCTAGTTTGCACGAGATGACGAAATTCAAAGTGGTGTGTTATGGACAAAAGGTGAGAGGTAAGCAATCATGGAGTCGGGGCCACTCGTGATGGAAAAGGGAAACAGAAAAGATGAATTGCTCTCCTCTCAAGAAAAACGAATTAACAAATATCTTTATAGTCAGATATCAAACTTAGAGATGTGAGAACAAGGCTGGCGTGAAGGAGCAGTCTCAAAACCAGAGCTGGTTAGTACAGAATCCTAAACTCCTAAGTTTACGAAGTGCTTCAAATAAAAGGAGACACCTGCAAATAAATGCTAGTTGAGGCACTAAACATGAATTAGAGAAGGAGGTTATTCTCTGTCAGTGTCATAAGATATGATAAGCCAAGTCGCAACACCCGTCCCGTGCTAATCCGTCCACCCCAAAATTAAGTGACTGTCTGAGGCTCTGTGTATTCTGAAGGAATCATTGGTTCAAATTAAAGTTCTACGTAAGGCATTAACACAAAGACACAAATGTCCAATTGTATTTTAAGCGCCTTTGAAAATCACCTTCGTCCAAGCCTCCAACGGGTCGTCGTCTTCCAGACTTTTTTGCCATTCCTCCTCATTCCAAGGCTCGTCTTCAGCGACAGGATAAGATCTACCGATATGGCAATTTATTAATAGACCAGTCTGAAAAATGCCGGAACCAGCCTCGATATTCTGGACTGGTTCTGGTTCCAAGCTACCAGCAACGTACTGGCCTGCATGCGACACAATGTCCCCATCAATTTCTCTGCCAATGTCGGAAATTAAGAAAGCATTATCAGGTTGAGAATATGACATAGCAAGGCTAGGAGTTTTACCCTCAAAGCTAGGATCAAGAGTTTGGTTGCGGGGTGACTGAACAGGGTACGGGCTAGATGCACCAGTAAATGGATTAGCACCAAAAGCATCCGTGAACGGATCAAGCTGCTCAGGCTGGAGTGGGGCATGAAGACTACCTGCAGAAGTGCAATGCAGACCAGGATAAAACTGCGAGGTAGACTGAGAGGAGGAAGAGCTGATGTACTGTTGGTTGCTGTATGAGTTAATGTATGGATTGATACCAGGCTCAACGAGACGGCTTTGGGGCTGGCGCTGGTTCTGGTTATAGGCTTGTTGGTCCATGAAGATATCTTGAACAGGAGGAACATATCCTGGCGAACCCTGCACCTCACCCGCAAGCCAAGCCATATTGCAGAAGCCATGGTTCACACTTGGGTTTTTCAGATGGACGATGCGAGCGTATGCTTCGGTGAATCTGTAATGGCAGACTTCACATTCGTAGTCTCTTCTCTTGTCATGAACAGCGCGAATATGTCTGTCAACACCCCATCGGTCCTTGAAAGCTGCGTCGCAAGGCTGCCGTGGGCAGTCGTATTTTCCCTCGGAATTTTTCCTGTACTTTTGCGGAGCCTCGTTAGTAGTTGCGTTACCAGAGCGGCAGAAGGAGGAATTAAGTCCATAGCCAGGTTGTTGCTCAGTGTTTTGAGTGTTGTTGTCTTGGCCAGAGATATTTCCTTGGCGTTTCTTGGGTGGTGGCGGCTCCTGCTCGTTGCGATTTCGGACTCCATTCTGTGGGTATTCTTCATCCTTGTCCTCGGCTCTTTTGCGTTTCTCATTTCGGTTTTGGACCAATCGATCAGAATCTTGTCCTTGTTGTGTGCCTCGTCCACCTGAATGATTGCGGTAGGCCGACATTTTCCTGGGAATTGCTGCGTGTTGAAAGGAGGAACAAAGAAATCTGGCAGGTAACTTGGGACTGACAGAGCAGCAGACTTCCGCTGAATATGTCTGAGGGACAATGGAAAGAATGTCCTTGTTCTTCGAAATAAATTGAGGAAATTCCAAAGGCCGTGTTGGTAAATGAGACCAACCTCACTAAATTTTAGCAAGCTAAGAGTCAAGTTAGTAAAGCTGAAATGGGAATGAATAGATATCCACGAACATAAAATTCTTTATTCAAGCCGGTACAATTGGTGAGTATAAGTCAACGATGAATATATAGGTGCCATTCATTGTTTTTACGGTTGTTTTTATATTAACTACCGCTTGTCTTTGAAAAAACAAAACAAAGTGAAGGGCATTCCAGGAACACCTCTCAAGTTTTGGGCGACGAACAAGAAAGATTTCCCAGGCAGCTAAAAGAGAAAAAAACCAGCCCCCATCAGACCTATACTCCCTCAAGAAATAACCTTGGGCCAGCTTGTCCTCAGCTTTATTTGTTTCCTATCCATGAACACCCCTCTATGAAAAGCCTTCGTGTGATGCGTGATTTGCCTATGGGTCGCTTGCGCCAGTAGGGTTTGTGAAGAACGGAACTCCCCCAAATCGTAGTGTATTCTACCATCATGAAAGACTGAGATACAATCATCGCAAGATAATATGCTAACAATGATTAGTTAGGATACCAAAAGTAATGTGTGGGGACATTACTAACTACTAAGCAATGATGGGACAGTTCCACTACAACAGACGACATCTTTAGCCGATGATGCTTGGTGGGTAAAAGATTTGTGAGAACTAGAATTCAAAAAAATCTAAGGGCCCCAAAGAAGACTGTCAGCCAATACCCCTTAATCTTCCACATCATAGAACTACAAAAGACGGGGATCATACCTATCATCAGACGTTCCAAATTCTTGCTGTCCATACTCATCGAACTCCCTCAGCATGCTTTCCATCTTCTCAATATCAGAGAGGTCTTCCAAATTTGAAGTGTAGTCATCTGGAGTACCCTGTGAATTGCCCTGAGAGGTTGACGAGGAACCTGTCAGTCCAAAGGGAGGAATGTCATCAGTCATGAAACTCGATTCGAGATCTGCGAAACAATCTGGGTTTGGATGGAGAGCTTGGGCGTGAGCACCAGATTCATTGCTAGTAGCGCTGCCAGGGCCAGAATGGCGGACGGAAGGGACATGCCCAAGACCCAAGCCAGACGCAGGCAATCCAGTGGGAGAGTGCGCACCAGAATCGACGCCACCTAAGCCCAAACCAGAGCCAAAGTTGAGAGCCCAGTATTGTTCGAAATTCTTTGCACAATCGGCGGCAGAAAGAATGGTAGACGAGTTCGGTATTGAAGAAGGAGAGCGAGATTGGCCAGAAAAGGGCGGAACGGTGGATGTTGGAAGACAAAAACCAAAGCTGGAATCCACAGGATGGGTGAAATCGAATACATAGGGGTCGCATCGTCGGCGAAGGGGCCCACCAGACTCCACAAATTCGGCACCTGCTACATCTCTCTGCTCTTGTCTTTGGGGCGTGGGTCCGCGAGGAGGCGAACTGTAGCTAGCTTTTAGAGTTAGACCAGTATGAGTGCCAAATCCAGGGACTGGTGGTTGATTGTCACGATGGCTAGTATTGGGAAACAAAGAAAGAATGTTTCTAAAGCCACCAGTTCCATTGCGCTTTGAGTTGTGACCGTCGACTCCACAAGAGAGCTGCGGGCGTCCTTCGGGGCAGGTGGAATACAGGCTAGCGCCAGTGTTGAAGAGAACGCGAGGCGTAGAATTGTATATAGCCGACGAAGGAATGCCTGGGCTTTTATTGAAGTCGCTCTGTCTCTGGACAAGAGGAGGGACCACATGGGGTCTGGCCGGATGAGTGTTTTGACCACAGCGCGGAAGCAAAGTCTTGGTGTTCAATGTCGGAACCAAAGATGGAGCAGCAGTAGACTCGCCATTGTATAGATTCCGAACAGTGAAACGGCTCATACCGGGAAGAGATGTGCCATGTTCAGGGTCCAGGTAGGTATATGAGTTGCCGAGAACGGGTGGAATGAATGATGCGGCTGATTCCTCAAGATTGACACGATTATGCATGGATCTTATTCTCTTGTGTGGTCTCTCATCCTGACCTGGTGGATCAAAAGAATTTTGAAGACTTTGATCTGAAGATTCTGAAAAGGTGGCAATAGACGCCACCATGGAGGGAGCGGTGGAGCGGCCATCGATACCAGCATTGCGGTCCAATAACTGCTTGGAAGTCAGGACAAGGCCAGATGTGTAAGCAGCATAGCAATCCTTGAATTTGGGATTGGTGTTTGTGATATGCCCGTCGCGGCGGCGCTTATCCGAGAAGGCTCGAGTACAAGTCTCACACTGATACTCTCTGATCTTGAGGTGGACGGTCTTGATGTGTCGGTCAACACTATTGGGACACTCAAATGTCTTGTCGCAAGGCTGACGAAAAGCACAAATATATCGATTCTCGGAGTTCCTGGGATAAGACCGGGGATGTTCGAAGATGATCGTGACGGGGGGCATTCTAGTCCTATAAGAGAGGATTGCTGTTGAGGTCGGCTGTCTGAGAGTGGTGTTTGCTTTGATAGTGAGGGGGAGATTGCAGCCAGGTTTCGTTGTAGGTTGTACGTATTCTTCTCGGTCGTCATAGTTCAGCATGTCTACTCTCACTTCCTCTTCCTGGTCGTAGTCTTGATCGTCCTCTTGATCTGTGATGATTGAGCCTCGGGGTTCGGAGTATCCCGACATTTCGTAGGCCTAGAAGGTTTCTCATTAGCAGGGAAAAATCAAAATCAAGGTGCGGATCGAAAAGATACGTCTGTTTCCTTGAATATATCTAGAGGGCTTGAAACTCTGTGGATGTAGAGCGCGTCGACACAGAGCCTGGGAACGTGCGAAGGTAGGATTGAAGGGGGACTATGAAATGATGGGTCCCCGAGAGTATCCAGACTTACGATGGAGTTTGGCTATTCAAATATGTAGACCTTGAAGCAAATGCCAACGATAATGTCAATGGTGGTAATTGCGAAAGCCTGCCCTCGAAATTGGGGATCTCGCGTTGAGGGCTCGTTTTATGATTGCACTAAGCTTCACTACGGAGGCGAAAGGCCCTCAGTTGCTCCGTCATTCACCCGATTTCTAGTTGCAATAGAAACTGGAACGCAGCTTGGAAATGACTACACCATTACCCCAGTAGTTATGAAGGTCTCGCTTAAGGTAATCACTCCGCAAGCTAAATTCAATTTTCAGCAGCATGTACACATGCCCTAAGAACGGTAGGAACACGAAGATGGAGGGGCTAATAAGGCAGAGTGAGATATATTGTTTGCTGTCTGCTTGTTTTGGGCTTCCCATACTTTGTTGGGTCTTGCTCAGGTGGTGGAACAATGTACATCGTGGGATGTAAACAGCAGGGGAGAAGGCCACCTTGACATTGTTCTAAGGGTGTCTGGCAGAAAGTAGAAATGAAACGAGAGTTTCCAACACTACTTCTATCCTCAGCTACAAAACAAAAAGTGGAGATTTGATATCCACAATCACAAGTCTTGGGAGATGATCGCGAAGTGCTACTCTTCAACTCCGGAAGGAAGGCTTTTAGGAAAGTTAACAAAACGGCGATTCAAAGCCGAGTAGAGATTCCCAAGCTTCTCTAACTTCTAGCTATCCCCTCAGCTGCCAGAGTTTTGACCCATTGAAGGCCCCTGTAGCGATACCCTAAATTAAGCGAAGAACACTAAAATTTTAGGCTGTCATCCAAATTCAGTGATGTTTATGATTACCCAGCCCCGCACCGCACGGGCCCTGTAGTGATGGCAACCCCGTAACCCCCTGTAGAAAAGTGTGCGATTTGTGCTTCTGGCAGTTAAAGGGATATAATACCCTGTATTGTCTTCCTGAGGAGGTTTTGTCGTTAGACTCAACTCGTGTAGCACTTTCTATCAAGACATTACTTCATTACCCAATGCTTGGCTTTTTGTTGGTCGCTGCGAGGAGAAGACATGCTCATGGGAAGGGTGGTGGTTTGTTATTCTGCTTCTCTACACAAGTATACTTGGAGGAGGGAGTTGAAAGTAACAAGGCATGCTCCAGCTCGGAAGTAAGGCGTCCCAGATATATCTGCATCGTGACCAGAGACTTTCCCTTTGGATTCTGAATGTAATCATAGAAAATCCAAGAAAAGATACCCCAGTTTGTAGATCAATCCACCAATGTACTATATTCAGTGATTATTTTCTTGAATAATTGGAGGGTTTATAGAGAAATTCGGCATTCCCTTCATGCGCGCAACGGATCATCCCCAAAACCATTAGGCTTTGTCTTCGTCCTAACCTTCAAGTAGATTATCCCAATTCAAATCCTGGTCAGCAACCGAGGACTTGACAATTGGTAAGGTCCAAGTTGAGGACCAAAGCTGAGTGCTGAGCTCCAATGTTCGATGGCCTGGTTGAATGATGGAGTTTCTGATCCTGGAATACCCCAATAGAAGTTACGGACCAAGCCGGAAGAGGAACATTGGTGAGCAGGTAGGGAGAGTGATGGCTCGGCATATGAGGAAATCTCAATCCTGTTTTGGTCCGGCTTCTGGTGCTGGATGTTTATATCATAGCCATTTCGACCTGTGCTGGCAACGGGCACAGAGGCACGAGATATAGAACTATACAACGCAGCAATATAGTGACTATTTGTAACAGTGGCAGGTCCAGAGTAGCCAGAAGAAATGGGCAAAGAGCAAATGAGGCCACAGGCTGACCGATTTCTTGATTTCCTTCTGATCCCTCCTGACCCAAATCCTGCTCTTCAGTTCCCTAGGATAAATATTCTGACTAGAAAAAGCTCTCTGACTGGAAGACGAATAGGAAGGCTGGTTTAGGTTGTTATTGACATGGTGGGGTTGAGTAGTCAATGTGCCGTTGTTCTTGCCAGAAACAGCATAAATCAGATTCAAATCTTTTTCATAATTGGACTGATTTACCTGCTGAAGGTATGAAGATTTGTCATTGGGAGGAGAATGGGCCAGTAAAGGAGCGACTAGACCGAATGAATTGTGGGGTCTCAGAAAAGCCACAGAATAAGAGTGCGAAGGGGTTCGGGTGCGGACTCTTCTCAAATTTAAAATGCTCTGAACGATGGCAAGAGGAAGGAAATTTGCGCAAATTTTCAATTCTTCGCAAGTAGGAAGCACTTTGTTGTCTGTTTGCAATTAAAAGATTAGTGTTAGAATTAATAGCAGTTCAAAAACCAGAGATTGTCGAAAAAGCTCCACCGAAGACTTCATAAAAGGGGTGTCGAGACATCGGCCGTAGTATGGCACCAAGCTCTAGCAACGACAAGGAGTATTCTTTGTTTAAGCAAGAACTCAATGTGGATTCATTCTTTTTTATTCTGTGTCGAGACTAACAAGGACATACAATCACCAAATGGACAAGGCTTCACTTAAAGATCATGCAGATATGATTCATGGTCTCCATATATCATACGTCCATCAAAGAAAAAGGAAAGTTTAATCTGAGCTTGTGTATTTAGTTCCATTGGATTTGTTTGTTAATGTTCAGGTGCTAAAGGGTTACAGCAAAAGGTAAGATAGAAGGCAAGTATCGGCCTTTTCAAAGTAAGCGGGTCTGGAGAGTAAATATAGAAAAGTTGAGGTATGGAGTTTATTCATTGTATGTACATAATCATTGAAGAACCTCCTCAAGTCTCTCAATTCAGGAGGACCCTTCCCATAATGCTTCTATCTAAATGATAGACCGTTCGAGACAATTCTTTCATGTGCCAGCACGCTTGGCAAATTTTTTGGAAAGAAAATTATGGGTTGAAGAGGACTGGCTCTCTGCGGTTGCTCTTATACAGCAGCGCTAATTTTCTGAGGTAGTTAGTTAGTCTTCCTTGAGTCGCGAATACAGAATTGCTCAACTAAGAAGACTCTTAGGCTGCCTAATGTTTACAAGGACTTGTTAGACAAGCTGTCGGCATCGCTCTTCCGGGAAGACTGCACCAAACACCACCAGAACTGGGGATCGGAGTAGTGAGGGAGAGGAGCATAGCTGAACTCTATAACGGGACTCGATGCTGAATGATAGACATCAAATTGAGAGTGTAGTTGGGCTTCTGTAGGCTAGGATTCAGTCTGGTTTTCCTGTCTTTCAGGGGTTCGGATATCGGAAGTCTGGACAACAGTACTGGCACGCTGTTCAGGGTTTGGAGGGTACTGGAAAGCGAAAGCATGGATGGAGTTCTCAGCCATCTAGCTATCGAACATTTGCTAGACAGTGCTAGAACGTTGCACAGATCCCGGGAGCTGTTGAGAAGCAACTGGATGAGACTCAATGGTGTGGATAGCGGGGGATTGATCAACAGCAAGGGTGCGTTGCTTGAATCCTTGGGGGTGTTGCGGAGCGAATGACTGAGCCTCAGATGCAACAGTATGAGAGCCGAGAGGCTTAGGATCCTCGAGCTCATCCTCATCATATCTCTGCTCTTCGGAACGTCCTGGAGCGAGACCATGGAATGGGTGAGGAGGAGCCATATCACTTCGAGTAGATTCAGGACCATAAAGGACAGGTGAGCGATGTGATGGAACTGGGAATCCTCAAGCGTTGGAAGAGTTTGCAGCGGTGTGGTTCTGCTTGTTAGACTTCCGTGGACCTGCGTGAGGAGTGAGCTGACTGTCAAGGGTGCGTTTTGTGCCATAGCGAAACAGACGAACGTCCTTGACTTGTGGCTTGAGCTAGGGTGGATGATGCCTCTCGAGTTTGGAAATTCTGGTTTGACAGGGGAGAGCCTCCATAAATTGGTGGAGTATTTTGGTCAGATGGCAATCCAGCCGAGGCGGCCACCAGAGGGATTGTAGAGGTAGGACCTATAGGCGTGGGATGTGAGTTGGGGAGAACCATTGGTATATCACCCAGACGGCCAGCGTAGCCAGGGGAACCAGGAACAAGACCAGCATACCAGGCATTGTTGCACGCGGAGAAATTCTTGGAGAGAGTCTTTTGATGTCTCTTCACCAGGTGCTTCTCTTGGAAGGTTCTGTGGCAGATTATACAGCTGTATCGTGCGCCCATACTATCATGCTTGTCCTTCACATGTCTTTCAAGACCTCCTTTGGTCGCGAAAGTCTTAGGACAGGGAGTTCGAGTACAGAGCCATCCTCCGCCCGAGTTAATATGGTAGACTTGGCCCTTTATGGTCACAGATCGGTGTATGGAGGAGGAAGCAGCTAGGGCTTTGCTTTGACCAGATGTGGCGAATGATGGAGATTGGTCAGCGATGGTGGTGGTGTGAGGATCAAGTCGCTGCCGCTTGGATGGCGGAGGGTGGGGTTGCTCATTACCCCCCTCTTTCCATTCCTCGTATTCTCCCTTCTCATCTTCTCCGTCATATTCCTCCTCCTCTCCCTCTTCTTCATCGTCGTATCCGAGCTGGCTCTGTGTATACATGGATTGATGCTCTTCGTCTTGCTCGGTGCTGTTTCGCTTTGCTCCTCTGCCAGCTGGACCGCGCATGGAGTTCTGCTCACGGGATTCGAATGGATTGGACATCTTCACTAGCTCTAAGGCTTTGTTAGCCGTGAGTTCGACATCGACTTCAATTACCATGCTTGAATGTTAATAGTATTAATGGGTCTGTTATAGGCGGGCGCGGACGGACGCGATCCGTCAAGGGCCAAAAGGTTAGAGGAAGGGCGGATTTGTGCTTGCAAAGGGAATTATGACGTACAATGGTAGAGTATTGTTCTCTGTTCAGTGCTCTGTCCCCAAAGCTTAAGAAAATCCCGTTGACTGTGTCGAGAAATTCGCAGATGGTGATGTTGGAAGACTTGTCCTCGAACTGCGAGAAAATCGCGTTGCGATAAATAACCATTTTATTGTCGCAGCCCACGGCTTGCCTAACGCGATGAAATTGCACCCTTCGACAAATCATTCACCTTACTTACTCGTTGGTGAACCAACTATCTAGAGATCTTGAAGCATCTCATCTTCCGCAAACAATCATGAACGTCTTCGGATGACATTAAGACAAGGCCAGATAATCCTTTGATATCTATATACACAATCCTAGATGGAACTCTCGGTTGGGTTCTCATACGAATTGAAAGCGGAGTCTATGATCTTTTCAAATTGTTCTTTAGAAATTAAATCAGCTGTTTAGTGCATCATTATTCTCATGAATAAATCCCATCACTGGAGACATCAGCCAGACTTTGGTTGGTATGCAGCCAGATATCACTTGACAAATTTACCATGATAAGCAAATTCAATACGTTGGGTAACGCTTCTTGCGACTTCTTTTTGTACATTGATTCTCCAATTGTAATTCCCCGACGACAAAGAAGACATGCCTTCATTGTTTATTCTAGGAGGACTTGACCAGGGTGAGAAGAAGCGAAGGAAGGAAAGGGGTTCAAAAGCGGGGCAGCATTCGCTTCGTCTTCCAATCACTCCGAGTCGGAATCTCAACGTCCTCTATCAACACTTATTCGTCATCTTCCTCACCGCAGCCCACTGCCGATATCACAGTCAGTTCCATCCAAATCAGAAAGGTCGCGTCCATACGGCCGCTGACACGCACTCTAGCCAAAAAGGCAAAATCCGGCTAGCTCCGTCCGCTGGCAAAAAGCGACCTGCAGCTGCAGGTGCAGGGGTCACAACCACCGCGATTGACCGCACGAGACAGGGGGCGGCGACCAGTGCGGATTGTGCGGGTTTGCTACGATATGCAACAAACACTTTGGTTTTGAGACGAACACCTTTGAAGTGGCACAGAGATGACGATACCGTTGACCGACTGTCATCTATGGAACTGGGTCAACATATCGGGGTAAATGGGGATCGATGTTTCACAATATGATGGAATTTGAGCGGGCCACACGACTCTTGGGACTCGTCATATCAGCCATCCCGCCATCCCGCCATCCCGCCATCCCGCACCTTATCACGGCGTTGCTTTTGGAGGGGCTCTGGGACATCTTGGACTGTGGAAGCCGGACGAGGGACTCTCTCATTCGGAAGCGACTGTCTATCAATGGAAGGCTGTCGTACAGGATCCGAAGACTTCCCTCCCTTTCCAAAAGAGAGTCTCATCACGCCATGCGCTGGCAGAGTTGCGGTGAGCAAAAAGGGGAACACGAGTCATTTTTGGAAGAGGCAGCAAGCAGGGAGGGACGGCAGGTGGTGCGGGACGGGCAGCTGGGGACAACGGGGGTGGGAAGGCCGGGGAATTTTGAGACGTTTGGTACCAATGTTGACATCCCGAGGCATCGGATACGCTAACTTTCACGGGATGCGGGAAGCGAGGGATGGAAAACATCGCTGCACATGTCAATATGGCATAAATAAGAGACATATTCTTCTTCTATTCCTTCGTGAATACGGCACCGACCCTACCAGATTGTGGGGTAAGAAACCAACAGCTGCACAAAATGTTGCTCCAACGACTGTGCGATCTTATTGAGTACCAAGAGCGTCGTTTCCATCGGAAACATCGCCTGCATAGCTGCATGGTTAGTGCGATCCCACTTCAGAATCAATTGGCCAATCCTCGAAGAAAGTGAGCCTTGAGACATTCTCTCATCAAGTTGCATGCAAGAATCGGGGTATCTGCCGTCAGTCATCCAATAAGTAGCTTGAGCGCATGCAAGCCACTTGGGATTATGTGGCCCTCCTGGAACAGCCCCTCATCCATTGCTGTGTCCGGCTTGCCCGTTCCAAACATCAACGAAGTTCGAAAAACACTCGCGGCATTGCCGTTGAAGTGGAGAGACATCACCGAGAAATTCTCCAGAAGCTGGGAACAACCCAATTTCGAACAATCCACCGGCACGCTTGGTGTCACACCCACGTCCAGGGAAGTCAAAAGCGGCGATGCAGGATAGTGGGCAAAGAAAGAGTTCTTGCAGTCAGCGTGTGCCTTTGGGATACCTTCATTGGGTTCCAACGTCTACATAATGCGGTACCAGCTCCAATGGATGGTACCGAGAGGGATTTAGCTCCGATGAAGCCTCATGCCCGTGTCACCTCACATTTCATTGATAAGGGCGCCCCCTTCGTGTTATTGAAGAAAGAACCGCAGATCATCCTTCACTCCCTTGATCTATCTTTACCCCTCTTGCCTTTGAATACCCTTACCTGGTGGACTAGGCTAGGTCCGCGTTGGGTAGTCAGGTCACCAAACCAGATTTAGAACAAGGCCAATTGAGGTCTAGGATGCCAAAACCACCAACACTATTCTGCGATTGGAAGTCCTTTTGCCCTTTGGGTTCGCTTCCGAAGCCCCGTCCAGTCGTTGAAAGACCATTGACTCTGCATGAACGGAGTATGCAATTCCAAATTCGGCCTTGATTGCCAAAAATTGCTGCAGAATGGTCGCTTATACTATCGGAATACTATGAACCTATGGCCTGGCATGATTCCCAAGAATAGTCGCTGGAACGGGCCGTTTGACAGGCCGCTTGACGTAGGAACTCAAGTATAAGATGGCACCCATGGTCATGAATGTTCGTTGGGGTTCAAGATTTTCGTCACTCCCACATTCAAAATGCTCGTGGAATCTATTCAGAAAATTTTCGTTGCTTTTGCGCAAGGTATCTGGTCTGCATTAAGTTACAACCTCGAAGACATACGCCGGAACCCATTCTTCTATGCTGTGATCCTTGTATGGTTTCCAACCTGTTTTAAGGTATTTTGGATCGAAGCTAACATTGATCAAGATGTCTTGCATTGCCATCAGTAGGGTAATTTACTTGAAGTACTTGCATCCACTTGCAAGGTTCCCTGGTCCAGCTTTAGCACCGCTCTCCAATGTAAGCCAAGGCAACGTATTATCGTCACAAGCAAGAGTACTCACCGTCTCCGCAGGGCTTTTGGTATTACACCATACTTAGCGGACGAGGCCCATGGAAGAATCATGGCTGGCACCAGAGATGGGGTACGTTGTCGCTCAAATCTACCAACCATCCCGGCCGAGGTCGTGACGGCTACCCCCTGGAACGGACCGTCCCGTGAAAATTCGTCAGGATCATCGTTGCACAGACATTAACGTGGCTTACCAGGACCAATTGTACGGATCGCGCCGAATCACTTGAGTTTTGGCTCCCATGGTGCGCAAAAAGCAATTTATGGCTTTGGAACACGCACTGTTCCTTCCATGATAAAGGACCCGATCTTCTTCACCCCTGAGGTCGACCATTCCATGAATATCATCAATGAGACTGACCGGGAAGAACATTCGCGTATGCGACGCATGTTAAGTTTTGCGTTCAGCAATTCCAATTTACTTGAGAACGAAGATGTTCTGGTGAGGAGAACTGATGAGTTCGTGAAAACTCTTGGGTCTATGCAAAATCAACATGGCAAGCGAGGATTTAACATCGTTCAACAATTTAACTACGTCACGTTCAACATCATGGGTAAGCAAAAATAAAATGCAGATCTTCAAGAGGAAAACGACTGATGTAGAAATTGTCCAGGAGAGATGTCCTTTGGAGATTCTTTTGATGCAAGGCTCGAAGCGCAACCAGGTGAGTGCATTTTGCCAAGCATGCTACTCCAGGCTCATAATATCCCCAGAACACACCGATATCACTGGGCGGATGTTATTGTCAATACCACATATATGAACGACGTGATGCGAGCAGTCTGCGTTATTCCTGGCTTATTTTCGTTTTTGGAATGGTGGAAAACAGATCACATGAAGAAAAACGCTGTATAGGCACGCGGAATATGCAACCGAGCACACTGAAGCGTAAAATGCCCATCCCCCCCCCCCCCCCCCCCCCCCCCCCCAAAAATACAAACGTGGATTAACATTTCTAGGCGCCTCAAAATCAACACTCCCCGAAAAGACTTCACGTACCACATCCTTTCTTCCAAAGGTCCACGTCCATCGACTCTTGAAATGGGCTCCCATTTCAACGTGATCATGATGGCAGGCGCTGTCACTACCGCAACATTCCTGGCTGGAGTTACTTATTACCTCGGCCACAACAAAGCGGCTCTGAGTCGCCTTCAACACGAAATGCGCACCCGATTCAAGAACTTGGATGAGATCACCTCGAAAGCGCTCATGGAATGTGAGTACCTTAATGCTGTCGTCGAAGAGGGACTTCGAATCTACCCTCCAGCCGGTGCAGGACATCTGTCGCGAATCGTGCCTGCTGGTGGATGTGAAATCGAGGGCGAGTGGATCCCTGAAGGAGTAAGTACCTCTACTATCTCTCTGTTAAGGGATGTCATGTATTTGTGGTAAGGGCTAACAGAAACAGACTCGAGTCTCTGTCCACTCCTGGTCCGTCCTTCGAGATCCCCTCAACTTTTGGAACCCAAGCGAGTTCATCCCAGAACGATGGATGAAGAACGAACCTGAAGGACAAGGTGGAGATAGATTGGAAACAAGTTTACCATTCTCGTACGGACCGAGAGGATGTCTGGGGAAGAAGTAAGTCATCAATTCAATCCAGGTAGACCCTAAGGCTGTACTAATGGCTGATAGCCTTGCGTACCTTGAAATGCGTATGGTCCTCGCAAAGCTCTTTTGGCAATATGACTTAGCCTGGTTCAACAGTGATGAAATTGTTTGGGAGAGAGATACCAAAGGTTACACACTTTGGGAGAAACCTGACTTGAGGGTCTTGCTGAGAGATCATCATGCTGGTGGAACTTCCGCTGCTGCGCTGTAGATTGCCCTTTGTTATTGGCTTTCGCATATGTCTTGCAGACCTTGGAGGCGTTGATACGGGCGTCTCTTCTCTTTTGTTGATTTGAATTCATCCTCAGAACTTGGGTACATTAAGTCTCGGTTAGTAGTTAACTTGGTTGCTTTTGAGTTGAGTGGATAGGAAGTCTTGGGGTTCTTACATATTGCCGACGCAGGGGGCTATCAAATTGCGATCAAATCCGTCTTCCTCTAAGCCTTCAGTTTAATAATAGCGATTTCGAAATATGGGGTACACAATGCATCCAGTATCCGTGAAACTTAGCGATACACTCAAGTTGGGCACTTGTTCACTCGTCCCCGTTCTTTTATGTCGCCGAGAACAGCAAATTAGTAATAGAGAAATAAAATCTACAGTACATAGATAGGCCCTTGGATTTAGTAATTTGTCAATGAAAAGTACAGTACTTACTTCATTTGAGGTATAAAACAGCCCCGGCACGTGACTGGTCTTCTGAACCCCTCAGCCTCAGGTTTCGCGACAAGATGACATCGATTGATCATGGTCCTCTCCCCTCACAGCTCAACACTTCATACCACAGACCCTTTATCTGCGCATATTAATTAATACACTCCGCTGATCCATCTATCTGCGCCTTGAATCTACCGGGCGCAGGCTTTCAGCGATTCCGAGCGACTCAACTATCAACAACACCCACCCACGAACCCCCACCATACATACCAACCTCACCCACAACGCACCTCCCCAACTCTAGACACCGGACCTATTTCAACAATAAACGAACCTCGCAGATAGATAGAAAGATGGCAGGCCTAGCGCTGCGAAAACGGTTCACCTGCTTCCAGAGACTGCCGTTGGAAATCAGGCTCTTGATATGGGAAGCGACTTTGCCTGGCCCAAGGCTCGTGAATATACGCCAGAGACCGATAAAGAAGACATTTCTGGATTACAAGGAGGAGAAGGGACACGAATGGCCCCCATTGGATCGGTGGACAGAAGGTTCGGAGGATATTGACGAAGCTCTTTTGGAGGAGGCTGAATACGCGCGGATGGATGTTTGCTCGGCGTTGGGAATCAGTCCGGACCTCCCAGGCCCATTCTACGATGCCCATCTCCTGGGACTCGATTCAAACTGCCCTCCTCCACATATGAGTCTCGTGTGCCGGGAGTCATACGGGGTTTTCTCGCGCCATTATGCCAAAGCCTTTGCATATTCAGGATCTATCCCACAGACCTACATGAACTTCGATGTGGATACTCTTTACCTCCGCCTAGACAACTTCGCTCATTATGTCCGCGGATTTTGCAGATTTGAGAGGATGATCGACGGCTTGATCGGCTTCTTTGAGATTACTGATGTGGAAAATCTATCCAGAGTTCAAAAGCTGGCAATATCAATTCATAGCGTCTATACGCATGAAGAAGTAGAGAGCTTTCTAGGCGTCATCTTGGAAGTCTTTGACGGAGCCAAGGAGATCTCATTGATAGTGAAGGATTACACCTTCAGCTATTCTGTTTCTCAGAGGGAACATTCTGGAGATCCTGGAGAAGAGTGTATTATTGAAGCAATTCCATTCAGTTTGGTCATGGAGGAATACTACTGTTGCCAGGACGATATTCTGAGTGGAAATCCTCGAAAATTACATATACCGATGCTTCCAGAGGCCCGGATGATGATACCCGTCCTTGCTAGATTGGAGGCTAAGTGGAAGGGGTCTGTCGCTGGGAGGGCTGGACGACCATTTCCCAAAATCCAAGCCAACTCTTTGGTTACCCCCCAGAAGTTGAGAGACCTGAATAGAGCGGTGTCTCTTTATAATGCAGTTCTGAATCGCCACGAGCAAAAGATGAAGGAGGACAGAGAAGCCGCAGGATTTTGTAGTGATGATGCTCTTTCAGATGATGAGTTTTGAGGGGGTGTTTCTACTACCCGGATATCAATTTATTTGGAGACGCTTCGCGAACCCAAAGCATAGCAAAGGAGACTAAAACGATTGCACTCGCCATCATGCCTGGCAGGGAGGATGCTCAAGATGCATGCCTAATTAAACCCCGCTACGCAAAGAGTGCCATCACTCCTTTCATCGATATCACGACATCACCGCTGGTGGGCATCTGTCAGAGCCGGACGTGCTTCCTTTTCAGCCCTCTGAAAGGTCAACTTTTGCAGAGAAAGGTTGAGGATTTCATAGGTAGACCCCAAAGGAACTGCCATTTCCATAGACACGCCTCGAATCCACGCCACGACTTTCGATTCTGTTTCTTTGAAGAGGGAATCTGCCAGTTCATTCATTTCCACTTCTGTTTTCCAACCCCATTTCCCTTTCGATTTACCCACCCCCGCTCAAGCTCGCATTTCATGGATATTGTTTGGCGGTACCTCATAAATGATTCTTGAAGGACTGTACGGATTGGGTGGGTTGTTTTGACGGTTGTGTCGAATACGGCGGCTCCTGCGACCGAGAATGCTGTGCAGCAATCGACTCCGTTCGAGGCGAATTCGGACGATCCGTATACCCACCTCCAAAAGCGTATCCGGTCGTGCTAGCCGTATTGCTCTGTACCAGAGGCGAAGATGCCGAAGGACTTGATGGAGAAAGGCTCGGCATAGATATCACACCAGTACCTGAGCCTCCTATAGCTGCATTTCTGCGGGTCTTCGCAAACTCGCGGTAGAAAAGCCAGCTGAGAAACCCCAATACGAAAACACCTAGTAGAATACCGACGCCAACACCGACTTTCGTGCGAGATGTTGGTAGAGTTGTCTGTATATGTTGACGTGACACCAGAGTTGGAGCACTGGGAATGGCTCGCATCGATTGTGTCTATTGATTTCGTGGTGGATTGGGTGAGGCTCGCTATGATGGCATCGTAGCCAGGCTTGAATGCCATGCCAGTGGTGCCGAGTTCGAAAGAGGAGTTGCAGCATGACTGGGTACTATCACCTTATGCGCAGCAGAATTGGTTGGACTGAGTTCTGGGCGGAGAACATGACCAGATGGCTATAAGCCGCCGTATTTTTCGTTCGTCGAAGGGTCTGGGGTTTGTGAGTAAGTGCTCGTGTGAACTGGCGAGGTCAGGCCTGGATGTTGTCGACTTGACGTAGTACGTACCTTTTATGCATGAATCCCATTGTTTTGTAGGACAGTTATCTTATGTCCAGGATTGATCGGTACAGCTTCCACGATAATCCCACCCTGACGCTCCTAGACAAATTCCGGACTCAGAGCAGGAGTCGCTAGGGTCGTAGCATGCTGAGGCCGAAGTTGTAGTTTGGTTGCATGGGACGTGGCCGGCCTCCTTGTGGATTCCATCTGGATAATAGCATGTTGCCAGTGCTTGGGTCGATGCTGAAATGGAGAGTAGGAGAGAAACATTGAAGGACTTCGCCATTATGAAGAAATTGGCCGCTTGATGACGGCGATGAGTGAAGAACGAGACGAGAATAGAAGTGAAACAAGAAAGGAAAGAGGGTAAAAAACCTTTGTGCGAGATTAGTTAGGGGGTATCTGTAGTATAACCGAATCCCAGCGGGTGATGTACTTGAAGCTAAATGCTAAGCTTCAAGTCCAAATCGAGGATGATTCGGCGATATTCGTCCCATGCCGTCCAAATGGTCTAATGATATCAATCTTGGAACAAGTGATGTGCAAGGGCAAGCCTTTCGTGGAAGGCTTTACCGATGGAGTTACGGAAATAATTATGAGATGATGGGTAAGGTGGGCTTGCCGTGAAAGCTGGGGTTGAGCTTTTAGTTAAGCTTAGGCGATCTGCGGATCGGATCAGCGCCAGCTGAGGGGATCGGGTTGCCTGATTGAGCAAGGACTAAGGAAGGAGATGAGAAGGAGGGGGGAGAATTGAGATGCTGCAAGCTATGTTTCAACGTGGATGGAGTCGAAACTGCTTGCTTGGTGCCCAGAGGAGAGAGGGCCGATTCTTACAGTGCTTGATGTTGAGAAGGGTTGAATGGGCTTTGAGATGCTTGGCAGAAGAATCTCGCTAAATCATCCCTGGAATGTCAACAAACTTACGTGATTATGCGAGGTGCGATATAGATCAAGGACGATAAAGGCGCAGTGCTGACTTCTTCAGGCGAAGAATCGTCGTTGAGACTGCGATTGAACAGTGGTAAATTTGACTGCGGCATGACCCGAATGATGTTTCAGTCAATGCAAGCGGGGCAAATGTTTGCTACACCTTGGCCCCGCGATAAGATGTGGAAACAGAGTATCTGACTTCTGGCAGACTAAGCGCGTTTTGTTGGGGTTATGGTTCTAACAACCTACAGTTGATTCTATGGGATTGTATTTTGTACTTATCCTTTTGTTTTCCGGGTACTCCTTTCGTATTTCTTATCAATTCCTCCTCCTTGTCAAAATATGCTCACTTAGAAGCTTTGAATTTAAACTGTCTGTTTTGTTTGGAGGTCGACGACTGTCTACTTCTTGTTCGCTCTCTTTTTATTCATTACAACCTCAACTGAGACAAACACCATTCCATGCTCTGTTCATGAATTTATTGGCAATTGTCCGCTCTTCCAAATACTGAGACCAATATAGGTGCAGTCCCAATTAGATTTGGAGCGGTGGCTTGCCAGACTACAAGAGAGGGGAAAGTCTTAGCCAAGCCCCCTTGAGCATCATATCTGTCTCTCCTGTGACAAAATCCATCTCGTATAGTCCTTGAAGCTAAATTGTTATCAATTATTTTGACTTTCTCTCCAGCCAAGATCGATCCTCGCTTGCTTTTCTGCCTGAGACAACATCTGCATATTTCTTCCAGCCTCTTCGTTGAAAAGTCTTTGGTTGATGCAATACAAGTTACTCTCATTCCGAATACTGATTTCAGCCCGCGCAGGATTTAGATGCTTGCTGCGATTGCTCTCTGCTATGGGGAGGTCATGAGCAAACAGTTTCTTTTGACTGTGTTGTACAAACAAATTGCAAAATTAACAGACCCATCAGTCATTTAAATGTCATCATTGGCGTAAAATCAGGTTGATGATTTCTTCTCGACATGCAGGCTTTGTCGGTCAATCACCGGGTACTGATCGTTGCATGTGGATTCCCTCAAGCGAAGATGTTTGGTTTCCAATCCGGACTATCACCGGGACATCGTTTTTCCTTCCCCCTTCCTTCTGCCGCATCAAAACATCTTCCTTTCTGCCTCAACCCAACTCTCAATCACAACAACAATCCTCTCTTTCTACTCAACACAACATCTTTCTCCGTACTGGCACCATCCATGTGGTCATAGCCTGGCTAGGGCAAGAATCTATTCTGGTACGTGATCTCCAATTGAGCAGTCTTTATCTTGTCCCCCAGCGGTCTACCATTGCCATCTCATTGGAGATCAATGAACCGCCGCAATTCAACGATCTATCTCTTTGTAAGACACCACGCGCAGTGTGCTGACCATCCCAAGAAGAATAGCTATCAGGTTACTCCAATTGAAACATCACCGCGTTCTCTTGCCGTCGTTTCCACGCCAACCCAGTCTCCCCAAAGAAAGCCCATCTGACACTGCACGGGGTCTCTGGGTCCCTACGAAGACATCAACCGACCCCAATAGTAGGTGTGCCTAGGTAGGCAGTACCCCTATTCCTGCTACTTCTCTCATGTCCCTGTGGCAGAACAACACATCGCCTGCATGCCTGACATTGAAGATTCCAACACTGAATCGTCTCTTCACCTTTGCTGCTCCTTGTTGGTAGCTTGATTGTAGTCCAACAGCTTGCTAACCCTGTTTGCCACAGATTTGCTTTCCACAACGAGCCATCTCTTGACCACCCTCCTCGGAAAACGTCCCATATCTCTCTTCATCTCTCCCGCAAATCGTTCAGCTCCTTGCAAAATAGCAGGACACATTCGTATGGTAAACAATGGCTCCCTCAAAGGGCTCTAGAGATGCCCGCAGTATCCTCGTGGACCATATCAAGAAGACATACGAGCGTAACGCATTTCCACAAGCATGGAGAAACCTTCCGGAGATCCCCTCATCAGCCGAAATCAAACCTGCCTACAAGGATCCCACCCTTATAGACGAAGAGCCGGAAGAATGGAATGCATATCAAAAAGATCTGCTCTATGACGACAAACTCCCCCACAACATCATCGACGGACCATGGTCGTCCAAGGAGGCTTACCTTGGAGCACATTACCAAATAATCCGTGAAGACTCTATTGCGTCCCTCCGAAACGCAGTGACCGAAGTCCAACACAACCCTTCCATGAATGAAACGGGCGACACATGCATCTACACAGGTGTAAGTATTCCTCAGTTGGGAATTCTTTGAAAGTGCAACACTAATTGGGTGTAGGTTACCTTCACAGGACTGCAGCTTAGTCGGATTGGTGTTGCATCCCGCGTAGAATTCTCATGTCACCGCGCAGGAAAACGAATTCGGTGGGATCAGTCAAAACGTCTCGTTCAAGGTACGATCGTTGCTTTGACTCCCGAGAAGGACATGTTCAAGACTATCTGCAAGGTCGCAATTGTTGCAGCTCGTCCAATCGAAGGTGGTCTCGACCAAGACCCTCCAATGATTGATTTATTTTGGGGAGATGTCAAGGATCTGGTATTTGATCCAGTCGAAAGTGGGTCGCAATCCTCCCTTTGGTATCACTAGCTAACACTATTTCAGAGTATGTCATGGTGGAGTCTAGGCAAGGTTATTTCGAGGCATCCCGCCATACAATGGTAGCAATGCAGAAGTTGATGACTGAACGGTAAGCACGAGGAACCATCAAATTCATACATGATCATGCGATAGCTTACCGAGGTAGATTCTCTTTCTCCAAGGAACTCGTCGAACTTGATCCAAGTATTGAGGCACCTCTCTATGTGCAACAGGACCCCTTTATGAATCTGTCATCTCTGGAGCGATCAGCAGAAGATAAGGATGGCTTTGTTTCGGTGCCATCTTCTGATGTGTCGACTCTTTTCAACGTTGACGTGATGAACAACTTCCCGAAAAAGATCAACTGTGGAATGGACAATTCCCAAGTTTCTGCCTGTAAAAACATGCTTACAAAGCGGCTCGCAATTGTGCAAGGACCACCTGGAACCGGAAAGACATTTGTATCGATTTCAGCTCTCGAGGTAATGATTCGTAACTTGGGACCTGAGGACCCTCCTATTATTGTCGCCGCCCAAACGAACCATGCATTGGATCAACTGCTCAACCACATTCTCGTTTTCGAGCCTGAGATTGTCAGACTCGGAGGACGTTCTGACAGAGAAAATGTCGCAATCAAGAAACGGACGCTCTACGAATTACGCCAAGCCACAGACAAATCCATGATTAGCCAAGGCTTGGGTGCATCTTCCAGAGAGCATCGGGCTTTATGCGAAGAAATCATAGCAGTACTATCGCCGTTGTTAAACAACACTGTTCTGGCCGCCGACGCTCTCCTTGAGCATGGTATCATCACAGAAGGTCAACGCAGATCTCTCGATGCAGGAGACTGGGCTGTTGAACAAAGCGAGAGCAATATTCCTACCGAAGATCTAGCTGCATGTGAGCTATGTCTGGCCTTTACCAAAAATCTTGAGACTGACTTATTCAACAGGGCTTACGGAGTCTCAGCTCATGCTGATCGAAGGTGCACCACGTGTTAATCTCGGATTCCCATTGGAAGAGGGTGATATTGAAGCTGAGCAGCTTCAAGCACTCGAACAAGAAGCCGTCGACGCAAGCGGGCCTGACGACAAGGAATCTGACATTGGTCTCAGCGGTCGCTGGGTCCCTTTTGGTCGCAAATATACCGGAAGACACAGCACTTTTGTCGCGGACAGCGCTTCAAGGCGAAAATTGAGCCGATGCAAAGATTTGTTCGAGATACCTCTCGGGGAGCGCGGTCAAATGTACCGCTATTTCGAGAGACAAATGAATAAGCTTGTCATGCAGAAGTTCCAAGAACTGCTCGTAAAGTATCAGAGACATGTAGAGGACAGCTACATCACGAAAGTAAGTCTTCAATCACAACTTTAGAGCAGATTGCTAACATGGCAAGTCAATGTGCAACATCAAGTTAATGCGACAGCTGGGTATCAAGGTTGTTGGCTGCACGACCACAGGCTTATCAAAGTATCGCGCTCTCCTTTCGGCACTTGAGCCTCGAACTCTGCTCATTGAAGAGGCTGCCGAGACACTCGAATGCAAGATCATTGCTGGTATGATGGAGTCCTTGCAGCAATTGATTCTGGTGGGTGATCACAAGCAACTACAGGCATCATGCATCGTACCAGCCCTTCAGGACGAACCATACAACCTCAACATATCAATGTTCGAGCGATTGGTCAACAACTCAATGACATTCGTGATGCTCAACCATCAGCGCCGCATGATTCCCGACGTACGCAAGTTGCTCTGTATCCAGCCAGATCCTTTCTACACCGACCTTCATGACCATGAGAGTGTCCTAGACCGAGTGAATAATCGACCACCAGTTCCAGGGATGGGAGGACGAGACACCTACTTCTTCTCTCATAATTGGATGGAGTCGAGAACTTTCGAAGGTAGTTGCTTCAACTTGGCGGAGGCCAACATGATTGCTGAATTCTTCAATTATCTGGTACTCAACGGCGTGGAGGCCTCGAAGATCACCGTCCTGACCTTTTACAATGGCCAGAGAAGGACTATAATCAAGCAGCTCAAGAAGCACCCCAGTCTCGGAGGCATATCGTACTTCAACGTCTTCACTGTTGACAGTTACCAAGGAGAAGAGAACGACATCATCTTGCTCTCCATGGTCAGAAGCAATCAGACTCTTGGAGTGGGCTTCCTTGACAACAGAAACCGTCTGGTGGTTGCACTCTCTCGAGCTCGTCGAGGGCTGTATCTGTTTGGTAATTCAGTGACGTTGACTGCAGGAGAAACTACCGAATTGGCTTATGGACGCGACCCATTGTTCGACCCTCTTGTCTTGTTCATGAGATCACAGGGCCGCTACAATATCGACGGAGGTCTTCCAGTCACTTGTACCCAGCATAATTCCGTAACAAGAATCTACGACGTTGACGGTTGGGCTGGGCTCGCTGGAGGTTGTCAGAAACGTTGTCAAGGCGGTATTCTTCCTTGTGGCCACATTTGCACCCTGCTATGCCATCCTTTCGATCACTCTCGGATCATTTGTAGGGAAGCCTGCGCTCGAAACCTTCCTTGTGGACATGGTTGCTCTCGCACCTGCGGAGAAACATGTGTTTGCGACGAGTGCCATGTTGCCGAGAGACCGTTAGTCATTGTTCCTGATAACTTCGAATATTGGGACTCAAATCAAGCAGCTTCCCCTGCATCCAGCCAGAGTCCTGCAAAAAGTGCCATGAAGAGTGGAGAATTGCATGGATCCGGCCACCGCCAAGTCAGATTTAACGAGGCTCCGAATCCATACACCGTGTCAGATATCCGCCACGATTTGCACTTGTCCAATAGTCGCGTGTCAACAAACGGTCGACAGATGCCATCCAACTCGAAGACCGGTAGATCTGGCCGGAGAGCTCTCTCAGACCAGAGTTCTGGGCCATCTTCTCCGCACCATGGTAGTTCTGGTACATCAACACCAGGCAAAGTTCAATTTAGCCGATCAACAGCAGTTGGCGATCAACCACCCCCATTATTTCGAGGATATGGCCATGAGCCCGTAATTGACAAGAACCACCCTGGTTTCCAGAACTGGGCGAATTACAACGCAAAGAAGGCTGACCAAGAAATTGACGAGAAGCAGCGTATGGAAGCAGCCAAAGCCCCCAAGGTAGATCCATCAACGCTTGTAATCAAGGAGACCTATCGACCAGTCATTATCAAGAACGGAGTCAGAACAGCAGACCCAGCTGGACCTGTTCAAAGTCTTATTCCCCGAGATCACGTTGAAGCATTCCCCAAACTCCAAACGACATCTACAGTGACAATAGAGTCAGAGAAGCCTGTCGGTTTCACAGTCGCAGGAACTGGACAGAAGCAAGCAAAAGCTTCCAAGAAGAAATTTGAGCCGAGAAGAGACAATGCCAAGAGCGAAGGATCGTCGCAACAAAAGCCAAGCAGAAAGCAAAAGAGAGCTTCTTCTTCACCAGCCCCAGCTTCAAAGCCTCCCTCGAAGCCACTCGGCAGATCCGTTGATGTTAACGGTCCATTTGAGAATTTTGTACAAGATACGAACAAGAAGGGAGAGACAAGTGCTACTTCTACCCTTGCTATGCATAACGATCCTCGTGATGCCATCGACGAACCTGGTCTATCCAATGCAAGACTCATTGAGGCTGTTGCGTTCTTCCCTACTACTGTTGAGCAACCAAGTGATATGGCCGACGTTCCATCTGTTGACCTCCTTGGGCTCTCGGATGCTAAAGAATCTCCAAAGAGCGACCATGTCCCAATTATGGCTGAGCAACCGGGTCCATGGACAAGTGTTATTCCGGATAGCAGTAGTCTTCAAGCTACCAGCACAGCTCGAGATGGTGAATCTGTTCCTGCCGCTCCGGAGCGAGACAATCAACAGCCAGATGCTATCTCAGCCCCGAGGGTCATTGGGATTTCGAAGGCTAAGGGTTCACTGACCTTCCAATCCATGGGCGTTGTCGTGAAGGAAGACAATCAAACTGCAGTTTGTGCTATCGATACACTTGGTCGTCCTGATTCCATAACTTCTTCGGGTCTCGGATCTTTCTCTCTGGTGGATATCAAGCAAACAAGTCAGCCAAGCGATTCTATCCCCGGAAACCAACTCCCATTGGAGCCATACAATCTGTGGAAGGATGAGGACATTGATATTGATTGCCTGACACCCATGGTAAACTCTATTCTAGATGGCGGTGAGCGATCAAACGGAGATGGTATCGTCCGATCCGTGCCCGAGGGCCTTATTGAGGAGAAGGGAATGAATGATGGACTGGATCTCCTGATTGACTATGGAAATAACCTGCCTGTTCGGCCAACACCATCCCATAAGAGTCTCATTGACGAGTCTGACGATATTGCGTCTTTTTCGCCGTCACTTCAGAACGGTGTCCTTGATCACTCCGATGACCTGATCGCCTTTTGAGCAGAGCTGGCAAAATGAACCCCTTGATCCTTCCTTGCACCTTCCTCCCATAAAGTCATGTTTTCTACATTTCTTTTGCACTTTTTTTCGAGCATGCAGGTATCGATTTCGTGTTGCATGGCTGGCTTATTCGAGCGTATTTTCAGGCGCATCAACGGATGGGATATGAAGGATGTTTCGGTTTCTGTACGAGTAGATTAGTCAGTCAATGTAAAAGGCAGTTATGCAATGCTGTGGTATCTGAATGTATGACAATGAGACGTGGTGCTACTTCAGCCATAGAACTTACTTACCTTAATCTCGAACATTTGGGTTTGAGTGGAGTAAATGGTATACTCCACAGACATAATCATCATTGACCGCTTGTTTCAAACGCTTTCTGTGTGCCACTCCGAGGTCTGAAGCTAGGTTCCACATTCTTTTGCGGTGAGGCCTCTGTGTCACTATAGAAGACCTTGCTGCATGCGTGAATGTGTTTGGATGTGTGATTCGTTCTTGGAGCGCAGAATTTGGTACATCTCTTGCGTCAAATTTGGGGAGCCTGTTCGGAGACCTTTGTTGAGACCCATTTCGCTGTCCGTATCTGCAAGTGAAGAGTACCCGGGATGCCAACATGACTGGAGGCATGGAGGGCTTGAGAACTAGCTTCAAAGTTGTTTGTGTTTAGGTTTGATGCACCCACTAGAATTATCAAGGGCACCGGGAAAAAGCTTCATGAGGCATGCTCGAAGTATGGAGCAGAACACCAACCTGGTTAACGCGATGCTGGGCAAGAGGCATCTCTGCATCTGCAAGAGAGGGACGCGAGTCCGTACATCCAGGCAGACTCTTGACTTAAATGTTGGTTTCCAAGAAATAGCCATCCTTCGAAGCCAGTATTTGTTTGTTTCTGCTCTGCTCTGCTCGCCGGGATCATCAAACCCACAAGCGCGAGACATTCAAAGCAGCATGGTGGAAGCTCTAATACACCCTTTATTTAGCGGTCTGCAAATGTGGATATCCACCCCCAGGGCAAGAGCATTTACTGATTCGTCAAATAACCATGTAGTGGAGAAGACCCAGTGGCAGACCACAGAATAAAGGGAGTAGGATTTTGGAGCTGGTGCTGTCGATACGAAGACTGTTGAGGGCTGTGTCGGTGGATCAACTTGGTGCCACAGTACTGTTGATACGAGAACTGTCGAGAACTTTCCCATGTTTCGCCTTGTTGCCAGCGCCGTTGTATTACTAGCACAGTAAGCTGGTGACTTGCACCGTCAGCCATGATGGAAAAGCTTCTTTTGGTTGCAATGAAAGCACATCCTCGCCAGAAACCTCTCCCAGCTGTGGTTGCGTGTACAGGCTCGGCAGATATGTTCCTCTGTCACCGGCTACAGAAATACCGTGGTAAGACCAGAGCATATCAGTCGGCTTTCCCAGAGAGCCCGGTATTCCTTGTTGCAGTTGACTTTCGCGCGTTTGCTGACTTGGTTTCTGCAAAGTAAATTGGGTTGGAGGACAGGATGGATTAGGGGCTCGGCCGTTCGTGATCGAGAAGTGAGGAGTTTTAACTGGACTGGACCACAATCTGTCTGTCAGCATAGAAACTTTTGTTGGTTTTGGGCAGAACAAAACCCCGGGTAAAGTCTGTACCTACAGGAACTTCCTTTCAAGCATGATACTCGCCTTCTATATGGGATTGAACCTACCATGATGAGGAAGAGGGCTAATCCAACCAAAACTCCCCTGAAATCCTCCCTTTAGGGCATTGATCCCAGGAAGAAAGCGAATAACAGCTGGTCGTAGCCCAGCTTGAATCAAGAAATCTAACTTTTCGGTATCGTAAACTTGAATTCTCTTCATGCTGTGTAATCTTGAAGTTTGACTTTTGAGGAACATTTGTTTGGTCGTATCTTTGAAAGCGCTTGGGTAGAAGGCTCAACTCACCCTGAGTCATGAAAGAGAAATCGACCAACGACAAGCTTACCAATTATCGCCGGGAATCCTCCAGAATTATGATGCAGCCAAGTCTTACTAAGACATAATGCAACAGAATGCCCTGAAAGGCTCCGATATTGATTCGTGTATTTCAGAAAGGGGGCTGGCAAGTCTTGAGCTCGCTTCGTAGACCGCCAGTGGAAGATGGGCTGAGTGCCACCGGAAGGGCACCACTCTTCCACCGGATCCATCTGAATGGCAAATACGATCACGATGGGAGCTTCATTGTGGTAGTTCATGCCAAGCGGTTAGATCCCTACCGGAATACCATTTGTAGCATTACCTGGTTAGTGCCCAAACTTCAAAGCCAATTGTCCACTACCAAAGCTCGTTCGCTGTCCGCAAAAAGGCAGATTCGGCCTGCAGATGAAGCTGCTAATCACTGCGACCCTCAAAGCTCTCCAACACTGAATAATCCAGGGGAACTAAGTGGCAAGATTATCGCCAAGGCCCAAGGGCATTGACTTGCAAGGAAGAAATTACGTCAACCATTCGTGCGTGGCATGCGGTGAAGATTGGGTTGGGTCAGGATCGGAAGAGAAGGCTGTTCATGGGGCGAAGTAGCTCCTTCTACATTCAAGACACTAGCCCGTCAAAATTTCAACATTGCTTGCTTCACCGGCCTGCCTGGCGACTCTATGGCCATAGGAAATAAGTCTCTCAAGGCCCAGGGCAAGAAAAGCCGAAGTGATTTGATGTGCGTGCAAGTTTGTGGCTTGCTGCTCTGTTGGATACAGCCAACTCTGTGCCCTTGGAAAATTGCTGTATATAGTTTTCGTTATCAGCAGGTCACAATAACACAAATACCTCACGAACACCGAGCCATGGAACAATTTTCTGCTACAGTAAGTGGAAAGAATATCATGGGGTTGATAAGGAGCGATTGCCGCTCTGGCGTCAAAAAGCAAGCATAGATTCCTATACTGAGAAGCTGACTTAAATCCACCCAACAATCTGGCGGAGTAGCCTGTCATGGGCTCAATTATTTGGGGGATGATCTTCGCCACAGCAATGTCTAGCAGGTGCTTGCTTCTAGAACCCAGACAAGATACGGTGTGGCGAGAGGAATTGTCGGCGACCATTGATTCGTTTCTTCCAAGGATCATCTGTGGGGTGCCCTGGCCCTCTGAATTGTTACGGAGTAGAATGGCAAGCCTTAGGGCATCATTTTGATCGAGAATGGAAAACGAATTGGCCAAAGACAGTCGAGTCGAGGGGTAAGCGCAGACTGTGCCGTCTCGAGTAAATCTCGCCAAACATTGGCCTTCATATTCAAGGATGAGATATTTATATCTTGTGGGATGTTACTCAGCAGCTGCTGAAAGGTATCGAACTTTAATTGTGCGACACGATCATTCTCGGGCACGTAAAGACTTGTGAATGCAAATTGTGAGGAAGGCTGGGGAATTCAGACGCGCTTTGAACTGGTGGCCAGTATCGAGTCTGCACCCTAATTTAGAGCCACCCATTGCATGGCCTATGCTAAAAGTAAGCTAGCCTTCATTAATACGACGAACTTCAGCTTCTCAACTGATATACGGTAAGTTATAACTTTGGCTCGGTAGAATTGAACAAAATAATGCGAGGCTAGTAGCACTCGAACGGAAAAGTAAAATACATATATGGCATTTATAATAGTTCAACCTTTTCAAGTGCTTTCTAACTGTAAATTGAAGATTCAGAAGTCCGAGAATATAACGGATTCTTTATTTATAGTATTTTTGGGTGAGAACTTTTACGGCTTTTTGCACAATGCAAAGGGTTGATCCTGCCTCTTGGCACCCCCTGCCTTTCTCTTACTCTTCAAGTATCTAATACAAAAACAGCCATTAAGTATTTATAGTAAATGGGAGAAGAAACTTCACCACATGTAATGCAGGTTACGTATTATACTTGATGAAGTGGAACTCGTATAGCGTCCAATATAATTCTTCTATCGCCGACCTGCGCTGTTCAGGCGTGCTTTACGGCGGCTGTCGTCTCATTTACAGTAACAAGACGGGAAGAAGGCTTTTGGGATCAAATCGACGAACCTGCAAACTCTAAATTTTAGTCAGACATCATAGCTGCCATTAAATCTTTCAGTTCGGTCCGTACTCAGTAGAGTTCGGTCCGGACTGAGGAGAGTCCGGCTCAAACATCCTGCGGAATTACGGTTATGACTAAGCAGCACCACTAAGCCACCATAACGTTATGCTCGGTAGGATTTTGGCCCGCTCAACAACTGCCAATATACCTAGGGGAGCTGGCCACAAACCTGCATCGAACATATCGTTATGCTGGATCAGTAAACATGACTGAACGACAGACCAACCAGACAGAAGTCCCTCCTCCACAGGATCCAGATCGGAAGAGGGTCTTGAATGTTCTTGCTCAGAGAAGATATCGTAAGTCAATTGTTCACATCTATCCGCAGGAGCTGAGTGCAGCACGTCAGGACAGAGACAGCGCAACCGAATGCAAGAGCTTGAACGAAAGACGGCCGAGTTGTCTGGGGAGGGGCAACGATCTCTACCGCGCTCCGATGGGAGTGACAGCATGAGCAATGAGCAGCTACTTCAAACTCGGCGACAAATTTCTCCCGCTTTCACTGGAGCCTCAGCTCCTCGTCTCATAGCTCCAGCAATTCCAAACATGCATAACATTCATGATATGGATATGCAGACGAATATGATGGTATCAAATCCATGGACAAGTGCACCACCTGCCTCTATGGTACCTGTCAGTTCATCAGCACAGAGCGATTGGATGTCAGGGACTCGTAAGCCACTCCTCATCCGCTTCGATCAAGACCCGCCATTGTGACATGCACTAACCCGAACAACGGATATAGAAGCCGTTATGAACCCATATCACGGGTCTCCAAGTCCCAATTCGGAGCTTCAAGATCTCGAGATCAGTCAATTTCAATTCCCGGATGACGCCCTACTCAACGTCTTCGAGCTAAAAGTCATGCGTGCAAGCTACGACATTGCCATCCTCCTACAATGCGAAGAAACCATCTGGAATCTCGACTTTCGTCGCACATTCAACGAAACGACATCGAGAAGCGGAGAGCCACTTCCCCCGAGCTTTCTTCCCACTGAAGAGCAGCAACTCATACCACATCACCCAATACTCGACATTTTACCCTGGCCGGCGGTTCGCAGCAAACTTATCCGCGTCTTCAATCGAGCACCGGAATTCCGGCCGCCTGTTTGCCGTGATCCGTATGCAATAGCGAGGCTTCTTCAAGATATGGAAGATCCTGCTGAAGGGCTGAGAGTCAATGGACCAGATGGATTTGATTCTGATAACTGGGAGGTAGGGCAAAAGTTTCTTCTCAATTGGTGGTGGGCATTGGAATGTTCGGTTATTGAGAAGTCGAGCGCTTCAAGAGTGTCGCGGGGTGCGGAGCATTTGACTCTTCCGTAGACTGTGAGTCATGTACTGATAGTTGATTTGCGAGCTTTATGCATTATGAGACAATTTTACTACTTATTCTGGTGATGCTGAGACCTGCCACCGTCCAAAACCGTAGTAGACTCTGCATTTAAGCTCTTGCTCAACTCTGTAATCAAAACTTGAATTAAACCTCTTCACACTGCCCTCATAATTGACTACATTTATGTCTTTATACAATAAATGCATCCATTCGTTCATTTGAATTCCTCCCCGCTTCAGGCCCCTTTCAGCCCTCTGCTTCATCTTGATGTCTCCATCATGGCTAGTGTTTGCGTTAAGCGAACCCCACCACTCCTCCATAACGTTATTCCAACAGTACCTTACAGACGCGCTTTCTTCGATGGCCAATATACATCTAAATCTAAGATTATTATTAATGCGGAAGGCGATTCAGCCTCAAGACGGTATCGTGCGTCGTCCTTGACAGGGTGTTCAAAGCCCCCGGCCTTGGTATAAAGGAAGGACATCAGTCTGTCTTGAGCAACAATTCCCATCCATCCCCATCCCCATTCTCATTTTCGTGTCTTCAATGCTCTAATTTCTTTTACCAACGATCTCATTTCTCTCATCATCTATCAGACTTCATAGATCGTCTTCCGATTATCTCTAAGTGTCAAAACTTAAAATCATCACCGTTTTGGAGCCACCGGTTGCTCAGGAGGCTCCGTCATAAAACACATCCTCGCCGACGGGGCTCTTTCAAAGGAGCTCCAAATTCGTGGCGTCACTCGCGATGTCTCTAAGCCAGCAGCTCAGGCCCTAGCGAAGCAAGGCATCGAAGTTGTCTCAGTACGTGGTTCACGGATTTTTCAACACGAGTTTGAACTGACCCCTTTTAGGCCGAACTGAACTCCAAACTCCCACGCCGTATCCTCGTAACTAACTACTGGGAAAGCTGTAAGCGAGAAGTTGAACGGCACAAGGCATCAACGTCGCCAGTAGAGAAGCAGGCGTCTCGCACCTGATCTTCTCCTCCCTCCTCAATGTCGCCGAGAAATCCAAAGGAAAATCAAACCACGTCCCTCATTTTGATGAGAAGTTGGAGATCGAGAAGTATATTCGTAACACGAGCGTTCCATGTACTTTCGTCCTGCCTGCATACTTCATGTCGAATTATACGGGAATGATGAAGATGATGGCTAAGCAGGAGGATGGTTCGTACATGCTTGCGTATCCCATCAGCAAAGATGCGAAGATTCCATTGATTGATGCTGGATCAGACATGGGTAAGCCCCATATTTTGTTCCTAACCGAGATAAACAAGACCTCTTGCTGACAAATCCGACAAATCCAGGACTCTTCGTCAAAGCCGCTATCAAGCATCAATCCAAGGTCCCGGAAACCAAGTCCTCGCTGCGACCGATTGCTGCGACCGATTACTACACCCCCGAGCAGATCATTTCCAAGTTTACCGAGGTGACGGGTAAGAAGGCCAACTACGTCCAGATCACGGCGGAGGTGTCCAAATCGTTCTGTCCCGCGCCGATGGCGGATGAGATGCTGGATAATCGTCTGTTTTTGGAGAGTCCTGGGTATTATGCTGGGAGAAGCTTGGAGGGGAGTCACGCTTTGTTGGACGCGAAGCCAACTTGTTGGAAGGATTTCGTAAAGAGCCATATTGCAGAATTCTGAGAGCACTAGAGCTCTAGAATTGATAGCTAGGTCATAGAAATGAAAAACAATTGGTAGAATATTGCACGCGATTAGATGCGATGTGATGCTCTAAACTTCCTCGTTGAGATTCTCCCCGAGATACAGGTGAATCATGTGACACTATGTCTAAGAGCAATGATCCCCTTTTCCAGAATCTACTTCTTCCTGGTCTCTTACATGACTATTTTCAGAGAGCCAAACCCTCTCACTACTTGGAAGAGTTGAGAAAATGAATCAACTTGAAAGAATTTGGAAATGTCACGTGCATCAGATATCTTGGCATTTTGGACTCGAGACTTCTCGTCGGCGACGCACCAAATCTCACATCGTTCAACACTTCATCTCGAATACCCAGCCCTATGCAGTACAACCATCTAGCATGGCATGGTCTCATCAATTTATCCGCAGGATCAAACCTCATTTATCGAGGCATTGCCGGTAGCCCACTCGCGAATCGCGATCTTGTTGCCTCGTGGGGGCAGGGTTGCATCCAGCATCTGAGGTTTGTCAAGGGAGGAGATCCCGAAACCCATGGCATTTCCAGTTACGGACAGGACAGTATTCCTTTTGTCGGCCAGCTCCCAAAGTCCAGCGATCTTTGATAACTGTCGCTGATTTGTTGTGGCGATGGCCGAGGCGGTTATGGAATGCATCCTTTTGGATAGAAACAGGGTGCCTGCTGCAAGCTGTTGGAGAACTTCTCCGGTGGGTTTGTGAAGGTTTTACAGCCTACCAGTTGCGACAATATGCTGGCATTCAAGGAACCCCATCCCATGGCCAGTATTCAACTCCACTGTGGCACCTGCGAGCGCGGCGGACGGACACTGGGAGCATCAATACCGGCACGGATTACTGGCTGCAGCACCACTACAGTACAGCACCACTACAGCAGGGTCTAATGCCTGTGAAACGGCGACCAACCGCGGACGCTATGGTACTGCACTGGATCGATGCCAACTCATTGACGAGTGAGAAAGACATGTTCAAGCCACCCTGAACACCCGACGCCAGAGAATCAAAGCTGCGCAGCCATTAGGAGCTGTGCAGACCCATTTGGTCCATCCTTCCAGCCACACCAACTGCCATCGATTGCCATTGTGATAGCTCGTCTGCAAGAGCCCGCGAAAGATCCATGTTCCATCCCTTTACATCTCCCACATCTTTCTCGACTACAATCGACTTGTTTCGCCTGGCTTGCATTTTGGATCTCACACTCTCTCCACTGATTTGTCGCGGATGACCGGCGAGTGATGAAGATTGCCGGCAGCTCGCAGCTTGTTCTTGAAGTGGCTATTGGAGGAGACTGACAGGACGCATTTCACACGCCATTCAGCCCCTCCCGACGAAAACGACGATAAATCGAATCCCACCGATGTTCCTGAACCTCGTCCTCTTCATCCCCGTACCAGAAATTCGCACTTAGTTGTGTAACCTTTGGGCACTCGTTGATGCGCCTGCGAACCACCGCAACAATGATACCAACAGACACCAATGGATCAGTCATACCTACATCCGCAAATACCACAGCGCCGTCCCCGAAATCACCCGTTGAAACCTCGCAAGCAAAGCCATCAAGCCCTGCTCCTGTTGAGTCTGCCATACCACAAGCAGCATTGCCGCAAGCCGAACTCTCGCCAGAAGAACAAGCAATCGCACAAGCCCATGATTCAGATACGCGGGCAGCAGTGGAGCAAGCACAGGCCGAGATAGAGATAGACAATGGGTCAGATACAACTTCAGATACGGCGTCGATGTCTGATGCGGGGTACGAAACGGACTCGATGTATTCAGCATCGACGTCTATATCCAGCAGTGTGAGGGATTTCGCGTTCGAGAATGGCAGGAGATACCACAAGTTTAGGGAAGGGTCATACAATTTCCCTAACGACCCTAGTGAGCAGGATAGGGAGGACATGAAGCATGCTATGGTGGTGAATCTGCTAGGAGGACGGCTACATTTTGCACCGCTCGGAGAGAATCCTGGAAACGTGTTAGACATGGGAACAGGGACAGGAATCTGGGCTATTGAAAGTTGGTTCTTGCATTTTTTTTGAAGATCAGATCTGCAGTAAGGAACCAAGGAGAGAATGCTAACGTTGAAATTCTTAGTGGGCGACTTATATCCTAGCGCAAATATTCTCGGTGTTGATTTATCCCCCATACAGCCCGATTGGGTCCCTCCAAATGTCAGATTTATGGTGGACGATGTGGAATCGCCATGGCTGAAGCCTCCGAACTACTATGACTACATACACTCTCGGCATACAGTCATGGCTATCAGGAACTGGCCCTTATTGATGAAGCGAGCTCTAGAGTAGGTGCCTACATGCACTTCCGAGGGAAATTACTGATCAAACTCAGACATCTAAAACCAGGCGGTTGGATGGAAATGCAAGAAATCCATCACCATCCCTATTGCCATGATGGCTCCATGCCTCCCGACCACCCCGTCTCCCAATACTGGTCCCTCATCCACGACGCACTGGGTAATCTGGGCGTAAATTTCAACGCTACCCTTCTCCTCGAGGATATGATGCGAGAAGCTGGTTTCGTGAACGTCTCTACACGCATTTTCCACGTCCCGATCGGACTGTGGCCGAAGAACAAAGTGCTCAAGATGGTGGGTTTGTATTGGAGGACTATTCTAATGGATGGATTGCAGCCGATTGCATTGGGGCCGATGACGAGAGGGCTGAAGTGGTCGAAAGAGCAGGTTGAAGTCTGGTTGATTGAGGTTAGGAAAGCGTATATGGACGCTTGGGTGCATTCACACATGCCGTTGCATGTCATCTGTGGGCAGAAACCTGAGGAGTTCGGCAGGACAGTACCTGCTGCGTAAGTGAGGTTGGACGGAGTTCCAAAAGGCTGTCTATATGATTAGCTTGTTGGGTTTTATTACTTGCCATTGCGGCTTGGTCTGGTTGTACTTGGACTCGTATTTATTTGGGCGGGGTCGCATCTAGCATTTTTGAGCGTGGGATTATATACTGAAGCATGATTGATGATCATCTGTTGAAGAAAGGCGTTTACCATAGCCAGGGGAGGCGGGCGTATCGCGGACAGACAGCGAATGGGGTGGGACTGTCGTTGGAGTTGAGACTAAGAAAAAATCAATCTAGGATGGTTACACGATCTTGATCGAGTCGCGATCATCTGTGTTGTGTGCCTGTCGTTTTTGGCTGACAAACCAATATAATGCAACCGATGCAGGGTCCGACAGCATCACATCGCTTACCGAACAGTATCTCCGCGTCTCGACCCGCATGTTCTGTCCGCCTTGCTCTTCGTCCTATTCGTATTTCCCGATCTTTATGCCCCCTTCCTTTGCTCTTTAATTGTCCCTCTTTTACCTTGTATCTTCTCTTCATCGTTTCTTTCGAATCAGTAACGCTCGCCTGTTTGACCTCTAACATATGTTTCTAACAAATGCTAGGTTACTGTGTTCTTTCGACTACCTAGGTAAAGTATTCATGCCAGCCAACCAACCAATAATGGGACATCCTCCCTCCCATTGCTTGCGGCTCGCTTCAAATTCCTTCCCCGGCGTCGGTCTGTCCGCTTCACTTTCACCCTGCACTGCGGCCGCATGGATATGGGATGGAAGCAGGTAAAAGCAGCGAATCGTTGGAAGGGCGGGCGTGTGTGTTACACTGCAGTCTGCAGCTCGGTTGGAGAAGCGAGGGGATACCGGGCGGTATTTGCAGGCTCGCTTTGATTGATGCCCTATACTCCACAGTACCGTTGCATGCGTATCTCCCAGACCGCCTAGGATTTTTAACGAGGTAGAGATCCTGACAGCGGAGACGCTACACGCTAGCTACCCTTAGGTCCGGAAGACGCCCCGGAATAGGTAACTTCGTCGGTAACGTGCCCGTAGCTGGCGTTTGATAGGCTGATGGACTATCGCCCGCTGTCAGGTTGAGATGGACACGCTGCGGGACGTTTGGCTGGACGGATATGGTGGGTGACGGGTTTCGGCATTGGGTGGGTGGGTGCTGTGGGATGCGTGTTGTTGAGGGATTTGAGGGTTTGGATTTGATACTGTAGTGTACGGTATATGATTTACTGGACTTTCTTCACACCAGAACAGCATCGTACGGAGTACAGGCACTGAGCATACGCAAACACTGCCCAAGAAAGACGGTGGACTTGCCGAGGACGCCAGAAAATGGTGGAATGGCTTCATTGACATGCCGTTCCACCAATTTCTTCAGCACTTTCCTCCGCCCTCTACTGTACAGTAGTGTCGGTTTGTCGTCTATTGATAAGCTTGGGCGACCCGTCTTTACTGCAGCCTCGGTCTCGAAATCACATCAGGAGCTACTGAGTCGGGTAAGCGTATTAATGGGCTGGGAACGGGACGGGACGACGGTGGAAGGTCTGAGGTGGTGTTCTACAGGACTTCTATGGCAAGTCCTATTGGGGAGGGGGGAAGAAAAGCCATATTCCCCTCTCCTCATCAAGCTATGTTCATTGCGACCTACCTGCCGTCGCTGGCTGTTGCAGCAAGGGTCAGAATCCAGATGGTCCCAAAGAAAGGCAAGTGCCTTGGCTGGCAAGGTTGGAGAAAGCTCCCTGGTCACCCAAGCCCGGAAGACCCCTACAATTGGACAAGTGACTGGGTGGATCTGAGATGTCCCCGCACCAGCTCATTACCTATCTAAGGTGGTACCTTTCCCCTCTTATCTTTCACTTCTATGCGTCTTTCCATATCTATATATTTATCTTTCGATCTTATTAGTCGATTTTGTTTGCGCGTGTTTGCTTTTGCAAACTTAGCAGAAAGCGAAAAAGAGGTTTGTTGATTGCTAGCTTGGGAGACGGATACGGATACGGACCTGCATTTGTTTGCTGGAACTTCTTCGGACAGTTGTGCTGATTAGGTGGAAGAAGCAACTTTTTGGCGGATTGATCAACGTGCTGGATCGTTGGTTTTTTAAAGGGGTAGACTGGGTATCCGTACGATTGGATTCGATTCGATTTGCAGATCGGCATTTCATTTCATTCCATTCCCACGGACCTGGGCTTGGGGATTTGGGAAAAACTTTGTTTCGCAGGGGTAATTAGGGGGGTTTGTGTCACGTCATAATTGTTTGTGGAGGAGATTTGGTCGTACGAGGAAGTCGGCAACACTAGGAAAGGGGTGTTGGACAAGTTTGGGTTGGATTGTGGCCCAGCGGGACAGTGGGAGGAATACATTACGACACAGTGTGATTCTTGCACAATTGGGCCGGAATGAGGAGTATGCTCAAGACAAGATTTACGGGGAACCGAATAAGTTTGAGCTCTTGGAGCGTCCCATTCGGAAGAAGTTCTGATTGTGCAAGTCACCAAACTATTCAACAAAGTCGCAATTTCGGTGCTGCAACCATTCCACTTCCTAAGAGAGCATCATCCATCTCCAGCACTTCAAGACCATTGTCCACCATGGCTTCAACTTCGAAGCTCATTGAGCTTGCAGCAACTATCACGAGGGAAACCGAAAAGTTGGATAGGTACATGAAGGAGAATGGACTTCCTACACCATCTTTTGAAGTGGATGCGCCATCAAATTTCCCTAAACTGGATGGGGAGATCAAGAAGGCTAGAGAGGAAGTTGTGAGAGCTACGAAAGAGTTGGGAGATCTTGTTACAGGGCCAACTGAAAGCGTGAGGTGGATGGCTTGGGATGTGAGTTTTGCGTTCCAGAAGGATGGATTCGATGCTGATAATTACAGCACAACAATTCGCTTTCGTTACATGCTATTTATCACTACAAGATTGGTATGTCAGATTTCTTGCGGAGAAATTCCAACTAACGATTCCAGCACAATCATTCCCTATCAATGAAACCGCCACTTTCGCTGAAATAGCCTCCAAAGTCGGTCTCGACGAGCTCAATGTCCGTCGCTTTCTCCGGCACGCAATGACCAACAGAATCTTCAAGGAAGTCTCTCCCGGTGTCGTGGGTCACACAGCAGCAAGCCGCGTCCTGGCCGAAGACAAGATGATGAACGACTGGGTCGGTTTCTGCGTCGAAGACATGTGGCCAGCAGCATCTCAGACCATCCCCGCCATCGAACTCAACCCAGCCGCCAGTGAAGCCACTCAAACAGGCTTCTGCCTCTCCAACAACACCACAGGCATCGAGCCTATGTTCGTGACGTTTGGGAAGTCGCCCCTGCGCGCGAAACGCATGGGTGGTGCTATGGTCTCTTTGACGGGAGGAGAGGGCTACGAACTCTCATATCTCCTCGATAACTACGACTGGGCATCTCTCGACGCTGCAGGCGCGACAATCGTCGATATCGGCGGCTCTCACGGTTTCGTGTGCATCGCCCTCGCAGAACGCTATCCCAATCTCAAGTTCGTGGTGCAAGACCTCCCGAAAACAATCGCTTCAGCACCAAAACTCCCCGACGAAATCGCGTCACGGATTACATTCCAAGCGCATGATTTCCACACCACACAACCCGTCAAGGGGGCTGATATATATCTATTCCGCTGGATATTACATAACCATTCTGATAAGTATGCGGTTAATATGTTGAGGCAGTTGATCCCTGCGTTGAAAAAGGGCGCGAGGGTGTTGATTAATGATCATTGTCTTCGTGAGCCGGGCCAGGAGAAGGGCTGGGATGAGAAGATTATGAGGACGATGGATTTGGTTATGTTGACGCTGCTTAATGCGCAGGAGAGGACTGAGGGGGAGTTTAGGGAGTTGTTTGGCGTTGTCGATAAGCGCTTTGGGTTTTTGGGCGCGAGCAGGGTCGAGGGGTGTAGGATGAGTGTTGTGGAAGCTGTTTGGGAGGGGGAGGATTTTGGGGGGGAGGTGGTGGGTTAGAAAAGGGGTTGGGTTGATTTGGAGTTGTAATGAGGGAGAGAGGTTTGGATGTTTGATTTATCAACGGAGGTTTTGTGATGTGAGGTGTTGAGGGACGATGCTGGTATGGATTCTGAGCCGCAATCGATTTTGTGAGCCGGGTCGGGGTTGTTTCCTTGTACATATTCTTGTGGACTTCAATCTAGTCACCGTATTTCATGTATAATGAACCTGATATTTAGTGACTCAACAATCACATCGGAAAGGCGGAAGCGCCGAAGCTTATATTACTTTCCTGTGACGTGACCACGATATGCAGTTTCAATGAAATGCACATCTTACCAGTCTGTCACTTCAACGAAACACTCACAATGCGTCATATACCTAATATTATCACAATCCAGGATACAGGATACACTTAGTTCGATAAAATCTCAAACTATCTCAAATTCAGGTCTGATCTTTTTTTTTTTTTTTTTTTGCTGAATGATGGGCATTTTGGGGGTGTTGGTGGCTGTGATGTGTTTTTGTGTATGGTATGTATAGATGGGGGGGGGGGGGGGCTGTTGAAGTTGTTTCCAAGCTGAATGAGGAGGAAGAAGAACAGGATATAATATAAAACTGAACTGGAACAGCGATAAAGCTGTTCCTTCCAAGTTCCTCCATGATACTGAGTTCAGGATTTTTTCGCTTATTCACTGTTTCGAGAAGAGATGTTGTTGAATCGTTCCCCTTTCCGAGAGTATGGAGTGTGAAAATGGAGTGAATAAACAACGATCTATAGCGAACTTGCTCAAGTAACTTGTACCGAAAAAACCAATGCAACAATAAAGTTACTGGTCGTGAAATAATCACCTCTGAAATAAAAACACCACATTACATTACGCTACAGCAACCACTCTCCTTCCTGGTATTTCCTTCTCCCAGTGGATTCGGTGTGGATGTATGTCTACTGCTGCTCTTCCTTTTGTGATTCTTATCCTTCTTTCCTTTGGACTTCGCTTTCGTCGTGTTCATTGGGATCGTTGTTTCAAATTCTCTTCGGGCAGATCTGGAAAGATTTCTGGTTAATTCGTTTTTCGAGATGGATTTTGGGTGCTTGGATTTGGGTGGGTGAGAGTGGAGACAATAGGTGAGAGTGGAGACAACTCACGCTCCGTATTGTCTATTACTCCACACTGATTCGTCTGCCATGATGAATAGATTTGTGTCTGGTGGGGTTGTGTGAGGTTTGAGTGCTATGGAGAGTGAGTGGTACCCCCCCCCCCCCCCTTTTTTTTTTGGACTCGACGTGAGGGTGTGCAAGTTATAGGCCAAGAAATGTTTCTTTGTGAGGCCCGAGGTACTTCTTTGAAGTTTCGCACTTTTGCTGGAAGGTGATTTGCCAGCGTGTTGTATGTCTGAAAGAGAATGTTAAAGAGAGAAAGTATATTGTGGTATTTAATCGATTAGCTAGATACTGCGAATGAGGATAGTGAACGTGATTGATGACGGATAATGAGGCTTTCCGCTTCGGAACGAATCACGGTGATGATTCACACTGCATATTCAAACACATGTTAGGTAGTGCAAATACTCGGGATTTCCATGAGTCTTGTAGTGGGAATAGTTTTGAAAGAGAAAAAGATAGAATCAGAGTATAAAGCGATAGCATCGGTCAGCACCTTGGTCTTCGCTATGCCTTGAAGCGCAGCGTGGTAAGCCAGAATGAGGATGCCAAAGTAAACAGAGAGACAGCACCATCCCCCGGGTCCACTTGTACCGCCGGGAAGACGCAATAGACAAGCTGTGCTATTTCCACAATACATCAAAACACATCAAATATCAATGCCCGTGATATGACCTTGCCGGAATGCCGTTTACTCCTTCCCAAAATCCTCAACTCGTACCTTCCGCTACCTGGACCTGAATCGGGGTCAAGTTGCCGAGTTTCTATCCGCCCCTTCCCAAACAATGTTCCCGTTCCTTCCCAAGTAGATTAATCGCTCTTTCCAAACCCTCTCCCTAATTTCCCGTCAATTCCGCACCATAATATCTCTATTTGCCACTCCTCTCTCTCCTCTCCTCTCTACTCTCCCCATCCAAACAACATAGCCTATTACTAACCAACAAAACAACCATTCTGCCCCCTTTATTACTTCAAATACTCTCCCCTATCAGCAGCCAAGCCAGCCCTCTAGCGTCTCTTCCACACCCTGCACTGTTATGGAATAGCCAATCCACCGAGGGGAGTTGCCTAGCTGATGAAGGAAACATCTCTGTCGCTATTAACTTGAAGCTCCTCCCAGGAAAGAATGCTCGGAACAGGTGATGGCGTAGATCACGATTGGAAATGGAGCGTGATAGTTTTATGGTGCTGCTGAGAGTTTTCTACTGCGATTTTGTTTTGGGAGAGCAGACTCATCTTGGATCGTGTTTTTTGTGTGGTGAGACGATGGCTACCTGCCTCATCGCCTTGCTCGAATAGAGTGTGATATATCTGTCGCTGGTGGGCGGTTCTCCTGGTTGGGTTCTATTGCCGAGATACAGGAGAGTGGATTGGGAGAGTGGCCGGTAGTCTACGTGTGGGGATTAGCTGGTACATTCCTCTATCTCTTTGTGTTTTCTGGGTCTTTTGCATGTTACTCATACTCTACGAGCTCTTGAGTTAAGCACTATTCATCTTCTGGCTGCCTTGTTATTTGGTATGAGGCTCTCCCTTCCAATCCTGACTTGCTTCAATCTGGACCGGGTTATTGATGGCCCAGTCGTGATCCAGTCAAGAAATACCGAGCTACGATTCTATGTGTAGTTCGGTTTTCATGTCTTGACCCTTTCTTGACCGTTGAGTCTGTCAATCTACATTATTGGTTGTACCTTCTGAGACTCGTTGCTTTTCAAGGCCCTGTTGGGCCACTGAATGAGACTTTGTCCCAAATCCCAAAATTGAGCAACATCCCTTTTGCCAATGATATCTGTGCGTTAGAGGTAGTTATTACACACGAGGACCTAACTGGCTGCAAAGCGATGTGGGATCCTCAGCTTGAGGTCGGTGTTTGATGATTGGTTTCTGTTTTGTCTACTTCTGCGGTCTACCTTGCATTAGAGTCTATTACCTCCCACCCTTGCCTCCACCCTTACCACCACCGCTCTTCCCTTTTGTTTTCCCACCCTTACTGGCTCCTGCAACTCCCCCAGCTACCATAACCTTCACCTTGCTGACAAAAACAGTATTCGTCACCTCCTCAACCTTCCAGCCCTTCAATAGCTCGACTTCTCTGGGCCACATCCTCTCCGGATCTTCACTAGCCTCATCTACCTTTCCCTTCACAGTCATATCACCCACCCAGCGAGTCATGATCTCTCTGATTGCCTTTCCCTTCTTCTGGGTACCAGGCTGCAGCTTCACTTTGTATTTGTAGTTGCCCATTGCAGCCCATGGTGCGCAGACGGGAATAGCCTCGAGAATCTCATCGCCTCTCAGTGGCTTACCAACCAATGCATCAAGGCTCGTCATCTTCTCTTCCTCGGCATCATCTGCATCATTTCCATCCTCCAGCATTGCTTTCCTTGCAGCCTCATGCTCTGCCATCTCTTTTTGTGTTCTTTGATGCTGGGCTTTTCTTCTCTCCTTCTGGAATGCCAATTCTGCTTCACGTTTCTCTTTCGCCTTCGCTTCTACAGCTGCCTTTTCAACGCCCGCGGAAGCACCAATGAGCTTTTGAGCTAAGGCACGATCTTCCTCGTCTTGGTCTTTGTACTTGGCAGCTATCTTCTTGGCTTTTCCTCGCTTGCCTCGTTTTAGTGGCGCGGAGCTTGTTGAGATTGGGTTGGCGCTAGGGGTTTGAGTTCCTGTTGTTGGGGTGGGTGCAGTAGTCTCATCATCGGAATCGGCTTCGTGGTCGGAATCTCCAGCTTCGGGCTGGCCTTGAGGCTCTAGTTTTACGTCTTCAACGACCTGGAGATCAGCGATTTCGGCACTGATTTGCTCTGCATCGCCATCGGAGATGACAGGTTCTAATCGGGCTTGTGTTTGCAGGGGATTTGAAGTCTTTCGTTCTTCATCTTCCGCGTCGGATTCCTGGTAGTCATCAGGTACACTTCCTTCGTCGTCGCCTAGCTCCGGGGTTTGCTCAATAGTAGTTGATTCCGCGTTCTGTGATACAGCAGGCGTATCAACTTGCAGCCGATGTTTGTTGTGTCTCGCTTTGCTCTCGTCGCTGATCTGAAAGAGAACACCAAATCCAAGGAGCAAGGCTGCTGGTGGCAAGAAGTTTTTCTTGCCCCTGATCATGAAGCTACCGGTCGGTAGAAACTCGCCAGTTGGCGCTGATTTGGAAACTTGGTCTGCGTTGACCCACCAAGCTGACATCCCAGCTTTTGAATCCCAAGCAGACGAGCATGAGATGGCCAATGTGCCTGCTTGAGATAATGTAGAGGGTGGAATCGGGGCGTCCGGAGTCTTAGGATTGTTGCGTATGACAACTGATGCAGCGCCCTGAATTTCAGCATGGACGTAGACGTCACCTTTTTTGAGATATTTTCTGTAGAGGATCTCATTCTGCTGACCATCCTTTCCCGCCAAAACCAGATAACCATCTGAGGAGAGGAACCAAGTAAACTTCTCGAACCACATTTGCCTCCGGACTGGTCGTAGAACAGCCTTTTCCTGCTTCAGGCCAGTCTTTAGGTCACGAGCAATCTTGGCTTCTTGACTTTTTAACGCTTTAGTGGACGACTGGATTGTCTTCTGTTCCTTCTCGGCTGCTGATCGTTTCTGGTCAAAGTATTCTCTTGCATTCGCCCATGGAGAGAGGGCCAGATTGATGTCAATTGCTAGCCTCTTTTCCGTAGCCTTTTGCTTAGACTCTTTCTTTGGGGCTTCATCTTCGCTGTCAGACACATCGCTGCCCGTTTCGTAGGCTGACTCATCATCTTCGACAAACTCCTCTTCGTCCAATAGCAAGGTTATGGTATTTTCCTGGAGCTTCAAAGGCAGCTTGATAATCGATGCAACCGGATTTTGTCTCTTCTGCTCTACCTCGACAAGCTTTCCGATCTCAACCCAATCCATTCCCTGGGCAATGAGACCATTGACTGCGTCCATCGCCTCCTGTACCCTTTCAGGATTTGCCTGAAGAGCTCCTGCTTTTCGGATATTCAATTCCTGAACTTCTTGCAGCCCTCCGAGTCTCTTGGCTTGATCCTGTCTTGCAGCTTCGATTTTCTTTTTGGCGTTCTGTTCCCGTTCCTGGAGTCGAGATTCCAATTTCTGTCCCTCTATCGAAGAAAAAAACTCATCGGCTGTCTTGTTGAACCCTTCGAACTCTAAAAATACCGTCGCAGGATCGTTTTCGAATTGTCTCGGCCGGAAAGGATGGAAATCCTCGTAAATCAAAAAATTCCTCGCAATTTCTGCTTCAGGAGCCTCCTCGTACCCTTCCTTCTTCTTCGCAATAATGTATCCCTTGGCGACCTCAGAACTTGTGATCTCTTCAACTAATCTTTGTGCCTCTTGTAAAGATCGCATTAGATGGTTTAACAGGTCTTGGCTTTGTAATACATCTGCCGGCTTGAGGGACGAGTCGAACTCTGTCACTCGCATGGCATGGTCCACCAACATCGGTGGGTATTCTGTAATCGAGACAGCCAACGCTCTTCTCAGCGCATCCGACCCCTTCTTCTTGGACTTCTTGCCAGCGACCAGATCACCATCACCTCTATCCACGGATTTCTGTAGCGCATCTTCTAGTCGTTCCTTCGTCAGAGCTGGTACCCCTCCGTAATTCTGTCGATTGTCCAGAGAGTACTTCAGGCCAATCCTCAATTCCTCCTGACCCTCACCCTCGGCCACAACCCGCAACAGCGCCAGAATGTTCAGCTCATTGTCCGTGAGGATGATGTTCCCACCCGCATAGAACTCCAAATACAGCCTGTACTGCCCGTCACTGAACTGGAACTCGATAATCCGATCCGTACCGACGGGGGCGACTTTCGTGACTCTTCTCGTCTTCAAGAACTTCCGCAGCCGCGTCACGAACATCGACGGGGCCGCAGCCGTCGCGCGCGAGAACTCCGTGAGGTGACATCGAAAACCGGAGTCGATTACAATCTGCTCCTTGTGGTCGGGTTTCGCGAACTTGATCAGGAAGATCTTCGAGGAGAGGTCGTAGATATTCGAGACGCGGAGGGTGACTAGTGCATTTGAGAGCTCGTGGGCGATGACCTGTGAAAGTTAGCAGGGTCGCAGATTGGGGATGAGGAGTAGGGTGTACTTTGACGTCTATGGAGGAGAATCTTTGCTTCATTCTGGTGAGGTGAGGTGAGGTGGTTGTTGTTGTTGATGAGTGGGAGATTTGGCGGGGTTTGGATGATCGCGGGGCAATTTTTCGATGATGAGAGACTTCAGACTTCGCTTTGTCACCCAGCTCGGCTGCTGGGGTTGAGAGTCAACAAGACCCCCTTTTCTTGGCCATCAATATTTTTTTAATGACAATCACTTGCATACCCTAGCCTTCTGGACCGCATTCATTCAATTCCCTTATTTGAAGTTTGTATTTTCTAGTTTCGCTCGTCAAATGAACGTTGTTTTCGAAATATCTCATAATTTCAGCTCATTGAATAGGTATCTAGACGATACGCTCTTAGTGTAGAAGCTAATTGAATTGTAAGATATCCATTTGGACTAAATATGACAGAAGAGTCTCTGTTAGCTTCTTTTGACAGCTATTGTCCAGAGGCTGATTGTGGCTGTTAGGCGACGGTGGAAATATCTTCATTCCGTCCACATTCCACGTAGATTCATTATGTAAATTCTTATTTCTTGTTCCTGCTACTGCAGCTTATCGGCTGAAAGACTTACCGGGGGCTGAAAACATGATATCTGTGTCATTCGTCCCCTTCTATACGTCGATCACATTTACCCCGCAATCGTGGCTTTGGTGTGCCATCCGTTCGATTGGTAGGGCTGAAACCGGTACCAACTTTTGTTTTGTGGCGGCGATGAAACCGTGATAATATTGCTATGAGGGTCTTAGACAGTTTTCAGCTGAGGAAATTGACGTTGGGATTCAAGCATTGTGACTCGGTGAGTCTGAATGTGAAGGGTCCGAGGACAGCTAGTTTGGCTAAGGCGCCGCAAGCCACTCTCTTCTTATGCTTAGCTGCACAGAATTCCCATGTGAAAGAAATCTATATAATAGGCAACATATACCAGTCACATATCAATTTGATTCCCGCATACTTCTATCACATATCTCCAGTCATTCTCCCTCTTAATTAGAAACTTACACAGCAAACATTCCTTCTCAAAATGGCCGGTCTCACACACTTCAATCCTAAAGCTGGCTCAGTACCGTACAGGTCCCTCTTCTCCAACGTAACTATCGTCCCTCCAAATACCTCTCTCGCCTATATATCAACACAATGGGCTGCTGACCCATCAACTGGAGAGTAAGCACAAACTATCCACATCTCGAACGTCTTCCCGATCTGCACATTGCTTACCACAATTCATAGGCTCATTGATGGTGTCGAAGGTGATTACTTCAAGCAGTCTCAGATCGTGTATACCAACATCGTCGCCATTCTCAAAGAACTCGGTGCCGAAGCTAAGGATATTGTTCATCGAACTGTCTCATTCTTGTAAGTCGGTCCTTCGCCTCGCTTCCCACTTCACTCACCATCCTCCCCTACCATGCTCTGCAATTCGGTTTACAATTCAAATTTTCTCACATTCAATTCGCGTAGGGAGTTCACCGACGACATTGGCAAGGCTGTCATCGAGGGCATGATGACGGTTATACCTGATGAGTGGAAGGCGGATGCTTTCGCCCCATCTTTGTCATTCAATGGGCCGGCTGTTTTCCATCGCCCTGGCTTGGTTTATGCTGTTGACATGGTGGTCGCTGTGCCCAATCGCAAGTAAAAGGGATTTGATTTTTGGCTTGTAGTGGGGGTGTAGGGTATTAATGTTTCCACATTTGATTGGCTGACCTTTTCATGGAGGATTATGACTGACTTTCCCCAACCACTTGATCGAAAGTAAGATGAGGCGGAGGTTCAGTGTCCTTCCAAATGTTGGGCTCGTTATTGAATGAAGTCAAATTTACCTGTGTGGCTCAATCACGAATTGTTTTCTCCGAGTAGTAACTACGTCTTGTTGTGTTTTGCACAAGGTGGGATTAAGTGGGGGTTGCTACTCGAGGCTTGCCAACCTGGAACAACGAGCCAAGTGAACATTTCCAATCTGCAATGCCCTGTCGGTGTATAGGGCACATTCTCTAGAACAAGGTTGAAATATCTCAAAGAATCAACAAGAACGAAACTCTTCAACAAAAATTCGAAATTGGTCAAATGAGGTTCAAGTGGGTGACGATTATGATACAAATCATGTGACGAGCAATAAGTTTGGGACCCAACAAGGCCCTAGACGATAGCAAAAAAAATCTAGCCTGCACGAAGTGCACATGTTTCCTATTTAAAGTATTTTGTTTTCGTCCTGTTTTACTCTTCGAACTTCTTCTCTCACAGCTTTAATGTGACATCGGTCGACTACATCGCAAAGACCCACGAAGCCCGACGACTAGACCTCCTTGCGAACGACTTGAAAAGGTACGAAACAAAGTACTTAAAACATCATGAATTCGGACAAGCATAGATTCCAGGTCACTATTCTGCCCTCGCGAAGATTAAAGTCACGTCGGTTGCTACCACAACAACCAGATGGCATCCAGAATGGGAATGGGGAGAAAGCGTCGCTAGGACCAGGTATCCCAGGTGGTCTCTGGGCAAAGTTACCTCGTCACATTGCTCTTAAAATCTGGGAGCTTGCGTCTCAAAGTTCTCCACGTCTCATTAACCTCACCCTTCCCGGGGAATACGTAGACGCAGATGGGAACAGTCGCGATGTGTTCGTCCATGAGCCCACGCCGTTCGAGCAGACCATGGGCAGGATCTCTTGGGCTCAAGCATGGTCTCTTGTTTCGCCTTCGCCCATCATAGGGGTTTGCAGGCAATCCCGTGAAGTGGCTTCGACTGTGTCCGGGCAGAGAATTGCAAAACCATCGACCAAAGCTCCCACAATTTGGTTCTCGCCAGAAGATGATACATTGTTCCTCAATGAGAACACACTCTGCAGATGCTTTTACGAAGGGCCATATGCACTTCAAGGTTTGGGTCTAGATTTGAGTCGTGTGCAGAAACTTGCCTTAGCTAGAGGCGGCGAGCTGAACGAGGGAGAAGATCATTCGTTCTACAACTCTCATCCTTACTGGCGTAGTGGTCTCGCATTTATCACTCAATTGATTCGGATGTTCCCAAGTCTGAATTTGGTGACATTCGTTGCTCAATTCTTCACCCCAGCCGACGTGAAGAACTTGATCATGATGGATCCGTACGATGTCGACCGCTTGCCGGGATTGTATAAACAGGGGCTTAACAAATCAGATGGTTTCCGCTTGGATGATATTGACGACGGTGCTGAACAAGTTCGGCGACAACTACTCAAAATCCGTGCCGCTCTCGAAGAATGGAAGACGCAGAACGGATATGTGGATTGGGAGATACCCCAGATCGAGATGGGAACAATCACCACGCCGGAAAAGAGAGACGCCTTCTATGAAGCACGCGAAAAATCCCGCTGGGAAAGAGACACGTTCTACTCGAGGTTCATGTTGGTGGGATGGTGTCAACCAGAACGAAAGGTTGAGTTTTTCAGTGCCTGTGGTTCCAAGGTACAAGATATGATTATTTCGTACCGGTACGCTCAACGCTGCTTGCCAAACATGAATATTGCGGTGATGTTCAATGGAGTCCGGCTCTGGCACAAGGAGCAGGTCCTGGGGCTTCAGAATTTGAAGGAGGGGGACAGTTTCGATATTGTGATTTCGGAGGAGGAGGATGATCTACCTGAATATACAGGTCACAGGGGCAAGTACAATGCTCTATTTGCTGGTTTCGTACGGGGTAAAGCGACGAGAGCACCTGAATATGTGATATATTCGTAACCGGACAAGAATGAGTTAGAGAGTCCTCGTTTCTCTTTTAGAGGTGTTTGCATTAATACTTGGTCATTAATCGTGACCGAACTACAATCTCATAATAGATGGAGATAGAGATGTCGGTTGATAATTGAGTGAGCAAATATTACGAAAGGGAGAGAATTTGTTCATCTTTGCATACCTGTCACATCTCTTGAAGCATAGCCGACAGAGGAAGTTGGCTCACGTTAAGATTGCTATTAGCATTATAACTTTACCTTCAACCTTCTTCACATGTTAATTAGCAAGCCATCTGGATGTTGTCGGATCATTGAGTATGTAGTGCATTTGTTGAGGAAAGTTTCCGGCTTTAGTGACCGTCATTTCCCCATCAAATCCTAAAGCAATCGCCTCGGATGTGCACAGCGAACATTAAGTAGAGAGTATGTGAGTACATCATCGCTTCGTCGACAGACGGCTTCACAAGTAGCGACACCTCGGTGGTCTAGTCAGGAGACTCTACCGCTACCCAGCTACCGACGCCAAATTATTGCCACGACTATCAACCAGATGAATCCCAGAATTCTCACAAAACAGTTCTCACCAGAATGAAAGATTCGACATCGTCTCCCGCTTTGGCTCACCCAGAAAACAGCCAAGCCACGGGCAGATAAACCAGGAATATCACAGTCCCGGGACTCGTCCTCCAAAGGTCCCTAACCACCAACCCAGCGCAATAGCACCGAGTCCATCATAGCCCGCAACGACCATCAGACTTCTTCTGTCGTCACTGCTCAAGCTTCCTCTGCTTCCATCCAGGAAGAGTCTCGCAGCCGCCATGCAAGCTAATATGATTCGGACTGGCACAGTAGCGAACAGGAACTGGTTTTGCTCGATTGGCATGTACGACGTTGTGAGGTACGCGAGACTTAGTCCGAAGGTGGCGATGCCCAACATTGGGTTTGCTGGCTCGGCAGGAAGTTTTGATGAGGATTTGGCTTTGCTAGCAGAAGAGGAGATGCGAAAGGTTTGGTAGAGACCGAGAAAGGCGAGACCGAACGCGTGAACGGTTATCGGCCAGGGAAGATTGATAGCTGGGAGATTCATTGCTCTGATCTTCGATGTTTGGATTTTGTCGGGAGTTTTGTTGAGAATTTGAGATGAGCAGGAAGCAGATTTGGGGTTCACGTTCGGCGCGAGCGTCTATAAAGTTTGGGTGGGGAAGCAATTTCAATTCGTATTATGCCCATCTCGTCTTGTCGTCCTACATCACGTGGACAGGGTGTCAGCAGCACGCTGGGGCAGGGCTGAGCGGGTATTGGGCCTACTTCCAGGTAATTAGCATGATGTCTAATAAATATACTGATAGCGATATAATTCAGTCTTGAAAATCGATTCCCAAGGAATTTGGTGGAAATAAAGGCATCGCCGAAGAGGGATATTCCAGATCACGTGGTGGGCCAAGCAACTTCAAGTTGCACCTCCGACACCAATCTCCCCGATCCAACAACAGCACCAACAACAGCATCTAACGATCCAAGTTCAACGGCGGTATCAAACAAAGCTCTGGGCGACTAGTCACGGTTCTCGCTCTCAGCAAACCTACACATACAGCTGCCTACAGGACTAGTCTAAGGGAACCTGGTCGCGATTGATTTTCGCGTCAGCTTCGCCTTCAGCAAAATATCGCAACTTCAATTTGTAGCTGCAACTTGATATCTCGATAACCATGGATGACACTGTGGCCGCCGCCGATCAGGCCTCCATCACAGCCTTAGGGTTCCCTCAATTCAAACATTTTCCCTTGAACTACGCCAATTGATCTGGGAGGCAGCCCTGCCAGGTCCACGGGTGGTCATGGTTCAGATGAAAGTCCCCCATGATGGCATATGCGACCGAGTCCGATCAGATATCGATATCGGCGACTGGTCAAACAATGACTTCTTCGATTTCGGCTTCATAGTCCGCCATCGCCAATTCAGCCCCTCGGGACGACCAACACCAAACCAGATTAGGAACGTTGGCCCAGTCCGTAGCTATGTCCCGGAATGCTTTGCGAAAATCCCGGTGATCACGGCTGTCTGTCGAGAGTCTCGAGCTGTGGCTTCGATGTTCTATACACTGGCCTTTGGCTCATCGATCTCTCCACCCTGTGTGTGGTTCTCCTTCGATCGAGATACTCTCCATATGCCCAAACATGTTATTGCTGGATTTGAAAGGGACCATTATTCAGTGAGCGATCTGGGGTCCGACTTTGTAAAGGTTAAGCACATCTCCATTGCCGAACCGTATTTGGATTATCGTGGCGACTCTGGCCACAATCCACACCCCGACGCGTGTCATTGGTATAGCAAGACAATCTCAAGATTCGGCAGCTTACAATCGCTTGCCTACACTCTTAACATCGAGAACCATTTAGTTGGGGACGATTTGATATTGCTCGACGTCCATGATGTTTTGACTGCGCTTGAGTTCTGGACTTCGCTCGAGGAACCCCTTGGACAGTGGGATGTGAGGCGCACGAGAGCGTTTTACGGGGATTGGGAAGTAAGAGTGGTTCAGGCTCTGATCGGCCGTATTGCAGAATCATCAGGCTCGGAAGACATGCGTGGAGGTGTCACGCCCGATGTGGTCAATTCGCTGAGGATTTCCCGAAAGGCCCTAGCACATCCCAAAATCCGAATATGATGGACCATGTCACTCTTGCCTTGGAAGAACTTTTTGCTTTCCAAGATAGCAATTCGGTAGTCGACGAAGCTGGAAGGCAACATTCGTGACATCGCTGTTTTGGCTGACGGACTCTCCACGGGATCGGTGCGAAAATTGTGTCGTACAAAGCCATACGCTTCCCCGTGTATAAGGTCAGAACGGCTCTCTGTTCTGAGGGATACTCTAGGACTGGTAGCGAGGGGTGCTTCCCTGCGTGAGAAACGGAGGTTCCTGCCACAGCCACTCTCCTGTGAATGGGCCGTAGGCTCTCGGTACTTGATGGCCTACCTGCAGCATTGTCCGAGCATCGCATATTCTAGAAATGGACGTGGAGGGTTGTAAGCGAATCGAGCTGAACTTCCAGCTTCCAGTCCCCTCTCATCTAACTCCAAAAATCAGAAATTTTCTCACTAGAAATTCCAACAATCGATCTCCAGGATATGGTCTAGAGATGCTCAAACGAGTTTCCAGCCTAGTGGGAAGTGTGCCTGGGCAACTTGATGACTGGACTCATATGCCCCCCATTATCCCTTTTTTGATTACATCCAAGTTGTTGTGGCTGTTTCGAAAGCCTTCAAGGAGTTAGGACGATCGCCCCATTGGACACGGATATTTCCCCTGTCTTTTATCCCAGAGCATGTCATGGTAGGTATGCACAGGAGTATCAAATCCCACTCTTGCATACCAGTGAAGATGCTCGCGAAGTCTTCGTTGAGAGGGTTTCGTCCCCGATCCGGCGGTGTTTGGATATCTTCGCGGGCATCAGTGGCTAGACCTTCGACGACTACCATCAGTGCGGTGAGGATGTCTCTGCGCCGCTCTTCAGTGTATATTTTCTGGATCCAGCTTCCTTCTCATGTACACTGTACATGAGATTCTGCAACAGTTCTAGAGAACGCCCCTCCTCTGTTGTTTGGTTTGGATTTCCGGCTCTCGTAATGGTAGACAAGCGGTGCCAATTCCAGTAGTTGAGATTGTTCAACCAATCGTTCGCATCTTGGAGACGCCTCCATGGGTCTGACCAGTGATGGCTACCACCAAATACAACCATATCCGGTGGAGCTCTGCATCCCTGACGATTCTCGACGGTTGGAAAGCCATGGATTGAAGAAGCATTTGTCAATCTTCCACGCTCCCCCCCCCCCCCCCCCCCCCCCGGGAGACCCATGTACTACTGCTGGAGCCTGCATTCTCAACCGTTTGTCGCACTCGAAATTTCGATCTTTATGCTTACGAGTGTCTGCGATGGCCCACTCTCCTCAGAGAAGCAGAGCACCTCTTTCCAAGGTCGCATGATCATGTCACTCATCTTGATGTGCGATCTCGTGTTAATCAGCGACTATTATGGATCCCTCCCTCGACATTATGAAGGACAACATTTGTGGTGGCTCACCACTGAATCGCCAGGGACACACCTTCCCTTTGACGATGGGTGTTCTCGGATCCATCGACACCGACCGTGATAAAAGCGAAGGCCAGCATTTTTCGCACTGCCTTGGGCGGCTTGTTTCAATGAGTGAGTTGGTCTCTGTGGCTTTCGACTTAGCTGCCTCCTGGTATCAGGTTCTGTTCATGCACATATGCGATGTCGAGGCTGGAGCGCCCATGTCATCATGACTCCTCCATGTGCAACGAATCTGCACGGAAGCTAGATCTGCACATCTCCAGCATGGTCAAAATGTCCAGTAATCGACAACATGTTCGACAAATGAGCATATTGCTTGGCCTTCGAGGGGCTTGGTCAAGTACTGGCGGTGGAATACTGCGTCGGTCCATGCTTTGCATGGTGCATTGTGACTTGAGTGGTTGTTGAACACCATCGATGTTGCCTTTGCCTTCATAGTACAGGAGGGCAGCCACCTGCAAACTAATTACTTCTGCGCAAGTCAACTACCTCGTTCCCTGGGGGTTTAATCAAACGACACATGGATATGTAACTCAGAAAGCAGCGAAAAAAAGAGAAGAAAAAAAAAGGGGGGGGATTTTTTTTGGAAAACAAGGGAACGACAAACATACCTCAGCGTCTCTAGCTGTGCGATATGCGGGAGTATATCATGACCTACTTGGACTGCAACTTCAACACAAGATGTGCGAAAGGCCTGCTTATAGGAAAACCCTCGAACCTGCAAGTGGCGTTGCGCTGAGCTGGCTAGGTAATTTTACCTCGAGAATCATTTCTAGAATCATGGGAATCGGCCTTGATTTTCTTTCCGAGCGGTGTTCTGTACCTTTCTTCGCCGACAGATGAGCCGCTCCAAGCCACAAAGACGACGCCCCAACAATTGCTTCAATAAGCCAACGGTTGCTGTTGCTTGTTAGCGAAATGTTGCTGACATGTCCATGTCCCACAGTGGTCATCCTACGGTACGGACGTAGCTAGCGACCGAGCCGGGTGATGGCGGGAGCTCGGCACACCCTGACCAGAACCTCAGCCACGGCGTAGACGGCTCTTGCAGCACTGAACGAATAACTTATGCACAAAACGCCAATGTATGGCTGCAGCTGCAGGCTATGGTTTGTTGTCGCGGTGCCTTAGCTAGAGCCCGAACCGCGACAGAATGCTCATGACCCCAACACGTAGTGATGAGCCCCTTCTATGTATCCATGTAGCGAATGCGGCGTCAGCACCTCGATGATTCGAACTGACCATAGTTCGATCATATTTTTTCAGATCCAGTTCAGTACCGCCTCCCTTATATTATCGCTTAGTACTGCCACGATGTTTTCCCGCTCTGAAACCACCCCCACCACCTCGTGTGCATACTCGCCATGCCTCAAGGACGCCCACGACTGCCAGGTACAGATGTCGAGCGTGCAGAAGCAAGACGCCAACAAGTCAGAGAAAATGTACGGGCCTTTCGGCAGAGGAACAGGCAACGAGCTCTTTCAGACAATCCAATCACGGTCTCGAGAAGCAATAACGACAACACTTCTGGTCGCACTTCTCCTTCCAAATCAGAACCTTCATTCTCCTCGCATGCACTTCCGGGGCGGCCGCCACCACGTCAAGTATCAGTGACTCGCCTTCCAGTAGAGCAGGGTTTTAAATGGTCGCTAGGGCTACCCTTTAGGATCGATTTGGGGCCTGCTTATTCGGGAGCGTTTATTGCTGCATTCAACTACCGAAGTCAACCAACACCAAACCCAGGCGCACTAGAATCATCGCTAGATCCAGGGGGCACACAGGCCATCCCGCCACGCTCCTTGGCCCCTCTATCTAGAACATCGTCAGAATATTCGACCCCATCTGCCGTTGATTGTCTCCGAGTAGAGATATGCTACAATTCATGGACGACAGCAGTATCTATCGAAGCCATGTCTCCGGGGGCGGAGATGCTCAAAGAAGCTCTTCTAGCTGCAGCTTTAAGTCTTATCAGCTTGGAGAGGAATGACAGGAGGATAGCTGCCCAGGCTATACAAATCCAAACAGTCGCCCTTCGGAGGCTTCGAGAAGGATTCAACCAATATCTCGACGACAAAGACCCCCAGAAAGCCACTATGCTCTCTGCTACTGCCTTGGCTTGCTCCATGTCGGATTTATTGGTTCACAAATCTTGGCCCGGGTTCTCACTCCATCTTAAGGGTGTTGGAGCCTTGATTGAACATGCTGGCCCGGCAGCCCTCAACACCTTCGCCGCCCAAGAGAACTTTCTTGGCTACCGCACTGCTCAAGTTTCATTCAGTTTCCTAGAGAGAAAGGGTTCTTTCTTGTCCCGGCCTGAGTGGATCAATTTCGACTGGGGAAACGATCACCCGCATTTCTGCCACCGAGCTCATAGCCTGCTCGACATCGCATATCAAATCCCCGCGCAAATGGAAATGTTTGACAAATGCGCGAACCAAACTCCCAACTCTTTGAGACGCCATCTCAAAAAGTTGAACGTTTTGGTCTCAGAGTTGAATGAGTGGAAGACAGATCTTTTCAAGGAGTATTCATCTGAAATGCCAGTCTACAGCACCGAGGCAGCGAACTGGCAAGGGTTACACACCGACGTCATCAAATTCTCCAACATCGCTGTTGCTACCAGTTTCACCCTCTTCACGGGTGTCCGAGTCGCTCTCTTCTCTCTCGTCCGACAAATTTCAGAAGTTCTAAAGGAGGATGACGAGTCAGCCGTACCGGTCCTGAATTACGCCGTGCAGGAGAGCTATGAGTGGTCGAGGAAAGCATGTCAGTGCTTGGAGTATTTCTTCGCTCGCGATCAAAACGTTGTTGGCAGACTCTTGTGTCTTTTCCCATTTGATGCGGCGTGGCTTACTTTCACTGAACTGAGTTCTACGCACGAGATGAACATGGCTGCTGAATTGGAATGGTGCACACAGACTTCGGAGCGGATCAAAGCTACGGGATTACCGGTCTTTGCTATCAGACATCGAGGATAAGTTGAGGTTTGTGTTTCGTTTTGTGGGAGATAGCAGCGGGCTGCTCGTGGATTTTTGGTTTTCATGTGTTTATGTCATGTCATGTCAAAAGCCTTTTGTGGTTCTCTGGTTTAGAGTATTTATGATTTCCGTTTATGAATTTCATATGTCATCTTTCTTTCTACAGTTATATAGCCATCCAACTCGCACGCGCACACACACTTTCTCTCACCTCCTTGTGGTGGCAGATTTTCTTGCCAAAATACCTTTTTTCGGTTTGCTTAGCGGTGCATAGGCTCCGCTCGCCTAGAACGGTTGCGCAATATACCCAGATAGATAGACCACCGCCCCAGTATATGAAGTCATTTTCGAAAGAAGTACAAAATCACTATTCTGCATCAATACAATGCGACTTCAGTGATTTTGAACTCAAGTAACATATTTTGAATCCAACATCGGTCCTAGCGAACGGCCAATTTGATTGGGAATGCACTGTACATACAAAGCCCTGGCCCACCGAGTGGCAAAAGCGCAGTACCTGCATGGTGTCCCTGAGATAGGGTTTCGGCCAAACAAAGTAGCAATGCACCGCAGGACTACATTGTAATTCCACCTTGGGGCGAATTTCAATATCTCGGACCCCCAAAAACTAAAATCCGGATCACTAACATCTTTTATGAAATTGCGAAATTGCGACTATCTATTCATTGCTCACTCTCTCACTTATGTTACGAGGAGTAGGAGCAGCAGTAGGAGCAGCGACATCGCTGCGCCCAAAGTTAACAACCAGCGCATCTTAATTAGTTCTAGAAGATGCGTTGCGTTTGCGTTTTACGAATATTCCACGGGTACGGGTATCGCGTTCTGACCGAAACAAATGATGGACGTCAGACGTCATCCTCGGAATATTCCCAGCTTTAGCTTTCACATGGATTTGGTCTGGTCAGCTGTATTTCGGTCCACGGTCCACGGTCCACAAGGCTGAAGTAAGTACAAAACAAAACCCAAGCATCTAGTCTAACCCTGTACCGCTACTACTGCAGTGCGGTACATACCTCCGTCGCTAAAGCCGTGAGCTCAGGGGGTTTACGGTACGGAAGGGGGTTGACAGTGGGTCTCGCCACCCCCCTTGTACAGCAGTAAGGTAATTTTTCCAATCAACAGTTTGAAATTCTAGAATTTTCTCCACATATTTCCTTATATGTTAAGGCAGAGACAAGGGGGGTGGCGAGACCCACTGTCCACCCCCTTCCGTACGGTCTCAGCCGGAGCGAGGTTGTCGTTTTGGCTCCGGAAGGCAGATCATGTTTAGTAATCAGCATAACTCGGCATGTACGAACCGAGCCGCCAATGAGATGCGCGACGGTTAATCTTGGTGTGGGTCATCGGCACAAGCCACGGAGTTACCATCGTATGCAAGTCATCCACGCCCAGATGTCGGGGTTGCAGGCATGTTTCGAGAGCGAGTAGGAGGGAGGTGAAGCAACTTCTGCTTTTGGGATGGGATGGGATGATGGGATGAAATGGGTTGGAAGAGAGGGGGGGTTGTGTCGTTATGTTGTCGAGATGGAGGGGCATTGGATTCTTCGAAGTACTCTCGTTTCCCCTTGTCGTTCCTCGTATTGTGGCATTTTCATCTAAATGAATTGCTGCGAATCCATCGTGTAACTCCACTGGGGGATTGTTTTCCAACTCGCCTGTTTTGGACTTTCGCTTGTGCGGCCGAAGTCAACAAATGCGAAAACTGGCCATCGCAGGGAAAGGGGGAGTCGTCTCCAAGTGCGACGATCATGCCCAATTCTCCAAATGAAGGGACTGCTTCTTTTGCATCTGCCGATTTCTGTCGTTACTCGTCAACAGCTAATGGCTTAAATCTATCCACAAATTCAACTTAGCGAATTTCGATGCAGTAAGTTTCCTTAAAATGCCGAATAAATCGACGAGATAGTAGCGCAAGTTCCCCCGTATCTTATCGCCATCGCAGAATAGCCACAAGTGAGGCTTGTTGATTTTTTGTTAAGTTCTATTATTGACATTATAATACGGCCAACAACCATGCTGATAGTAAGGCATCCCCAGTCATGAAATTATTCGTTTTCCCACCACCAACTGAAAATCCTCGCAAACATCAAGATATCCCTAACTAATTAACTCCAAGGAAACAAAAAGTAGTCGTCGGCTTGATTTGTCCCAGTTCCGCAGAAACGCTTTTGTGAAGAGAGAGGGACCCCCTCCGCATAGACACGAAATTTGCCCTGATAATACCAACGAGAAATAAAAAAGAAAAAGGGGGAAAGTAATAGGTAAGAGTTGTGTATAGGCCATCCATCACCTTTTGGGGCGAAAAGGAGAACATGAAGGGTCGATGAGTGGTAACCAGATCGCGGTGTGCTATGCAACCGGCACTATCTCTAACCATAACACACCATAAGGAGAAGTCTGTGAAAGAGGGGTCAGTGGCCTTGCCCTATCTAAGTCCTTCCCCAATCCTCATAGTCTGCTTTGACTCAAGGTCTCTTCAAAGGCAAACAATTCTTGGACCACTTCGATTGGTGGCTTCGATCGATTCTCGAAGACTCCCCAGAATATGAATCTGTTTGAGTGAGAACAGTAGCAGTAGGTCGCGATTGGCTACGACTGGGAGGCTTGCCTTGGTCTCTCAATAACTGTCTCCCAAAATTCTTGTACTTGTCATAGGCAAGAGGTGGTCCAGCGTCGCGCTTGCTAGGACGGTGACCGGATTGGGAAACGGAACGGTCTCGATGTCTTGACTCCTGGCGCTCCGGCTTCCGTGAGGATCGATGTAGGCTTATGTCCGAACTATGTTCCGAGTCACAATGATAGCGATCCTTCAGAATCTGGGGTGTTCTCGATGAACCATGCTGTGGGAACTCATAACTCCGAGTGGCATTTATACGAGAGTCCGAACGGTATCTTGGTCGAGATTCCCGGTCATCTACCTGGGATTCTTCTTCATGGCGGGCGCTACGGCCAAATCCTTGCTTCTTCTCCTCCTCCTTTCCTCGAGACTTGTGTGACTTTTCACGGGTTACTGTAACCACGAAATCAGTGCTGCCACGGCCTCTGTGGTTGGAATTGCCCTTAACTCGGATTCTGCTGACGTTGCGGCTCCGGTCCACGATCGTGCTCTCAGAGTTATGAGAATCGATCGAGGATTGTCTCTCGCGGCTATCTCTGCCATCAGATCTCTTCTCATTACGTCTGCCTCGAGATTCATGAGGGCGATCATTTTTCACCCGCAAGTCCTTGAACATGCTTCTCAAGTCATCACCACGACGGCGGGGAGAATCACGTCGGAGCCGAGTGCGTGATTGAGTTTTAGCGAAACCCCACTCACTAACATCAGACACATAGCTAGACGGAACACGAGAACTGAAGCCATCGTTGGACTGGTTGCTAGTGTTGGGTGGAGAGTTTGCGCGAAGTCTAGAGAAGTCGGCGCCACGACTTGAATTGTAGTTGGGCATTAATTGAGAAACGGAGTCTCCAGGGCGGATGGAATCCGATCGTACTCTGCGTGTATTGCTATCTGACTTCATGTTGTGATGGAAGGGAGTAGAGCAAGATCTACTTAGGCCTCTATGACGATCAGCGCTGAGGTTGTATCTGGTGTGATTTCCTGAGTCACCCCAAGGACCTGATGCAGAGCTTTCCGTCATAGTTGGCTCGTTAGGAAACCCGACACGTCTGGTATCTCGGGCTCTGGGCGATGGAGAGCGAGAGAATCTACCTTGTGAGTTGTCGTGACGGCCATCTCCGTTATCCAGAACTTCTGCAGCTTTCGCTAAAACATATATCAGAATAATATCCATGCAATTCAAATGTTGATAGTTTAACATACCATGCCAGGTCTGCTCGGCCTCTCTGTGAAGCTGCATTCTCATTTCCTGCAATGCATCTTCTGTCTCTTTGTCTAAACAATCGCATTGGCCTTGTAACTAGTCAGCTATTCGTTTTTATATAGTTTTGTTCTTGAGAGGATGCGAATGCATAACATACCTATCTGTCTCTCGATCTCATCGTCCATCCCATACCGGCCAACAACACTTGAGTCAGAAAACCTATTGCTACTCATGTGGTTGATATTCGATCTGTTTCTGTCGACCGCACCACTGCCCCGGCCCTCAATTTCCTGCCGAAAGTCCGCGAACTGGCCTGCGCGTCGGATATTGTAAAGGATTCGAAGACAGTACTGAAGGAACAAGGGGTGGAAACTGCCTGTGTAGCTGGAAATATTGGCCTCTTCCTGGACTTTGTCTTCCAAGTAATCGGGATGATAGCCCAAGCTAAGTTTGTGCGCAACGAACATCTCGGCTTGGGCCCAAGTTACGCGCTTGTTGTATAATTGGCGGCGGCTTTGAAGAGGCGAGGCGGCCTGGAAGAAACATCCTATGATTTGTTAGATTCGAATTACTCTTCGACGCGCAGTATTTTGATTGCAATTCATTGAGGACTTACGCAAGAAGTCATCAAAGAAGTCTGGAAGGTCGTCTGGGACGCGCCCATAACTGCGATAGGAGAACGCGAACATGTTGCTTGTTCGGCACTTGGGTGCACCGTAATAGGAGGGTGATGAGAATGTATGATAATCTTTCTTGTTGGCCGAGGAATTGAAAATCTCGAAGATGATGTAAGATGTCGAAGGATGAAAATCTCGACTCGAAGTGTGTGGTAGAAGAGGCCTCTTATAGAGCTCCGAACTCGTCGTCGACCTCGCTTAGCTAGCGCCGACGAGGGTGTTCATGGGGGATTGTGAAGATTGCGAATAGCTTCACCTCCCCGGTCTACCTTCAGTGAATAGAATGAAACAATGGATCACTTCAATCTAGTTGTTTAAATTCACTTCACATAATGCCGAAGCCAATTCGCGCCTTCGAGGGGCCGAGAAGCCCCAACCGGACATACAGAAGGCTGTGTTTACTTTGGAGCATAAATGTCTTTATAGTTCAGAAAATCGTGTTTGAGTCTATAGGTCCAAGAAGCAATTTTAAAGCCAATATATGCATTGAATCTTGAGAGAAATGATTGTGGCCTATTATTGCTTATGGTCCTGGTACATCGAGCAGTCTCGTCGTCATGATGGGCCGCACAGCTTCCCGGTCACCGCACCAACAGAATTCATGTCGCATATGTCGCAGATGTCGGACGTTAAGTTTAAATGTGAATTATCTAAGAATTTCAATTCAATTACTGGCAATCGTATCTTTTTTAGCCATCTTTTACTGCGGAAGAAGAGAGAGGAAGAAGTGAAGATTGTCGCGGGTGGGATAGTGCTAATGAAAAGATTCGCTTTGTGCCTGTAATAGTCATAAGAGTTTCGCTTGAACTGGATCATTTCCGGTTTAAAGTTAACCTATGGCTGTCGAGGGAGAAATAAATTCATATAGAAGCACGATTAAATACCCGGCTTTACTAGCATTCTATCCAAACATATCTTACAAAGTGCGAGAAGTCACGGGTTCAGATAAAGGGCTACTCGCCAAGGACTATTCCGAAATCATTGAGTGTATAGAGCTATTTGCTTACAAGCAATCCTGCTACAAACTGATGAATATCTAGGAGGGCTTCTCTATTTCAAGGGATGTCATTCTGGGTTTGTCCCAGTTCCCACCATTCTTTGTGATATTCAGGCGAGGCCTAATCGATGTTACTGCAAGTTGAAAATTATCAAGTTTCAAGCTCCGGTTACAATCGCTTGGAATCATCTTGTAAAACAAACTGATAAAACATCAATTCATCAAATGGATAAGCCACGTCAAGTGAGAAGTCCACAATATCCAATTCCTGCTGCCAAAGCCCGGGACAAATGTGACCTCTAATTTCTTAAGTATGCCTTTGAACAACTTCAAACTATGGGATCCTTCGATTGATCGCTCTTATCTGAACCCCTAAACATATGGCAACCAAGATACAACTCTGAGAATGATTTTTTTTGCTCCGCATGTATCTACCCACCTCCCGAAAATAACACAGGTCGGCGAGGTTGACCCTGAGGATTAGGACCTTCGTGCTCATGCTGTGGGTATTGCCCGGGTGCCCCAAGAGGTCTGCCACCGACATTTCCTAAGCCCCAACCCCGATCTGCTGGAAACCGACCGGAGGCCAGCATCACTGTGATCCGAAAAGGTGGAGAAGGGTTCGTTCCCAGTTCTGCCCAGATCATATAGTTATGTCGTTGATCTCGAGATATCATTGAAACAGGAAGATTGTCTTCCTCGACGGGACTAAGTACCGAGAGACTGAAAGGATCTCCAAGCGGGGTATATCGCTCTATGTGTTGGAATGGGTTGATGAATCCTTGCGGCTGAGAATCACTCTCCAAGCCGCTCTCGGCGCAAATACGGAACCTTAGGCTCGATTTCCCAACCAATTCACATACCAATATGAACTGCGAGGTCTCTTCACTGACTGTCCCATAGTTCGGATGTGGAGGTGGAATTCTCGATGTAACGGAGAAACGAACGAAGCATTTAAAGCGGTGTAGAGTGTGGATTGAGAAGAACTTCTCATTGGCCTGCCAGTATATTTCTGGCACTGCTTTGATTTCAGAAACTCGATACAGAGGGGAATCCTCTGGAAAGTGTATTATGATCCTTCGAGATATATCATCGCTGACCATGGAATTGATCAAGCTCTCGTCTGCAGTAGATGACAAGTAGACAGGGGCATGTGAGCTCCCCAGAACAATACCAGCTGAAGCTATCTCCTGTGGTCGATGCCTAAAGTAAGTATCCAGGGCGCGCTTCAGGTATATCCCGACTCGAATCTCGGTTCCGTCCCGCTCTTCATTATAGCAATGTAGATCTAATATGTATACATCATCGCCGGAGTATTGAAGGGTGGTGTTGAGCTTCACGCCCTTGTTCGTCATCGTGATTTCATCTCTGAAACGAAATTGATCTTCATTTGCAGCGATTTTCCCACAGCCTTCGAAGTCTGCGGGAGAGCTCGCCAGAATCCCTTGATATTTCGCTTCGCCTTTGCTTCGCCATGCAAAAAGAGACAAGTCCGTAGTCTTCTTCAAAATCTCCTCTTGTAGTCTGACGAACGCTCTTGAGCCTTCACCATAGATCATTGGCATGTTGACCTCGAAGATTCCGAGAAGGCAATACGCGAGGTCCTCGACTCGAGTTGTGGTACGACCAGCTGCCCATGACATTCTCTTGGCAAGGGAAATCGCTGAGAGCGGGGCGGATCCATTCAGCACCCATTGATCAATGCCAGTGATGCTTTCGATATCTTCGAAGAGGTCCATCTTCGTTCCTCGCATGTTCCACTCCTTGTCGAAGAATACGAGTGCCGTTGGCGCGATCAGCTCTTGGAGGGTCCAACCTCTCTTGAACCACCTGGAATCGCGAAAGTATGGAGACCCCTCGAGCTGACAATTAGCTGGAACGTCAAAGAGATATGCGAAGCAAATGAGAGCGTTCTTGTACCACCGGAACATGGAGTTTATCGCTTCCGAAAGCTCAGCACTAGAAGTTTTGTCGATGCAGCAAGTATCCACCCAGACATACTGAAGTCCGTTGCTGATGGCGATATCGCAGGTCTTCTGTATTTTGACGAAACTGGCTTTTGAAATAGCAATAGGGAGATCCTGCATGTCGCTGAATGTAATTTCGTCGTCGGTCCATGTATGCGACAGGATCACATATGGAACATCCGATGGTACCGGATCTGGGAAGAGTTCTAGCTCCAGAGTGTGGGCATTGATCAACCTCATGTTGCGTAATGCCGAAAGGCTTTCAATGTGATCCAATCGAGAGGAAATCTCGTCTTGGTCTTAACAACTCAATTGTTGGATTGCTACTGGGAAAATGGTCATGGAGTGCCCAGAAATTCTATGCGATCAGCAGGGTATGTTCTGAATATTACGCAACCGGTTTGGTAGCAACACTGCGCGCGATGCCAAAAGGGACTGGCTGCATAAGTAAATGACTTTGTAAGCGAATCCACGGAACCATTAGTAGCCTTGGAGTGACAATAGGCAGGTGAAACGAGACAGTTAGCAAACCCTGCCGATTGAGGCATCGTCTACAATTGTAAAATAATATTTGTGACATCAGAGAACCCATTTCATGCACCCCCCACCCCCATGTTCTCAACCTCTTGTCTTTGTCTTGCACTTTTATTCCGAGTTCAATAGGTGGCGTTGGCCGTTTGTTGTGGTTGGCGATGTGCCCCTGTGCATGCATATGTGGGCGGCCTCAGCCATCACCGAAGTTGTACAACAACTGCAAAAACAAAGTCAAATGGGATCAACTCTGGGCTGTTGTTGCCTGATATTCGCTTCTTCGGGCCAGCCTTGTCTTGTAAAATTCTGGCAGATAAAGTCTTGGTCCGCCCAGCCTTTTTGTAGGCTTTGTTTTGACGTTCAAAACTGCATCCATTAAACCATGGCCTCGTCAAATACCTCGTCAGCTGTAAATGCAACTGCTACCGGCTTCCCAGGAGATGAGTTTGCAAACAATCTTTTCAGTGATCTGGCACCTCTCCTCACTTTGTTGGTGAACAGGTGACGAAGCAATTCCTCAGTTTGTCAGTCGGTTGGGCAGACAATTTTATGCTAGCGATGGCGCCTCTAGGAATTCTCACAGTTGTGGTGAGCTCAATAAGAGTTACTAAAGATCGATACATGAAAGCTCTGGTTGGAAGGTAAGCAAGGCAATTTGGAAATAACATAAGCGATGGTTTTGCAGCAAGCCGAGGCTCTCGATTTCAACCGCCCTTTCTTCGGTTCTGGCATTATTTTGGACAGCGCGACGCACTGACTTCATATAGAGCTCGAGAATCTCAAGCAATGGCGGAAGCGGAGCTTTTGTCGTCCACGTCGGAAGAAGTCTGTGAACTTTTTGACGGCAACCAAATCGTTCGAGTTCTTGGTGCCCCTGACACTCAAGAGTTTGTGTATCGCCAGAGAGCATTTTACCCTAGGGCTATGACGTGGGGGCTGAGAGAAGCATGGATTGAAGGCGTACTAAAATTCGCAGAAGTTGATTCCGGGAATTCTGGGAAGTTTGCCACAACACTTCGATGGGTGAAGAAATCCCTTTCTACTCAAGGTATGCAAAAAAAAATCCTTCCTTGGCAATAAGGTATGAGGTATGAGCTAACGAATGGATGAACAGGGCTCAGATTTTTGACAGGAGTAGGTCTCTGCGAACTGGTTCCTTTCGTATCCAATAGGATGTTGATGAAAAGACCCTCATCGATAAGTTGTTATCATCCGCTCCTAACATCATTCCTGAACGTCGACCGAGCTGTTGCACCAAGATGGCAGTTGTGGCTTTTTGCATGGATTGGCATTGTTGCGCAGCTGGCCGTCCTCGTCTTTGGGGCTTTGACGACGTACCACTGGAAATTTGAAAAGGGCGGCGCTCCCATTGCGCTATACGGCTACCCTTGTACCCTTGCTGGTACGCTGACAGTCAGCGTGGGCCTACTTTTATGTTTCATGTTATTGAAGGTTCTACCGATGAATGTAAACTCCAACCCAGTGATCGCGAATTCCTCGACAGGGGTTTTGGACACCAGATCTTGAGGATTCAACGAGCTTGTGTAGTGAGCGAACAGCGCTTTTCGTCGTACGCCTTATTCAACTCCGGAACCAGTAATTTCCTTCGCACTTCACAATTAAACAAACAGCGAGATCACAATTTCGTAGCTGCTGTCGGATCCTCGCTTGCCATTGCAGGATTTATTGTTCAATTTGTGGGATTGAGAGCACTTCACTAGTCCGCTACCATCATGCAGCTAGGGGCAACAGTGTTTATGACTGGGGTTAGGTCATATGTTCGCCGCGGTCTGGCTCATGATATGCAATGGGAAGCAATTCCCGAGGGCGAGGAACTTAGCTGGTTCACAGAGCATGTTTGCTGCGCTCAAGGTCTCGAAGCCCTTAGCGGATCATATATACCATATAACGACGAGATCGAGTCAAGGATGGAGACCAGAGATTCACCACCAAGCCCGAGACTGCCCCAAATCTTGTTTTACTCGCTACCTCCTAAAGTAGGCACGAAGCTCGAAAAGGAAGTGAGAAGTCGGCTAGAATGGACAGCTAGAAAGAACGCGCAGACCTTATGGTCCATTTTGTACGACTCAAGAATGTCTCTAGGATCGTCGAGTAACGCCTCCATAGCCAACGGAATGATTGAGCAGCAGTCAAGGCTAGCAGAGATGAGCAAATGGGGACAGCCACAGTCGGAAGCCGCCCAATCTTTAGTTTCAGCTATGCTGCAAATTCGAGATTTGATGCAGGACCCAGAAAATACCCTACTGAAGAACCTCCCCTGACGCGAATTGCAGGAAACAAGATGGACAATTCCAGTGATTTTGCACCAGAATGTTCCCGACGAACTCCTACTTTCGGAACCAGACATTACCAAGATCTCCTTTGTCTTGCCTCGCATTGTTCCTGGAGGTGATGATAAAGATCCAACCAAGAACTTGAGACTAGCAATTGGGACTCTTTTATCATTTTGGGTACGCACGATTAATAAAAGGTCCGCTATTCCTGAATGGAAAATCAATTCCCCTTCAGCGCTCAGAAGAAATGAGGGGATGGGGAGGCAAACGGAGATGCGAGTGGTCCCAAAAACCGTTTTTCTGCGAATTGTCGCATCAGAGAGCACTGGGGATCGCAAAGAATATACCGGGCTTCATTTCCTGGAATAGTGGTTAGAAACACCTGTCTACCGCGTACCATGCCCGACGGGTGAGGTGCCTTTAACTCGCTCAGGTGGGGCTTTGGGTTTCGTGTCTCAACCTTCTTCGTCTCAGGAGCATCTGGTTCATCACCATCCGGTTTTCGGCGTTGGGCTTTCTTCCTTGCGCGAGTAAGAACACCCAATCCTAAAAGATACTTGAATGTTTTGTGCTGACTATTAAAAGTAATAACATTTATGATTCCTCTACCAATCAAGCTTTGGTATCTTTTACAGATGATGGATTACGGTCCATAGAGCGGGCAAGCAAGGAGAATGGGTTCTTCCCATGGTGTGCAAAATTCAGTTATGATACTTACGGATCGTTCAACTCGTTTTCTGGACGCCACTCAGAACGTCAATAACGAGTCCCAATGGATCGACGGAAACCCCGCGGAAGAGCAGTGGCGAAAGCACGCCGAGCAGGTAGCTTACATTGTAAACAAGGAAGACTCCACACAAACGGAGTTGAAAGCAGATGCACCCAGAGGCAAAGACAAAATCGCGCGAACAGAAGATATCATAATTACCGAATCACGGTCAGAAGTCACTGCCGAAAAGATCTACCGTCACAAGGATTATCTCCGTCGTCGAATTCAACCCGAGCTTGCAATCCACTGTCAGGGCTCACTCGTTCAGAACTGTGCTCAGGAAATTTTCTCGGCCTTCTTCTTGGAGCTCATAAGTGGAGTGGATAAGATTCATGGAACGACTGTGCTTGTTGTGAAACCGGGCTCTAGAATGGAGATGGAGGATTTGGGATTTAGTGAGCGGCGAGACACCTGGGTGAACGATGTTATTGACAAAATTGCTAAGGTGTTGTATGACTGTAGCTTGGTGGATAGTCAGATGGAAGGGAGAAACCTCATTGTGCCAGTGCTGTCGGCTCAGGGCTTGCTACCTACCGAGGAGTCTTCCAGAGAAAAACAGCGGGGTCCTATGGACAGATGGCTAGTAAAGTTGTAAAAAATGGAATGGAATGGTTTATATTCAAAGAAGCATCTATCAACCTTTCAGTCTGTTCTTCCTCTGCTTGCGGTCTCTAGCTGTGCATTTTTACCTTTCGGCTGCATCATAACTCAGATTTAGCTACAAACTGCAAGTAGGATCTTTGTACTAACTGTTTGATATCTATATCTACTCGCTCGGACTGGGCTACATTGTCAACGCTATCATTATTGCTTGCGAGTACCCACAAATCTTTTGGGAGATTCATATCATTGCCGTCTAATACTTGCGTGTCAAGGTAGCGACGAGCTTCTACACCCCCTCACTCAAGCAAACAGATTAAACAGAAGTCCCGCAATTCATGTATCATTCCATTCTCCAAATCTCAATTTACCAAACATCAAACCGCCGCTCCTTTATAGAGTTTCACCCCTGATCTTTCAATCCTCGAATAATCCAAGTCGCAATTTATGCAGCAGGTTGCAATTTATTCGAAGCCGCCTAACAACGGATTAGCTTCCATACACAGCAGAATACACAAATATATGATCTAGAGACCAGAGAGGGGCACTTACTTGGCTCGCCGCCAGCGCAGCATCAGCGGCTGCCTCAGCTGGATCTGTAGAAACAGCTGCCGCTGCCGCTGCCGTTGCGGTTGCGGAAGCGGAAGCGGCTGCGGCCTGTTTACAGTTAGTATGTTCTATGTAACACAGCTTTAAATCTTTTGATGGAAATTTATGACGTGAAAAAGGTTGAGTTTGAGTGCTCGGGAATGCTGATGGAGAGTTGTTTGGGAGCAACTTACAGCAGCTTTGGAAGCCTTTGCAGCCTTTGCAGCAGCCTTTTTGAAATAAAGTTAGCGTTGTCTTGATCATAAGAACCTTGAGGGAAACTTACAGCTTTGGCAGCCTTCCCGCCTGCTTTCCCACCTGTCGCTCCAGTAGCGGCCTAGCTTCCGTTAGATATAGGGAGGCAGCTGATTAGAAGGATACATACCGTAGCGGCGTCATTGGCGGCATTGGCGTTGGCACCGGCATTTGCTTTCCCCTTTCCAGCCTAGATTTACTCAGTACATGGAATGACATAACTCTTCATAGGAGAGAAAAACTTACCGTAGCCGCTGCATTGTTGTTTGTCGCAGCCTAGCATGTGTCAGTGAGATGGAACATTTACTAAAGGGGTCTGCAAAGGCTTACTGCAGCCGCTCCAGCCTTTGCACCAGCTCCAGCACCAGCACCAGCTCCACGACCGGCCTGAGTTTTGTTAACCATGGAGATCTATCGTAAAATTCGAGAGGAAATACTTACTCCTCCTGCTCCTGCACCTGCACCGGCAGCAGCAGCTTGTGCACCCTTGCCACCGGCAGCTCCTGCTCGTCCACCTGCGCCTCCTGCACCTCCAGCACCAGCACCAGCACCTCCATTACCACCCCGTTGCCTCTTCGATAGGTCCACATCGACTTCCCTAGTCAAGATCGTAGAATCTGCATTGGTCCGTCCAATGAGTGCAAGGTCATTCAATGGAACGGGCGATGTGTGGACGGAGAGTATGGCAGAAACGAGGATGAGGAGGGAGGTTGTTGGGATGTTGAACTGCATGATTGCGGCTGGTTTTGACTGGATGAGAGAGAGCTGAAATAAAGCAATAAATGTCGTGCGAATTATAAAACTGAGAGTTAAGAATGAGATAGCAGACCAGCTGGAAGAAAGGCGATAATGTGGAAGAATGGAGACTGAATGGGATGAAATGGAAACGTGCCGGACGATGAGGAAAGATTTCTTGTTGTGGATTGAGGGTGGAATATATACTTGGCTCTTGGAGAGATGGCAGGGAAGAGAAACAAGCTATTCTACCCGACGCTAGAGTAGAGTCGAGAGGATCTTGCTCGAAGTCCTCCGTTAGTCTCGACGTCCGATCATCGACGATGTTTCGCCTCGAAATGGTCCGATGAGACGGGATGACAGCCAGATGCAGAACAGCGGCTCCTTCAGAAACACCGCACGCTAGCTGATTTGCCGCTGTGTGGAAGACTAGACGGCATTTTACCCTGGAGCACTAATTAATTCATTCCTCTGATTGGCGAAATTTGATGTGGCAGGATGCCAAAAAGTGGACATTCCAAACATGTTACCCGCCGTCTAGGTTTCCCCGGTCTCACCAAGGTACCAGACCCGGGTTTTGTGGGAAGATCGGCTGCGATTGAGCTGGAAACGTGACCAGGGACGCAAAACAATCAGCGCGTGTAAATCAAACGCAGCGATCAAACAGGTATCCGTAGTCCACTCAGTGGGTCTAGAACGAAAAATTGTCCGTCGTGATCAAGATGAATTTCTCTGGAATAAAGTTATACTCTGAAGCTGTTTAGACATAAATGATTTAAGCTTAGTTGGGCTGGGCTACCTTTCCAAGTGGAAGATATTCAAGGGGCCCGAATGACTTCTAGTAAGTTATTTTACACTGGAATGCAACACGCACTACAGTACAGACGTGAAAATCTGAAGATCTCGATCGCCCATCTCAAGTCAAATCATGCTTCACCCCAACACATCAACCAGTCAAAGCAACCTCGTTTTCAGATGTCACGCATTGAAACCAGCTTCCAAAAAAGAAAGATCGTCTCAAGCGAAAACAAGCACTGACTTGCTTGCTTGCTGTCATGATGCCATCCCCACAAAATCCGAAGAGGCGATCAAACTCTCCGTGTCTTGACGTGGGGAAGCGAAAACAAAACGGCGAAACAAGGCTGAAGCGTTGAATGCTTGAGTTCTTGGCATGGGTTTTTAGCGAGGAGCCCCTTTTCAGTGGCTTCGCTCATTCCCTCACATTAACGAAAATCAGAGTGGTGAAAAATGGTGAAGCGAGGAAGGTCATGACAGAGTTCGCTTTTTAGGAAATGTGCGTCTCATCTTCACTTACGAAGCGTAACCGATTAATATATCGATCGAATTTTCAATCTACAACATTCGATTTGAGAGCTTCGGTAAGTGTAATTGTTTGCTTCGGCAGTTCCAGCTAGCTGGCTGGCGCGGAAAATCTCCGTGCTTACAACATCCGTTCCGGACGCTTAGTCAAGATCAGTAACTGACCACAAATACCAATCCGGTGGGGGACCGGTTACTTCGCCAGTGTGGAAAGAGGTATATCAAAAGCTTGACCTGCACTAAACCCCCCCTCTCTCTATTCATCTACAAGACAAAACACCCCTGAAGTCTGTACTGCATACTGCATCCATCAGAGATCGCCCACCACCCCGCAATCCTTGGCATCGGGATATGCGAATTAGACGACGCCTCCTCACCACTATTACCAAGTCCATCACAACAACAAAAACAAAAACACAAACAATGCCCACCCGCGCCCCCGTAATCGCCGTCTGCCACGGCGGCGGTCCCATGCCCGTCCTCAACGACCCCGGGCACGCTTCCCTCATAAAATCAATGACCACCCGCGTCCCTCAGCTCCTCAACCTCGGAACCCCTCAAGCACCACGTGCGATCATACTCGTGACAGCGCATTGGTCCGAAGCACAACCTACCATCAGCAACGCCCCGAGCCATAGCTTGTATTATGATTATGGAGGCTTCCCGGCTGAGTCGTATAAGTTGAAGTATCCGGCGCCTGGGAGTCCGGGGGTTGCGGACGAGGTGTTTGGGGTGCTCAAGGGGGCGGGGTTTGAGCCGAAGATGGATGGGGTTAGGGGGTGGTGAGTGTTTTTCTTTTTTTTACTTTTCCCTGTAACCCTCTTAGAAAGAGAAGAAGGGAGCAAGAAGGGAAAAGAAATAGAAGAAAGGCGAAAGGCGAAAGAAAAGAGAAAGGGAGAAGAGGAATAGAAAAGGGGCAAAAGGGAGGAGGAGGTTGTGGTGGTGTATTTAGATTTGGAGTCGGAATTGGGTTTCGATTTGAATTTAGATTTCAACTAACCTTATATTTTTCTATAATAGGGATCACGGCGTATTCATCCCAATGCTCCTCATCAACCCCACAGCAAACATCCCCATAATCCAACTCTCCGTCCTCCGCTCCGCCTCACCAGCCCAACATTTCGCACTCGGCAAAGCCCTCTCCCCCTTGCGCGACTCGGGCGTGGCTATCATCGGGAGCGGAATGCCAACAATGCATAACCTACGCGCTATGTTCTCGGGTCAAGCCAATGAGGGCGGGTTTAGGAAGAGGAATCAGGAGTGGAGTGAGAGGTTGAGTAAGACGGTGAAGATTGGGGATGTGGAGGAGAGAGGGAGGGCGTTAGAGGGGTATAGAGAGTGGGTTGGGAGTAAGGAGGCGCATCCTGTGGGGGGAGAGGAGCATTTTTTGCCGTTGGTTGTTTGTGCTGGGGCGGGTGGGGAGGGGGAGGCGGGTGCTTTTGGGGATGATTTGATGGGGTTGAAGCAGTTCTCTTATTATTGGACTTGATAAAACTCTTAAAGTGTTTTCTTCGAAATTCGGAGCAGTTAGTAAAAGATTCTATAACAAGGTGATATAACATCAAATTTTAAAGATACTTAAAGGTAAAAAGAATGCAGTCCAGGAGTTACTCCGGTGTGAAAAGATGGTCCACATGTTCCGGCGCTAAGGGCTGATGAATATGTGCAAAGGAGCGCGACCTCAGTTAATCAAACAGCAGCCCGCTCTTATCCTCAACAGAGCCTCACATCCTGGGAACCATCCGTATGCGCTATGACAGGTGTAGCAAAGGCAAGAAAATTTTCGAGTCCTGGTCGATAAATCCCGCACCTGGATCAGTAAAGATCAATTGGGAATCTCATTCAGCCCCACGTTACTGTACTTGCTAAGCTTAAAGATAAGTTGTTACGCTACGAGTGTCCCTGGTTTTGGAAAGTTTAAGGAACAGGTTGCTGACAGAACACGTCTCAAACAGCGTCTTCCGCTGACCCCTTAAGCAAAGTACAGTCTGAGGTCTACCCCATGCATTCAGCAACTCCAATCAATAGCGAGCACTCTCATCTGTCACGAGCATCTCGAGGCTCCTCTGCCCCAGCCGACCCGGCACTGGACGGTGAGCCTGCGGCACGGAAACGAGGGCACCAAGACACGCATGTTTTGATCGGCATCGACGGCCACCATTTCATCAACACCGATGACGATCATAACACTTGCGATATAAGCGACGAGGAGTTACGACCTGATAATGGAAATATAATGTTACAAGGAGTGCATGCTGAGAGCGAAGGCTGATATTATTGTAAAGTAAGATCTTACCAAGGATGGCTAGCTAAGGAGTAACATGAGATGCCCTTACATAGCACCAATTGCCCGGTGACATGGCATCCTGCACCCATTTACCCATTTACTGTAACAGTTAGATTTTGGTAAAGGGCTGGATATAGATACGTACAACCTGTGAGTATACTCGATCGTACTAGGGCGCCACGTTCAAATAATCCGCACTTTGATCTTGGGGCATTTGGAAAAACTTTTCGCATGTTGTATCTTGGATATTGACCTAGAGAGCGCAAAACTTGATTCTTGCGCCCCAACAAGGCGGTATGTTTGAGTTTTCTCGTCCATGAGATGTAGGATTATCCACACATCCCTAAACAACAGCTTTTCCAAGCACGAGCAGAGTATATCGCCGGAGAGTACTTCGGGAGGAGCAAGATCGACCTGGAGCTGTAGTGGGCTAGGCTGAATAACCTCGGGGATCTCGTTTGATGGCTCACGAGAGCTGCAGACTTGCCAAAAGAGATCATCCCACATTGGGTGGAAGCTTGAATCGAGGCCCCCTTCGTGCTGTCGTAAGACTCCTAAGCAGCGAACATCGTAGACTAACGAGTCGCTTTGGGATATCTGTATACCCATCGGAGGATCGTCTCCTCCATAATGAAAATCTACCAAGCGTGGATCTGGAACCACGACGGCAGTTGCAATCGCTCTCGATGCTGATTGCTCACGGTTTGTGCAGCACAATAGAACACCCATACCCATTCGCCATTATCTAGCACAGTCTCAGCAAATTGCTGAAAGATTTCAGGGACCGATAACGAGTAATAAACGCGGATTTTAGGTATGGCCATGCTCGCCAATGCATAATACTTGTCTTTGGGTTCAAAGCACTCTAATAAGTGAAAGTCGCGCAACAGGAAGTTCGATATCGGAATCTTGACGTAAGCAATTTCCATTTCCGTCTTTGGACCTGAGCAGTCGCTGCTATAGACTAAGCAGGAGGTGAGCCGTGGTGAGTGGACAAGGGCCTGTTTGGGCTCCTCGGCTACGACTGCCACCGGCTAAATTTAGAAAAAGTAAGTCAGGGATTCCTTTGGGGCCAGTTCTAGATCCCTATTCGAAAGAGCGCCAAACGACCGGTGGAGCCTCACTTACCAAACTTCGCAAATTCAACTTCATCGTATGCAAGCACATACCGATTTGTTAAGCACTCGTTCAACTCCTCTCTACCAGAGGAAGTCGTACTCAAAACACACAACACTACTCCGTTATAGTAGTCGATCGACGATTCTATATCGTATCAAATGACCGAAAGGACGACAACACAAATCCTAGGAGTCAACGTTTAGTACTCCTCATAAGCATACTACCTATCATACAACGCCACTAGATACTTCCCCTGGGCAAGGCATTATTCATACAAAACCGCACAAGAAGGGCGATACGGCAGTTGTATCAAGGGTTACGACAGCTAGTTCACTGGGCTTGCGCCAGCTAAAAGCTTTAACGGAAAGACCAGTTTGAAGCCAGAACCCTCGATCTGCCACTCTAGATTCGATCCTCTTGATTGTCGCGACAGCGATTATTCCTTTGGAGAACATCGCATTAAATAAGATACGAGCATGAGCTCAGCTCAGCTCCCTCTTCTCGCCGTCGCACCATCACGATCCTTACGACAATGCTCTCTCTATGAATGCAACAATGGGAGGCCTGGTAATCCCAGCCAACCGGCTTACTCCGTATCTACTACTATCCCCCCCCGGCTTGAATGTTAAATTCAACGATTTTGCAGGGGGTTTTGTAGGGGGTTTAGAGGGTCTGCATCAGGGGGTAGAACAGGGCTTCGAGCCAACTAAATCATCGTAGAATCCTCTAGAAATAACGCACGTTCTACTCACGTGACCCTCTATCGGCAGAAAAGTAAAGCTCTCGTAGTAAACAACTCAACTTAATCTCGTCTTTATAATACAACTACAATTACGACTACTTTCGCAAACGATATAATAGATATTTAGAGCTTTCTTTGCACGCCGCAAACACTTACACGCCTTATTTATGAGATTCCCGACTCTCAAGCTAATTCCTCTTTATCACCTTCGCCTATACTACTTTCCCAAGCCTCGACGCAGTCTTGGGACTCTCAAAATGGCCTTCGTCCTCCGCAAACGCCTATACGAAAAGTATATGTTCCTCTCACCTCTCGTACCAATCGAATTTGTATTAAAATAGCCCTTAAGCTCGGTTATAACCCACAAGAAATACGTTTAAAGTGGGGGTATACTCTTCGTCAGATTTCACACGCTAAAGAGAGTAGATTAACCCCTTAACGAGGCAAATACGCACCGAAAGCAAAGATGGATACTCCTACTCGACAACGGCTTAAATCATGGCTTCTTCGATCTCCTTCCTACCGGCGAATCTCTCCGAAACATATACCTTCGATTGAATTAGAGTTTGCCTCTTTCGGCGAGCGTGCTGTACGGACAGGTTTTAAGCTCGTAGGCTATATAAGACGAGTCTCTAAAAGGAAGGGGTTTTTAGACGATCCTGAGGTTTATAAAGAATATCTCGAGTTCGTACAAGAGGATCGCGGGGACAAATGCGGCTCCTATGCCCTTGTTGAACATCAATATAAAAGTCCTGAATGACAACCATCAAGAATAGAATCTATTGATAAACCACGACCTGAACAACGGACAGCTCTCAAATTCCCCAAGCCCAAGCTTGATAGCACATGACCTGAGGAATTTCCTCGACCTCTACAGCAGCTATTGTATAAGTGAATATAACAAAGATAAAATAAAACAAGGAGGAGATAAGAAGAAACGAGAGAACGAAGGAATAGACAGAAGAAAGGACACCTTGATCAAGAAAGCATATGAGCTAGGGGAATTCGATTGCATGGATAGGTCTCTGATCGTTGCCCCCAGCACGAGTCGCTTAGAGACTCGCAGTTATCATCTATTGGTCTACTCTGGCTTGTGCCCATAGACAACAAATCTACTATGTGTTAGCATCTGACCAGAAAAGTACAATGCAACCAAGTGCTCACATGTTCCAATACACGTGAATCCTAGTGTCTTTCATTTCTTTCTTAACATTACCCAAGAAAATATCCACTTCGAGCTTTGTCCAGCCTAAAACACGAGTGAAGATTGCCATACTGAAGGCCTCGATGCCAGAAATTAGGTTCTCCAACTGCCACGCTCCTAACTTGAATTTAGCAGCGAATCCACCATCAGGATATAGAACATACCTAATTCTTTAAGTTTCCGATCCTTCGGCCAACGGTTCGACGGCCAGATATATTTCGTTTCTACGACGTCGACAAAGCCAATTGCTTCAAGCTGCGACTTGTAGAGCTCGGCAGAATTTGCTGGACGCCCTAGTTTTTCACATCCCTCCATAAAAAGATCGGACCTACTCTGATTAATTGATCGGAAATGGAAAGGCTAATGAGACGTACCATTTCTTCAATGCAGAATTGTCTGGGAATTCACCATCGTTGAGAAGGACTGGGAATGAGATCTCGAATGTTTCTATCCAGCCTCCATTAGAGAGGTTGTCGAAACATTGCTTGAAGAGTCGAGGGAAGTCGGCGACAGAGCCAATCATCATGCGGCTATAGATGAAGTCGAACTTTTCGGAAAAAGTCCAAGGCTCTTCGAGGTCGTCAATCTGGAATATAAGGTTTGGGGGGATGAAGGATGGTTGAATTGGGCTAAGATCGACGCCAAGAACCTTCGTTTCTGGATGTTCATCTGCAAAGTCAATTGCCCAGATGCCCGTTCCTGTGCCAATATCTAGAACACGATGAAGTCGTTTCTCCTTCGGTATTGGAGCAGTAAACAGCTTCCCATCAAACGTCAAATTACATAAGTGATGTTGGAGATTAAGCCGGTCATTCTCTCTCTCATCATTTGGGTACTGATATTTGCCATCCTTTATGATTGGGTCAATTAGAATGTGTATTAGATAGAATGTGTATTAAAATTCGGCTCCGATCTTAAAATTATAACTTACTTTATACGCATGATACGTCCTCCCATTCTCTTCTCGATATTTCGTGATATTTGAATTGATTGATGCAGTCGAACTTGCATTACCCTCCCCTCTAAGTGCTGAATCATTTTCGTAGTCGTCTGCCTCGGCCTCTAGGCCGACATTTTGAGGTTCCGCCATCGTATATGAACAGAGCAATCTGATGACAACAGGCGGGAATGGTGGGAAGAGTTAACGGGAACTGCGACACCTTTTACCCAGGCGATTACGTCTGCCTATTCATATCTGCAGCGCAAAATAATCCCCGCAGTCGCAGTCCAAGGGTACTTGGTGGAAGCGTGGTATCCGAGGGACGGACAACGACACAGATTCGTCGCATCACCAGCCACTTTGCAGGGTGCGCGGAATGGGGGGGTGGGGACTTATCCTGCGGTATTGCCCTCTCACGAGACGAGGACGATGTGGAGTTCTGTACAGTGCTGCAAGCCCCATTGTGAAAACTGGCCACGGGGAGCCGGAATGCAAACGCAACATCCATCTCAATTGATACTATCCCCCCCCCCCCCGGCTTGAATGTTAAAATACGGGCTCGAATCCTCTAGAATTGTCAGCTCACCGCTTCTATTTCTGGTTCACCGCTTTCAAATGCAGGATAATGTAAATATCATTGATTTCCTAGTATTTTGTAGGTCCTCCTCGTACATCAATCACAGCCTGACATCTCCTCTACTAAGAATTATAAAGCCCCTTATAAAATCCTCTAGTATAACATCCCAAGCATCCCATATAATTTGTTTAAGTCGTAGAAGGGGTATTTTAGCCGCGTCGTAATACACAACGTAATAATGTCGTTAAATCCAATTCTTCATCTAATTCCATACGTACTCGATCGAGTTAAGGTTCGGAGAGTATCGTAGGAACTTTATATAGCGTATTCCACGCCTATTAAGGTTCGCATACGTTACTTTAGATTAGTGGCAGCTCGCGTTATCTTACATCTCAATAAGAGCTTTGTAAGAATACATTTAGATAAATATTTGTACGTTATTAAGTATAACTACGTTATACTTTACAAAGTTTATCGATCCCTATTCCTTCTCCTAAAAAACAGCTAGCCCCTTCTTTCCTATAGCAATTGTACCGTGAAACATCTACGCGGGTTATTGTTGGTCCACAGGTCCCTACATGAGCATACTTTGGTCTGGGGGGGTGCGGGTCAAGGTCAGGGGTCAAAGCCTAGCCGGAATGGTTTCGGTGCACATTCGGTGGGGTTTCGTGGTATATAGACTGGCTCTCCTCGCACTCTCTTAGAAAATACACAGATTTTTCAACCATACATTGTTTACTCTATCGCCATACTGATATATCGGTATATTACGTGGTACTTGAACCGGTACTGCACCGACAGTTATTTATTATATTTGTATTGTAAACATTCGGGGGAATATCAATCGGATCCATCCTCTAAGCAAGTAATATACGATTAGGTATGTGCTCCACCGAAGGCCTAAACCTTGTCCGAGAATATTTGCTAAAGGACTCGTTTTAGAGACTAATGTTTAGCCTCCAAATCCTGAGCTCATGGTTGATTGCACAATGAGGAGCCTGAGTCGGTCTCCAAACCAAGATGGTGGGGGACCGCATTTTGACCCCTCTATTCTAAGAATAGAGTTCGCGAGATCAACTCCTTTACGATGCCAGTTTGTCCCTATAATACGCGGTTCTAGTCTGCCTCTTTCTGCACGGCCTTGTTTTTCCGATTGTAGCATGCTTTGGCCGCCACAATACTAGCATTAACTTTTAGCATTGTAATAAAGCTTGGAAATCTATATCTGATCGTTCTACAAGTCTAAGAAGCGAAAAGAGCTTTATAGTAGTGTCGTAGGTCGAGAGGTCCTATTACGCTATAATAAAAGGCTCTTCATGATTCAGATAAGCGGCGACAACGCGATTAAAATTTTCAGAATTAATAAGTTAGAAGTGTTTGAAGGAGACATATAACATAATTAAAACAAAATTATATTGAAATTTTGATATATTTACAGATTTAAAGTCGCTTGAATTCGAAGTATCTATGATTTGTCTCGCTACAGGGTGCGTCTTGCTACTCATGGACAGACGTTAGTCGTATTCTTGGAATGTAAATATTGCAACTGCACTCTGCTTGTCATGTTTGATAGGACAGGTTAGATAAGGAGCCATAATCGCCAAAGTACTTTATGTATTAGCATCAATCATCAGGTCTCATGAAAGTGGCTAACTGGGGATAGAATATTTGAATTATTTCATGGTAAACTCATCATAAAATACCAATCATTATCATCGCCCCAACAAATCTCATCGTCTCATCAAGAAACCACCATCTGAGCATTTAAGCCAACGCACCCATAGGGTCCCAAAGCGGCAGAACCTTTGGCTCGGTGTCAAGAACATCCCTAATCTCCTTACTCACAAACCTCGGCTCGACAACAGCCTGGTAAACAAACTGATCCATCCACTTATCACTCATAACGAACCAACCCTCGGTGCCAGCAGTAGCACCCCAGCTATTTTGAACTCTCCATCTTACGCTCTTCCCATTCTCGATATGTACAGCAGTCAATACCATGGCATGTGTCATCGCACTCTCTCCAACCATCAACCTCTGCGCTTTTGACATGCCAAGACGGACGTTGAAGCCAAGTTCGTAATCAATAAGCGAGAGATCCATGATCCCTGATGATGAATTCGAGTACTTGCCCACATCAGATCCAAAGAAGATCGGGAGACCAGCTTGCAACATCTTGATGCAGGCCTCTTTCATGACGTCCATTGTGACGTTCACGTATGTGATTCCCCGACCACCGACAATGTTGCCGAGTCTGTTGACAGTGAGGAGGGAATTGTATTCGTTTCTTGGGTCGTTGACGAGGGAGAACATGTCATGAACTGTGGAATTGGTCATACGGATGGACTTGGATGATGAAAGCTCCTTGGAGAATGCCACAGGAGTAGTCTTCAACTCGTGAGCGACGCCGTTCTTGTCGAGGTAGTTCCATGTGAACTCGGCGGTTGGAGATGGTGGGGGGCCTAATGTGAGAGTGAGTATCAAATGAATCTCGCGCATCATCTTCTCCTTGACTGCTGTGATCTCTTTTGATGATTTGGTTCCAGAGGTTGCCAATGCTCGCAGTTGGAGAGCATCCTCGCGGAGTTTGGTGGTGATCAATTGATTGATAGCGCCCGATGCCTGCGCATTAAACGAATCTGGGTACAGAACTTGCGGGACAAGACCGTATTTGTGCACCAAGTTATATATCATATCCCACTGTCCACCATCTCCTACGGGGCTCTGAAGCAGCGTTTGAACCGTCCTTGTATCAAAATCGTCCCCAGCGGTGTCGAGTATTTGCTCCAAGAAGAAATTCGCCTTCTCGAGCTTGTCGTAGAAGAACAGGTATGCCTGGCTCAGCTCGAACTTATCGAGATTGTGACGTTTCATGAGTGCAACACGGAAGACGTTTGTAGCTGCGAAGATCCAGCATCTCCCGGATTGTCTTTGATTCGTAATAGGAGCCCCCTCGAATGGAATCTTGGTGTTGAAGATCTGCTGGTCTTTGATAGTCGTCGCACGGGATGTAAGGACAGTCTTTGGGTCTGCGGAGCTCAGAGCAGAGAGTGCGAGTCTGTAGATATTCATTAGCCATTGCTGACATTATCCGGACCTGGATAAGCCCACCTGTTCTTTGCATCCTGCAAAAGCTCATGCTCCCACTGTTCAACCTCGGAGATCGATACCGCTGTCCATGGTGCTCTGAACTTTGTCTTGGATGATCCAGCGAGGGCTTTCTCGTCAACTTGGATGTAGTCGTCGGATTGTTCCTTGACCTCCATAGCTCGGAGTCGCTCGATAACGAGCCTCTCGTTTGGGAGAGCTGCTGTTGACTGGTTTGCGCCCATGGTTGGATGTGTCTAGACCAGACTGGAAGCTGAAGTCGATGTAGATTTCTATATTTCTCGAGTTGAGGATGGGGTTGAGTGGTGTTGATGGATGGGAAAGGACAGAGAAGTGAAGGAAGAGAGGGAGGGGAGGGGCTGGAGAGGCAGCGAAGCATCCCGATAGCTTATCCTTATCTGACTGACCTCCCGGAATAGGCTAAGCTCAACCCATCAAGGTTGCCCGCAGTTTCAGTTTTCTGACCAAAAGACTTCCATGCATCGATGTATATATATATAAAAGGTATATATATTGTTCTAAACCTCTTCCTCTTTATACCTTCACTTGAAGCCGACGCCCAATGCAGCAATATGATGTTTTCTTGACGAACCCTCTGCCAGCTTACCTCTGTCAAAGTAAATTAAATCAACTTCACGTGATCATGTGATGATTTATCCTCCCCCCTTTAACTCGCTAGGTTGGCCGAGGTTTGTTTACAGTCTAAAGCAATGTTTGTGGGTCCGATGCGTGCTAGAACTTGCATCTTTCAATATACAATGCTCGATACCAGTCATACCAAGCAGAATGCGGCACAAGGATCATCCTCGCTTCCTCTCTCTCGTTTTCCGCTCGTGAATTTCTCATCCGATGACTTGTTGAGAAGAACATCATGTCAAACGATTCTCGAAACGAACTGCAGATGTTCCTTGCCTCGTGAATTTCACTGCGCCACCATTTCTCGGTCTCCAACCGCTTACTACTCAGCCAGTTCAGAAAACTCCATTTTTTCGGGAACGCTACAATTGTCTAGTGAGGAAGTGGTTGTATGAGAGATCATGAGTCATGTCGACTAACCAACCTCACGTGGAAAAGCTACGTCAATCAGATCCCGCTGATATAAAGTCTCAGCGATAAAAAGATGCAAACAAACAACCCGTCCTTCCGAATTTCGCCTTCTACCCGTGGTAAATGTCTCAATCAGCAAACCACGCCCTCGTCTTCGGCGCATCCGGTGTCGCTGGCTGGGGACTGGTAAACGAGCTCCTCAAAAACTACCCAAAAGAAGGAACATTCCCCAAAGTCACTGCAGTAGTCAACAGACCTCTGAAAGTTGAAGATGCTTATTGGCCGCCTCCTTCTCCTTCGAGACCAGACCTTCAATTGGTTTCCGGTGTCGATTTTTTGAATGGAACGATCGAAGAATTCGCGTTGTCATTAAAGGAGAAAGTCAAGGACATAGAGTCGGTTACACATGCTTATTACTTCGGTACGTCTCTCTAGTATATGTCCATTCGAGTGTATGTGGATAATCATTAACTACTATCAGCCTACAAACAAGACGATGACCAAGCGACCGAAGTCGCAGCCAATCTCAGCATGCTATCCCGAGTAACAGGAGCGTTGAACATCCTCTCCCCCAATCTCAAATTCCTCGTCTTCCCAAGCGGAACAAAAGTGATCTCCTCCTCTCCCTGCCTCAAATCCCCAGATCCGGCACCAAGCCACCTCACTGCGACTGACAAACATCTCAGGGCTATGGCATCCAACTCCCCGCCTCACAACGACCATTCACCGCACCCTTCGCAGAATCAATGCGTCTCCCACCCTCCCTCTCAACCGAGAACTGGTACGCCTCATTCCAAGCACACCTCACAGCCGCCAGCGCCAACCGCTCCTGGACATGGTGCGAAGTGCGTCCCGACGCCATAATCGGCTTCGTGCCCAACGGCAGTACTTTTAACCTCGCCGCACATTGGGCGACATACCTCTCAGCTTACCTACTGCTCGAAGGTAAAGGCGCAGAGGTGCCGTATCCAGGGACAACTAAAGGCTCTGAATCGAAATTCAATGATGCGGGCTCTTCCATCATTGGACGGCTCTCTATCTACACTTCCCTTCATCCTGAAAAATGTGGAGGTGGCCAACTGTTCAATATCGCGGACCGGGAAAGGCCGAGTAATATGGCTGAGCGGTGGCCGATGATCTGTGATTACTTCGGGCTGGTGGGTGCTCCTCCTCTCCATGAGGGAAAAGGTGCGCTTCTTCCTGGGGAGTATTTGCAGGCTCATAAAGAGGAGTTGGAAGAGAGAGGATTTAAGGGGGTGAGTGTTTGGAAGGGGGATTTCTTGGATACTTATGGTTTCTATTGTGATTTCGATAGGCAGTTGAGTCTAGCGAGGATAAGAGAGGTGGGGTTCTTGGAGGAGCGGGATCCTCATGAGAGTTGGGTGGAGACGTTCGAGGCTTTTAGGAGAGCGGGCATGATTCCTAGGAGGACGTATTGATATTGGTGGGAAGTTTGTTGTCTGTGTCTGTATTCTAGTTTGTATAGAGTTGTTCCTGTGCCTCCTGTAGGTTCTCCTCTGAAGTATCCCAGAGCTGAAAAGTTGATGCGACAGTGAGCGGTTGTTGGCATCACTTTCGGAATCCCAGGCATGAGGGACTAATCTGATTCACAATCCCCATTTCAGCGAGAATAATAACAGACTGCTGCTGCAGTGCTAACAAGGTAAGCAGCTCTGATCACGATCGTGTCCCCGACGATACAAGTAGGGAGGGGGGACCCGCTAGCGAGAACGCCGTATTCTATTGACTAATACTGGAGTGGTCGCCGATTAAGTCGATTAGCCCCACGTTTCGTTGGCCCACTGAATCTCGGAATCTAAATCCTTGACTAACACTCCTCATTTTTCTTTGAATGCATGGACTAATAATTGTAAATGGAGCTGTACTGTACAGCCATCTTTGTGTTAGTTCAAGGCAAAATACTGGGCTGTGATCGCCGATTCGCTGATAACTCCGAATGGCCTCAAGACGAGACGCTTAACGAGTATGGCAAAGTCACCAGTCACCGGCCTGCTCAGTTTGGAGCGTTTCGTATACATAAGTAAGTCAATACGCATATTTTGGAAATGTTTCTGCTCATACTCATTTGCTACGGCTAGTCAACAGAAGCAAGTGAAATCTCATCACATAGATCTCGCACATTTATCCACCAGAAACCTCGCTTTCGAATTGCAAGCAAACATAATCCAAGATGGTGATCACACTGCAACCAGGATCAATGTCTCCAGAGGTTTACTCTTCATTCGAGCCTGTCACTGCCACCTGGCAATACATCGTCGCGGATCCAGAAACACGAGAAGCGGTAATCATCGATTCAGTCCTTGACTTCGATCCTTCAGTAAACAGGCTGAGCACTAAATCCGCAGACCAGCTGCTTTCAATAATCTCCCAAAATGGCTTGAAGCCGATCTTCATCATGGAAACGCATGCGCACGCAGACCATCTTACCGCTTCGCGATACCTCCAGCAAAGACTCATCGAGCTAGGCCATCCCACACCAAAGATATCGATCGGGAAACGAATCACTCAAGTCCAAGCAACATTCGCTCCAAAGTACGGCATGAACAAGGAGGAGCTCGAAAACGTCTTCGACCACCTCTGGGACGACAATGAGAAATTCAAGATCGGATGCCTCGATTGCGAGGTCCTTTATCTCCCTGGTCATACACCCGATCACGTTGGATACCGCATTGAGCAAAACGTGTTCACAGGCGACTCAATCTTCAACCCTGACGTTGGCTCTGCACGAGCTGATTTCCCTGGCGGTTCAGCAACCGATCTCTACAAATCCGCACGAAGGTTACTTGATCTGCCAGAGGAGTATCGCTTGTACACCGGTCATGATTATCCTCCTCCTGAGAGAGAAGCTAACGAAAAAGGAGAGAAGTTCCGTCCTTTCACGACTGTCGGGGAGCAGAAGCGCGAGAACAAGCATGTAAAGAGTGGAGTTGAGGAGGAGACTTTCGTCAAGTGGAGGAGGGAGAGAGATGCTACGCTTGGAGAGCCGAGATTGCTTCATCAGGCGCTCCAGTTCAATAGTCGTGGTGGCAGGCTACCGAATGCAAGTGAAGGAGGGGATAGACTTTTGCATGTGCCGCTGAAAGTGGATGGTGGATTGTTGACTGTGATGGAAGGGGCAAAGCTTTAGTTCAAGGATGCTGAACTTTTGATTGTATTCTGTAGGCGTTGGGTATTTTATGAAGATGGAAGCCTGATTCGCTTTCAGTGAATAATGTATCAGATTGGGGCAAAAAATGTAGCTGACCACGTGAACCCTTCATCCAGAACATCCTTCCACTTCTCTAGTATCATCCTCCTAGCTTCAACCTTCTCCCACTCCAAACTTTATCTTTGGCAAAGCTACACACTGTTTAGGTGCCTTAAATGTACTCGACTCTCATTCCTCTGCTCTACCCTTGATCAAATCTGCTGCCTTGAAAAAGAAAATCCCTGTCAGCTTCATCAAATGACGGCGCAAGAGGTAAAGTTCCACACTTACCTTCTCAGCAACTGCATACACTGTGGCATCTAAATGCGGATGTTCGCATCAATAACACTCAGTCCCTGGACGCCATGGACAAGTAAATCCGGTCCCACAACTCTGCCTACCTTTAAAGGTATCTTTGCATAAGTTCCTAATGTATGTCTAAGTGTCGGCACAGAAAGCTGTCCGGCAGCAGTAGTGATTTCTTCATCACTCTGCACCGCACTGCCAGGTAAAATCTCAACCGGGGTGAGGGATGCTTGACTTGGTGCCTGAAACCATGTCCGCACATACTTCACCATAGAGATATCCATTTCGAGATCAATTGGGTTGGTGAACACGCGCGGGTCGATAACGGGATTTGAGAATGATGAGGTGGTGTTGATTGATGCTGTTTCACGGGAGAGAGGCTTCTGGAGCACGATGACAGTGGAGGGATCGCCATGGAAGAATACTTCGAGGATAGCTACTAACTTGGAACACAGGCGACTTGGACATACTTATAAAAGTCACTAATAGACATCAAATCAACCAGGCCGCTTATTTGCAAGATTTTTCGTATGAATTATGCAGCATATACATCTTCATAATGGAGTTATATAGAGTGAACTGATTGCGTGTAGAGATGTAGGTATTTTGAATTCCCTACGCGTAACTTTCTTTACCAAAAATGGACACTTACTTATTCATGAACCGCCATAGTCAATATGGTCAAAATTAAGAAGATACTCGTCAACAAGAAGTCGAACAAGGCCACCAAGTCATCCAAATCATCCAAAGACACTCCCCTCTCAGGATGTAAGACTCTCGCATTGTCACCCGTCAAGCGCCATCGTAACGGCAACGCCAGCGTTAGGGAGCCCAATCTTGCTCCAAACTGCGGTGTTCTTCGCTAAGCACGATCTCTTACTGGACGAAATGAATGCAGTGCGACGAATTACCCCGTGGATAAGTCGAAACTATTTTTAAGCCCAGAGTGCTACAATTGCGTGTAAATCCGCTTTAAATATTGCACCCGGAAATGATTAAGCCTGATGTATGATACCTTAATGAACTGCACGATAGAGTATGTGCCCTTTCATACTATAAGCTAAAGCGGTCTGAAATCCAGTAGTATTATTTCTACACTTTAGCGTGAAGTCCACGAATTCGGTCGAGTAAAACTTAGAGCAAGTTTAGTTACACTGGAACCCAAATTACTTGGGCTGATGATACCAAAATCCGAAGCATTTCTATAATCTGCACTGGACCGGCTACCAGACAGAATGCCGACATCGCATACTGTTCCTAAGCACTTCTGTGAATACACCAAATCATGGCACAATGACATGCCAAGTCGCGGGTGACCATTTTGGGAGCATGTGTGAGCCTGGGAGAACGCCTCGGCGCTAAAGGTGCTTGTGAACCTGCACTACTCTATTATTAGGCTGCCCCAGCCTCCGCCACCAGGCCGCAACTGCCCGGATGTGTACCAACGGCTGCGGACTAAATACTTCGTATCCTGCCCTCCTGATGCGAACAAGCACGACAAACCACCAAGGTCTCGCTTCTCATCGTTGGCAGAGTCGACTAGCCCAATCAACCTCAGTATTCATACTCGGCATCATGGACATGGCTGTTGAACCTGGTGTACCTTATTACATGTCGTTCTACGATCTTAATCCCTCAAACCAAAGCCAGTGTATATTCATTGCTAAAACTACCCAAAGAAGGTGCTCGTGGAACTGTCTAATAGCAGACAATGAACGCGCAATCGAATTGTACGGACAAATCATCAGGGCCTCATCAGACATCGCCAGCCTCGATCTGCTAAAAGAGTACATCTTGTGTAACTGTTGCAGAAAAGGCCGGGCTCAGCATCGAGATCGCATACAATACATAGACCACTTGGAGCCTTTGGCCGAGCGATGGCAGCAGGAGATCTTAGAACGTGCGGGCGAAGCGTCTCTCCTAACTGCTCTCGAAGCAGAAGAGGAGAAAAATGTTGTTACGGATGGCGCAAGTACACTTGCTTTCTCAACAGCTAGCGATGTCATCCAACTTGACATGCAATCACTTAGCAGCTTTACTGCACTGTCCGATGGAGAAACGCTTTACCCAAATGGTTCAACTATGTCCAGGACTGTCGCAACGCAATCAACTGCTCGATATGCCTCGTCGAATGGAAAAGAACCTACATCTGAACCGCTCACTCAACAGCATTACGATCTGCGACCACGCGACGGCAATGCCATGAAAAATCTGGCTATAAGAACCTTGCCACGCCCCAGAAAACCTTTGCCCGAGTTCGTTCCGCATATCAATGAACCACATCTTCTCGAGAATTCGGTCGCCTACAACCTCTTAAATCGCTTAGTCGACGAGGAGTATGACTTTAGAGATGGATCACTGTACATCTTTGACCGAAGCTCTTCTCCAGGCCATGTTAAGATCGGCTGGACCTCACGTACCGTCCAGGACCGTCTAGACGAGTGGTCAAAGTGCGGGTACACGCCAAATCTACTATTCAGCGTGCAAGAGGTCCCCAACGCTCACAGGGCCGAGACGCTGACGCACCACGAGCTCGTCATGGAGTGGCGCCGTGAAGGCATCTGCAAAGCTGCGCATTGTCGGAAGAGCCACGAGGAGTGGTTCGAGATCAGCCACAAGAGCGCCGAGAAAGTCGTCAGTGAATGGGCAGAATTTATGAAGAGGGCGAGGCCGTACGATTCCACTGGCAAACTCAAAAGCGAGTGGAAGAAAACTGTGCAAGATATGGCTGATAGCGGGGAGGCCGTCACTGCGAGGAAATTGTTGGATCGATATAATGCTTCGGTGGCTCATCTGACTGGGAGACTGGACGCCATTGCCATCAACGATGGACTGGGTCTTCCTAAAGCCCCTCTCAAGGTGGAAGATACGATTGAAACTACGCTGGTGGAAAAAATGAGTGCTCTTGGAGTTGAACAGCGAACAAACCACCAAGAGGAATTGTCGCTTACCAATACAGTTCCTGAAAAAGACTCGCTACTGGGAGTATCACTTCCCAAGACGAAAGAGGTCAAATGTGAGCCACAGATCATAGCGAAATCATTGCCGAAGACAGAATTTACCTTCGCAATCCATTCGCCAGTGACAGCTGAGGCAGTGCCTAAACATGAGCCATCAACACGAGTAGGCTGGTTGTCACAGGCAAGACTTCAACCCGAGCTTGTGCCACAGGGAAGAACGGTGTCCAAAACTGCTCGATTGCCATCGTCAGGGTTCACATTCGCTTTCCAGTCGCCAGTTAAGGCTGGCTCCACAGAGACCGAGCGGTCTTTACAACCAGGCTGGCTATTTGGAGCAGACACACAACCTAATTCTCTGGCAATGAAGGGCGCAGCAGAGAAAGAGCCATTATCTGAGCATATACAGTGGCGTCCGGCTTCAATTGAGGCGGAGTTGCAGCCAGAGGAGATACCGCTCCCTCTATCGCCGCTCCATGAACCTGCGCTCTTTCAACTCGGCTCTGATGTGGAAACACGGCAATACCAGAAGACGACCAGTGAGCCGCGGGCAAAACCCGGCAGCAAAGAAAGCGATGATGCAACCGCGTCTGTTGACGCAGACGACGACACACTGCTCGAAAACGAAGCAGAGGCCGAGACCAGCGCCTGGGATGCAGATGAGACGCTGGTGGAAAATGCGATCCAGGTCTCGCTGCAGACTGTCGCGCTGAAGTCTGCTGCGGGGACATACAACAACACGCCCAAAGCCACGCCGGCCGCCGCATTGAAATTGCTGGATGGGCAGACGGGTCTGGAGAGCGACGCTGCAGTTACTGTCGAAGCTAGATCAAAACCTGAGTCCAGCTGAGCAAGTGAGCTAAGGAGGTGAGCTCACGATGACCACGGTGACCCGTTTGAGCTCCTCGACTACAACTACCACTGGCTAAACTTGGAAAGAGTACTCGTCGGTGTTCCCGACAATATAGTAGGCTGGCGCTGTTGCTGCAGTGCAGTGCAGTGCATGACAGGACGGCTGTTCATGTCTTAACGTAGCGGCCTCACAGTACTGTGGACTGCTCACAAATAAGTGATGCGGAACCGATTATTTGGAAGCGAGGGAAGCGAGCATGAGGTTCTTCTGGAGAGCATAGCCGGCCCTGAGGGTTGTATCGTAGGTTGGCGGCAGCAAGGCGGTGGAATCTTGAGCCTCTAGCTTCGCGATCAAAGTTTCATGAGGATCAATGGTTGGAAGAGGGAGAAAGACGACGGTATTTCCGTATCTTAGTGTCATTGGGCCTAGTAGATGTTATAAAAGTTTATGGCTTTCGGTTTGAGGCAGCGTTTCAATTTGCGCAATGTCGATTCTTTGAAATGCAGAGCAAGGAAGAGCCAATGATAGGAAGGCTAGCTTTACTCCTACAATAGTATTCAGGAGCATCATGTTCAGAAATTTGGGATGTGAAGAGAAGCTGGAAGACGTTGGGAGAAACTTCTCATACCTCCAAAGCGATCTGATCTGCGGTGGCCTGGTTACATCAGACAACAGGCTAATGGTATGGACCAGTACCTTTTTGTGAATGTCAATATGCTAGCACTATATACAGAGGGAATGAATGTGAGGTGCAAAATACGCGAAGATGAGGGGTAGCAGGGTAATTGTGTACCTAAGTAAGTAGAGAACGCACAAGGGACGTTCAACCAAGACTTCATCGGCACAATAGATGAATCTCGGAAGCATTGAAATTGCGATGCTTCAAAGCTCAATGAACATCTGTAAAATTCCGTGGACAAACCTCATTGCACCCCGCACTGCACCTGCGTTTCCGAAGAATAGCGACGCAAACAAAAGTTTCCAAGCTTGACTAACAATTGAAAATACAAGCTCCTGCATAAGATCAAGAAAGAAACCACAACAGAATCTCGGAATTTCCCACCAGACGGACTACTACTAAGAAAGGCAAGTTTTACACCCAGCTCATCTCGAATCATTGGCCACAGAATGGATCGGGGCAGGTCCAGGCAAATTCATCATGTTCGACACCACGAGCCAAGCTGCATCTATTGACTGTCTTGCGAAAAATGACTTGCGAAAAATGAAAGACTTGTGGCGAGCTCTTTGTCGTTCTCTCCCACCGCTCCAAATTTGAATTGTTTCTTCTGATGAGGCTTCAATATCATCAATTCGAATGGCTTGGTGTAAGGGTCGTAGGAGTAGTCGCGTGGCTTCCGTGTTGGTCTGTTTTGCAGCCTGTCTTTCCCACACCTCTTTTGACTTGCGACAGATATCATCAATTTGCTCCTGGTGAAATTGTCAGCCTCGTGTATACGTGGAGGCTCCCGATGGGTCCTACATCCGTCAGACACTCTCCTGGAGTTGTGATGAGAAACCCGTCTTCACCGTAAATATCGGTCAGCGAACATCTCCATCTTGTCCACATGTACAGTACCAACTTCTTGTGTGTAAGGTCTAACGGTAGACTCCGGCCCTAAGTAAAGTTGGATTTCCTGAGTGATGACCTTCTTATTTATGTCCACATGGGGAATCCAATATTTGTTCATCTCATGTGGGATGGCAACCGCTGGTTGTGAACTTCGACCTGCGCCTTTCCGTCCTCCTCCTCCACCTCCACCTCTACCATCACCATCACCCTTTCTACCATCACCGGCACCATTTCCCAATCGATCAGGAGCCTCCTCTCGTTTCGATTGTCTCTGCGAGTTGCGCTTGCTCGCGCCCTTCGACGGGGGAGGAAGAGCCGTTGAAGGTGTTGTGCGTCAACGACAATCCCCCGCAGCACTTCGTGGATCGGCAGATTCGAACTCAGTACTTGCGGCTAGGGCAGATAGAAGATTAGATATATTGAGGTCTGGCTTGGTGTTCAGAAACCAGCATTTGTCCAAGCCAACCTCGCTGGATGGCCCAGGTACGGGCTGTGGGCAGAGGGCTGTCATTTCCTTGCCACCTCCAAGATCGCTTGAGGGACCTCTGCAATATTAGAAGATTGCAGATATACTTTCAAGGGAGCAGTTAACAAAACAGTATGCGGATCAGTTCAAGTAGGGCAGCGCGGTCGAGGAGATCGGGTTGACCCCGACTTCGAGGTGCAAGTCTCAGGTGATATCTTGTGTAACATGTCTCTCGACTGAGTCTGCCTTGCTCGAGTACTCAGCTAGAGGATTTGGGCCAATCCCAAGGGCATGAAGATATTGATGCAGCCCGGCGCGGGATAAGCACTCGGGCTTAAAGTGTTTTTGCCCGTGTCATGTGACCAGGCGACCTAGACAGGTTGGCTAGAGTATATGCCATCGCATCCGTTCAAAAATGTGCTGAGAGTAGACCTTTTGAAAGATGGGGGTTGAAGGCGGGGTTTCCGGCACCAAGAAAGCCCCTGAAGACAGATTGCGGACAAATCCTCGACGCGTAAAGCCTCCACGAGGGACTGATGGACATGCCCGCACTTAGTTAAGGCTGGCGAGGCGGGTGGGCTCAGTCCGACTGAGAACACTGTTGCATGTAAGCTTTTGAAGGAATCAATTCCTAAAACACTGATCTTGGACGTTGAATCTCAGTCAATAATTATTCCGTACTCGAGAACGTGTTCTGCATCCCAAGTCGAAAGTCTTGGGTTTGTTCCCTTGGGGGCTAGGGAGATCGACTTCCCACTTGCTCCTCACGCATCTAGCTTTTCACTTGACAGGTGGCAGGTCACTTGATTACTCGCTCCGTCAAGCAATCCCTTATCACGCTGTATTTCTTCTCCGTCTTCTTTGGTCATCTTGATTCAGCTTGTCTGGACATTGGTATATTTAGAGGCTGCGATCGTAAAAAAGTTGTTGTCAACAAAGCTACGCCGAACCGAGAGAATAAGCGAAGAACCCAACTTCCATTCACTGTCCACCTGAAACCGTTCCATCTCTTCACTTCAATCATAGACTGGAAGAAATGCTGGCTTCAACAAAAATACTCCCAGAAACCAACACGTTCCACGTCAAACTGTTTCCTTTCTAGACATCAAATGTACAGCTGAATCCTAAAACTTCACCACTCTCGCCTGCTTTCATAGCCCAGGCCTTCCGCCGCACAGCATTCAATGACGACGAAGCTAGAAGATCGACAATCTTTCGACTTCCACTAAGTCATACGGCTTAATTTGCACTTGTGCTTGGTGACTTGGACAAAAAAAAGCAACAGCCGATCCAAAGATTGTTTTCCTGTGGCAAGATACATTGCCCATGATTTGTTGGATCAAAGTTAGCCTCCCTCAAAGCGGTGACGGACGACCACCAAAACGGTGTTGAGACTCTTCGGCCTTGAGAAAAGGTGATAAATATCACAGATCCACACTGATCGTCCAGAATACATATCCTAGTTCCATCCCACCTCGTCGAATTTTCAAGGCAACCTGTTACGCTCTAGGCATTGAGGAGAATTTTACGCTGCAGCATCAAAGTCCAATACAAGAGTATTTGAGATAGGGAATTCCACGCCGCAAACAAAGTTTGGTTCCAACTGAGATCTCCCATATCGAGCATATCACTTAATGTATCAAGCCGATGGAGTCTGCAGACTGCAGGCTTCCCAATTCCCAACACTTGCAGAGTGATGCATCTTGCAAACTTTGAACCTCAATCGCAGGACTTACCAGATCAGGCATTTGAACTCTGGATGTGTGATGGTCTAGATATCTTCCCTGGCCTCGACAGATTCACTGATGTTGAGCTCCGACTGCACATAATATGCAGGGATGAGTTCGTGTTGATGGCATGCAATAGGAAATACTTTATCACCCACTAATAACATACCATGGGCCCAAAAATTTCTCCATCATTCTACCTTATCATCAAATCATGAAACGCGGACCCCCCTCAACTTATTTGGACGGCTAGATGATTTGGGGGTGAAATCAAAATTTATGGAACTGTCACGGGCGGAATCAGAATTCTGTTACGTTACCCTTTGTTTCGTTTCGCTCCCTTCTGAATTTTCTGGATAATTTCCATCGTTCGATGAGCTCATTTGTTTCCTTTTCTCCATCGTTGGAAACTTTTTCGTACCCGTTTCGAGAAGGGAAGTTGATAGCTCAACTTTCAATGATGCAATTATCAGGAGATCGTTTGAGCATACTATACAAAGAGCTTTTCTGTACTGACCGCGTCATAAGGCTGTCATCTCGTGGCACATGTTCACATTCATGTGGTTTCATTTAGCCATTGCAAATTGTCTGATTCTTCCGCCAAATTCAAATCGTTCGTTCTCGACAGACGTTTGTGTTCAAGTTAGCCGATCACTGTTTACCGCAGTCATTGGCGATAGACGTGCATAGTCACATCAGTTGCAAGCCCATATGACTAAGATCACTCCATCATACGATTCTCGTTGCACGTACAGCACGCCTAACACCGTCGGGATCTGCCACTTCGTCATCGATCTCACTACATTCTGCAGTACCCTATATTCAACAGCCATAGATTTAGTAGTCATGTCCTACTAAGCCTACCCGGCGCAGGACAAGGTGTTTCTAGGGCAGTGTTCTTGAGAATGCATCGGGATCAGTCAGTGTCATGCAGGGCTAAATCCGGGGTGCAGCAACCAATCCCCGAGATCGCAAGCGTGCATCGGGATGAGTAAGGAGGAACACAACAAATGCCGAAGACTTGCACGAGAAACATCTTGATACAAGTACAAGCAATATTCTCTGATAATGGCCAGGCCATCAATTCAACAACTGGCCTACACTTCCAAAGACATAACTCAAAGCACAACATCTTCGCCGAGATTTCTTCGTTCCTCCTACCAAATACGATATCTAACCCCAGCTTCAACAACATGTCTTCAGCAGACCCAAACCATTTCGATGTCCTCGTCCTCGGCAGCGGCGAGGCTGGTAAATACATTGCATGGACTCTAGCCTCTCAAGGTCACAAACGGTGTGCAGTCATCGAGCGTCGCTGGCTTGGAGGCTCATGTCCCACCATCGCCTGCCTTCCCAGCAAAAACGTCGTCCACACAGCGAACGTCATCTACGAAGCGTCTCAAGGTCAATCCTACGGTATCCTGAACTCTCCTGAAAAGGTGAACGTATCGATGAGTGTTGTGCGTGAGAGGAAGCGGGAAATGGTCACGGGGTTGGTGGATATGCATGCTGGCAAGTTCGAGGAGTTTGGCGTCGAGCTTGTATGGGGACAGGGAACATTTGTAGGAAAGAAGAGCATTGAGGTCGTTGGGAAGGATGGTGAGAAGCGGGTCTTGACTGGGGATAAGGTCGTGGTTTCTACTGGGTCGAGAGCGAGAATCGACGATATCCCGGGATTGGAAGCAGCGAATCCACTCACGCACATTGAGATCTTGGAATTGGATGTCTTGCCAAGTCATCTCATTATCCTAGGTGGTGGCTATATTGGCCTGGAGTTTGCACAGGCTATGCGACGACTCGGAGCCGAAGTCACTGTGCTGGAGAGGAACACTCGGTTGTTGAAGAAGGAAGACGAAGACATCGTCGCAGCTTTACAAGAAGTCCTCGAGAAAGACGGCGTCAAAATTATCACCTCAACCACCATAACCAACGTAACAGGCCAATCCGGTACTTCTGTAACTCTCACCGGCACCTCATCCAACGCACCCTTCTCCATAACAGGCTCTCACATCCTCTGCGCAACCGGCCGTCTCCCAAACACCACCAACATCGGCCTCGAGGAAGCTGGCATCGCCCTCACACCCCAGAACTACATCACCACAGACGAGAACCTCGAAACGACAAGCAAAGACGTTTACGCCGTCGGCGACTGCGCCGGCTCCCCAAACTTCACACACGTAGCCTACGACGACTTCCGCATCGTATCCTCGATCCTGCTCGGGCAGGCCCAACCACCAAACCGCAAATCCAGCCGGCAGATCCCCTTCACGCTATACACGACCCCCGAGCTCGCGCACGTCGGATTGCGCGAACACGAGGCGTTGGCGAAGGCGGTGGAGTTCCGCGTGGCGAAGATGCCGATGGCGGGGTTCTTGAAGACGAGGACGTTGGGGAATACGGCTGGGTTTGCGAAGACGTTGATCGCGGATGACGATACCATTTTGGGCTTTACGGCGTTGGGACTTGGTGCTGGTGAGCTGTTGCCTGTGGTGCAGTTGGCTATGAAGATGGGGCTGAGTTATGTTGATGTGAGGGATTTGGTTATTACGCATCCTACTTTGGCTGAGGGGCTGGTGGGATTGTTTTCGAATGTGCCGGCTAGGGAGTGAGTATATGATGTTGTTCTAGGGAAGTTTTTGAGGTGGAGGGAGTAATTGAGAGAGAGTGATTGGGAAGGAGTAACTGGAGGGGAGTAATTGGGAAGGCGTAACTAAGAGGGAGTACCTAATTGGGAGGAACCTGGAAGTAATAGTCGAGGAAAAATTATTAGTCAGGCGCAAAGAGAAAATGTAGACGATATATAGACTGGCGATCGAATAATTTCATGCTCACGAGTCTAATTTAACCCCATTTCCAAACCACTTTCTTTCGAGGTCCACAAAAGCCTTGATTTATTTCGCTTATTCTATTGCTTTCTTGCTCCCATTGAAAGATTTTTAACAATTTCAGCTTTCAACAGTTCCTAAGTACAATTGAATACAATAGTACAAACAATAAAGTATAGGTAATCTGTTCCCCTTCTTATCGAGGAGGTGTATTCTCTTTCTTAAATTTTTTTTTCTCTCGAAGTCAACAAAGCGAGGCGTCACAGACGCGATAATTGCGTGCTCGGCGGGTGACTCAGCCATGTCTCCTCGGATCGGAGTGGAGCGATCTTCACACACCCACACAACACCTCCAATTCATTTTCGTTCTCGGTGGCTGATGTAATATACAGAATATAAACTCGCCACAATCTCTGATCGTCTCTTGGGCCAAAAGTCAATATTTCTATTTCATATCTTATTTTAAAAATTTAAATCTAAGAGCTGCTTTCGCTACTGTAGTCATACCTTTAATCTATAATAAGCGTTACAGAATGTCGGATGAAACAAGCTTTTCATTAGCGAAATCCTCAACGAGTATACAAAACAAAGATATGGATATAATCACAGACTCTCAAACCCGCAAGCAAGACAGAGAAACAGAGACATCACCTCTCCTCAGGAAGATCTCATTCACAGAAGCCACGACCCAAGCAGCCAACGACGAGAATACAGAAAGAGAAGAAGATGAAGAAGAATGGACACCAACCTCCCTCACCCAAAGCTTCATCTGGATCCAAATCGCTCTCTTCAGCAACGTATTCCTCTCCGGCTTCGACGGCACCATAACCGCCTCAACCTACACCGTGATCGGCTCCACCTTCCACGCATCCAACACCATCTCCTGGCTCACAACCGCCTACCTGATCACCACCACCGCCTTCCAACCCCTCTACGGCCGCTTCTCAGACATCCTCGGCCGGCGAGCATGTTTCTTCACCGCCACCATCACGTTCATGCTGGGCTGTCTCGGGTGCGGATTGGCGCCTAATGTCGTGTTCTTGAATGTTATGAGGGGAGTTACGGGTCTGGGAGGAGGGGGGTTGGTTACGATGGCGACGATTGTTAATTCTGATTTGATTCCGTTGAGGAGGAGGGGCATGTATCAGGCTGTGCAGAATGGATTGCATGGTTTTGGGGCGGTTTGTGGTGCTAGTCTTGGTGGTGTCATTGCGGATTCTGTGGGTTGGAGATGGTGCTTTTTGTGTCAGGTTCCGATTTCACTGGCGGGGTTGACGATTGGGTGGTTTGTTATTGAGGATCAGACGAAAGTTGGGACTGGGGAGTGTCTGGATGATGAAGTAGAGGGAGGTGTTGGTGGAGATGGTGGAGAGGAGGAGGATGTGAGAGAGAAGATGTCCTCGTGGAGGCGTATCGACCTCACGGGAGCGGCTCTCCTCGTTCTTGGTCTCTCGGCTCAACTTACGGCTTTGAGTCTGGGGGGCAATCAGTATCCGTGGTCTGATATTCGTGTGCTGCTGAGCTTTGCTGTTAGTGTTGTTATCTTGGTCACCTTTGTCTGGGTGGAAGTCAAGACTGAAGCGTTGCCCGTCATGCCGATGTGGATGTTGAAGGGAAGGACAGCGATATCGAATATGATCAGCAACGTGCTCGTCGGAATGTCGAGTTATGCCGTAGGTATCCCATCATTCCATCTCATTCCATTCCCTGATTTGGCATGACAACAACGCCAAGAAGACAGACAGACAGAAAGCTGACTGTATGGTTGATATATCGCGCAGTTCCTCTTCATGATCCCACTCTTCTTCCAAGTCGTCCTGCTGGACTCAGCATCGAAAGCAGGCATGCGTCTCGTTATTCCCTCACTCGCAACTCCCATCGGCGGCCTGATCGCCGGCTTCGTGATGTCGCGGTGGGGAATGCTCAGCCACCTCGTCCGGTTGGGTTGTTTCTTCATGATGCTTGGAAATGGACTGGTCGCGTCGTTGAAGTTCCACGACGAGTCCTGGAAATACCTCATCTATCTCTTCCCGGCGAATCTGGGTCAGGGGATCGTCTACCCTAGTATTCTGTTTACGAATATTGCTGCGTTTGCACAGGCTGGTAAGTTAGAAATTGAACGAGAAATTAAACTAGAAAAACAGACTAAGGGGAAAGGATGTGGAGATGGATATGGATATGGATGTGGATATCCATTGATGAGAACGAGAATGAGCTGACATAATTGTGATATTTTAGACCAAGCCGTTTCCACATCGATGGTCTATCTATTCCGCTCAATGGGCACCGTCTGGGGCGTCGCCGCAGCATCAACAATCATCCAGAACATACTCTCGTCTCGGCTCCCATCGGCACTTGAAGGAATACCTGGAAAAGAAATAGTGAGTACAAAGTAGCCTGCATTTTTCATCTTACTGTACGAGGTTTTATCTCATTGCATTTGCCCTCAAATCCCTCACTACCTACCTAAGTAAAGTATCTCACCCACTCACTCACATCACCCCTCATTTCTTTCACATGTCACACCCACCTCCTCCCCAACCCAAACCCAAACTCAACCCACCAACCAACCCACCCCTTCACACCCCATAAGCCCAAAAGCTCTGACACACAACAACCAAACCCCGCTAACGCTCCACCTCCCTCTCTCTCATGCAAGATAATCGAGCAGATTCGCCACTCCGTCTCCGCGCTAAGAGATCTGGACGACCCTGAGGCGCAGGAGAGAGCTAGGCGAGTTTACTTTGAGGCGCTGCGATGCACGTTCCTAGCTTCCACGGCGTGGGCTGCGGTGGCGTTAGTCGCTGCTTTTTTCGCTCGGGGGAGGAGCTTGGATCGTAGATAGGTGGGTGGGTTGGTGGATGGGCGGATAGGTGAGGACAGCGATGGAGAGGCGGAATAGGGATTGGGATAGAGAGGGATAGAGAGGATGGTAACCAACCAGCTTTTCACGGGGTCATTCTCGCGGATTGAGAGACTTCGAACTTCGTACATGCATATAGACAAATAGACTCGGATGCGGTACTTCTTTGTTTCATTATTTATTTTCTCCTCCCCTTGGTCTACCAAATCCCGGCGGATTAATTGACAGATGAATGCTTCGATTCGGAGACGTATGTACGAGCCGTGATTCTAGACCTAGGCTTTTAACGCAATGCTGTCTTGGCGTTGGTGTGAGGGACGGAGAGTTTGGTTGCCCTACAGAGGCACTATCGGGACGGAGGGAGGAAGGAGGGGTAAAAGACAATTTCTTACCTAAACGACGATTAGTAGTCACCTAAGTCTTTTGCTTAGGCTCCAGCCTCGAAGAACTATTGGAAGTTTAATAGCAGCAGTAGCGTGGTTAATTGAAGGAGTTTGCTGGGAATGAATTGTCTGAGTTGTTTTCTAAGTAGTGTTATTAGATAGTTAATTGAAGGAGTTTGCTGGGAATGAATTGTCTGAGTTGTTTTCTAAGTAGTGTTATTAGATATTTCCCAATTGAGGCATAGAAAGTAGATATGCAGTACAGCGTCAGTCAGTCATGCGAAACAGGCCGATGATCGCTCTCTCACTCTCACTCGTTCGTCATCAGTCTCAGGGGAAGGGGGATAATCGCAGCATTGTGACGCAACCGATTTTTACCTCTCCCCTCCCCCTCCTTTCCTCACACTTCCCTCTACGGCGTAAACACAGTCTGTGCCGCATCGCAGGGAGAGACAACTGCATCACCTCACTCACCTCACCTCACACAGATAAAAAAAAATCAACTTGAAAATGCAACACTCCCTCCCCTTCCCCTCCTTGCGATTCGAGCTCAAGCCTCTCTTTCGTCAACCGCATCCTCCATGACGATTCGCCAAGCACTCTATCAACGCCTATCAACCCGTCACATGCGGAGTCCAGACGAACGAGATGCGAGATGCACCACATACATATTCCAAGCTTCCTGGGCAACACAGCATTTGCCCAGCTGCCCAGACATGTAATGTATGCCATGCCATGCCCAGCCACGGCTCGCCTGTCTATCTACCGTATCTGTAGAGGGTGGTGAGACTGGGGAGAGGAGAACCAAAAAATGGGAAAGATAAGCCCGGCATCTCACCAATGGCACTTCGAAGTAAGACATTGGTGTAAGGAAAGCCAAGCTGGCATTGCAGATCGTGGAGCAGGCTGCACCATTGACCCCGCGTCGGGCGAGGGAACGAAAAAACGGGGGACTTGTACAAGTACACGCAAGATAATAATAATAATATAGATAGGTAGGTTGACAGATGGGTAGATAGATAGACACATAAGGTAAGAAAAGAGGCGAAAAAAGATAGATAAATATTATCCCACAATCTATGCCGTGATGTGACACGACGAATCACTCGCTATCTATCTCTGAGGCTTGCTTACCCATCTCATGTCGTACCTACCGTGCATCTTGCATCTTGCATGCAGACTGCATACGCAGAAAACTTGCACTCAATTAACAGACATCACACTTCAAGCTCATCTTGCCTGCCTGCTTGATACATGAAACTAACGGCGAGTCCGTCTGGGCATGATAAGCCCAAACTCTCTCTCCACCCTCCTCACTGGTCAAAGCCAGGCCAAGACCAGCAAGCTCTCCCCTCCGCCAAGCGTTCGCCCCAAGCCCCCAGATCCACCCACCCACTACAGTACACCTCAACCCCAGGAAACACTAAGAACTCGCGAACCCCGCAGATCCAAGACCGCGGTCTAAACCGTAATGAGAGGCTATCCTAAGTACACTACACGTACCTAGGTAATCCCATCAAAACAAGGCGTTCCCATTACCCACTTAATCGCCTTAACATCCATAAACACAACAGCTAAGCCACCACCGTGCACGCTCTAGCGCTGTCAACAGCGTCAAGATGGGCTAACCTTACCAGTAGATGCAAGGAGGGGGTGAGGTGAGGCGAGGTGATATGATGATTGACTACTCCGTACCTAGGTATTATGGAGGCGGTTTTCTAAGTCCCGGTTTTAGTTGGTGTGGGAATTGACTGGGGTTGGTGTTGCGGATGGGTTGTACGAGAGAGGGGAAGGGAACGGAAAGGGGAGGCGAGGGCAAGAGAGGAGAGGAGGGCAAGGGGGAATTGAACCTATGATAGCGTCGTGTGGTGGTTTCTTACGGAGTACCTTTGTTAGTGGTGGGAGATGAACTCAGACTGGGACTAGTCAGTCAAGTCGGTTGGTCCCTGGACTTGCACTGAACTGGATTGGACTACTGGACTGGGTTGTATTGGTGAGAGCTAGCCGTAGGGAGGAGGGAGTTACCCTACGTAGGTAAGATATATAAGGAGGGGTAGGTCCCGTGGTTTCTCTTTCCTGGTCTCAGATCAGACAAGACCAGACCAGACACCCTGCTTTGAGTTTACAGTACAGTACTCGTACCGGAATCCGAAAAAGACAAAAAGAAGAAGAAGACAAGAGCAAGAGCAAGAGTAAGACAAGACAAGACAAAGGAAAGAAAGTCGAAGAAATCAAAACAAGAAGGCAACTGGAATATACTCGATACTCGACGCTTGCAGTTTCAATTTCGATTACGATTCAACTAAGGGATACACACCATTGCAGAGGACATTAGCTCCATATCTCTCTCCAGATAACTTCGACATCATGCCTGCCACAACAATCACCAGTCCGACCTCGCCTGTATTCGATGTCAACACACTCCGTACGTTCCATCCCCTATCCCAATTCCCCATTCCCCACCCCAATTCCTCAAACTCAGATTACCCCAAATCCATACATCTCATCTCATTTCATTCCTTCCCTCCCTTCCCTTCTTTTCTTTCCTTTTCACCCACAACACACCCCTCTAATACCCAACCCCCCACAGGCCGTCTCTCAACAGCAGGCAGCGGAAGCGCCAGCGGCAGCGGCTCCGCCTCAGCCTCTAACACAAACGGCACAACCTTCTCCACCGACGACGGCCCCGAACTAAAAGACGACCCAGCCCACCGTCAAGACTGGAGCAAAACCACCGCCCCAGAGGAATCATGGGCGTTCCGCGAGCGCCGCCGACAATCCATGTGGTCCAAAGCCGAGATGCCCATCCTGCCCAAAAAGACCGGCGCTGGGCGCCACGGCTCCGTGCTCTCGGTCTGGGTATCAGGAAAGGACAAAGACGGGAATGATATCCTAGTTCATGATTCTGGTGATGAGGCGCAGGGCGAGGATCTAGACGAGGCGTTGGCGAATGGAGATTTAGCGGGCAAGAAGGTCGTTGTGGTCGAGGAGGAGGATCCGAGCGAGGAGGTTAAGAAGCTGAGGCAGGAGTTGGCGGAGATGAAGGCGAAGCTGGCGAGGTTGGAGCCCGAGGAGGTCAAGGATGATGGGGAGTTCCTCCTTGTGCAGCCGGTGGATGTTACGGGTGAGACGCAGAGGAGGAAGTCCAGGGGTAGTAGAGGGAGTAGAGGGTCGACTGGCCCCGTGGGTGCGGAGCGTAGAGGAAGTATTCTCAGTTTGTGGGCGCAGGGTACGGATAAAATGGGGAGACCGGTCATTATGCATCGTGATGATGAGTGGAAGAAGGAGGATGAGGAGGTTATTCAGGAGGAGAAGGAGGAGGTCAATGGCAAGGTTTGAGCCTTGTCTTCTGAATCCGGGGGTTGTTCTTTATTTATTTATTTTTTGTACTTTTCTTGCTTCCTGGGGGATATTTCGCTTCGGTTGTTTTTCTCGGTTGCTCTTATTCTGATCTGTTTTTGTTTGAAATTTTTGGGTGAGGAAGAAGGGAGGGGAGGTAAAGAGAGAGGGGGGATCTATTATACCCAAGAGAATTGTCCTCTGTCAGGGACATTCGATGTATTGTAACGGGTAGAAATTATCACGACTTCAAACGATTGTTCATCTTTTTCATTTCAATCGATGCTCTTGATTTACAAGAATCTAGACTGAGCCTCAGCCTCGATTCTTGTTAGGCATACGATTTTTCCAATTCTGTGATATTCTCTTTTCAGTCATCAAATCCCTCATTCCAAATGCCGAGTCACAAAAGAGAAGTTCTCGTGACTTAACATCAGGACAAAGTCACGTGAAATGCATACTTTTGGCACCTACTTAGGCATCCAGGTATGGTCCTCCTTGACGGTCAGCAGACAAGTGGAGTTGGCTACAAGGAAAGAGTCCACAGCTCTAAAAATGAATTTGGATAATATTCCATGGGGGCAGATAGTGATAAAATCACCATTTCATGGAAGAGCTGGATCTATCGGCCGAACGTGCAGCTTGACAAAAGCATGGTCTTCCCGCTTCGTTCGGATGCTTTGATGATAACATGGATATAGGGATGCAATGATAAAGTCTCATTGGTCCTATTCGGGTATACTAATGATTTATTGGACCTGGAGTTGTGCTTGCTATGTCTTCCCCCCCTAGGCTGCGTACCATATGATCATGAGAGTAATCTGCACTGATACATGGACATCGTTCAAGTAATCAATGGAATGATTGATTTCGATCTAGAATAACACTCGAGGAATCTGTAGTCTGAATGGGATGCCTCTTGCAGAAACGACCGCTCTGCAATTCCGAAGACCTGTTAATGGTTGAAAGGGGATCTCGCTTAGCACAAAATCAATACTAAAATCCCTTTCAACCTTCAACCACAACCTCACCACTCTCCACACCCCTGCCTTCCACCAACTCACTCACCTCCTCCTTCTTAACCCTCTCACAAAGCTCCTTCAATCTCGGAGCAACCCACTCGAAATCGCTCAACTCCAAATAAATCTGCCCACTAAGCCTAACCCACAGCTTGCCAGCATGCACCGCAGTCTGGAGATAGGTATCGAACTCCCTCGCAGCCGTGACTTTAATCCACGCACCAATCTTCTCTGCTTGACTAATTTCCAACTCTCCCTTCATCTCATTAATCCCTCCCTCCCCCTCATCCTTAGATTTAAACACAAATGGCAACTCCACATTCGCAAACGCACACTCCCTCATCCCTCCCCCCTCTGTAGTCAAAACACTCGTCCCCAGCACCCTCGCCACGCACTCCCCTCCTTGCCTAGCAATAGTATAGCAATACTCCCGAATAGCTGCTTCGCCGCCGCAGACTTTTTCGCGGAATTCTAAAGCGGAGGGGATGCACAGGTACGGCGTGTAATCCATGGTGGCGACGAATTCGAAGAGGTAGGTGAAGTTGGACCGACCGCTTGTGTCTTCGGGGGGTTGGTTGAGGTATTGGTATCCGTGGGAGGTGGGCAGGGACGTCCGGATTAGGTGCTGGTTGCGGGTTGGGACGTGGAGGATGGCGCAGGCGCGGGGGGTGTAGAGCCATCTTTTTTGTGTTAGGCTGGGTGTTTTGGGTTGGGTAAATTCGATGTAAGGTAAGGGAGGGATGAGCTTACTTGTGGCAGTTACTGACGAAGAAATCAGGGCTCACTTTTCCGAGATGCGTCAAATCGATCAATCCTACTTCACATCAACAAAAAACTCATCTTACAAGAGTAACAACAGCAGTAGATTGACATCCAGGTGCCAAAGGGAAGACGTTTTTTTTTTTCCTTGAAGAGAAGTAAGTACTCACCAATCCCATGCGCGCCATCAATCAGACTCAAAACCCCCATCTCCTTACAAACCTCCACACACATCTCCCACGGAAACCTCGCCCCAGGAAAGGTAAGCACCGTATCAAACATCGCCAATCTAACCCTCTTCCCCATCCTCCTAACACCCTCGATCTTCTCCCTAAACCTCCTCACGATCTCCTCGTCCTCAACTGGATACACCAACTCGACTTTTTCAAGCTCCACGGGTAGGATCTCCCCGATGCTAGCGAGCGTCTTCTCACATGCTGGATAGATAGTAGAGAAGGCTACCACGACGTCGTTGGCTTCGAATTTGATGTTCCGGAGAACGGTGTTGACGCCTGTTGTTGCGTTGGGGACGAATACTATTTCGGAGGGGGAGACGGAGAGGAGGGGGGCTATTAGAGAGCGGGATTGAGCAAGCAGGGGGAAGGTGTCGAAACTGATGAATGTGTCGGGACGGGAGATGGCTTGGCTTTGGAGAGAGTAGTGTGCTGCTCGGACGGGGGCTGGGTGGGTTCCGAAGGAGCCGTGGTTGAGTGGTCTGTAAGTTGGTGCGAATTGGAAGTGCGTGTTACGCATGGGGTGTCCGAAGGGGGGGTTACGGGTTAGTGTCATGGTGTGATGGGGTTTGAGATCTGGAGGGGTTGAAGAGGTTGGATTTTGATTGGTCGTTTTGACTGGGTGAGTGTGTGAGATGAGGAGGCGGAGCGAACAATGGAGGTCATGAAGCCAGGTGCAATATGGTGATAGAGGAGGTTGAGAGGCTTATCGAGGGTCTCAATAGTGGGGGTACTTAGGAGACGGGGTTCGCTTAGCTGGTAAGCAAGTACTCGGGGTTAATACTAGGAAGGTCCCTGGTCTTCTAGAGAATCAAGAGATAAGGATTTGTGAGTCAGGAAACGAATTCTGGGCATTTATTCATTTGAAGTTTGCTCAAAATACCACGGCAGATTGCCTCATTCTGACTTAAGTTGAGATGCTGCGCATGTGATTCCTACCTAGATACTAACATGTTGCATCTGGTCTCTGTCTAGAATCTCGAGCAAGTACAAATATTTCGCCATTCATTCGAAGATTGCAGACTTTGATTCATTTCAATACTCGGCAACGTACCTCCCATTTCAAGGGTTATCGTCGCTGACGATGTTGTGCATACGTTGTCCTACCATGGAAAGGCACATTCCCGGATTCGATTCGCCGACCTGTGTGAGGCCCGCCGGGTAGCACAACTTCCCTCAGAGAACGTACCCCCACGACACATTTGATCCAGCATATCAGCTTCGGGAATGAAGTGATAGATAGTTTGGAATTGAGAAGTTCTAGAAGTACATTCACGGTCATGACGTTTGAATCTATTTCGTTATGGGTATCCCGAATGACCGTAATTCCCAGCCTATGCGTCCGTCTCATGATCCGCCATTTCCTTGACTCCATATAATGCCGAATTCCAAAACACAACGACAATCACAAAGTTTTTGTAAAACCGACAGCAATTGCCATCAAAACAGTCATCATGATAGGTTAATTATGCGCATGTAGGAGTCTGATAGTCCTACTTGTCCAATACCTAATCATGACTTCTCCCTCGGGTAACCTTTGACGATATTCAAAGGTGCAGGGAACCCTTTCACATCGAGCTCAGCAGGCGGCTTGGGTATCTCTCTCCCTTCGCTGGGAAGTTCGTAGCGCGGTGATTGGAGAAACCCGGGGGTAAGAGGTGTCATGGGAACGGGTGTATTGGGTGTGTCCTAGAAAGAAATATCAGCATTTGGGCGACAACATGTTCAGAAACTGATTGCCAACTTACACTGTATCGAATAGGCACTTTCTTGACATATCCCACTGCTTTCGACGAATCCGCCCATGCCATGACAATCGCTTCCTCATCAGGCAATTTCATAAAAGTCATCGCAAAGGCATCCGATCTAGTCGTAAGTTCCTTCGACGTCGCGATCCTCTTGACCTCCATCGGACTCGCATTCAGATTCGAGATGTGATACAAGTGTCCTTTATCATTAACAATCGCCAACTCGCGACCCGTAGGCGAAAATGCAGCACACTGAATCCGACTCCCAAGTTTCCCTTGATGCGTCGACGAATCTGCTCTAATCTCACTCCGATGTCCTCCTTGCGGCTGCACCAGAACTGGAACGCCAGACTGCGTCCACGTCGAGATGCATACCAGATTCTCCTCACCTCCGACCCCTGAGCGGAAAATAGCAGAGGACACACCATTGTCTTCAGACTCGTGTAAAGGAACTTGGTATCTGCAAGTTGCTAGTTCTTGTGATTCCTCAAACGGGAACCGCCAGGCGTAGATCTGTATCATGCCGTTTTTGGGACTGCGTGTACTTCCTATGAGGACGAGTCCGTCGCTGGAGAAGGAGAGCGTGTCGATTGGTGGGCACTGTCTGCAGTCTCTGTGGTTGCGGATGTGTAGGCGCTCTTCGCGCGGTTCTTCCGATTTGGCGGTGTTGAAGAATCGGACAGTTGAATTATCGAATCCAACCACGACGTGGTTTTCTTTCGGGTCTATACATATGCTATGGCACCAAGGTGATGATGGCATTCGGTATTCGATCATGGGTACGGAAGGCTGAATCAAGTTTACAATGCGGAGCTGTGATATCTCGTCAATTTATGTCCTTGGTGTTGGTAGTAGTGTCTTACTGTAAGTTTCTGGTCCCTCGTCCCGATAATATATGCCAAATGCACCTTCGTAACCGCCGCCAAGACGCAGTTACTCTCAGTCAGAACTGCCCGCCCAAGGATAGGTGACGAAGCTCCAACATCCCATATATTAATAGATGCCTGCGTCCAGAACAGCACGTACGATGAGTTCTGCGATATTGCCACATTGATATTCTTACCACTCTTCCCTCGAGATATTTTCGACGAGCTGACCAAGTTCTTCAGAGATATCTCCTCGAGCTTCTGTGACTCCAGGGTAGTTGATGATAGAGAACTTGAGTCTCCTGAAGTTTTGGATGACTCTTTCTTTGAAGATGTCAGTTTGGACCTCCAACTTCTTGATTTGCCCTTTTCTGGGGGAGGGACGGATGGAAGTGTCCGACTCCGTGGCAGTGGATCAGGATCGAAGGACACGGTTGAGATTGATTGAAGTCTGGACTGACTACTATTACTTCCTTGAGGAACGAAACCTAGCGAAAAGGGTGAGACTGCTTCTCCCACGTTCGATTGTGACTTCTGAGGAGGATCCGATGTTCCGGGAGTGTCGAAGTAATTTGCTCCATCGCTGGAAGTCAATTCTTCTGATGGTGTGAGATCAGTCCGCTGCGTCTCCATTCTTCTTCCCAATCCTGGCGAGCTGGGAGATATGAGATATGGAGCAGGCATGGCTCGAGATCTTTCTGCGAATCTCGAATCTGGGATGTTGATGTGAGATGGAGGATGAGATGACCCCTCCCCTTCGCATGAACGTTGCCTGCCTTTTCGGAGGATACTTCCATAACCGGGATGAAATGGCATCCCGGTCTCGACTTTTGGGGATGCCATTTGGAACTGTGTAGGTAGATGTCTTTCCACATTGATTGTGTCTGCGTTTGACTCCAGGGGTTTCAGTAGCTCCCATGCGTCTTTTGCAAAGGTCAACTCGCGCATCATGGTTATGTCTTCTCCGCAGACGAGGCATCTCGATTCTGGCGGTAGAAGAACCTCGGCTGTATCTCTTGAACCAGGCTACAATAACTGTTAGCCTAATCTTCTCGGGATTTCATATCTTGTCTCTTCTGAGATATCCACGAACGCCACTTACTGTGTACATTATTCGGTCTGAATCTTTCAGCTGACTCTCTCCCACAATATGACACGCTTCACAATTAACTGTGAAAACTTTCGGACGGATGGCTCTCAACTTCCCACTCGGATCATCAAGAAGTTCAATGGTCTTGGTAACTTCTGATACGCTATGTATCATCTCTCGATCGCTGACTCTATTGATAATCTGACGATCACTCAGTCTCGAACAGAGCGCATCTATCGCATCAATATCATTCTCATCTGCCAACCCCTCTGAGGACCCTCTTCTCGTCAGAGACAGTGTATCCGGTAGAATGATTCTGAAGGTGTCACTGAATTCCGACACAATGTCGACCTTCGACAAGTGAGGCGGTAATCGAATGTTTTCGAGAGCATGCAAGACCGCATTTCGAGTTCTAGCCGATGAGGACTGCAACCTCATGTCCCGAGTTTCTCTGTTGACGGCATACTGAACCGATGCTCCCACCACAAAATGTGATACGTCTCTAAGAGCCATGAATTGAGCAAGCCAGTTTCCTGGGAAGCCATCTTGAGGCACGATATTCGCTACGTATTGTGACGAAAGACATTCGGGAAGAGGATACTGAGATCATCGGTTATTAGTCAATATTAATAAAACTAGCGTAGGATATGGAAATGAATTTACCAATTCTGAGGCCAAATTTGGTAGCTCGGATCTCATCCGCGGGGGAAGAGCAAGGCCATTTGGCTCAGTCCGCAGCGAGTCAGTCACCTCTTTGCAAATCAACAGCAGAAACGATTCAGGGCCCGGATAGCTATCGAAAACCCGTTCTAGTGACCTGTGAACCCGAGCAAAGCGATCTCGTCGATCTTTGGCGCGTTGGTTGGACGGTATTTTAGGGTGAAGAATGAGAACTCGTAGTGCGTTTAGGAGGAGCTCGGGCAGGTATTTGTCCCGCAGCAGCCGAGCTTCCCAAAGGCTTTCTCTTCCCTCAACAACCACCTGCAGTACAAACTCTACACTCCGCAATGTCACCTCCCAACTAGCCAGGAAGCCAAGATACCATCCCACTTGCTGATTCTCCGACGGCAGCGAAAGCCTCTGAACATTGAAGATCGTGTTCAATTGCGCAAGTAGTGTGATGACCAAGTTCTGATAGGTGTCCTTATCTCCCTCGCTATATATCTTCTCCAGTGAGAACTGCCCCAACAGCTCCAGTATTATATTATCGATATCGCTCCTTAGTGACAGTAGTCTATACGCATTTGCGAGACGGGTGAACATGGAAGAGGAGGCTGGTCCGGCCATCGCAACCAGCGACCCGTGGAGGGTTTGGAGTGCTGTGCCGCATAGAATGACGCGCGATGAGTGTCGCGTTTGGGGTTATTGTTGACGGTCGATTTAAGGTTAAAACACATAAGGCTGGGATGATGATGTGGTGAGATTTCGAGATATGACCATGTCCATGGGCGTGGGAGAGCACCAGGACCGTATTTGACTGCGGTCGTTGAGAGAAGAGGGGCAGTGAGATCACGGTGACGAGGACGAGCAGGCAGGCACAACTTAGCGACCTGAAGTTGGAGACGCCCAGAAAGTACAAGAGACAGGGAGACTGACAGGGACAGCTCAAGCTGGGTCAGGGTATTATGCAGTCTGGAGGGGTTGCTGACAGGGCTGCCAGGGCTCTTGGACGCTGACTGGTTCTGGATGCTTGTTACCAGGGACGGGCAGAGACGGCGGTATGGTTACACATGTCGAAGCCTCAAGGGACATCACCCCCGACTCTTCCTCTTTGGGTTGCTGTGCAAAAGACCCACTGAAGCTCAGCCTCTTGTGTGTATCTTCCCATCTCTCTGCTAATACAGCTGCTGACATTCGTAGTGAAATCCGCCTTACTCTCAACTATGAGCTCCTTTCCCCGCTCAGAAGATGATGTTGAAGTCATAGTTCATCTCATCAAACCCTGGGACAAGTGCATGCTGGGTGGCTTTCAAGTTCCCCTATCGTGCCACTCAGGCGTTTCCGATGCCGTGAGCTAGGGTTCTCTTCGCATGCCAAGTAATGTCTAATTCCTCCTTTTGAACGGTATGGCCACAAGACCCTGGTGGCCCATTGACCCTCTTGCATCCAGCTGTCTATTCGGACGGGTGCATCTGCAATTTCCCCCGATTTGCTCTGGATCGGCAATTGGAAGGATGTACCACGCCGATCTTCTGTGTCAGGGGGGAGATCATGGTTGCCAGTCTTGCGGTACGTGACTATTTATGGTGCAATATCGATTCGATGATTTACGGTTGGTGGGGACCTTGTGTGACACGGTTGCAGGCATTCATTCCTCCACCTGATGTTTTCTTGCATCAGGGTTGTGTTCTTCTTGCTTTTAGTGCCGGCGAGAAGAACCCATAACTGCACATGTCTGCATCTTCCAAGCCTCGTTTGAAGTTCTACATTTCTGAGTGTGGATGCCATTCATTACTTCACAGCCTCCTGTTGTGAAAGCCCAATGTCAACCTCAACCTCAACCATGGATCACGAGAAGCCTGAGGTAGTTTCTCCGAGGGTCTACGAGTACCTCAGTGAGGCGACACGGTCGCCAGTGAGTCCTGACATCGAGTATCCACGAAGTCCATCGTTGGACGAACCGGGAAATGTCGACGAACGCAAGGACCCGAAGGGAGAAAGTGTTTGGTGAGTTGACATTTCCGACGACAGAACATGTCGAGGAGCTGACCTCTTGCAAGGAGAGTCTTGGGCGAAAGACATATTAATATGATAGCATTCTCGGGGACGATCGGAAACGGTCTTTTTCTTGGATGCGGGACTTCCCTCGCAGTCGCTGGAGCTGGTGGTTCAGTTCTCTCTTACGTTCTCATGGGCACTGTCATATCGTCAATTATATCATCTTTGTGTGAAATGACGGCGCTGATGCCTGTAAATGCTCCGGTCATGGAATTTCCCCGGCGATTTCTTGATCGAGGGGTAGGCTTTGCGGTTGGATGGATGTACTGGTAAGCCTGAGTAACACGGTCTCGAAACTCAGTCAATTATTCTAACTATACAGGTTTGCATATGCTGTTCTGGCCGCAGACGAACTTGTCGCTGTCTCAAATACCATCAAATTTCGGTACGATGATGGGAGGACATACCTCAACTGGTCAACTGGGAACAATGTCGACAACGCGGTTTGGATTTCACTGTTTCTTGTGATTGTGATTGTCATCAACATGTTTCCAGTCCGAGTAGGTCAAATTTTCAACCGTTCGACTTGTAACTTCATTCTGATAGTTTATGCAGGTTTTCGGCGAGCTTGAATATATTTTTGGCTGCATCAAGATCACTTTCATTGTGATGCTCATCATGCTGATGCTCATTTTGGGAATTATGAAGCGTGAGTTGCTGGACTCAGCCACTGTCTACAATACTGACAGTACCAAAGCACGAGCAGATGCCTACTATACACAGACGATAGGGTCGAGATGTAGGTTTCTTTGACTTTTGCTTCGATCACAGCGCTGACTCCACTGCAGATTGGGACTCCCCATATTCCTTCTTCAATCCCACCTACCACGTCAAAGACGAAGACGGAAACCTCCAGCGAGACATCAAAGGCACACTTGGCACATTTCTCGCCATGTGGACGACAATTGTTCATGCAATCTTCGCGTATGTCGGGATGGACATCATCGCATCCACAGCTGCAGAGAGTAAGTCTTTGGCAGACGCTGAGAGTATGAAGATGGGAGCCCGAAAGATCAACATTCGAATAATTACGCTATATGCGCTTGCAATGCTCACTGTTTCCTTCGTTGTCCCAAGAGATCATCCCTTCATCAACGGCAAGGCTCAGTCTGTTGGTGCAAAGTCACCATTCATCATCGCTGTGGTCGAAGCTGGGATACCATCTGCTGCGCACTTCTTCAACGCAATTTTTGTCCTCTCCTCTTTCACATGCGCCATTAATTCCATGTATGTAGCCTCGAGAGTGCTGCATACTTTGGCTTTACAAGATCAGACTGGACCCGAGTTCATTACTAGGAGACTTCGAGCATGCAGATCCGGCGTTCCAATTCGGGCTGTCTTGGTGACTGCAGCAATGATGCTCATAGGATATATGGGCCGTACTGGAACTCCAGGGGAGGTTAGTTGACAATTGGTATGCCACATGTCAAATGCTGACTGTTAATACAGCGGTTGAGCGAGCTTGCGTCGAATTGTACTGTGACATTTCTGATTGTCTACACAGCTGTGTGCGCAACATATCTAAGCTTCTTCAAGACGTAAGTGGTTTGCTCTCAATCTTCTCTCTCAAAATGCTGATTATCTTCATATACAGACTTGAAGACGTCAAATTATACGGCAATGCGTCTGAAAGCCAAGCAGCAATGTACGACCGCGACCACCCAAGGTATCCCTACAAATCGCACGGCCAATGGCTCAAAGCTGCCTATGGGATGGTCGCCTGTCTAATCCTCCTCATCTTCAACGGCGTCGCCGCCTTTCTTGAAGATCCCTTTGACACGCGCAGGTTCATCGCATCTTACATCGGAGTAAGTTCCTCCCGATCTGACTTTTTACCCACTTGGCGCCTACACCGTACCTGTCAAACCCAAGACTGACATGCATCTTTCTTACTGCAGATCCCCGTCTTCATCCTTCTCATCCTAGGCTACAAGATCCGGCGTCATGGATTCCGCTTCCATCAATGGGGGCCAGAGCGCTCCAACGACCTGCGCAATACCATCCAAGCCTCTAGCGAGACGCGAAAGGGGAAATTGGAGTTCCCTGATAATGGATTCACGAAGGATAATGGACGGATATTCGTCAACTGGATTTGGGTGTGGCTGAAGTGAGTTTAGCGGGAGTATGCAAGCCTTCGGAGCAGTCGAGTCAGGAAGGCAGGTCGTGGAGGGGAAGCGAAGGGGGGTGGACAAACTGTACTGTAGAATTTGGGAGAGTAACGTTGCGGTGCCCAGTACATACCGAGTACATCTCCTACAGTATCCAATTCACATTTCACACAAAACAAACCAAAATAAAGCAAAAGTACCGACTTCAATCCGAGGGTATACATCATCTAGAATAAAAAGTCCGTGTTGCGCAGATGTCACTTCCCGCAGCCATGTCCTTCGTTCAACAGCCTCCCCTCTCATCGCAGCCATCCCGCAAACGGCCCGCCATCCCGCCGCCTCTCATGTCAAGATGTGTAAAAATACTTCCATCACTCAAACAAGCTTTTTATACAGCCAACCAGAGAGACGATTGTTCGCCAAAATTCACCAAACAGGATTCTCAGCGGTTGGCTTGCAGAGAGGACAGGCAATCCTCCATGTCGCGTGGCCATGAACCAAATGGCTGAAGAGGCTTGGGGGCTATTTTTGGAGAACCTTGTTTCCACTCTATTGCTTTCTTGGTGAAATGTCGATCTGGATACTTGATTGAAGGGTTATACAACATATATTTCTGTCCTGCATGCCAATCGATAAACGTATATCTTGGTCTTGATCCCGGCGGTTAAAAGCCCTCTTTTTCCTGAGCACATCTCAAGAGAGCCTGGCTTTGATGCATATGTGTATATATATATTTCGGATTCTGTAAGTCGAAGCGAAGATGCCTGCACATACAGCAGATTACCTAGGTACCTCGGTTTGTGTTTCCCCAGCAGGAAGGAGCGAATCACAACAAGCCCCTCGTTCAAGTAGCGTAATCTATTTAAGTTCTCACCACTCCCAGTCCTGCGGGGGAGTTCTCCCGAACTAGGAATATCGTCCGTCCGATCATTTCCTGCACTGGAATTCCGTTTTTGTTCAGCCTTATGTGCGGCACAGCACATCACACACAGCAGTGACAGCACAGCAAAAATGAAGAACACCCTGGAGAGAGCTGGTACTTTTGTCAAGGTGATAAAGTGGGGCGCATTGGACTCGGTGAGTGACTGGAGAGCGAGTGAGTGGTTGTTGCACCCGTTGGTATGCCGAGTAGGTGTGTGACAGAACCTAAATTCGGTGGTCTTCCATGTGTTCTATCTAGTGCGCTGTGCGCGAACCAGCCATTTACTCCTAGGTGAGTTGATGAGGTGATTGGGCTAGCCTCGATTTAGGACATGTGTGCCTTGACTTTCAAGTCTCGGTATGGATTGAGCCGCTTGAAAGGCGATGGAATGAAAGTCAGCCCTACGACCCTGTACGAGTGAGTTCATGAATCCTTGTGCCGATGCGGCTATGAGTGGCTGAGAGCTACAGTTTTGGGAAGAAATTCGAGAAGGGTTATTGACATTTGTGCTTGGTACGTAATCATTCCTGAAGAGAAGTAAGTCTGAAAATTAGTCTCGTCAGTACCCGAAAGCGAAACTAGGGAAAATCGACAGTTGTGAAACCTCTCGATGTCTCTGCGGACAATTTTAGGGGTAAAGGTCAGTCAGACTCTCTCGAAAATTCTTTTGTTTAACCTTGTCTGAGATAAATATATATATACACTTATACGTCTTTCATTGCGGGCAAGATCAAAAAATTGGATGCTCTTTGAGTCGTCAAACCCATTTTTGTTTCTTCTATCGTCTCTCGAATACTCCTCGAGGGGCCGAATTCAGAAAGAGCAGAGATAAAGAAAGGCCATGCTACAAGCGCCAAGCCTACGGTTCAAACGAATGTCGAAATCAGCACAAAGAAACCCCGATCCAATTCCCATGAATGCATCATGGGAATCGTATTGAAATACTACTCTCCATTGTTTCCTCCAATCTCCGAAGGATCAGCGGCAGATCCGCATCAGGAGTTGAGATCGATCTCGGTTAACAAGCGAAATTCAACCCCACCGAAAAGGGGGGCATGAACGAGTGGAATGAGCTTCATCTCCGAGCGATGGTCGGGGAAAGAACCTTTTCTTGGATTTTTCGATAGCGCCACGCTGTCATTCATGATTTCGTGGAAGATTCCAAACTCTTTCCTTTCTGATGTCTTGTTGATCTTGAAGCGTCTCGATTCGCCTCCTCGTCGACAGAGCAGCTAACATCGTAAAGTCGGCGAGTTCGGATAGGTCGGCAACAATGAAATTGTTAATCCTTGGGGCTTCCGGCGTCTTGCTGTCATCTGTCGCTGCAATTCCATTCGTTGCTGAACGATCAACAAGTAAGAATGTTATTTCCATTCATTACTTCGCAAACTGACGAAAACGTAAAGCAAACACGACAGTCGGTATCAAAGAGTCCCTCTTCAATAACTTCAAGCTATTTGCCAACGTCACCGCTGCAGCATATTGCCCGCCAAACGAGAATGCAACTGCTGGTTCATTAATCACTTGTCCCGAGGGGGTCTGTCCACAAGTTGAGGCCGACGGGGTGACTTCGATCGTCGGGTTCGGAGGCTCGTAAGATCTCCCTTCATTGCCACCTCATAATCGCACTCACCTGGATTTTCTTCACTGATATAACGTAGGAATGACACAACTACCACGAATATCAAAGGTTTTGTAGCCTTGAACCCCGTGAGATCGCAGATTATCGTATCGTTTGCCGGGTCCGGAAACACCATCCGGAACTGGCTCGCTGATTTCTCTTTCGTTCAAGTGGCATACACTATTACCGGCTGCAGAGCCTGTACTGTCCATTCGGGCTTCGCCAAAGGATGGGCCGAACGCCGTACCGTTATTCTGAACGCAGTTACAGCTGCCCTTGCTGCCCATCCAGATTACAAAGTCGTCGTAACCGGCCACAGTATCGGCGGTGCGGTTGGGACACTCGCAGCTGCAGAACTGAGGAGCATGGGGGTCGATGCAGACGTATACTCATACGGTTCACCACGTGTTGGAAATGCAGCATTCGCGAGCTTCGTCGCCACTCAGAAGGGTGGGAATTACAGGATGACGCACGAGAATGATCCTGTGCCCCAGATTCTACCGACTTGGATTGGATACCAGCATACGAGTCCTGAGTACTGGCTCACAAATGGTACGACCACGACAGATGTGTACGAGAAGGAAAATGTTGTGGTTTGTGAAGGACTAGGGAGTGAGGGTTGTAATGCCGGGACGGGGCTGATCCCGATTGCTGGGGATGCGCATAATCATTACTTGGGGGTCATCACGGCTTGCCAGGGACCGGTGGCTTGGTAGGACGATGTTTGAAGATATGAGTATAATTTATAATGTTAATTGTATCCATTTTTGATTGAAATCGCCGGCATGAATTTGATTGATGCGTTTGGGAGAAAGCATGAGATCGATGATATGGAATGTGTTGGCCACCGTAAGATTTGAGGGCACAAACAGAGTTGCTAATCGCAGGAATCCGGCAAAACAGCAAGACGATAACTAGACCAGATGCATGGAGAAATCTTGCGGAAGGTAGTCACTGATCATGGGTCTTGCGGAGTTACAGGCTGGTAATCTGTTCAATAAGTCTGACTTGAGAACTTGGATCCACTTATAAAGTCTCGGAGATGCGACACAAACTGTGCTGGATATGATGATATCCATTTTCTTTCAATCAAATACGGTGATAACCATTGGTTGAAGCATAAAATTCATTGATAAAGCGAACTGTAATTCCAAAAACTACTTCGGTGTCAAGCTTTAGCATGTTTTCGAAGTGAACCATATGGCTCTATATCATCTAATGGCGGGGGGGAGGAGGGGGAATAAGTTCCATTAACAAGGCCACACAGTAAAAGACTGTAGTTTCAGGCTGAGAAGGTAAGAGTAATAAGAGGCTGGGGAAACCGAAGTGAAATATCACTTCAGTGCGTCAATGAGAAATGCATATAGGAATCGTAAACTTGATCACCATTCACAAAGGGAAGGAACTATCATTTTGTTGACTCGATCTGTAGCACTGGCCACAAACAGCAGACTTATGTCCGCTGGTATCAGAGATCTCACAAACCTCGCTGTCTCCAGTGTATTTAAGCTTCAACTTCTCATTTCTTCTTTGCCGCCGTCACCTGTCAACTGGCTGGCCTTCCATTGTCTCCTATCGGAGTGGACGCGAGACTCATGGACCATGACCTGCAGCCCATTCCCTCGGGAGAGAATAAAAAGCTGTCGTGGGTCATGAACAATGGGTGGCCTAGAGAGTGCAAGAGATGGAACTGTAGGTGGGACCTCGAAGACAGGTGATTTTGGATGAATGACAACCCATGGCCTCCCAAGCGCATCGTCCGACCCTTCGCTAAACTCGAATTCGAGCGAGACACAGGGAGAGAAAGCCGAATGACTCGCGATGGGGCCGAGGTCAGATAGTAGAACTTGCAAAGTTGGCTGTGGCATCATGAAAGTAACCGGAGGATACGTGTGACCGTTCTGGATGAGCGATAGACGAACCTTGCGATTCCACCCACGACAAGCGACCATACCTATTCTGATGGCTTCAATGGGTGACGGGACACCAACTGTGATTGGTTCAGACCACCAGAGAATAGGATATTCTGGCACATCCATGAACATCTTTGCGATCAACATCTTTGAACTTGGTAGTTTTCCGGGAGTCATATTTATGATGTAGATATGATGAAGGACAAAGGAATCGATGGCTTATTAGAGAGTATTATACATGCCTAGGGTTCTTGTTTGGAATTCGGAAAAGTCTTATTCTCTAGAACAGTCTCGAAACATGAAACAAAGCATTGTTGGGAATTGTAGGGTGGAAGTGACGATCGAAAAGAATCTATTGACGTACATGGCAAGGAGACAGATTCAGAACAGAAACACTCCGAGATGGTAAACAAATGGGACAATGAACACCAGGAATTTTTCGATTCATCCCGCTAGAATATTCTGGGAAAAACTGTTTCAAAGATGAGAAGAGGCAACTAAGAGGTTGAGTCTGGAGAACAATGAAACCATGACTATGGGTTTGTTTGTCAGGCAAGATCTCAAAGTCTCAAACACAAGGTGGACAACGCAATAAAGCATGAATGGCTGATGACAAGAGAGCTGAGCGCTAACAATTTGAAAAAAAAAAAAAGGGGGGGGGGGACATGAGTAGATAACAAAAAGAGTTTCACGACGTTCAAAGAACCAGTACTTCTGAAAATTGCCTATTCAAAAACAGAGATGACTCGGGACGCGTTGGCACGTGCTAGCGTGGGGCTTATGTAATCGGAGATTGAAATGTTGCTGGTTCAGTTTCTACTGGGACAAATCCCATCCCCATCGTCAATGCCAGTCGTTTATCCTTAATTGACAACTTCGTGGAGCGATCATCGACTTGAAATGGAGATCGAACGCCTCGAAATCTCGAAATTATCCGATCAACAGATCTGTGAACTTCCTCTGAATACCGAAGGATCTCGTCAGTGAACTTGGAACTTGGAACTCTGGCCCTGGGCGGCTTCCACAACCAATACTGGTGGTGGAACCACCGAGACTATACACACGATGCAGATGCACTTACTGTCATGAAATCCATAGAAGTTCGACTGCTTTTTACAATGGGAGCGCGATGTGACTGCCGAAAAAGAGGGTTGGTAAAGATGGTGTTTGAATGATGGTTTACAAGGAAACGCGCATACCTCGCCTTCTACTGGGAAATTCTCCAATCCAAGGAATTTCTCGTGTGGACATCTATTTCCTGTTGTTAGGTTTGATCGCAATTTCCAATTGGCAAAGCTTCATCACAAGACCCGGTATTTCAACCTTCTCTGTCGGCATGTTCTTCTCCCACCATCCAGTTCATACCTTGTACCGAATAGCTCGAACACAAAGATCAGACGATGCGCGATCATGAGATGACTAGAAAGGTTGTTTGCCCTGGATTCCTGGTTAGTTTCCCTAGAAGAGATCCTCTTAAGGTTTAGCTCAGCAAAGAGCTTCATTTGGCTCTGATCCGTTGAGGGAAAGTGTTGCGGGATCTGCGATCTTAGTGATGTCTTGTTCAAGCTTGAGACACTCCACTCTCCGGCAAGCTAACATGGAACTACTCCTATTACTTCTGCCCAAGGGATCTGCCGGTCGAACAATTATATCAGAGGAAATTTACCAAGTACAAAACCAAATTGGATGGAAATACTCATGGTAAGCAAAGATGTAGCTTTCTGGACTAAGGTGGGCTAAGAACTGCTGTTCCTATTCCCCACCAAGCCGCGATGAGTGAAGCCCGGCTCGGGTAGACATGTATCATAAGTTCAAAGCGCACGGCTTTTTATCAGCGGCAGCTGGGATCCAAGTTGGATGATTTCCAATGAGACAGGATTTCAAAACAGCTGTAATTCGATGGTTGTCTGTACGAAGTTTCGACTTGACTGTTACGAAATGGTTGAACGACCGTGGGTGGTGTTTCCCTCCACCAACAAACACTCTCTCGCATGTCTCGCCTCAGTTGGTGGGTGCTCACGCCCTCTAAGGATTCTCGTTCGTGCGGCATTAATTCATAGCGACAGCTATTTCTTTCGTTTTTTTTCACTCCGTCAAAAGAATCCTGAGACTTCTGCCATCGAATTGGCTGCTCCTCTGTTTCTTTATGCTGTTCCATCCAGAGAATTGTCTTCCGTACAGAGAGCTGCGCACTCCGGTACCCTTCGTCAGCTGAAACGCGGGCAGCGCAGCTACATTCAGCTGCGCACAAATACACCAGTCACGCGATATTCTTCGTGCATGCTGGTCGTTCCGTTGCGACGTTTTGGAGGGACTCGCTTTACTGGGCCGTAGCCATCCTCATCAACTTGACTCAATAAGATGAGGTGGAGAATAGATGTGGGAGAATCTTTTCACCAGGATACTCCGGGATGTCAACTGAATCATGCACGACAAACTTTCCGGGCGATCGTTGCAGATCACTACCTGTGGCTTGAAGCGGGGGTCTGTGAGGTGCATCAAAGGCTCGATGCAACGGACTTTTGGACACACGGCCGAACGACACTTATCTGACCGTTGACATCATTTTGAGTTTGGAGTTTGCAATTGTGGAAGTTCTTAGTCCTGTGCTCGAGTCCGGCCTTGCCCTGTGGAAGCTTGCCCTACCCGGCCGCTACTTACTCATGAGCGGGGGTTGGGTCTCAGCTAAATCATCCGTTCACAACGAGCCAGTCGGCATCTAGTGGTGACAGCTAGTAATCGATAGTAGTCCAGTTGTTCGATGAGTCCAGAAGGATCGCGCCGCTGTGCCGCTGAAGCTCGGCATCCTAATAGTAGGAAATTCCATATGAAGATCAATGGGATTCGCCGCATGTGAGGCGAACAAGTCAGAAGCCGTACAATACGGTACAGTCCAGGCTCCAACATACCGAGGCCATTCTTCGACCGCGACTGGATTGTCACAATGTATGTTTCTTTTGTTGCCGCCGAGGCGTTGAGAGTCACCCGAGTTTGCGTGGCAGCCAGCTCTAACTGGGACGCTTTGATTGCGGGCTGGCTGCCATAGGACGAGCCTCTACCAGTTGAGTGTCGTGACTCGGGTCCTCCTGTGCGCAGTGCTGGCATTGGGTGGCAGCCACATGTTTTCCATCCAACCATCGCTTATCAGCTGGGATGGACGTGCGTTTTGGGACGAAAACAATAATTCGCCAGGAGCTCTCCGGTTTCAATTGGTGCCATGCCGCAGTCAACCTAGTTCACGAACTATTTGCTCCACAGACCCGCGGGCTTCACGCTATCATTTGACGTCCATGTGGGTTTGCAGTGCTAGCCCGCTCTGTGGCCAGCCCGCCCCTTTTAGGACCATCTTCGGTGATATTTTGGTTCATTCCCCAGTGGAGCATTCGCGGGGAAAACCCTCCTCTTCTTGTGCCACCAAGAAAAGACCTGTCTCTTTCTCAAACTCGTTATTCTTCTCTTCTCTTCTCTCAAGAGCAGAACAATTGTCTGACGAGGACATGAGGCTTTCTGCAATTGAAGCTTGACAACCCACCCCGTCATGCGTACTTCTCTGTTGCTCCCGGCTGTGGCCCTTTTTGGCGGCGTCTTGGCCCAATTCGACTACGCGCTCTTGACGAAATTCCCAAGTTGTGCTGTAAGCTGATTCCTTTGCTCCGAAGCAATTCTTATTGACTTTGGTTCCAGATAAAATGTGCCTCGACAGTGATATTGCCTGCGTGCAACTTGACAGACCTGCCGAATTGTTTATGTAAGAGCGACGACCTTCAATACGACATTTCGACATGTGTGATCGGGGCATGCAATGTCACGGAGCAGTATGGTAGGCTCCCAATAATATCCAGAAAGATATGAGGACGTTGTTTCTAACCCGACAACAGCTTCGTTGACGATTTTGCAAGAATCAGTATGCAAAGGCGTTCCAGTCCCAAGTCGACAATGGGAAGTGCGTCGAGCAGTTATCATCCTGGCAGCTTTTACATACCCAGTCATTATCTTGCGGTTCATTTCGAGGATGGTAATAGCTCGAAAGGTTTGGTGGGATGACTGGACTATACTTGCTTGTGTTGTGAGTTATTCAACATGGATGGCATCGACGGAATGCTGATGGTAGACTTAGGTCTTCATGATACCTATGACGGTACTTCCACTCTACCGTAAGTGTCTAATTAGAACTGGACTCGGACGATGCTAACTGCCAAACCCAGCTGCTTCTGGTCTCGGATTGGGAAAACATTTCTACAATGTACCTCCGGCAAACATCATCACGCTGCTGAAGGTCAAAACATCACACCTAACCTCATAGTACGGGCCACTGACGAGAAGCATAGATCTTTTACGCCGTGCAGCTCTTCTACGTTTTCCTCCAAACCCTTGCCAAGATGTCAATTCTGCTTCTCTACCTCCGCATATTCCCCAGCCAGCAATTCCGTCGTATTCTCATTATCGCTATGGTCTTCATGGTGTGCCACGGTACCGGCTTTTTCTTTGTCGTCGCCTTTCAATGTCTCCCTGTCCGCTCAATCTGGGATCGCGAGATTGCAGGACAATGCGTCAATCCTCAAGCTTTGATATATGCTGGAGCAGGATTCAGCATCTTTGAAGATTTTGCAATTATGCTTCTCCCCATATTTGAGCTGAAGGGCTTGAATCTTAGTCGCAGGAAGAGAATCGCCTTGGGATTCATGTTTGCACTGGGGTCATTGTGAGTTTTCGCTTCTATCAACGGTGATAGATGAATGCTAATAAGTATGCAGTGCATGCGTTACAAGTATCATCAGGATCAAGTTCGTCACTTCCTACGGTAATACCATCGACGAGACCTGTAAGTATTCCTCATATTCCCGCCAACGCGTAGTCTGACAAGAAACCCAGGGAATTACGTCGATGTTGTGATCTGGTCATCGATCGAGACCTACACAGCTGTCATATGTGCATGCTTAATGTGCATCCGTCCACTAATCATGAAATACATCCCTGGCGTCTTCCCAGCGACCGTCAATTCCCGTAACAACACCAACAAAAGCTGGGGCCAGAAGATCGGATCCCGAGGACAGAGTTCGCGACAATTCGGAGGAGGGATCGAGTTGTCGAGCGAAGACAGATCCGGGTCTAATCAAGTCTCGCAGACAGCGAGGAGCCAGATCACTGTCACGACAGAAAGTCGAGTTTCCTTTGAGACGAAGAGGGCGTCTGATTATGTGCAACGGAATCGCGATATGGATGACAACGAGACGCTGTCCAGCGAAGCACAACTCACCAAGCGATAAAATTCTCGACAATTCCGGATCGTTCCTTTTATAATACATATTCCTTCGTCGCTCCCCACCCTTCATCGACGTTGCGATTTCGTTTGAATCCAAGCCTTTTGCTTGGGTTCGGGATCCAAGTTGACTTCTGTCACACTCTCCTCTCCTCTAATATTTATCCTTCCTTCGGACTCGAATAGATTCGAACCGTTAAGATATCACATCGATTGCACACCTCGGGGGACGATTTGGTTTAGATATCAACGCTCTTGCTCTCAACCCACCGTCAGATGAGGACGTCACAATGTAATTTATCGTCGGCAACAGTCCCTTGTCGAAGAGGAATCTTCGAGCATATTGCTCCAGGCCTCTCGCCCGCCACCTCTCATACTGTTCGTCTACTAGGCCGATGAACCTCGCAAATAATTTGGCGGGCTGTATCGCGTGAGCTGGCGGGAAGCCGGCATGGATTCAGATACGGGCAGAGAGATGGAGGATCCGAAATTGTGTTATGAGGTCTTTGTCCTCAGTGGTTAGGAGAAAGGAGGGATCTGCGATCATGGCCTCCAAACTCGCTTGCCAGAGCGCAAGATTCTCGACATGCGCGGCCACATCAGTACGGAGGGATTGCCGGCGAGCTGTCCCAGCATCTCCCTTCTCCACCAAAAAATTCAAACGAATCAACCACAGACCCTCCTTACTGAGCTCCTGCACCGCCCTCCCCGCGGCATCTAAATCCTCAAAAGCATCCAAGTCAACATCAACCGTCTCTCTAATCGAAACAGTCTCCTCCATCGCCTCCCCATCAAGACTAATCCCCCTCATGAACTCCACCAGATTCGCCTCCAACGACCCCTCATTCCTCACACCAACCCTCCCGCGTCCCCTCTTCCACCGGCTCAAGATCTCAATCCCGTACTGCATATGCCAAACTGCTCTGGAAAAGTTACCCCCAGAGAGGAAGTTAAACACGACGAACATCGCACAACTCGTCAACGAAACTTCCTCGCTCGCTGTCCCGACTGCTAAACTCCGAGCTAGAGCCGAGACCGTGACCTTGTAATGGCGTTCGTCGAAACTCATGAGGGGGCTTGATGCGCTGTGCGCGTGCTCGAGTCGTGGATCTTGGGGGGTAGCGCTACGGAGGCGTTCGATGTTCTCGTGGATGGAGGAGATGGCAATGATGGTGCGTCAGGTGGAGGGTTGAGTGTGTGCTTGTTGTGGGAGTTGATATGTCCAGAATGGGGCGAGGAGCCAGCCCCCGAGGGCGGATGATGTGCGGCTGTGGAAATGCTCCAAAGCGCGGAAATGGCTGGGTGGTATTTTGGGGTGGGTGGAAAGTGAGAGAGGGATGCTATTGCTGGGACTCTAGCTTGTGAATTTGAGATGGGATTTGATGTCCTTTGGGACAGCACGTGTCGGCGCTGGAGCCAGACGGACAGGTGTTGATCGGCCAGGCACTTTTGAGGACGCGTTGATGGCAAACAGTACCCATAACAGGTACGTCCTGTGGACATGCACCTCTTGCAGTGAGGTTTTCCTTCTACATAGACCCCGAGTCAGCGATGACATATTTCATTTATAGTATGATACCCAGTCCATCCTTTTCCTGTCTTGGAACAGAATAGGATTTCCATACGTTTGACAGTATAAAAAAAATATATATAATAATTATTTACCATCGTATTTCACTCGGCGTGTTCTGTGCTCTGTTAGGATTCTTGGTTTGACTTGATTTGATTTGATGTCTTGGGTAGTGAGGTGAGTTGATGGTAGGAATTGGGGTAGGAGGAGGCGGGGACTCACATGCACGTCACGCATCCAGTTCCCGTTTTCAGATTGCTTTTCCTTCCTTTCTTCTCCTTGGGGACAAGTGGTACACCTTCCACCATTTTCTCCTGTATCATTGCTCCTGCAATCTACTCTAGAAAGTACCTTAGATCCTCCCAGTTTCTATACTCAGGTGACGGAGCTAGTATAGTAATCAATGTACCCAGGAAAGAAACGTGTATTTGTAAAAGAGTTAAGGCATTATTGTATTATCTAGAATTGTTAAGGCTTAGCTAAGAATAGGGGCTTAAATTTATAGCCCGAGCGCTTACTTAGTATTATCAAGTAAGAGCCGTCCACAAGTCCCTTTATAATAAGTATCGCTTTCGAGACCTTTTAAATTTGATACACTAATGACTCCTCTGCCTTCCTATATATCTACTCATCCATCTGCAACTTCTCGTGTTCGTTTTGATTTCTGTTTCATATCTCCAGATGATGGTCCACACTCGCTCTCATTAACGAGTCAGTACGGTCCTTCTCTAGACTATGATTGAATCCGGACCAGACATCGCTCCATGCAACCAACCACGCTTCCATGTCTGAGTCAATGCTGATAAGCTGCTTCAGACTAACCTAATCATCCAGTTTATATTGCTAAATTCACCGATTTCAACTTCTCTACACATCATCTTGGCTACAGGATACTTATAAAACCCCACGCTCTGACCTATTCTTATTGTTCTCTCCGCGCTCACTTAAATACATCTACGACTAGGCATCCAAGTCAAAGAATGGCTTGAGGCAGCCTTAGTCCTCCTTGTGCTGCTGATCACTTGTGTACTACGGTATCATGGATTCTCTTACATCACTTTCGTGGCTACGGAGTATCTTCGTCTTAGTATAAGCGGGGTGTTCGTTTGTGGAGTTTCACAATAAGTAACAAGGATGAGATGAGATCTCAAGTGATGTAGCTCGCATGATATAGTAAATAATGGGATGTTCGGCCAGCTCTGCAGTCTTGCGATCGCGACATTGAAAGTAGGAAAGACATATAAGGCTAAGGGATAGAAGAAAGAGAAGTGGAGTTCCCAGGGCAGCATATATATAAGCGGCAAGACATATGAACACTCATTTGCCTCGCGCTAGGTGTGCTCAGGTCGTGCCGTAACATATACGTAATTACTTATTATAGTCGATATCTCCTTATAATATAATTCCTTATTAATATGTTATTATAATTACTTAAACTATACTTATATGCTTTTACCTGTTTGAGGTACTACAATCCTTTTCTTTCTTTTTTTTTTCTTTTTCCAGTTTTGTCTCGCCTCAATTAACATATCACAATACACCTATCCCATGGACCGGCAGAAACCACTTTTAGCGTCTTCTCACTGTCGCTTAAATTAATATACCTTTTTCAAAGCAGCACAACAAGTCCTTTAAATGTCTCTTTAGCTTTGCTATTAAAGTATGAACATATTTTGAAGCAGCTGTAATTTTTTATGTAATTTTCTTTTTTCAAGTCAAAGTATTGGGGTCCATGCAGCCCTTTTACATTTTCGCGCTAAAAGTCGCAAGCGATGCCGGTCCATGGGATACTAGAGCTACGCCAGCAAAAACACTTCTGTGTTCGAGTCGGATATCGAAGAACAAGCCTCACCATGCATCCAGCCTTCAAAATAACACTCCCCAACAAAGTAGAACTCCCCCGAGCACACGCTCTCCCGGTCTGTCTCTACTCCAATACGAATCTTAGGCCGAAGCAGATACGGAACCATCCCGCCATACAGCACCACAACCAAATCTCCCACTCGACTCCCCGAAGGACATAGGCCGACCCCTCCATCTATTGTAGTAAACATGCAATTCTCTAAGCAAGGTAGCCAAGTCGGGAGACCCTCGGCACCTTCGCTTGGAGGCAATGCGTCCCAGTGGGAACCATAATGAATCTTCCATTCCCTCGACTTCTTACTATGGTCGGCCATATTGATGACCTCCCCCACTGACCTTCTGATCCTGAAAGAGTTCCAAGTACCAATAGACCCGTTCGGGTCAAAGAGCCGGAGGAAGGCATCATGCATATGAGGGGAAAGTGGCGGGTCCTGGTAGAACGGATACGGCGCTAGGGAGGCGATAGCGCTCACTCTAACGCCTCGTAGCGCAAGATTGTTAGGTTGGGTGAGAGCCAGAGATCGTAGGAGGTCATGGTCAATGACACGACACCCTGAGGCATGGTATCCGCATTGGTCGTGGAGCGCTAGGGTGCCGTGCATCCACTCACTGAAGCCCTCGTGCCACAGCATCCACGACGGCCGTTGGGACAGATCGAAGCTATTATGGGAACCATGGGGACTCGAAGTATTGACCCAGGACCGGCCAGTGAGCGTATGTACCACTGAGAGGATCCGTAACGAGCTGTGGTGCAATATCCACCACCGCGTAAAATCAGCATATACAAGGATAACACTCTTCTCGTAATTTGGCCTCACTTCTTCCGGTAGGGCTCCCGTTTGATACGTCTCGTTGCCAAACACTAACATAGCAAATATCTTATCCCTGGGATCGGTCGCCTTCATATTATGCCCTGCGATAAGAACCGTGAGGATATCTGACCGTGGCGTACGATTACAGTTTAATCCAGTTTCGTCTCGTGTGATAGTGAAAAGAGCATTCCATAGCCACGAGAGCACATTCCTGTTCATTATGCCGTGCTTCTTAAAACAGTGGTTGGCTTGGAGAACCGCCTGCCACTGGACTTCGTCGGAACCGTAAAAAACTTGGACGCGAACGGCGTTCCACACCTCCTGGAGAACCCATACGCGTTGAAACCATGGCTTTTGGAATACTCGGTCATTTTGTAAGTCGATACCCCAGCCGTCTGGGCCGTTGCGTATAATCTCGTGCGTGAGGTGTGGTTTCGGGAGTGCCGTCCAGTCTTTTGGATCACCAACTAGCCCTTCGCCATCGAGTCCGCCCAATGTCTGATCGTATCGATCAGATATGGAGCGTATGATTTGGCAATCTCGACGTCCGTCCGGGTCACTTTCCCCAAGCCAGACGCAGACAGTTTCTGCGGATGCAAAAATTTCCCCCATCAGGGCCACTTGGAAGGTACGTTCCTTCATGTCTGTCTGGTTGATGCAAAGCAGGTCAATCCATAGTGTCCTTGGCGCAGTCTGCGATCTTAGCTGCTGTAAGGCGGAGAGCAAGTTTCTATTCACAAACATCGCCTTTGGTTGCGAGTGGTCTGGAGTCGTCAACAGTACCTCTTGCAGATCCTCCGCATCGCCCCAGCAATAGGAGAGCGCGTCATATCTCAGCCTATCATCATCTGATAAGGACGTATACCGCAGCACTATGCGGATTGGCCCTGCATTTTTATCCGGCTGGACCTCGACAAGTCGAATCTCCCTCAGGTCATGTCGCAATGGACGGTATGCGCTATAGTCATTCTGTTCGACCAATGAGATCACTGGACGCAGCGCCTTGCCTGCCGTCGAAGGAGCCGCCCATAGTTGGATTTTAGCCCCTCGCACAAAGTTGTTCCAAGCAGGATAATGAGCCATGGGGATGACCTGGACAGTATCGCCGGTCTGAATAGCTGCCAGCCATTCCCGTACCCCTGCGTCACCTTTTCTCCAATCCCAACGGTTGATATGGGTCTTGAACTCGAAGCTCGCGCACACGTTGGTCTGGATGCGTCGGCGAGGCACACGATCATGGCCTGAGTGTGTTATGATACGTGCGTCGAACCATGTGTGGGAACCAGCGTAAATGTCACCGTTTTGGTCCGCCTTGTCGCTGAATCCTTGATCGTGTGAGATAGTTGTGAAGTCGATACGCCGAACGCTCAAATTCTGGCTGGAGATGATGGTCACTGATACATACGGCCGTTCGGGGCAGTGCTGGGTTGTCCTGATGAAGCTATCGTTCTCGGCTGAGAAATACGTCCAACTCGGGTCAGCGAAAGAGTCGGACTCGGCTGCCATTTTAAAGTGTCTGTTAAGTCTATCTATCGGTAAACCAGGCAGTGGGGTTGTCAATATGTATCAGAGTTTCCTTTGCTGCTCAGCCAATGCTTATCTACTGCAAATTATTAAGACACAACATTATGTAAGGAAGGCTCTTAATCTACCCGCCTAATCTCCATGTGACTACTGAGATACCAGTAAGTTTCGTGGTAGAAATGGCAAGGGATCGTCCCAGTTGGTTCGTGGCCAAGTTCCTTCTAGACCAGTCATTTTAATCGTTTGCAAAAAGTTATCCAATTTGTGTCATGGTGGCTGCTATCTCCATTCTTTACAGGGCAGAAATTTGCGGCTTAGACTGTACAGGCATGTGCTCAAGGTATGGGAAGCTGTGATCCAATCAATCGAAACTTGTACAGCTTAGCTACCCACCATACAGCTACGAAGATGCCCGACTTACTCAACCATGTCATGCAATGACAACCTCTTTACCGTAAACACACTATCATGTGATAAAGTCTCGTGACTCAAACTGAGGTCATGCCACGGAGGTCAAAACAGCCCCCCGTATTCTGACTTATAAGGCTGAATTACTACTATACGAGCTCTTTCACAAAAGGGATTCAAAATCTACTTCCGCAGGAACTATAAGGGAGCAGAAACGGATTCCGGGGCAAATTTGGTATAGAAACTATAGCCGGGCCACACAGGAGACCAAAATGGGTTCTATATTATAGTGCGCAGGCTGACTCAGGGCGAGCTCAGGATACTCAGGCTCTGCTCACCCTCAGCTCAGGTTAAAGCAGCAGTTGCTCACGTCCGCAGACTAAAACGGAACCAGCGAAAGGGAAAATTAACCCTGGGTCTTGAGGTATCAGGACCGCGTAGGGATGAAAACTTTGAGATACTCCCTCAACCCGGGATCGCATGCATAAACATACGTTCCACGGATACCACGCGTCATGAGCACAGCATAGATCTGTGTAATGAATCGCAGCAAGTCATCATCCGAATACTTCCTGCCGAGAACTGGGTTGTTCTCCTTGCCCTTCTTGTCGAAGTACGAGTTGCGATCAATGAAAAGGCGCCTCCGCTCAGGGTCGAATCGCAGATCAAGACCAATAATAACACCAACGTAGTTCAGATCGTAACCTTGGACCGTATGGATTGACCCTACTTCCTCGAGCGCTTTGCTAGACGCAATCCAGTCAGTGGTGGCGCTGTTCCAGCGGAGCTGCGTCTGGCCAATTTCTATGTCGATCTCGTTCCTATTCTTTCTCATTCTACTCTTCCACGGCCATGCAAAGCCAGCGACCATCCGCGAAAGGCCTACTTCAGCGTCACGTTGGAAAATTTGTTCTCGCATGTGTGCAACGCTGTCGAACGAGCGAAAATCATATTCTCCAAAATCCAGTCTCACTCTTGGGTACGAGAGAGGGTGAGGATCGAGAATCCAACGAACGTAAGACACGAAATCGGATCCCGCTTTGACACGCATCTGAGTCCGAAGTTGAAAATGCCGTCCCGATGCACGAGTGTCGGCGACCAGACCGGACAACAGATCTGTGGGCAGATCAGCTGGTCGAACACTCTGCGCTGCGTCTAAGAGGAATATTTGATGTCGACTCTTCGCCCGTATCCAATCAAGTTGGGTCTTGCTCTTATCATCGCTGCCAAAGAGCTCGCTCGTGATGGTTGCGAACTTGATGTTCAGGTTTGCCGCTGCTTGATTGGCACGCTGATTAAGCCGATGGGTTTCATCAACCAACAGAAGGTCGAAAATTCCTTCTGCTTCTCCAGCTTTGAAAGGGTCCATGACCATTGATTCTTGAAGGCCGGGCGTTTTCTCGAAGACAATCTGGATGGACTTTCGCAACGATTGCTGGGGCACCACTAGGCCGATGCGGAGATCGTGAAGTAGCCGTTGGTTCCTTTCGGTAAAGAAATTAGAGAACCGCAATTCGCTATCCAGATCTTCTAGTGACGTAAATGTCTTGATGTCCATGAGTAGTTTGATCATATATATAGCCATGACCGTCTTGCCTGTGCCTGGATCACCCTGGATGACGATTGTGCTTTTGCTGCCTCTCTCGATATCAATAAGGAGCCCATTGACGATTTCCTCCACCGAGTTGGCTTGATCTTCCGTTAGCGCTTTGAATGGCGACAACTTGAAAAGGTTGCTGTTTTCGATTTCGGGGATACTTCGCGTGAAAACGCCCTCCGCCTTGAGCCGTTCGAAAATGTTGCGAAAACCCTCGCGGTACATCTCGCGTTGATAGTACTGCGTTTCCGTGATGCCGTTATTTCGGTTGAGCACCCGGTTAGCACCGTCGCCGGCCAACATTTTGATAAGGTAAGACTCCAAGTCAAGGCAAACCGACTTATTGAATCTCTCATCGATGATGACACGAATGTTCTTGAGGTGCTGTTTCGCAGGCGTTTTGAGATGCTGATGCATTCGACTGGCGGCATTGAGCGTCTCTCCAACGTAGATGTCCTTCAGCTTGTTCGAATTGGCGTGTCCAGCGCCATTGCCGTCATCCAATACATACACGACAGGCCAATTGCCATGTTTCTCGTCATGGAACTTCCACGTTGTAACGGCTGTTTGGGAGAATTCAAGCCGTGCCAATTTCATCATACTTTTTGCTGCTTCCTCGAGCTGTGTCAACGGGATACTTTTTATGCGTGATTTCTAGCTTCTCCAGCACGATCTGCTCAGGGTGGGCTCCGATGCGATCCGCGAGAAGGAGACAGTAGGTGAGTACGTCTGCAAGTTCTTCGTGTGGAACTGCACCCAGTCGCGTTCAGCGACGAACGAATGCTGCGAGGGTTTCGTGGACAGCCTTGCTAACCATTGGGTTCAAAAGTTGAGAAGAATAAGGTCAGCGAGCGCAAGTAGCAAAGCAGCAGCGTTCGCCAGATGATGTGTGGTTTGGGGAACTTTTCGCCTAGCAGCGGTATCTTCGAACCAGCCAGGGTGCACAGCTGGAAATAGACTCCGCTAAAAATAAAAAAAAACTCACTTAAGGCCAGTCGCTATGCAAGGGATAGTTGTCTCACTTTGCCCGCCATCCATAGAGTTCGCCAATGCCCTCTAGTACTACTTATTGGATTCCTGGTCCTGGGGCAAGCGGCAGGTCCACCTTCTAACTGATAGTGTGGTCGGGGACCTAGGATAAACATAGCCTAGTAGCAGTTCCCGGGCGCTTACGGAGTTACAAAGGATGCCACAAAGCGGGAACACCCACTTCCCGTAATGCTTCTATCTTGAATGCAGTTCCCCTTAACCGACCTATCGGGACCTGGATTGTTTCTGCTGCTTAGTAAACTCGGTCTCCATATGTCAATCTTTATGTATGGGAAAGGAAAGTCTGGAGGTGTGCTTCTGATAGGTAGGTAGGTGGGCATGTGTGGAGGAGAGGTAGGTTTAAGAGGGTTCGGTTGGGATGATGGGAGGCTGAGATTGGTGATGAACGGGGTGGAGCTAGGGGTGGAGACGAAATTTGTCAGCGAGATTTGATAATTAGATTCTACTGCCTAGGTATGTCTGTTTCTGGATTTTATAATTAATGTTTTGCTTTCTCTTGTATTGAGCTCTGTGGTTTTGGAGAGAAGATGTACAGTCAGATTTTTTGTTGCATTAATCCAACATGGTGTTGCTCCTGCATTTTTGACTAGCTTTCTCAGGCTCTTTGGTTTCCCACTCCATCCTCTCTCTGTTCCAAAAAAGCAAACAGATATGCCCAACCAGGTCCGGCAATAGAAAAGCATATGAAAACCAAAGATCAGAAAAGAGAGCAAACAAGGAATCAAAAATAAGATTATATGCGAGACCAAAAGAATAAACTCGAAACCGTTCTCCACTGATTTCGAGTCTCACTTTCTAAGGGCTTCTGCAAGAGTCGAACTTGCGTCTCCTCCTAATAATACAAGCAGGGGAGGCGTGCTGCCACTGCACCAAGAAACCTAACATAGATACTGTGAGATGGTTAATTGGCTACTTGTATGATACTGTACATGAATACGGCTACATTGCGGAAGATTGAGAAGGAGGATTTAGGGTGTGACGTGATGCTGCCGGTGGCCGGGCAAACGGGGTGTCTTTGTTACTTTTCACTTTCTACCTACTTGCTATTGGAGGAAACCAGTAATGGAAAAAGGAAAGTGAATATTCATCTATTGTCTTTAGCTTAAAAATAAAAAAAGAATGGTAAGGGGAGTCCTAAAACATTTACAAACCGCTGGTGATCTCGCAGCAATAGGGAACCTCAAGTCACTTCTCTCAGCCAATGCATTTGGCGTACTTAAATAGGCACACTACCCGAATACGTGTACTCATTCCATACTCAAAGCAGTAAAATTCATGACGCTGGCGAATTTATGGGGTAAGAAGTGAGAAAATTGCAAAGCAGTGCACTTTTACTGCAGGAGAATCGAGTATAAGAAACTCCTCTCACTTGGAGATGGTTGGGTCTATCGCGGCTCCCACGAACACGACATTTCAAACGTCCAAATAACCATACTAAGTAAGCAGTTATACGACAATTGAGAATCGTCCGAAAGGATCTAGAAAGGATCTTAAGATTCGAATTAACGACGTGATTGAAGCTCCCGCCCGATCTTCTCATGATATCCAACCGGATTAACAGTCAAGCCACTTCTTAAACGAAAACATGCTCAATGCCCCTCATACCCCGCAATTCGTGGCACGGGAACTGCCTTTGATTGTTTTACACAGTGAGTGAGTGCATTTTCGGTCCGGTAACCAATGGAACTCGCGTGTTCGTGTCAACATTATCCGGGGGTCGTCACGAGATATCGTGAGTCTGGATGGGTAGTTGTGGAACGAGCTCATCAGGACCTCTCTGAGAAAGTATAAATGAATGGCTTGTCACTGCAATCTGATCTAATGAAATGGCAATCATAGTTGTCTGAATTTTTCTCTTTCAGGTGTTGGAAATTCAGGAGTCATGTATTTGACAAAAATCTCTAGTCGTCACAATCCTGCTCCTCGCTGGTGCAGTAAACTCGCAAAAAAATATCGGCCCCTTCCCAGTTCGATTCGGATACATTCTTTTTCCAGGCTTCCAAGCACTCGATATCTTCGGACCTCTTGATGCTCTCAATCTTCTCGGGCAGCAATACACCATCAACTTGACTCTCCTCTCCACGACACTCGACCCCGTCGCCACAGAGAAGACATCATGGTGGAAGAACCCCATCAACTCCACATTCGGCGAATCCGTGCTCCCAACCCACACTTTTGATACCGCACCCGAGCTAGACGTCCTCATCGTCCCCGGCGGACTCGGAACCCGTGCTCCAGCACCATTGCTAGACCCAGCAATCGCATTCATCAAAACCCGATACCCAAGCCTACAATACCTCATCACGACCTGTACGGGCTCGTGGCTTGCAGCGCGCTCCGGCGTTCTCGATGGGAAGAGAGCGACATCTAATAAACTCGCATGGGCACAAACGCCAACCATGGGACCGAGGGTCAAATGGGTTGCGGAAGCACGATGGGTCGTCGATGGGAATATCTGGACTTCGTCTGGGGTGTCAGCTGGCATCGATGTTGCGATTGCGTGGATCGCGAGTGTGTATTCTGAGAAGGCGGCTGTGCAGGTGGTGAATATGATGGAGTATGTTAGGCATACGAATTCGACTGATGATCCGTTTGCGAGGTTGTATGGCTTGACGAATGAGCATAATTCGACGAATCAGGATGTGGAGAGGAGGTCGGTCTTAGGGCGAAATGAGAAGGAATTGACGAATGCTGAGGGGTGAGTGGTGGTGAGTGTCGCCTATGATGGGTTTTTGAGCTTGAGAGGAGTTTGAGAATTTGTGGGTTGTTTGGAGTATTTTCCTGAAGTGGCCTAGTTTGAAGGGGGTGTCTCGTTCAATCTTCTGGTGCATATGTCTTCGAGTGTGGGGTATTGTCGATGAGTTGTAGAGTATCAGCCATCAATCATCCCCAAACCTGTCGACAGCTGAGATTCAACCTCTTCCCTTTCATGTATCCCTTCCACTTCTCAAATTCCTTTCTACCTCCCTTCTCGGCCGGCCAGTCCTCAAGCCAAGATGGACAAGTATTGTTCATAACTTTGGGCATAGCATGCCAGCACCATCTGGTCTCTCCACTCATCCATACACAATCTCCACTCCTCACTCTCAGAACACACATTTCCATTTCACGGTCCTCGTTATCTTCATCCACGTCCTCTCCATCGTTCTTGAGATCTTTAGAGAGGATGAAGAGACCGTCGCATCCTAAACTGAACGACGCAAGACCACGATCGCATTGTTCGGAGACATCGCGGTGAACGGGCATATAATCTTTCGTACTGTAAAGAAGAACGACACCCGATTCAGGAGTGAATGAAGAGTGGAAGAGGGTAGTGACTAGCGATGCGATGTCTGGAGGGAAAGGGGTTGGTGACGTCGTGGGGTAGGAACGAGTGGTCCAGTCATATTGCGAACCCAAAGTGAGCCAACGAAGCTTCTTCGAGAGGAATTGTGTTGTGTTGAGCTGTTTGTGGTGAGAGTCTGGATTAAGGGGTGTATAGACCTCGTGTTTGGAATGAGGTGGGTAGCCAAAGAACGAGCCAGTAGGCGATGTGGAGGACGGGAAGGGTATTTTGTAATCGGGGTGCATGTTTGTTTTGTGAAGAGGGTTTGCAAGGTCGCGATGCATGACGGAGTTCATCATCATGACCTGGCACTCAGGAGGTAGAAGAGAAGGATAAAGTCGTAAACCTGGAAGGAACTTAGTCACGGGGTGTTGTCCTGAGCCCAGCATTCACTCACCTGGGAAACCCTTGTGCTCGTAGGCTGTACACGGCGTAGGGAGCGACTCTGGCTCTGGAGAGCCGTTCGCATCCTCCTTTCCGTAGAATTTGAAAGTCTTCTGGGCCTTCGCAATCAATTCCGCCTCAACGGTTCCTGCTGGGGCCAGCTTCCCCTTTTGCGCATCTGTCAAGCCTCTGCTGAAATCGATGACGTTGAGATCTTCGTCCACGGCCGTATCATCCATGCGTTGATACTTCTTATACACATTACAGATAGCCTGTGGAGGTATCGCATGCGTATCATGATCATGATCTTTCTGTATACGGATCAGAATATGTTCGCCCGATGCAATACGTCAGAGCCACTCACATTTCTTGATTCGTCCATCGTCAGGTGACGCCGAACTCGATTGCGACTCCGATACAGCACCTTAGGAGAGCTTCTGCTTGGGATAATAATCTTTCGTAAAGCCTTGTTCAATAGAGACGAACTCGTCCTTTGGAGGCTCAGCATTGAACGCTTCTGTTCCTTGTTGTGGATATCATGTTCTCAGATCAAAATTCTTCGCGGAACACGGAATGCCAAATTTAACCGAGGCGCTAAATTAGCGTGGTTGCCCCTATCCTATCTCCCCTTTCTTGAGTGAACCTCAAAACAACACTTTTATCGAGGACAGTATTGATTCTACTACATTTGAGCAAAGTCAAAAATTTAAACTAAATCTGATAGCCTCTTCATGAAAAAATCCCACCACGAAAATTGCTCCTATTAAATACATCTTGGGAATTTCCTAATCTTGAGAAAGACATCCCTTGGCTCTTCAATAATGCGCAATCTTGCCTTTGGTAGAAGGATGTTACTGATGGTATAAATTGATGGTGACTAATGGTTTTTCTTAATATATATTAAAACCCCCTTCTCATTCCTATTACCCAGGCCATTTGACAAGTTTACCAATTCTCAAGTTTTGAGATATTGAGAGAGCGACTTTTGAATCAATTTCATTGTCCAAATTACTAATCTACTACTTCCGAGTCGCTTTTAACATCCATCTTCTTATTCAGAATAAAAGCAACGGTAACAATCAATTTTCCAACCGCTAAAATTAATAAAGCAAACGGCGAGCTTACTCTCGCATATGCAAAAGCGCCAGCGAAACTTCCCGCAACCAGACTCAACAAGAACAAGACCCTCCTATCTCTCCGCCGATTCACTTTCCCGAAAAGTTTGACATCCAGGAACAAATCCACATATGCAGCAGTCGCCATAGCCGTCGTGATCTCAGTCATCTGCAACGCACGCACCATGACGACTTGCCCACCAGATGAGAACGCCAGCAAAGAGATAGCACCCAACGTGATACTGCGATCTTTCTCTCCAACTCCGTAACGATACTGCAGACCGGATGCCGCGAATATCATAGCCGTCTGAATCACAGAGCTGAAGATGAGCCACCATCTCTTCCGAGACCCTGCGAGATGTCCGATTTGACCCATGCTCCAGCTCCCTGCCACGAACAACGCCAGAGACACACCGATGTTCTCCATAGAGAAAGAGTCTCCAGAAACACCGGCTACTCCAACAGCCAGTAGGACCGTATTGCCGGTTTGATTGGAGGCAAAGCAAGAATAGTCTGGAAACGTGGTTGCATCCTGGATGCCGGTTGCGAATGCCAGTAGAAGCAGTTCCGCTTCGAGCACAACATCCTCACGAATGTTTTCCGAAAGATATTTGCGCAGCCTTTGATTGGCCCGGGGTTTCTTGGCCATCGTGTCGTCCGTTGATTGTTGACTCTCAAGTTCTGCCGGTCCATATTGTTGAGCCTGGGACGCAGGCCCCGATGTGATTGGAGGATGTGTCATTTCCGACGTGAATCGGGCTTTGGGTGAAGAACCCGAAGATATATAGATAAAATGTTATTGAAATTGACATTGAGGAGCAATTGATTTGATTTGCGTTACCCATGGGAAATCAGATGTTTGGTTATATCTTCGCTGGGTCGGGCTCCACCAGAGCCCGTTCGGCTCGGGTTCGGGATCTATACTTGTAAACTCCCGCGCGGCCGGTGTTTCCGTCGCCGAATTTCTAACGCGATGAATTGGTAAGATCCCTTCGTAGCTACGGCAAAATTCATAGCTGCTGATAGGATGATGTTCCTGTGAACTGGATATCAGAACATCTTGTTTTCGTCATCAATCCGCCGCGGGGACCTCGCGTAATTCGGGAGAGGGGAACACCCTGCATATGCTAGCATTAGGAGTCTACTTACTTAGCCTTCTTCTTGCTTCAGAATCGACTGGAACTAGTATGGCATCGGTGTCATTTTTAGACCTTTCCTAAAGTATGGGGAGTCGCTTGACTGGCTATGGATTTAAGAACATTGTGGTGTGTGGATTTAGACTGATACCAGGACGGGATTGAACTGAGTTTGGTCTGCTAATATATACAAATGGCCCATAGATTTTTATCCTCAATGATATCTAGTTCAGAGCTAGACCAGTAGCACTCGATCCCAAAAGTGGATTTTCAATTTTGTCCTCTGAACTTTCAAGTTACGCGAGTGGCTGAGAATTTGGCGAGACAGGGTAAACAACGCCGACGAGGATCGCTGGAGCTGTAGCAGGCAGGTGATAGAAGCAATATTAGCACGACAGTAACTGAAGAATGTTAGGAAGAAAGACTTCGGATGAGAAGAAATCTTATCGCGGATGCACACGAGAATCTACCGGAAATCACGGGTACAGATCTTCCCATATCGGTTCTAGATGGAATTTTGAACATGTATGAAATTAGATAGCTATCGAAAAAAGACGAATACCAACACCATCAATGCTTTCGTTCAATATTTTCTATCAAGCAGTACTCTTTAGTCCACTTTTTGTAAATCTTCTCATGCCATCTCTAGATACAACTCAATATCCCTTGAACTCAACATTGACATGAGACTACTCCGGTTCAACTTCAGGGAAGCAAGCGTACAGCAGCCCCACAACCTGGAACAGAGATTCCAAATAATAGAAACCAATTCCCAAAGGCACCAGCTTCCAATCTCTAGGATATCGACTCAGATGTGGATATTGTTCATAGACTCTATAACCAAAGGTAGCCCCGACGAAGTGTAACAAGCATTGATAATGGCCAAAGAACCAGAATAAATACGTTAGACCTCCATCCACGATCAGTGGGACGTTTGCTAGACTCAGAAGCATGGTGTAAGCAGTCCACATATGATTGGAGTAGATGTCGGCTCTAAGGGAGGCTAGGTTACTGCGGTAGAGGCTGGAATATCGATCTGACACCTTCTGACAGTAGGCGTCGAGACCGGGATACTTGAAATTATATTTGACGGTCGTGGAAGGTGTATCCTGGAACCTCACCTTGAATCCCATCCCGTGGACTTTGCGCGTGATGAAGTGAGCGGCATCGGAGCGCATGCTCCCAAACACGGGGAGCAATCCTAAGATCTTCTCGTGCGGGAAGTGGAGGCGGAAATCGGTAGATTGCACGATGCGGGTGCGGATTAGAGCTGATTTGGCCGAGACGAGGGCGATGCCGCCGTCAATACGGTTCGTGGACGCGCTCTCGTGGTTGATCCGTTGATAGTAGAGACATTCTAGGTAGTTTAGGGCGCTGTAGCACCTCCCCTTGTCGGTGAAGGTGTAGTCGATCAATTTCATGACTTTGAAGGGAAACATTTCCAACCATCTAGCAGCTGGATGGCGTGGGTGGCAAGGCTGTGGTGGTCGCAAAATACGAGCACGGAATTGCTTCGGGTTGAATGTCAGGTGTTGAGATTTTGGGTTGCGTAAACGTCGCATCTCCACTGGTACACCGACGAGACCGACATCAGGATCGTTGAATGGGGCGAGCGCGTTCTTCAGAAAGCTTTCCTCCCAGCGCACTTCGGCATGGGCGTAGCAGATGATATCAGTTTTCACCGAGTCGGTTGCTTTGAGGAACTGACGACGGAGATTGCGTACTGGGTCCATGATAGAGGTTACCTTGACTCGATGAGTGCCGAAGCGTGCAGCTATGAGATTCATATTCTTGTGCGCCTCCAAGCCGGTAGTGGCGAGGATCACTTCGGCAGGCTCGTTTTCGAGAATGGTACTGAGTGATCTCAGGAATGATGAACTATTTGCGTGTCCCTCTCTTGAGCAGAGTGCCGCCATATCATCTGGTACGTAACTGCCCTTTGTAGGTATGATGACCGTAACATCGCCAGGCTTGTATGTGTTGTTGTATGGGCGCGATATGGGACGATCCGCGGGAGGAGTGCTCGACCTTATGTGCACAAAAAACTTGAATGCCCTGAACAACAACAGGAACCCGATGGCCATTATATAATTCCGTTTCTCCGAGAGATCTGATCCACATATCCCAGATTGTACCAGATAATCAATCAATTGTGCCGTGATAATTTGAAGGGGTGCGAAGAACAGAATCCCGGAAAGAATGGTGTATTTGAACCCTATAGCGAACCAGCAAGCGCTGGCACCTGCGGCCAGGAACAAGCTGTTCGATATGAACTTACCAAACACACTTTCCATGTTCACAACACTCGTGGGTAGAATATTTTTAAGTCCGTCGTAGACTGTTGCAACTGGTCCGGCGACCCAACTGACGTTGTTCCACAAGGAGAAGCTCCCTGGCGTCGAGTGGGCTGGTAGTATATATGAGACTCGTGGTGTGAACGTATTTGATGATGTGAGAGGGTTTGATGACGTGTATGGGACTGATGGTTTGGATAAATTAGGCGCTGAACCATAAGGTGTAGTCCTAGCTGCCTCTTCAAACCTTGCCAGGACATTGTCGAGGCCCCCGAGTATCCATTGGAGTGTTCCCGAAGAGAAAGATGTGAAATACGATGCCGTTCGCGGTATCCATCCAAAGGCGAGGGAGGAGAAGGCTCCAAAGGGAAGCTCTTTCAACGCTGGGGAATAAAAAAGGGCAAGGAGAAAAATCGTCGGTCCGAAAATCGTCCAATATCCCAGAATAGCCTCTGTGAGGTGCCCGATCAGGAAGAATATCAGATCCTTAACCAAGAACGGAAGATCCCCGATGATTCCGTAGCCAATCTGAGACCGCCTCAGACCGTTCGGAGGAGCGTGCCCCGCTGTAGCTGAGGATGTTGCTAGTGGTCGTGGTCTGAATGGTGTAGCCGGTTGTATGGGTGTTGTGACCTTCGACAAATCGATACCTGTAGGTGTGTTGACTGGTATTGGTATACGTGGAAGTATACGAACCCTGGCCTTCGACAACCTTCTTGGTGTGTTGATTGATGAAGGTAAGTTGACTTCGCTGTTACGTCTTGATGCCATAGCCGGATGCTCGGTAGGAGATGGAAGGCTGCCGTATACGTTAGACTGAAAGGTCTTTATTTATTTTTGAAGCTGGTCCGTTTTGGTGACTGAACGTGAGCAGCTGCCGCTTTAACCTGAATACGGGCTTGAGCTCGGCCTAAGCAACCCCTGCATAGGGCAGAGTCAGCCTGAGCATGTATTGAGAGGCTATTTTAGCTCCTAGCGGGGGTTGTTTTGGCTTGTTGATGCCCGGTAATACATATTATAGTATTATTCCCAATCGCCGGTTTTAGAGGCCAATATCTACTGCTTTAGAGAGATTTGGCTGGACAGTTGCGAAGATTCAAGAGATTGGGTGATTGAAGTGTGATTTGGAGGTGTTGTATAACTTGCTACTTCTGATACAAGGGGATTTTTGAAAGCTTTTGTGCCCCTCGAGAGCTTCCCAACTAATCTACGTTCAATTAATCTTTCTTTGATATTTGCTAGAAGCGTAGTAGTCTAGTGAAGGTCTTTATTAATTATACGTTTTCATAAATTTTTAACGATAAAGGGTTTTGTTAATTAGACGCTTGCGTAAAAGTCAAGATTGCCACTTGACTGAAAACAGGCAATCAAACATCGACCCTCCGAGATGGAAACTTTTTCACTCAACAGAACACCTTTCTATTCTGTATTAGGGAGTGTCCGCTGAGAACGATGCCGGACGAGTTATGAGAGTTCAGAACTCCTAGGAGCAGCTGTATAAATTCAAGACGACCGAGGGGCCCACTGCCTTTATCAGAATAGTGAATGATTATATTAACAGGGACTTGTCATATCAGAGCGACATGCCTAATGCTTTTCGTGGTTTCGGTGTTCGATTAGGAGAGTCCTGCAGCTTCTTGTCCTATGCTAGCTGAACGAACAGCGGAAGTCACCACTACCCAGCAGATCCTTCGGCCCCAAGAGTCTTGTGAAGGACCCTAAGTAAGCATCGCCTAAATAAATCTGTAATACTGTTTGCAAATGTAAAAAATTCAAGAGCTTGAATCTTGTACCCAAAGATTGCTGATTAAAAATATAAATAACCGCCAGGAAAAGCTTTCAAGAGTTAACTTCGCCAAAGTCCAATTGAGTACATATTGCTTGAAGCTTCTCTTCTCGCTCAAGTCTGTTTCTTGTCCATTTTAGGGAGGGACAATTTCGAGATCCCTAGTTCTATTTCGGTATTTGGAGTATTCTAAATGCAGGTGCATCGATTTGGAAGACCACATGAAGTGACCACGCATGAAGTACAACACCTCAATATACTATAAATCTACACATGAGCCTTATTCATGCTTCAAGCTAAAATAGTCTAAACAGTTACAAGTTGTGGCGGCATACATAGGCTATAATAAGACTCGAAGCCAAATGAGGAGGAGAGATCTTGAACTTGCAGATATTACTTACCAGGTGAGAATTCTAAGCCAAAAAAGAAGATAAAGAATTGGTAGAGAGCTTCGATTGCTCAAAGTTGTGCTATTTTCCTGTACATTTCCAATCTTGATTGCAAAGTAATATTCGCTTTCAAGGGATCATAGCGATGACAAGCCAGCAGTAACATAGCTCGGAGGCTGAAATTAGCATCATTGCCAGCATTATGAAAAAAACCGCCTGAAATCCCAGTCTTTTTAACAACATTACTAAGACTGCATTTGAAGGTTTTGCCAAAAACCTCATACCCCAAAAACTCTGTGTCGAACATTTCAATAACAGAAGGTGCTAAGTTCAAATCAAGTCCAAGGCCTTTCAGAACCTTAATTTCAAAACCCAGGCCATGACCAACAAGAATAAGGTCTCGAATTGGTTTGGGAGACTCACCCTCAAGACAAAGTAAGCGCTTGAGAATGAGAACAAGTTCGTCTTGTGAAATATCAATAGACTTTCCGAAAAGGAACGTTTTAGTATCTGTTGCAGTCCGATAATGCTGTGTGGATATAATGTCCTTCAAAGAATTGCTTTGATGACATAGATCCCGGGTGTCCAACATTGAGATTCCAACCTCTCTTAACCGAATATGTCCAGTCTTCGGAGAGTAATGACTGTACTCGAAATCGATTGCAATGAAAATAACATCAAGAAGCTCAGGCTCCTGGCTATCAAAGTCCCCAGGGGTTGGAACAGTAGTTTCGGATAGAGCCCCTGCAGCACTTTTGGCGAGTGGAACTGGGGGATTCGGCTGCCCCGCTCTGGAGCAAGCTTCCTGGTCCAACCTTTCAGGTTCAAAGTTGTCTTCTTGTGCTTCTACTCTAAGGAGCAAGCAAGGGTCAAGAGGCAGCCCAAGCGCTCGTTGTAGAGTCTGGAGACCACAAGTGTTTATAGGGCGCAGAGGTTGTGAACGCAGATATTTGGCCATGGCATCCTTTCTTTCCTTCACCCGCAGCTTGCGCTGTACATTCTTCTCATGGCGTGTCTCCATTGTAAGTAGCGTTTGTATCTTGGTGTTCGTTGTGTAAGATAGCGCTGGGCCGGTATCCCCGAAGCTTTAAAGCTTCTGGCTCTTCGTCGAGTCTTTGGGCGCCCGATACTTCCGTAGGCTGGCCACCTCGCCACTATCGATGGAGAAATTTGAGATTGTGTTCGAGATTCTCGAGGGGGGGTGCTCCAGGGAAAGCGCTTCGTGGCCGACGCCTGGCGCCCAGGATGCGAAGCGCAGTGCTTTGCCTGTTCAGGGAGCTTCCCCCAAGCAGCTTTTTTTTGGTAGATGAAATGACGTGTTTGTGTAGTGATTGAGATTGAGATTGATCTAGGGCCCGGCGAGCTACTAGCACACCGCGTTGTAAGTCCTCGGAGGGAGCTGACGTCATAGTAGGTGTGCGTTGCGTAGAGGGAGTCCCTCTCTCCCTCCGTCCTCAAAGCAACGAACGATATGCCACTTATCCCCTTTACACGGCTCAAATTCTAGGTGAGACTAGGTAAGAGGAGGGTGACTGGGTGATTAGCGCCTGAGAAGGAGCAGCGAGCTTACGAACCAACAAACGGCGCCCATGCCTGCAACAACCACGTTTGGGATGATCATGACGATAGCAAGGCAAGCCGCCTTAATAGGTCCACAAGGAACAAGAAGCCATGTCTGGTGTGTTCTGTGCGCCAGCCAAGATAATGTTATTAGGAACGGGAGGACTAACTCAAGGCCAGAAAGCAGTGTCAAGATACCCTCGTCTTCTGGAATCCCTGATTGAGGTTTGGTCATTGCTGCGCGCTGCCATTCCGGAGAATGGCGATCCATGAATGACATTGCCTGGGCGAGGAAAGCAACGACGAGTGCTAGCATTGACCCGAGGGCAATTAAGACCGGCTGGAACCCATACTCATTTACAGCATAGGTGATATAAAGAGCGTACACAACAAAGTCAAAACTCTTAGCGCGATACAAATTGAGGCGGGTTGCGCTCATGAAGCCTCCCCATTCCAAGTAGTTTGGTTCTACGAGGATACCTATAGGGTCACCCATCCAGCAGTAGAAACGATATCCAAGAATCGAACCAAGAAGAAAGATCGCGACGTCTTTCAGACTTTGAGATTTGAAGGTGTTGACTATCCTGCGATTAATGCCGCTGATGCCGTTCAAAATGGTTGCCAACATGCCAATGTCATGGTAGTACCAACTTTCTGGCTTGAAAGAGTATCGGTATTGAAACCTGGTTCAAATGCTGGTTTGTAAGGTGATACTGATACGTCGTTCATCGTGTTTGTAGCTCGCCTGATTTGGAGACGAACAACGGCTCGGCGGCAGGCTGCCATGTTGAGATTGGCAAGGATGTAAAGTATAGCAAGAATGACCAGTAAGGAGATTATTACTCGAGGGTTCATTATGACTGGCACGTTCCTAATTTTCGAGACACCCTCCCAAAAGCGGCTGGCCACTAGAAAAAAGTCAATCAGCACAATTGAAAGCAGCCTGTAGGACAGTAACCACAATATCCACTTACCTTTTCGGCGTCAGGGAGCTGTGCCTGTGGAATAAACTGCGTGAAGAAATTCCAAATAGCGATGAAAAACATTAAGATGAAACGGATTATAGGCCATGTGAAGCCCAAAACAACGCTGCATAGATGGTATCCGACCTGGAGGAAGCCGGATTGCCAAGTTGGTTCCGCATTATAAATGGCGACGAGAGGGTTATCGACAAGATAATTTAGAGGAATATACTGATTAGGGTCCATTGTGTTGGATGGAGGCGTAAGCGCCGTAAGCTGATGGAGTTCTTGAATAAACGTACCCGGGGACGAGTGATATTCGACGAAGCATGAATGATAAAGACATCAATAAGACAAAATAAAAACGACGAGGTTCTGAGTCATGATATGATATAGATTGAAATTGGTTGAGGTACTCAGCTTTGTTGTGCAATGTCTGAAAGCAGTACCTCTTCTCTGAATGCATTGTTTTCTTCCCCTCACATGCCGAATGCGGCACAGGAGTAAATGCACAATGTAGGAGGACGAGATGTTCTGTTAGAACTCTATGGTATCACCGGCTGTAGTAATGGACAGAGGTCCCACTAAATATATGCCTTCTTCTATGTCTAATTTACCACATCATCTTGAGGCAGTCCCAAAGGGAGGAAAGGAAGCGAATACACCCACGTGATTTGACCTAAAGCAGCCAAAATGTGCGGGTACGAAACGCTGTTGCAAGACGGCGATGGATATCGACAATAGAAGGGCAGCTGTATCACTTGAGACTAACTGATGACTATTCCCATAGGCCTCGAGCACTGGACCTTGCTCGAGGGATAGATAAACGAAGCAATTCTGGGTGTTTGTCGGCCAGTACCACGCTCGATTTGAAGGCTTCTGATGGGAGAATATCCTGATGCACCCTAGAAAATCTAGTATTAACAAGGGGCTGCTAAGTTTCACAACTATAGAACTACATTACCGGAAGTGCTGATCCGTAAAATGTTTATTGCTGCCGAGAGAGATGGCCATCAAAAATCATCGAAGTGGGATATGAGCTCTATTCCATTTCGGGATAAGCTCATAACCACGTGGTGATAAGCTCCACGGCCCTCCCGCCGCATAAGAAGCCCCTCTCACAGACAGGCAAGCTCTCTTCATTTTCCACGCCTTGGATTGTATTCCTGTGGACTTGTTCCACGCACCACGCCTGTCAACACTACGGAATAACACAAAGAATATCCCTCAACCCATAGGTCCATCGTTTTCTATCTCAGTGCTATACCACGCCAAGGTACTGTGCCGACCAACTCATTTGCGACGGCCATCACACCAGGAAGTCTGCCTACCAGCCTCGACGAGACGGCACAAAACCTCCAAAGCTCCTTGAGATCATAGTCTTCTGTGGGCACCCACCATGTCGTGCACTTGCTGCGACCTCACGACTCCAAGTTTCGAGCCATTCATTGACCCGTACTCTCTGGACCTGCTCTGTCCTCTCGATAACCAGAAGAAGACGTTCAAGTTGACTGTTGGTACCCCTCGAAGTGGCAGCCCGCGGAAGAGCAGACTTCAAGATCTCCCCATCGAACTCTACCATAACTGCCTTCAATATCTCGACGTTGGAAGCATAACTACACTGCGAAGTATATCACAGACGACACGATCTGCTATCGATTCGTTACTTCAATACAAAGTGCTGTATGAACATGCATCGAATGCGCTGAGAGCTTGCCTAAGGACTGGCATCGCACCCCATATCCCACTCATTCGACTTCACCGGGCCCTCACGACCATGGAATGCCACTACTGCAAGACCTCGTAAGTATGCCTGTCACCTGGTATGTCCAATTTGTCACCAAAGTCTAAAACTTTCCAGCGAAACTCCGTCGATCAACTTCAGTTCATACCTATCCCTCCATACCGGCTATCGAACCTGTCTCTTCTGCGTTCGTAACAATCCTCGCCTCAAATCGACGGAATTCAAGACCCTCATGCCACTTTGCACCAATCCGCGCTCCTCTATACATATGACCCCTCTCCCTATTCTTCGAACCCTACCCGGCTTGTACAACACACGTCTTGATCCCGGGCATGTCCCCCCTCCACCAGCGAATTTAGTCCTTTGCTCGGCCATACCAACGAAGCCCGGCCGTTCATTCTCGGAACAAGAGCGGAAAGCCATATTCGGCAACGAGGATATTCCAGCTGTTGTGCACCATCCTCTCGTCAAGGCATGCAACGAATCGAACATCAATCCGGCCACGAATTATATCGGACCAGACACTCCGAAGCAAATTACCCACAGATATGCGTCGGTCGTATCGTTTCCATATGTTCCACCATCAAAGTCCGGAAGGGATTATGGCGTCTTTTGCACGGAATGTGTGCTGATGATGCGATACCGTGAAGAGCAGTGGACCGCGAGGCAGCGGAGACATCATTGGCATCCCATTCTTGCCAGCAAAGAAACCGTTGCGCGTATCACAAAGGCACGGGAGATGGCATGCCGGCAGTATCTTGTAAGCGAAGAAGCACAAAACGAGGTCGCCAAATTGGACGAAGAGGGGAGGATGATGAGTCTTGCAGCACATCTCAAGACCCACGTTGCTGTCGAGGATACGGTGAGCGCAGAGTGGAAAGCATGGCGCAAAGAGCAGAAAGGCCCGCCACTGCCTCTATATCATCATAATAGGTTTGGATAAGCCTCGTGCACTTACTTGATCCATCAGAACTCACGATAGGTCGCTTGTGACGCTGGATATTTCGACACATGTTCTAGCATCCGTCGGCGGAAAATTGCAACCGGCATGGGGACTGGTACGGTCGATTCAGCTGGTGTATTTGGGGAAATCAGCATTGGGAATGGCAGGAGCCTCCAAAATTTATGACATCAGCCCAACTTATCTCGAAAGGTGATAGAAAGCAAGTTTTTCTTTTCTTTTTTAGCTCTTGAAGTCGTTTCTCGCAGCTATGTAAGTTGTACTACTCTCAAATTTTGTGCAAGTAGGCTTGTTACCCCTTCCCCATCCGAACCTGGTGAGCCTCCTTCTAGTTTCCAGCCTGAACGGGTCATATTCATAAAAACTCCCAGAAACCAGATCATTAATATACAATGACTGAAAATTGGGCGAAAAAATCCTTGTCCTCTTCACTGCCGCCAAGTCTTCGGCTATTAGCCTTCAACCTGCAATTGTGGTATCGAGGTAGGAACTGTCCCTTGGGTTCCGTGGAAATTTTATTGAAAAGTCTTGAGTTTCTGTTAATAGCACCAGCCTCCGTCCGATATTCAGCCCGAAGATGATTTATTTCGAAAATAGTCATCGGAACCCCTCTATACTTAATCGGCTTTTCCATTTCCATAATCTTATTCTATGATTCGAATGGGGTACCTATCGACCTCAATAAAAAGTGGCCGATTGAGGCACGTGCAGAACACCAAAGTCAACGTACCAAGGGAATAATTTCTCGACGCACAATAAATTAAATCAATATCCGTCTTCCAAGTCACTTCGGAAATGACTCTTCCGTCTCTTCCTAACTTTTTATTTATCTTTTATTAGAGTGTCGTGGCTGAGAACATGATATTCTCGTATCTGAGTATCTCGCCAAAAATCGGCCACTGGTCGATAGGGTACATACAGTGTAATTTTTGTGAGCTTGGCATTCCAATCAATCATCCTTGTAGATAATCCCTATTTGCTAATTCGAAAAAGTGGCACCACATAGGCCGGAAGCATCTCTTTTAGCATGCGTGCATCCTATCATGTCGACTCAGGTGGACAGGGCGCGATGATTGGCTTCTACAACTACCCGAATTGATGTCAGCTTTATGAAGACATCGTTACTAAGGTGCTGACAGTCTATGAGCCTTTTTGTCGAGAGAGGCGAGTCCTCTTAATCAATCGCACACTTGAGCCCAGCTGAGTGGAGTCCAGACCGACCTCCATCGTCAACTCTCGCCGCCGACAACCCCTCGAAAACGTCTTCAAATACAATGCCGTCGGGAAACGATATGTTTGGGAAGAGACCCAGGGTAGTAGCTCCCCGTTCGCGTGGCGGCTGTCATACATGCAGGTCCGTTCCTTCTTCTCTACTCATTGGTTGTATCGGGACGATCTTGTGGACTTGGAGGATCGAAGGTGGCCATTTGGAAAGATAAAGTCCAATAAGGCATAGCATTCGAAGGACGCCCGCAGACTGCAGTCATGGTTGCATTGAACAGATACCCGTCTTGCAATATACCCCACCATCCGATTGTGTAGAGCCAAGCAGAAAATCCCATGCTGATACCGAGACAGGATCCGTCGTGTCAAATGCGATGAAACAAAGCCAGCATGGTACGCGCTCTAAAATCGTCTATGATCTGGGATTTGGGATCGAATCCTTTATTCTGATCCCGAGACATTGAAGATTTCGCTCACTAAAATCTTGATTAGTATACGCTGTAAGAAATTCGGGCGTGTCTGTGACGGGTACGAAGTTAGCAAGAGGACCTATCACCACTACGAGCCAGTTTCCAAACCTGGGACTCGGAACCGGAATATACTCCCTTTGGCAGTAGCCAGCAACTCATACTCGCCATCCCTACCTCCCATCACGATCCGGTTCCAAGACGAGAATGACGAACAGTACTTCCGTCTCTTCCATGCGGAGACGTGTGGTGCTCTATCAGGTGGGTTCGATACACCGCTGTGGAGCCTGATTGTTCCCCAGGCATGTCACGACGAGCCTTGCATATTACGCTGTGCTATTGCCATAGCGGCTCTTGATCGAGCGTGTAAAGTCAAGAACATCGAATCACTTGCCGACACAGCTGAAAAGTATCATCGAGATGCGCTTATCCAGTACGGCAAGGCTCTCCAAGGAGTCCAAGATGTGATTCTCTCCCGCCACGACTCTCTCCGAACGACATTAATCGCAGCACTCCTTATCTTCTGTTTCGAAAACTTCCACGGAGATGTCAGATTCGCGCTCACGAATGTGCGGAGTGCCGTTGACCTGCTACACGGTTGGCTGGCAGACAAATCTACGATCGAAACTCCAATCGGGTTCTCTCCAGCACCGCATATCATTGAACATGACCTAGTATCTGCTTTTGGCCGTCTGGACGTCCATCTCATGAGCTGGGTCGACGCTCCTCCCCCACCGCGCACCACAATACCAAGCTGCGGCATGACCGAACCTAAACCCATCCCCCTCGCCTTCCAGAGCATAGCTGAAGCGAAAACAAGCTTCGAATACCTCGCAACGCGCATCTTCGACTACCTATCCACAATATCCACCTACAAGAAGAAGAAGAAGAGACGCTCTCCTCCCAGCTCCCCAGAAAGCGAGACGTCGGAAATCTACACCGGAAGTACATCCTCTTTCGAAACAGGAAGCGAGATGCTGTACTCGTCCAGTACCGACGCTCTCGAATATGAACTTACGAAATGGATGGGAGCATTCACGCCCATCCTGACATACTCCCGCACCCCACACGGCAGCCACACATTCACCGGCGCGACAACCCTCCGCGTTCACGCCCTCACCCTGCAACTATCCCTCCGCTCCGCCACCCTTCCTAACCCAGAAATATCCTCTCTCTTCCTCCCGGAGTACTGCGAGATAGTGGCGCTCTGCCGAGAAACGGTGCAGCACCCTAGTTTTGTTAGGACGTTCGTGTTTGATTCTGGGATCTTGCCGAGTTTGTTTGTGGTGCTTACGAAGTGTGGGGATGGGATGGTCAGGAGGGAGGCGTTGGATGTTGTGAAGCGTGCTGGGCCGAGGAGGGAGGGGGTGTGGGATAGTTTGATGGTGGGGAGGGTTGGGGAGGAGATTTTGAGGAGGGAGGAGGAGGGTTTAGGAGAGAGTGATGGGGAGGGAGAAGGGAAAGGGTGGGTGGAGATCCATTTGCAGTGTTTAAGTACGACATTTAATCTACCGACACCAGATGGTGAGGAGAGTAGGGGGTATGTCGATGGGAGAGGTTTCTTGTTGGATTGGGTTGAGAGATCTAGGAGGGTTAATGGGGCAAGGAAGTGACAGGAATTTTATTCTACACGAAGAATATGAGGTATCTCACAGGACTGCATACTTGTGTCGACTTAGGAAGAATGTGTCCAACACCATACTGCAGGCCGCCGACCCCATTCTCTACCTTACCTTTCCCGAACCGAAGTCAGTCCACGAGATTGATATTCCAGCTCGGAAACTCTACTCTGCTTTATCTTTTCGTGTTGGCGCTTTCAAATTTGGAGCGAGGCATCCAAGGAATTGAGGTATGGAATTAGAGAATTCCTAATTCAGAAGAACAAAAAAGACCCCTATGGGCCCTCCAGTACGCGAGCGGCTCTTTTCTATGTTTATACGTTGAAAGTATGGTTCGCCTGAGGGTGGATGACCACAAACAGTCACACGAAGTGGAGTATGAGCGGGCAGACCAAACAGCTAGGTCTGTCATTGGACAACTTTAACGTACTCGTTCATTGAACCTGAAGGTCCGGGCAGGAATCTGAAGACTCCAACCGATGATGTGAACAAAGCCCCAGCTACTCTTAGCTAGCACTGATTCCGACTTGGCTATTTTCGAGGACTTATTCAAGTCGTCCATATCAGAAAGCTCTCTGTCGGATCGAGAAGGCCTTGGTCGGCTGCCGAATGCGGTCAGTCCTTCGAAAACCACTAATTCGCAAAAACAGACAACAGTTATTTCCGAATCCGAGGTTGCAGTTTCCAGAAAAGCGATTAGATAAGTCACTTCAAGACTACATTCGTGAAGGTGGGTGCGACAAAAACACTATGGAAATGGACATGGGAGAAGTTCGACCGGAGACAGCTGAGATAAATTCCGGTCCTTGGACGCGGAAGCTCAGCGTTGAATGAACCGACTGTCAACACGAGCTAGTAGAACACCAATGCCTCTCATAATTTTTTTTTTTTTTTTTTTGCCATTTTCGCCCTCCTACTTGCAAGCTTTGGGTTGTTTGAATGTCCCAACTTTACGAGTCATCAAATCATGAGATTTACATTTCCTTGCCGCCGGAGCTTAACTAGGACTAGTGGTACAACACATAGCCGCCGACCTTCTCTCAGCGCCTCACGTTGATATATCTGCTGTTTATATCGCAGTTTTGTTGATCGGCACGAACATATGATATCATTTTCTTGATTATATACAGAGGAGACGTGTACGATCACAATCACATATTGTCATTTTCCCCTCTCTGCCATATCAAGGTGACAAACAGTAGCCAATCAGGTCCTCAAACATGAGGAAAAACATCCACACCAACATAATGCTAGATTTAGAAAGCACATGTATCCTTCAAATCGGAGCAGTGCACTTCGATCTCGATGCAGGAGAAGAGTACTCGCACTTCTGTACTCCGGTCAGCCTCAAGTCATGTGAAGATGTCAACCTGCAAAGCACTGAGGATACGATAGAATGGCTATTGAAACACTCGCCGCAAGTTCTCGAGGCTAGTAGGAAGAGCGAGGTCACAATATTTCAGGCTCTGTTTCGATTCAATATCTTTGTCAGGCAAGCAGTTCGGTCCAATAGGCATCGATTGGAAGAGACTGGCCGACTGTATGAGTCTGATATGGCGGAGCCAATGATTTGGGGTAATGGCGCTGTTGCGGATAATACTTGTGAGTGCTGAGCCTCGACCGATGTTCGGTTCGCCCCAGTCTCAATTGTCTCTTATGTCTGATTACAGAGCTGATAACTCTTCTACTGCTTAGGGATAAATTCAGCCTACGCAGCTTGTGGAATGTCAGATCGAAAACCATGAACATACAAGAACGACATGTGTGTTAGGACATTAGTCCGAACAGCTGGTGATATTCTCGGCCGCAACTTCGCTAGAGAAGAGCCTTTCCAGGGTACGAGACACGATGCTCTTGATGATCAAATCCGGTATATTGTGAAGGCTAGGAATGCCATGATGGGTGTCTCAGCGAAACCAAAACCGCCACCGAGTCTCTTGATGACGTTGCCCATTCGGGAAAGGAAGGGTGTTGATGTGACGGTCATTGGTACCAACGATCCATTCAAGGATTCTAAAGGACTTGAGTCGAGTGATCCACCAAACGATGTTTTGACAAACGAACATCCCACGCCCAGCATTGAGGCCGGGGAACTTCCGAAAGAAGTATCCCCGCAGCCCCTGATCATCGAGTCAAATGAAGGTTATGATACATCGACATTCACCGAGAAGAATCAGAAGCTCGTCAGCGGACCAGACACACCCATTTCATCAAGTCCCGAGACCACCTCGCCTTCAACCAAGAAGAAAGAAAGTGTAGCGTGCAAGCTGCACCGCTCAGATGTCCAGTCCGCGGCTACTTCCTCCTTGTGGATATGCTGTCAATGCGGTCCTACGTCGTTTCAACAGTCACGCTAGCCTTTGGGCTACGCACAACCTCGGTGAAAGCTTGGTATAATTCATACAGGGAAGAACATGCCCTACAGACAGTCAATTTGGACCGGCGGGGGGACTTTGGTTTTATCATTAAAGCTTAGGAGGATAACTGAAAATACTGAAAATAAACTTAAGTTATTGCGGTGGGAAGACCCTTGGTCGGTTCCTTATTACCTAATCAGATAGACTCTTTCCACATAAAAGAGGCCAATACTTAAAAACTACTTAACAACATAGCATTTTTTTTTATAGATTCTGTATCTAAGCAAGAAAGAAAGTAAGAATAGAAGAGCTTTATATACAGAAGGAGGAGTATTATAAGCTCGTTTGGTCTTCGTGAGGCTCGGTTGGGCCAGATCACCGGAAATGAGCAGTGTGGTCGATAGTTGAACGAGAAAACGGACTCAACGGACTTACAGGGATTTCAAGGGACTTTCTAGGTTTGTTAACACGGTAATTATCTTGTTGCTGTGGATATTATCTCTGTTGGGGAAGCAACGGAGGAGCTTGGGCCTAGAGATGAGACGTGCTGCCTTGGCAATCCGTTGAGTCCGTTTTCTCGTTCAACTATCGACTACACTGGTTCAAATGAGGCCCTTGGCGCTCTCAATCGTTATCATTTTCTTAGTGCTGAAACCAGTAGCCGACCCTGAAGCCGCGAGCCGATGTTGGATTCATGATGGAGTCTGCTTGTGTGATTTCGTACTTGTTATTGACTTCAGGATAGATGAGAAGGGCGAGGTGTTCAGAGGCAGAATGTTCTAGATAGGGGTAATGGCGTTGTGGCTGCGACGGACCAGCCACCCCCATCCCCAAAGCGCTGGGTATATTTTTGGAAAGTGCCCACTTACATACGGAGCTCTCGCCCCTGACATTCAGGTCCAGCTTTGCTCAACTCACAACTATCTGCCTTAACCAACCAAATTCTGACACGAGGAAATATCATACCCCCAGCATATCGAGGCTGCGTTATCCCTAGCGGTGGCAGACTCATCGGGCCGGCTTCCACGGGCTATCAATGGAACACCATCCTTTGGTTAACTTAGGATGCTAGGAGATAGGAGAACTTCCCCTATGCTGCGACAAGCATTCAATTCATGGATGCGGATAGCTTATGCAGTTCCCGTATTGACCCTCGAAACTGGGCTCGCCAACCACACACCAAGGACCGCTCAGTCATCTATCAGACCGAGAAAGGAGACAGTGGATATGGAAACTCATGTCGTTAGAGTCGGGGAGCGTAGACAAGGGACCAGATGGATGTTGGTACTCGTGCCCCCAATGCCTTGGATTAAAGTGTAGAGAAAAAGTCCGTATCAAGGTCTGGCGATAGCGAAGGAGGATGATACGAAGAGGAAGATGATAAGGGTACTAGTATGGATAGTAAATTTTTTGAGGCGACGAAGATGGAATAAACTATTTGGAGGTTAACGAAAAAAAACAATAGCAAGGCGCACTCTGTGAGACCTTGATATGGCAAAGTGGCAGGGAAATTTGTACTTCAATAATTACATTCATAACACCATAGATCAGATATCCAGATATACGCCCGTCCTTTAAAATAGAATCAATGAACAAGGATTCCAATCATTTAAAGAATGGAAGAGGTCTCCGAGCGTGGGCCGCTACACACGAAGTCATGTGAAAGTCTGAAAGATACCTCCCTGCGCGACAATATGTTGGCTGCATGTTGGGGATGAACAAGTGTGACTACAAAACTTGCCCCTTGTTGAAGTGGCGTGGCAGCAAAAATTGCTGCTCACTCAAAGGATGTAAAAGTGTGATGGCAGAAAGTCCTCGCATGACCGTGGAGCTCCGCGCAGAAGCAAACGGTGTTCTGAAATCATGCCTTACCTTACGCAGACGTGGCTTTCAACTCGCCCAGACCTCCGGCGTTTCTTTGCATTCCTGGACGTCTCTGAACGAGGGTTTAACTTCGTACTGTGATATACCTGCAATGTCCCCTTACTCCTCTCGGGGAAGCGGTCTGAAATTCCATCCCACGATAAGCCCTCTACTTGCAGTTGTAATAGAAGTTCGTCGTCTTGGGACGAAAATCGCGAATTCCTTGACTTGTTTGCTCATAGCTTGTTCATGCCTAGGCAACCGTTTCAAGTCTCTCCCGTCACTGCTGCTAGAGACGCTCTTGGCAGTGCCTTGTCTCTCCGATGTTCCTATAGGTTCCGGCAAGAATTCTAGAAAATGTGAGACGGTACACGACTTTCGACTCGATAGTCTTTAATGTCTAGTATCCGTCGATGGGAATCTCTTCGCTCTCCTGCATACTGCTAGGCGAGGTGGCTGCAGTCGCTTGATATAATATATTAAGGGAATAAGTAGAAGGGGTTTCCACATCGTTGTGTTCCTTGTCCTTCGCTCGCTTGACCCGTTTCTAAGAAAGTGGTCGGCCTCATATCTCAGAGGCAGCGGCGTCGTTTATATCGTTATAATCTTCGTCATTAGAATCGTCGGCGCCTCTATAATCAGCCATCGAGTGGTCAATATCGCGGATCTGTCGTTCCTTGGCCGGAGCTGCGAGTAGAACGGCTGACTGAGTATGTTCGAAATCGTTGGATTCGAGCGCGGCAGAAAACGGGCCTAGCCAGTCCGGTGGGAGCTGGCTTGCATAGCCGCTTGCGACGGGCATTTGTGGTACAACGATGCCCGCTGCATCTAAAGAATTACTTCCAGAACGCAATTCCCATGACCCTTCCTCAGTGCTTTCATGCAAGGTTCCACCGCACCAATGACTGATTCGTGCCCTAATGACGATCCAATCCACGTTGAAGGCCTTTGTAGCGTCTGTTAGAGTGCCGCATGTCTGTTTCCCCCGTATGATTTTAAAGTGCTGATGTAAGGGCACGTGAAAATAGCTGGTAGTATATATGTACGGTGTTAAGCGTATTCAGCTTGCACTGAATATTATGATCTTTTGGTCCAGTTAACGTAGTTAGTGGGAGCTTAACCTCAGCTACATTACAGCTAAGCAGGATTATCGAAGAACCAGGGATAGAATAAAGGCAAGGAACCTTTTCGACATGATCAATGGAACTGGTTGAGGCTCGTAGGTCTATATTGACGTAGACTTTGGTGCGTTCAATGAGGAAAGGTGCAGTCATAGGTTAAAAGGGCAGCAGTATCACAGAAGAAAACAGAAGTGGCGGTCAATACGACTCGCAATACTTGTGAGAGGTGAGCCGTTAGACCTTGCTTGGTGTGTTGTATATTATTGGTAGCGCAGATTATTGTGTGAGACCCTCGCAACTTCCCTTCCTCATGGAGCTCCTGAAGAACTGCTCTATGCCCAACTCGTCAGAGCTATTGATATTGTACTTATAGCAGAGACAATTCTGATCCCTTTCAACTTCAAGGCTGATAAGTCGTTAACACTGAACCATTTTTCCTATTTGTATATCCCCACGTGAGCTGCCAGCCCAGAGCAGCAATAGGAAGGACCAAGAGTAGAACCCAAACAACGCAGGATGCAATCAAAGTGGCGATCGAGAACCCCCAAAATGCCTTCCCGACTACCTGGACCTTGGGGGAGTTGGAAGACAAAATCCCTAAAGATTCATTCGGCACGGAAAGAATGACCTGCATCGAAGAAAGGACGACCGAGAGACTTGCGAAAAGGAAAATAAGTGGCGATATTGCACTTTCGAGGTACGACAGAACTGCCCAATGCGGGATTTCATAGAACCAAGGCGTGGCGGCCAACCGTGGCCGATATATCCGAGTGATCCAGTTCAATCTAGAAATTCGAAGTTGGCCGTAGTGGTAGCGTCGTGAAATCCGGTCGTCTGAGATGTGTCGGAAGTTCGCAAGAAACTTGGCCAAACCCTCCCAGCTAATCCCATCGGGGATGAGGTGGTGTTCTGCAGCCAAAGTGAAGTCTAGGCGATGTTGGATCAGGAAGGCGTAAGAGCGGAGGAAGCCCATCACAATAGGTGTGACAGCTGTGGCTGAAGCTGCATCACCATTGACATCTTCTTTGGGTGGTTTTGGTGCAGATTCTGACACCAAGAATTCTTCCCAGAACTGATGGTTCAGAATGCAGACGGGGATTGGTTTTAGATAAATCCTTCCGCTTCTCCATACCAGGTGGAGCTTTGGGTCCTCAGCAGGTACAATCGCCCTACCCTTGATGATTTGAGCATGGATCGCATCGATGCTCTTGCCAGACCGTCTTCCCACAAGCCATAGCTTAGGATAGAGTTCGTCAAGGAGTGGAGTGTTGAGCTCATCCAGGAGAAACTGATGAACTGCAGCGTGACTCGGCTTTACCGTAGCAGCCCCTGGTACTTGAAAAGACGCATTGCTCAGACATATCTGGTCCAGATTCAGCGCTTCCGTTTCGGGGAAGGGAACTCGAGAGGGCATCTTCGTTCCATCGACTGGAGTTTTGTTGTTGATTCCTTTGCTTCCTCGGAGGTTGACCTTTGGATGTGGTCGTCTCAGCACAATTGCGGCTCTTTCCGGATCTCAGCTCCCTGCACTGCCCAATCAAAGAGATGAGACAATATGACCAATAAGCGCCACGGCGCTTCCCAGACCGAACCGTCTCTTCGGCGAGGCTGCTGGAGCGGACACTTGAAGAAGATCATCACAGGTGCTTCTCAAGTTGAGAGCATCCTAGACTTGCGTCATGCTGAAGATCTGTGTTCTGGCCTTTCTAGGCCTGGTATCCTTCCTTATTCTTCAGCTTCCTCTTTATGCTTGGCTGGATGGAAAAATTGTGTCACGAAGGGAACAGCCTCCACTTTCAGATTTCGGACTGGTGCCAATTGAACTCTCTGCCGGAACAGATCGGGGTGCCTCCATCTGTCGGCAATACTGCTTGGAGTATGTCTACAACAACTTTACTGCGAGCAAACACTAACGAGCTGCGCCTTAAAGCATCGTGTTCGTTCATGGCCTGGGCTCCAACCCAGACACAACTTGGCAAGGGACGACGGCGCCAACACCGAGGAACGACTCACACGATAGACGAAGCAATGCAGTAAAGAGCTCACCTGTAGATTGGATTATCCATCTATTGCCTCAGGATCTTCAGCCACAGAACCTTAAGAGCTCACAGCTCTTCTATTTTAACTATGACTCGTACTGGTTTCGCGACGCTCTTGAATCTCAGATTGACGACTTAGCGGATAAGCTCATTGTTGATCTGAGTAATCTGAGGCGCTCTGCAGGGAAGGTAGGAGGAAAAGAAAACCATCCCGTGTTAAACTGAGAGTGAGAAGATGGTCACAAAAAAGAATGCTAATGAAATCAGGATTCGCAAAGACGAACCCTATTTGTTGCATACAGCTATGGTGGGCTCCTGGTTAAAAGGGTAGGGAAACTCTATAGGTATAGATGCCCAGCTGATTGAGTTCCCAGGCACTTCTAAAGGCCCACGGAACTGACAAGTACTCTGCCTTGACTCACAGCGTCTCCGGAATCATTTTCCTGGGCACACCACATCATGGCACCGACATATCACGGCTTGGATGGGTTGTAGCAATGGCTCTCCGAATTTTGGGCTCCAATCCTAGTATCTTAGATGGGTTACACTACGGATCAGAACTTCTATTATCGATGCACAATGAATTCATCCGCTTTTATGGAACGCGCGTCTCAGTTGTTAACTTCTACGAGGAACGCAAGACCAGGATACTCAAATTTGGGTTTTTGCAATGGGAAGAATACGTAAACAACACTCCGCTCTTGTGCCGTCCTGTCTGACCTTCCATTTACAGGTTGTTCGCAAAGACTCCGCAATGTATGAGTCGCCAAAGACCGTAAACATTGGGCTGCATGTCGATCATAAGGGACTGAATAAATTTCCAGCGAGATCCTCTGATTACAAACGCATTGTTGAAGAGCTAAATCGCCTCATCAAAGCCGATCGGGAAATTCATCTAGCCTCTCGCGTGGAGGTTGTCCCGAAGATCAAAGTTTCAGCATATGTCGAACGCCCCGCGCTATCATATGCCGTAAAGGAAAAGCTGGAGCTATTGAATTACGAAGGATCAAGTCTGTCGACTCCTCACTGCCTAGTGCTTCACGGTCTCGGGGGCTGCGGTAAAACGCAACTTGCTCTGTCATACATTGAGACGCAGGCGGAACGATTCAATTCTATCTTTTGGATATCAGCTTCAAGTCTGAATGCAGTAGTGCGAAGCTATCGCGCCATTGCTGATGAAATCGGCCTGGAGTTAGATCAACCAGATCCATTCAGTTTTAAAGTCAGCTCAAACCCAATGCTTGCAGTGAGGAGTGTCATGAGATGGCTAGAAGGCCTGAAAGGCACCCAAGCTCAGTGGCTAGTAGTGATTGACGAACTTGAAAGCCTAGAAGTTGACCCCTCGGAGTTTATCCCGAGAGGGGAGCAAGGAACTTTACTTGTTACCAGTCGTCGTCATTCCACAAACTCAATTTATGCGAAATATCTCCCAAGAGGTTGTCAGACCCTTCAAGTCGATGTTCTGGAGAAGACAGAGGCTGTTGAGCTTTTACTCTCTGCAATAACGCATTCCATCTCCACTGCATTAACGACCGACATCGAACTCGCGAACCAAATTGCTCAGTTGGTTGATTACCACCCGCTTGCGCTAGGCCTTGCGCATGCTTCTGTGGTACAAGCTGCAATTACAGAAGGATATGACCGTGCCTTGGGCATATATCTGCAAGATCTCAAGAATCACCAAGACGAACTACTCGGTGACCCAGGATTCTCCGAATTGACGCGGTATGAAAAGACAATTCAGACAACCTGGGACACGAGTCTTGCTGCAATAGACGCCCAAAACAGTAACTCAACTAAACTTCTTTCCCTCCTCTCCCACTTTCACAAGGACAATATCCTATTCAACTTCTTTCGCTACGCCAGCGACAGATTTAATGCAGAGTCTCGGCCATTCAATTCCATGTTTCAGGAACTGCCCGACTGGATTCGAGATCTGCTGCGACACACTGGAGACGGTGTGTGGGATAGTTTTGCCTTCAGGCGGGCCCTAGATCCACTTCTCAGTTACAGTATGGTCCAGCCCATTTCTTCCTCGGTGGGTTATGGTGTCAGGCTTCATGGACTCGTGCAATGGCGTGCACAGCAAATTGACAGCAAAAATAACACCCTTGTCCCTGCTCTATACATTGCAACTGCAGCGGCTAGAGAGGTTCAGATCATTAGACACATACCTCTACGAAAACAGCTCGTATCACATCTTCAATATCTAAACAGAACGATCCAACAGGAAGATGATACACGGTCTTCGAATTTTTCCAGATATGAAGGCATGGTCTACGATATCATCGGTCATATTTATCACCAAGAAGGGCTACTTGAAGAGGCAAAACATGCATTGTGGAGTGCCTTCGCCGTGTCGATGACATTTGAAAGGCCCATGAGCAATTCGCCCAGTTCAGAAACAACATTTGGCCCTGACTTTCTAGCGGTGACTATAAACATGGCAAATATTCATGAGAGTCAAGACAACTGGAACCAGTCTGAACGTCTTCTAGAAATTGCGATGCTCGCGGGAGATCTTTGGGCCAGAGAGGGTCTCCGAAATGACACTCTGCAAATTTGGTACGACCTGGGCCGGACCTATCGCTTGCAAGGACGATACGCGGAAGCCGAAGAGAAATTTTCTGCAGTGAGGGAAGAATACAGCAAGATTTTTGGCCAGGAATCAGAAGAGAATCTGGGTGTTCTTGAAGAGCTCGCAGGGCTGTACAAGGAGCAAGGGCGGTGGCAAGACACTGAGCGACTGTATAAAGAGATTGCAGCGATTCTCGTCAAAGCCGACCCTGATCAAAAAGGGTCAGCCATAACCCATTTGGCGAACAAGGTGGAATATTTCGTGCGGCGAGGCCGACTAGCCGAGGCTGAGGATCTGGGGACACAGATTCTGGTGAAAAGCAGGGATCTACTTGGAGACGAACACGACACAACTTTGATCTTGACAGGAACCTTGGCAGGCGTGTATTCTCAAACTGGACGGTGCGATGATGCCATCGCGATGGGCGAAACTGTTCTTTCGGTGAGAAGTAGGCGGTATGGTGTCGAAGCGCCACACACCTTACTCACAACAATCAATCTTGGTGCGATGTATGGCCGTTGCGACAGAAGTTCAGAAGCATTCCACATCCTCAACAGAACCATGCATATTACTCAAAATGCATTGTCACCCGAACACCCGCTCGCCATTAGGGCCAAGGGTCACCTAGTTCATGTTTTGATGTACCAAAAGAATTGGAATCAATCAGCCGAACTTCAAGTTCAGGTGGTTGATAGTAGCATTCGGGCATTGGGAAAGGAGCATCCTGAAACTCTGAAACGAATGGCGGTGCTTGGAAAGATTTACACTCGTCTGAACCAACATGATGAGGCCCAGCGTGTAGTTGGGGAGGCTCTTGACACAAGCCGAATCGCACTCCAGTCTGACGACCCGCTGTTTCAGGTACTCATCCAGACTGCTGCCCAAGTGAATCTGAAGCAGAATGATATAGGGTCTGCTTTGCTACAACTTGTCGAACTCTTAATAATTCGGCGGAATGAATATGGTATTGCTCATAAACGTACCTTGGAAACATGTCTTGAGCTAGGCTTAGCTTTCATGGACTTTGGGATGTTGGATGTCGCCGAGACATCCTTCCAAATTGTTGAACAATACGGTCTCGACATTTTCGAGGAGGGCCATGAGCTTCCGATGATGGCAATAGAACGTCTTGGAAGGCTCTATCTCCAGCAGAGGCAATGGAAGCTGTCGTATTGGAGATTTCAATACTTGCTGCGAGTTTTTACAAAGCTTCGGGGGGAAGAACATCCATATACCATCCAGAGCATGTCAGATACAGGATGGACGTTGTTAAAGATGGGCTATTTGCTTGAAGCGGAGGAGCTGCTCCAAAGGGTTCTCCGGGCCCGAAAGAGCGTACCAGAAGAAATTGAGGCCACTGCCCTTGTTATGCTTGACCTTGGGTTGTTATATATACAGCAAAACCGAGGGCTAGAAGCTGAAGATGTTTTGATGGAAGTCATATACACAGCTGTGGTAAGCCGCAATAGTGCTGTCAGAAGCCTTGCATCGTCTGCGCTTTACTATCTATCCAAAATGGGCGAAACGAGAACTTTAAATGTGGACATGTCTCTACTGGATAAGTATGCGGATGAGTTCAAGAAAAGGGCGGAGTCTTAGAAGCAAAATCCAGGAACCTAAGCGAATTAAACTAGGCCATGGGTCGCAAGAATTACTGTAGCTAAGTCCTGATATCTAGATTCGTGTGTGCAACTGTATATGAAAGCTTGGTCATCAGAAAATTCAAGGACTACGACATCCTGGGCGAACCGAAAGATCCCTTGGATGTGACTATTGTCCAAGCGGCACTAGTAGCCAGCGCCGCGTCAACGTTCTTCGATAGTGTGAAAATCGGCGATCGCTTCTTTAGGGACGATGGAACCGGTGCCAACAATCCGGTGTTCGATGTGTGGAACGAAGCCTAGAATATATGGGACAATGACAGCGGCCATCTCCATGACACTCTGTGCTGCATATTGTCTATTGGAACCAGTGATCCCGGCATGACACCGTTGGGCGAAAAGACTTGGAAGTTTGTGAAGGACAGCCTGGTCGCCATTGCGACCGATACTGAAGCTCAGGCTGAACGCTTTAGGCATGATCATCGGCACTTGTTGCGGCAGTTGCATCAGCGATACTATCGTTTCAATGTGCGGCAAGGACTTCAGGATGGTATGTACCCTTTCGACCCCCAGAATCCGAAAGGTTAGGCAGGATATTGACAAAATTCGTGCGTGATCAGATATTCTTGATGACCTGTCGGAATATTACTGGCGATATTTGACTAGATTGGAAGCTCAGCTCGCATCGAAGCTTGAGTCCATGGCAATCAGAAGAGTAATACTGGGATGGACTCTCTTGGCTACTAACCCTTTGACTTTATACAAGCTGCGAAGTGCCTTGCTTGATTTAGGGAGTTTGACAATCTAGCCGCTGATGGGGAGTCCCTGGAGTAGCTAAATCCTCCAGATATCGTCCTGGCGGCGGAGCTGAGAGTGAAGGTTCTTACGGACAGGTCAAACAGGTGGTCAGGAGAAGGAAGCTACAAGCGGACAGTGCGTGACTGGGAGGAGATTGTTGCTCTGGCATGTAACTTGGAAGCGCAAAGAAAAATATTCGAAGCCTCGGAAAAGGTCATTTCATGCGAGCTTGCCTTGGCAGGAAAGGAATTTGTCGACGATACTTTCACAATTAGGGAAGAGATGGTTTTGTCTCGGGAACGAATTGGAGGATCCAAGCTACAACACTCGAAGCATTTACACAAATGTAGGAAGAGGAGAAAGTCAAAAGCAGTACCGAATCTCCCAAAACTATAGTTAGGAAGTAGTATATTGCCTATCTAGAAATGGACGATGAGATGAACTGGACAAAGGCAAACAGGTTGTGAGAGGATATTATTCATTGGAAAGAGCAAACTGACGGAGAACGGTACACAAGCTCTATGGCAGCACTTGTGAAGTCGTGGTCGTGGACTTGCAAAAAGAATCAACACTGGGCCAAAGCACAGGAAGTGACCTTTCGGGAGTTGAAAATCGTAGAAAGATCTTACGGCCCAAGTAGTTTGGCAATTGAGGGATATCTTCTCATTCTGAGGGACATTGCGCAAGCTATGCACCGCGAGCATACTGCTGCTGGGCACATTGATGACGCTACGGAGTGCTTGACAGAAATCGTTGACTTCTACGAGAGGGGTGTCAAAACTCACATTGAAACACTTGGGGGGAGCAGCATCCGTGGACTTTGGGTCATATTAGAACACTCCAAATGGTAAAGAATGGGTATGTGTTAGAGGTGAAACACAGGAGACTATTCACACTTACGTTTTGAGGGAGAAGCGGACAAGGTGGGAATGGCGATCTGCCGAAAGAGAGATTTATCATCGAGTATAAGAGTCAGCAGGTTCATTGACACTAGTTTCCCTCCATTAAGAGCGATCTTATTTTTGCATTATCTACTAAGAGCCAGGTAGCCGATGTCACTTTCTCTCGCGTGTTCACTTAGAACTCTCTTTATTTGAGCCGGCATTAACAAATAATTCTAGTATATCCTCATCAGCCGTTCTTTCTGATTTGATAGCCCTTCAACACTAGATGGAACTCTTGGGAATGATAGCAACTCTTTCCAGTACATCAAGACCACAAACCATATCGTGGAAGATATATTTGCGTCGATCCCATACCACCTCGCAGACAATCTGCCAATTTTTGTTGAAAGCATTAAGAACAAAGCAGATATCGGTCTAGATAGGTTGTTAAGAGAGTTACATCTCGTGTACCCGCTGCATGTCATTTCAAAAAATATCCTCCTTGCCTGCAAAGACGCGGGAGTATGCGAGAGACTGTCTACGATGGATAAGTGACGAGATGGGAATCGGGAAGGCTGGATTGATGGCAGATGTAAGTCCAAGAATTCAGCCTCATCTCTTCTCTCTCTATCAGACATGTGGTTGACCTTACTTTTGCTCTTACAGGGAGACGTTCGTACGGGATACTTGGAGAGTGGATATATGATTATATGGTCACGGTTTCTTGGGTAATTGTACAAAGGACTAAAAGATCATAATTCCTTGCCGGTCGGCGAATCGAAAATTCCAACTCTGTATTCATTACGTAAATCCCCAGGACCACGAAGCGCTACGCTAACTTGGATGGAGGGAACTCGAAATTCGAGGCAATTCCAACTTCATCTGGAGCTCGCTTAGCCAGATAAGGTTAGCCTTGCACTCAAAACAACAAGAAGTCGGACTTTATCTTCGGTTCCTCGAGGATGAGAACGTATAAAGACCACGGAGCAGAGAGCCATACTATGAAAGAAGACATTACTTTATCCCCATGACATCGAAATGATTTGCACCTCAAAGTCTTGTACGTCATGTTACTCCAATACCATCATTTGGCAACGCATCTTTTCAAACTACGCCTCATCTCGTCAGTACCGCTCGACTTAGATCTACTATGACAACCAACAATGCTACCTGGCTCATGGAAGCGAAAGCCATTCCCTTCACCATCAAGGCCACTCCACTTACATCCCCAGGCCTCGATCAAATCCTGATCAAGAACCACGCAATCGCCATAAATCCCATCGACGGTAAACTCCAATACTTCGCAGTATATCCATTGACTTACCCAACAATACTTGACCAGGATGTCGCCAGTGAAGTAATCTCTGTCGGGCCGGGTGTAACTCGCTTCAAACCAGGAGACCGCGTACTCGGCGTCACGACTGGCTTTGTGACAGGTAAAAATGCAGAGAAGGGATCTCAATCCTACACTATTCCCACGGCCAACGGAACCAGCCAGATCCGGGATCATGTGTCCTTCGAGAACGCCGTCGTACTACCCCTCGCCTTGTCAACTGCAGCTTCAGGGCTCTTCTACCCCAATATCCTCAACCTCCAACTGCCAACTGAACCTGCACTACACCCCATGGGTAAAACACTTCTCGTTTGGGGCGGTGCCTCAAGTGTAGGGAGTAATGCTATCCAACTAGCTGTTGCATCAGGGTACGAAGTTATCACAACTGCCTCTCCCAAGAACTTCGACTACATGAAAGGTTTGGGCGCAGGTCAAGTATTCGACTACGACAGCCCCTCCATTGTCTCGGATCTGGTCGATACCTCCAAAGGTAAGAATTCTGTTGGCATCTACGATGCTGTTGGTGAAGCCACATGGGTCCCAGCCGTTGAATTTGCGCAGAAGACTGGGATCAAGATGACAGCCACTGCGACTTCTGGATTTTAGGAAGCTCCTGAAGGGGTGGAGATCAAGAAAGTATTCGTACCGTCTATCTTGAGTAAGCATGTTGGAAAAGCTGTGTTTGAATACTTCCTGCCAAAGGCGTTGAAGTCGGGGGCTTATGTCCTAGCGCCAGAACCGATCATTGCGGGGACGGGTTTGGAGAGTATACAATTCGGCATTGACATGTTGCGGAAGGGTGTTTCGGCAAAGAAGGTTGTTGTATTGCTGTGAGTTTGAGATACTGAGGAATAATTTTTCAACAAAGTTACACAATCGTTTTAAACATTCTCAAAGATGAAAGCCACCGCAACGAACAATAGTGGCCATGCTTTCCGACCCACCAGGGCTATTTTCTTTCGAACTTTCGGGTGTATATGGTTTCAAAGTAGCACAGTGACTGTCTCGAAATCTATGCAATTCTATCTAATCTATCCAACTTTTCATGATCCGTCTAATGTTGGGCGTTGAATGCTGAGGCCCACGTCTACACTTTGGACTCCATCCGTACCCCCTCGACTTCAACGGCATTAGAAAACCCTCGGTACTCTTCTTCCGAGATCTTAGCCAACTCCGACTTCTCAACCTTCTTCCCCTTAAGTCCATACAACTCCTGGAAACTCATGATCATCGGCTGCCACTTATCAGGGTCGATGCGATTCTCGAACCCATCCATCCGAATGGTCGTTAAATATTCTAACCTGTTCAATCTTGAGTCATCATTTTCTGCGAATGTTGGGTCTCATGGTGGAGGAGCTCGATGAGCTACGTCACTGACTGTTTATCCTCGCTTACAATTTGGTCACAATTTCTTTGTGAATATTCCAATTTTATCTACATACATTTTTCTGACACTGACTTTTGTTTTTTTGATGGGAGCTTAGGAGCAATAGAGATTAGATTTCATGTGTATTAGACTTGATGCTTAGAACTTATAGTATACAAGCATGGGGCAGAGGACTTTAGATAGAGATGATGTGCCGAGGAGGCTACCGAGAATGCTGCCGACTCTTGAGAATTCATTCTCAGCTAAGCACCATGATTGTGAGCTTGATTAGTTCTGAAAATGGTACAGGAACATGAAAAGTCCAAAGGCCTATCCAGAGATGTGGACAAGTAGGATACGTTGGTTCTTCTCACCTTACTCGATGTCCTGCCCTTATTTCATTACTTTTAGCTCTTGTATCTATTATTTGGTTTCCTCATGTTACATACTTGTACTTGTTAGATCGCATGGTGTGCAGGAGGGGGGAATATTAAGTGGTTGTATCGAACTTCATTGTTTTCTCCCATTTAACAACTCTCCTGAAGCGAGGCACGGAGTATCGAGGTTGATTCAGGGGCGCGCTTCGGGGGCGTCTGTTGTCTCGAGCCTTTTCTTCGGTATTTAAAGTTCTAGGAGACACATATTATTATTACGGCAATTTGATTCCACACGTGGCTAACTCTGCTCACGACACCGTAAGTCACTCCCCATACCGTCTTGCTCACTCACTCAGGCGCCTCCATGTGAACCTAACATAACCTTTCGTAAGAAACACATTCACAGCCCTCTGACCTGCAACAAGAACCCTTCTCCTCACAGAACCCCCTTTTCAAATAAAACAACATCTCTCGAAAAGGAATATAGAATAAAGAAAGAACAAAACAGGAAATATCTCGGCATCTCTCTTCGGTTTAGCTGACCAATCAACCCACCCCCCTCCTGTCATCATCCTGTCGCACAGCCACATTCCCCAGTATTTCCAAACTCCGATCCTCCTCAGCACTGTAAAATCCGACGGTTCCCGCCCCCCCCCCCCCCCCCCCCCCTCCCCGCATCTCAATCCCGAAAGCCCTCCAAACCAAACTGTACGTTACAAGTAATTCCACGGCCATAATTGGCATCCAATCACCCCCAACTCCTACTCTCCTGGCATAGTTCTACCGCTTATGTAACACGCTCTTTCTAGGTTCATTCGTTCAGAAAGTATTTCCACTGACTGGACTAGGCACACCTCCATCCACAAAGCGGCCGCACATACATAATTTTCTTTCCTTCTGAACTAGAGCAAGCCACGCACTCACACTACGCAGCTTCGTCAGCGTACATTTGTCAGCAAAAGCGTACTGCGAGCGCATCTCCGGGATTTGTCCGTTCGTTTTCGTTTCGTTTCGTTTCGTTCACTTTGAATCGCTTCGGACTTTTACGAGGGTTTAATCTATTAGCTTAGGCTTTAAGGCCAGCAACCAGTGGACGTACTGTGTTGCGTTGCGTATTCGGGGGGTGAGATTTTGCGTAGTGAGGTGGGCTGAGTTCGTAAGAGGCCAGTTACTTATATCGGTCCGTCCCCTCCAGGACAAGTAATTTAGTTTTGAATCATATCATACCTACAATCAATCAATCATATATTCGTACAATACTGTGCTCATTCGTCAATATCAACATCGACATCGACACCTACATCACGCCTGGTATCGAGGAAGAAATCTCATCTCACTCAACTTAATACAGCACAAAATTCACGATGGCATCCACAAGCCTAAACTACTACCTCGTCTACTGTCCCTTCATCATGCTCGCCTCCTGCTACAAATCGATGCATCGCTCCCTCACGTCGCACTCTTCTGGCTCTGAACCACTCTCGCCTTCACATCCCACCAAACGAACCAGGAAGTCGACGAAGGCGGGGAAGATCCAGCACTGAACGATCTTCCTCCTTCTGTACATCGGAAATGACAAGCAGCAAGCCAGCCAGCCGAAGAAAATGGGGAGGGGGGAAGCGAAACAGCTGAAAGAAAGATACCACACTTCACTTCACTTCCAAACCCCTGGAGTCTTACCAAGTCTTGACATGACATGACATGACGAGACAAAATAAAACAAAAATTACTTACCACTCCGATACGCTAGAATTGCATCACAGAATCTGGGAAACGTGGGGGAGATGCTGGAAATTCCGGATCGGGATAAGGATCTAGATTTAGATGTGGGGTAGCAGAGGCTCAAGGGCGGGGACGGAGAATGGAAGAAAGAAAGAGAAGGTGAGAAAAAGGCGGAATCTGGATCCGGAATTAATTTGCTTTGACTTGTGAGAGCGATGGACTGAGGGACGATGTCTCCAAATTGGACAAGGAAGGCCGGCGAGGTTATCATCGAAATTGATGGATAGATGGATGGATGGATAAGATGGATGAATGGAGGTTAGAGAGGTCAAGTCAGGTTGGGTCTTGGTTCCTCTTTGTCGTTGGGGTACCGTAGGATGGAAAAGAAGAAGTACCTCCGTCAGAATTTTGAGAGAGAGCGGCTGTTGGAATAGAACGGAAGAGGCGAGGTGTGAAGTGTAACGTGCGACGTGATAAGAGGGGGCAAGAAGAGGCAAGAAGGGAGAAGGAATCGGTCATATCCGATAATCGGTGGAAGGTGTTCGTGAAATATAAATTCTATGTCACAAGTCAAGTTTTCTCCAGTCTATAAACACGCACAAGATCCACCATCATTACAACATCACATCACAACCCAACACACTACAATACCTACTTACTTACTTCCCGCCGTGAAAACCCTATAAAACAACACGAAAAGCACAAGCACAAAACCATGAGCCGAGTCAACGAACGTGGTATTTTCATCTCTACTGAACTTTCCCCCCTTCTTCCTCCCATTACGTATTACCTCCTCTCTTCCTCCTCTCTTCCTCCTCTCCCGTCCCTTTTTCTTTCTCGTCAAATTCTCTCCACCTTCCTTCCTTCCTTCTTCCTCGCTCACCCACCTGGACATTCGTATAACACCCTCCTCCCATGTAATATAACTAACAATCATATGTGCTTGAATCGAATCTCCTCCCTCCTTGCCCTTCATTCCTTCCCCTCCATGCCTTGTCTTCATCAGTTCAAATCCATTCATCAACCTTCCAAATCTTTATACAAGAAAAGCGTAACGAAACACGACATAAAAACTCGCGATGCGATGCAATTTCAATCTCAAAAAAAAGCAAACAAGAAACAAAACATATAATAAGTAAAGGAAGCAAAGTTCCGAGTGTGAGATGCTTTTATAAAACTCGCATCCGGTGGTATATCCGACTATTCAGTTTCGGGGGGAGGAAGAAGAAGAACGCCATGGTACTTTTGTTTATACCGGCCGCTTCCCTTCCCTTCATATTCTCCTCCCACCCAACCCAAACCAAACCAAGCCCAAATCCTCCAAATCCTTCCAATCCATGCCAAGAACGAAATAAAGGGGGGAAGAAATCCCCCCGCCACGCATCTTCGCATCGCCATTTGCAACACAAAAGGGAAAGGATATCTGTCACTGTCTGTCCGTCTGACACTTTATCTCACTCCTGCCAATAAAATACCTAATCATCCAACCTAAACATCTTCCTCAACTTCCCAAACTTCTTCTTCTTCCTCGCCTTCTCCTCGGCCGCACCACCATTAACACCAACGATATCCACACCCGCAAGGCCCGTAGCAGTATACCTCCTCGTACCAATATCCGGTCTCGAATCACCATTCGTGCTCAACTCTCCCTTCTCGCCACCAACGACCCCATTCGCGCCATCAGCTGTAAACGGCCTTTCGTCTTCACCTTCCGTGCCCGTTAGTAGACTCTGAGGTTTAGGGGCCGGTGTACCAGCAGGAAGTGGCCATGAGTTGCTGTTCTCTCTAATCATGGGGTGGCGTTTCTGTAATCGTGGGGACTGAGCGGGTTCGCTGCGGAGAGCTTGTAGGTCGGATTTACTCCTCTCGAGAGGCGTGTCTCTCCTTGCTGGTGATTCGGCGTCTGATTTACGAACGCGAGATCCGGAATCGGGTTTCTTGCGACGGAGAATCGACATGAAACTACCGCGACGGGAATGGTTTGGTCGAGTGGGAGCGAAGTCCGGAGCAGTGGGTGAACTGATAGTGCCGCGACCTGATCCGGAACGACGAAGTGAGCCGGATGCAAGAGTTGCGCCTTCTTTAGTTAGGGCGGAGTTCCCGTTCTGTCTCTTGGAGAGCTTGAGGCCCGGAGAGGCGGCTTTTTCGTCGTCGCTGTCAGGAAGATCGCTTGAATCACCATCTTCGACGCCAGAGCGTTTGGGTATCCCACGCACAGGAGCGTTATTGCGCATTGTTCGGTCTCCGGCTGGAGGAGGCGGAGCAGGTTCATCGTCGTCACTGGAATCGTTGAAGCGACTTTGGAATGTTGGTCGATCCTCTTCCTCGTCACTTGAATCAGCGAAACGACTGGCAAGTCTACGAGTTGGTTTCTGCTTCGCTTTCGGAGGTGCTGGGCGTCCGAATCCACCAGTCTTCTTTCCTGGTGGCTTGTTCCTCAGTGATGGAGTGCCGTCGTAGGAGCTACGCATCGAGCTCCTCATGTGCGTCTCGGACAAATTGACTTGTGGTGCAGCACCACTATTGAATGGCCGACGGAATGCTGACCCAGATGGAGACAGAGAACGAAGACTGAATCGACTTGATTGTGCTGGCGATTGTGGTCTTGGTGCCGAATTACTCTCGATAGATCCACGCATTGAACTTCTGAAGCTTGGGATCTCATTTCCACGTTTAGTACGCTTGAAGCTGGTGTCACTGTCTCCTGAGCCCCTCCTGCGAAGTGGTGGCGCCGGTGCCGCCATGTCTCGATTTGCAGCACCCTGAGCAGCTGCTGCACTTGCTGCCGAAAGATTGCGAACATGTTTCTTTACCTCCATAGGGACTGGCTTGGCTTCCGCAGGTAATGACACCGGTCGATATTTCTTCTGCAACGATCCCTTAGGTTCGGCTTCAGCACGTAGAGACCCACGCATTGAGCCTGGTCCCCGCATCGATTTTCGTATGTGAGCGTCTTGGTCATTGCTGACAGGCCCCGGACGCATCGAAGATTTCATCGGAGGATGGCCATTTGGACCAGCCTTTGCACCAGGTTGGATCATATACATCCTCTCGTTGCTGAGCGTTCGCTGATGTTGAGGTTCTAGTTCAGTGGGTGCTTTGACAGCGACCTTCTTTTTCTTCTTGGGTTTCGGCATTGGCTTGGCCTCAACCTCTGTATCTGAACCTTCTGCCTCTTCACGAGCCTCCTGTTCTAATTGACGCTTCTTGTCGGTCGAGAGGGTACTCCAGTAAGCTTGTACCTTATCCCAGCCTTCGTCCATGTCTGGCTCACTAGACTTTCTCGACAACTGTGACCTTTTGTACGCTTTCTCCTTGGTGACCATCGTTGTGGGACTATCGGGAGGAGTTGAGATAGCCAGTCCAGGGATATTGGTGTTAATGACAGGGGTGTCAACAACAGCGTCCAGAGACATGAATCCACTTCCTTCGGCATCAGAGAAGTCTTCAGCTGCATCGCTGTATATACTAGCATCGGACTCTTCTGGCTCTTCAAGAATAATAGAATTTCGCGAGGCAATTTCGCCCAATACAGGCGACCCTGCGCGAGGTGTCTCCTCGTCAGGTTCAGCGATACCCTGCTCCGCGACTGTTGGTTCAGTCGCATGGTGTTCAACGATTGGAACCTCAGTGTCATCCTGTTCTTGGCTGCCTGAATCAGAACTCGACTTGGCCCAAGAACCTGGTATATCTGGCCATTCTCCTCTTGATTCTGTACTGGCAATGGTTGGAGTGGCCTGAAGCACATTGATCTCTGGCACATTCGATCCATTCATGGCCTCGTTCTCACCTTTTTCAGTCGGGGTTTCGACTTCGTGTGATAACGGCGATGCCAGTGCTCTGTAGGTATCTGCGTCCCCATCTTCAGGACCACGCTTGACGCTGTTGGCCCGCGCAACACCAATGTCTGACTTTCGATTCTCCACGCTGTAGAGACTACTATCGCTATCGGATGTATACCCGCTGCCCTCGACCGTTGTTACCTGCGGAGGTAATGGCTCTCGGGATTTCGAGATGTTGGCAGTATTCTTGGACGCAGCATCTTGAGCAATAACAGCCCCTACGACGTGATCATTTGATTGTCCAAAAGGATTCTCAATGGCCTCGCCGGTAGGCGATGTGAAGAGTGGTGGAGACGCTGGGGGTAATTTGTTTTCTGACGGATCGCTTGGCTTCACTAAAGGACGCTCCTCGATGTCGCGGGATGGTTTCTTCTCTCGAATACTACCGAAGGAAGGTAACGCAGGTCGCGGCTTCATAACCTCGTCATCCTCGTCCATCACCGCGGCCTCCTTCTTCTTTCCACGGCCGATGCTAAACCATTTCGATTTCGTCTGGGGACTGAGAACAACTGGCGAGTCCGAAGCAACTGGAGTTGCTGCTTGACCAACAACCACATTCGTCTCGTCGAAACTAACTCGGTTGGCTTTCTTCTTAGGTGCAAGACCTTCGGAATTTACAACTGAACCATTCGACGCCTCACTGAAATTCGTCTCGTTGGCTCCTGATAATCCTTCAACTGGGGAAGGCCCTCGTGGGGAGTTTGAGTGCTTCATGGCAGACTTCCGGGGAGAAATCGAGCGCGCAGGAGGCTGATGCCTTACAATGAGATTTTCTGGGCTTGAAGCAAAATGTGTTGTCCGCATTGGACTGACAGAGTGCACTCTTCCCCCTCGAACACTGTCTTGTGTAGCCAATCCCACTCCATCCGTGGTTTGGGGTTCTTGGTTTGGGGCAGGTTGACTTGCTGATCTTGCTTGTTGTCTCCCTTGAGCGTAGGCCGCAGATGCCGAAGCCTGACCTCGACCATGTCCTCTCCCAGCCATCGAACGAGGCAATGGTGATGGCGATACATGCCTTGGTTCTGGAGTGGTATCCAACGTAAGTTTCTGTGTCCGAGTAGGTGTGTCATCTTCCTTCTCTTCCCTCTCTTTATCCTCCCGTACAATTGACGGCTTCTTCGCCAATAGTGCTCCCGCCCGAGTATTGAACGGTTGTGTGCTGAAGTCGCTGTCGTTATCGGACGAGTTTGGAACATAGGACGCCTGATCGCTCTCTGAATCACTCATAACCACCTTCTTCTTTTTCTTCTTCTTTGGTGGTGCAGCAGCTACTGATTCCGGCACAGTAGCTTGAACAGGCACAGGTAAAGGAGCTGGCGCCGGTTGTGGGGTTGGAGCAGGTTGTTCGATAGCCTTTTGTTTTTCTGCAGCTTCCATCGCATCAACAAATGTGCCCCTCGGCCTTCCTCCAGCCGTTCCCTCCGCCAAATGTGTCCCAGCCGCTGGCGGGGGCCGTTTCTTCTTCTTGACTGGTTGCTGAGATGCGCCATTGATCCTCTGCTCGATTGCCAATATTTGTGCTTCTGGCAGAAAACTTCTGGTATTTGGGTCATAGATCAGATTTTGATTAGTAGGAGAAACAATTCTTGCAATATTTGCCCTTTGAGGTGACGGAGATGTTAGCCTTCTGTGTGCGACAGGTGAGGTCGGCCTAGAACCAGTAGGCAATGAGAAATTAACGGACCCTCTACTTGCTGGTCTATCAAGCTCTTGCACGCTCGCCAAGTTGGACATCCTCTGGCCCGCTCTCCTGGGAGGTTGTGTCGTTCCGCCTAGGCTGGATCCTCGGCCGTTGGCCTTGTTTGGAGGGGGAGATGCTACTCTCATGGGCGGGGCTTCTAGACTTGCTGCTCGTCGATGCGACTTCTGAGGTATTACTGGCGCCTCCTGCATATTCTTTGGAATGGCCGGGACTGGCGGCGCGTCTGCTGCACTGGGTACTGGTTGTGAGGGTGAAGGATCCCGGAATGTTCGTTCGCTCATCGACGAGGAGCTTCCTCTCCGTTCCAGTTGTGGCCGGGATTGTCCTTTCGATGATCCTGTGACCGAGCTTCCTACTGACGATGTCGAACCACTTCTCCGGAGAGTCCGCTTGGTCTGTACATCCGCGACGCTCGTTGGAGTCGTAGGTCTGGATCGTAGAGCAGCAGCCGCTGCGGCGGAGGATAGAGATGCATTGGAGGCCTGGTTCTTCAAGAAGGCCTGTGCTGCAGCGGTCGCCGCGGAAGGGTTGGCGTTCGTTCCATTTAGGGGCTATTGATAGATGTGTCAGTAGCTGTTTCGTTCATTATATTCGTGACAGTCGCTGCTCAGAAGCATCTTCCCTGGGAGACCAGTGCGGAGAGCTGGCGCGACGTCGAAACAACAATCGGGAGCGAAGGGAATCAGCAGCAAGAGCTGAGCTTGGATGCTGCCGGGCAATGGAATGGACATGGACATACCGGATTCGAGGCGGCTCGTCTCCTCCTGTTCTTATTCCCAAACATGGCGGGTCGTCGGCGCACTGCCTGTCTGCCTCTGCCAACTGAGGGCTAATGAGGATACTATCGCATCGAAAAGAGAGAAAGACTGTTGTTGTGAGGATGTGCAATGTTTCCACCACGAGAGCTCCGTGACGGATGGATGTGATATGACGATGGGCGCAGCTCCCGGACAACGATGAGTGGAGGCTTACGCGAAGGAAGCTGGGATAATGACTGGGTGAGCGGCGTTGAAGTGGGCGTGTTGGTGGGAGGGCTGGGAACCCGACAAACGTTGACTTTCCTGCGAATCGATCGACGGTCTGGATCGTAAAGTAAAGAGCGGCACGGGAAATGCGAATGTCTGTGAATCCGGAGATGGTGATGGCGATGGAGAAAGTGTTGTTGACTCTTGAGTTGTCAAAGTGTGAGGAATGTGAAGGGAAGGGAAGGAGAATGGGTTAATTGACGTTAGCTAGGTAGGAACCAGGTTTTGTCTGAGAGCGTTCGATGTTTCATTTCCATGGGAGTGATGGCTGGACTTGATATCATAGTCCGGCTCTAATGGTGGTTGGTTAGTCTGCGTCGATTTGATGCATTGGGAAGACTATGCTACACTAGGAACACACTACACTACTTGCACCGTTCTACACTACGACGCCACCAGCAGTTCATCTACAGTACACTAATCCAGTCTGCAGCGAATAAATACCGGTTTTGGGGGGAGTCGTAAAAGGGAAATGTCTTCGTGGTGGTGAGTGAGCCATACGGGGAGCTGCTCTGGAATGATTGGAATAATTGGAAACATTCGGCAAGTCATGGGCGGAAGTATATCATAGTACCATAGGATAGATGACACAGCCAGATCATAGCACAGCTTCATTGTAAAAGATAGACCTTGTACAAGTGGCAGTTCTGGGACATCTTGGATTGGTCAACAAGAGTAATTGGTCAACTAGCTAAGGACGTAACAAGAAGCGGTAAGCTTACTCGGCCACGTCGAGAGTGCTGTACCAGAGAGGTCCTTGTAAACAAACAAAACAAACAGATCGACTTGACTCAACTTGATTCAGCTGTGCTCAACTCAACTCCCTGAAGCTGTCCAGAGTTTCTGGGTTCTTGCTAGGTCAACCAACCATTGCCGTCACTGGCATCTAAATGAATCCTTTCGAATCCCAAGCCCGATTCTCCCACTACCGTACGGATACGTACCTACTCCCTCGATATCCCGGCGCGTCATCACCCAAAGCAGTCTGGACTTACAGTAGCTGTACGAGAAGGGAGAATCGACGACGAGGACCAAGACGAGGACGGGAAGGAAGAAAAGACCCAAGTGGGGCACAGCATTTGGATCGGAGGCACAGCCCAGCCACAGTTGTTGAAACGGCTGCCAGGCGATGACGTAGGTGCAGAGCCAAAAGAAGCAGTTGTATGAATCAGCGGTTGTTTCAAAGGATGTTTGTTCGACTTTCGGAAGAGAGATAACATTTGCACATTTGCATCTGGGAATAGCTTCATAAATATCGAGAAAATTCACACAATGCTAAATATCCTGGTTTGTTACTCAATCGACTTCCATTTGCAAGCCAGGTCCCATTTCTATATTGCAGGCACGTGCCGCCAAGACCATGGCCTCGGGTCGGCATCTCCAAGCCCACCAAGCAAGAAGCAAGCCAAGGGCTGTCAACCAATCCACTCTTCCCATCTCTCCTGTCCCCTCCTCCCCTCTTCCCCAGATTCCACCACAATGACAAACCAAACTAACCTCAGTGACCTCGGGATCTCGAGATATACAGATCCCATTGCTATACCTCTATCCTCTGCTAATCAATTAACTTCCAGGGAATGGCAGATTCATACCCACCGCTCCCTCTCCCCTCAGGGATAACAGAATCCTACCTCCCATCCCACGACCTCACATACCACGTTCTCAGCGCTGGCCAACCCACCAAGCCCCTCATCCTCTGTCTCCACGGCTTCCCCGAACTGGCATACTCATGGCGCAAGATCATGCCATCCATCGCAGACGAAGGCTATCACGTCGTAGCCTACGACCAGCGAGGATACGGACGAACCACAGGCTGGGATAATCGCGGCTTCTCCTCGGTCGACTTGAACACATTTACATTCACACGCCTCGTACGAGATGCTGTCATATTCATCAATGCTCTAGGATATAAAGAGGTAGCATGCGTAATCGGTCATGATTTCGGTGCAGTGGGAGCTTCGATGTGTGCGTTGATGCGACCGGATATATTCAAATCGTACGTCCCACCCTTCAATCCACACCATACAGACATATACTTACCGGGCATAGCGTCATAACCATGTCGCACCCATTCAAAGGATCACCCTCTCTCCCTTTCAACATCCTATCCAACCCCCCCAAGCCCACCGAGAAGGAAGACGTCCATAAAGCATTAGCAGAACTCCCCCAACCGCGGAAACATTACAAATGGTATTACTCGACCGAATCTGCCGCAGAAGAGATGGACAATCCCAAAGCAGGACTGCATGATTTCCTCCGCGGGTATTTCCACCTCAAGAGCGCGGATTGGAAAGTCAACAATCCATATCCACTGAAAGCATGGGAAGCCAGCGAATTGGCCAAACTACCCTACTACTACGTGATGCCTCTCTCGGCAGGCATGCGGAAGTCCGTACAGTTGTCCATGGCAGACGAAAACCTTTCCAGCGTCTCTAAAGCGAGTTCTCGCTGGCTTCCCGACGATGAACTAGCCATCTACGTGCAAGAATGGGGACGGAATGGTTTCCAAGGCGGGCTGAACTGGTACCGCGTCGCGACGAACCCGGAGAATATGAAAGACGTCGAGTTATTCGCGGGTAGGAAAATTGACGTCCCTGCACTCTTCATCTCAGGCAAGCAAGATTGGGGCACGTATCAAGAGCCTGGCGTCGTGGAGAAGCTGGATAAGGCGTGTAGTCAATCAAGAGGGATTGAGTTAGTGGATGGTGCTGGACATTGGGTGCAGCAGGAACAGCCTGAGAGAGTCATTGCACTAGTATCGAAATTCTTGAGGGATGTTAAAGTAGATTCTATTTCTCATTGAGATTTAAATTTTGAAATTCAAATCAATATACATCCCAAGTCAAATCGAGTCGATTCAAGTCAAATCTGTGTAACAAGAATGAAGATCATAAACCTACCCAATTAACCACACATTACGTTTCATGTCAGTTCCATGCCACTTTTTATTTCAAATACTTAGCTTAGCCAGACTTCCTTCTATTCCTCTCCTTCCAAATAAATCCTCCGATGCAAAATCATACCTCATCAAGTTAAGTCATAGCTAAGACACACATCCAGCACCTCACTCCACCTAACTCCAGTGACTCCACAACATAACACAACACGCACACCCCTCCATTCCATAATATCCGATAGCATGAACGGCAGGTCATCGCATTAAGCTTAAGCTCAAGCTTAAACACTTCACCCCCTGTGTGTTGTGTTCATGTTCATCCGGGAAGATACATATCCATCCAATCACCTGCTCTGAAACGCCTCGCTTAACCCCTGGTTGCTGGTACGACACCTGTCATCCCATGCTCTGGTCGGAGGATGGAGAGTATCAGATGGCAGGTACTCGAGGATTCCGTGCGTGTGACTGCCGATCGAGGGTTTGAAGTGCTGAGGCGGGAAACGCTTGGTCTTGGCTTCTTCTTCTTCTTCTTTCGATCTGCTGTGTGCTGTTACTGGTGAGTGGTGTGAGTAGCAAGTGGTGAGTGACTGAGCATAGATGGAATTGGGCGAAAGCAAGCATTGTCAAGCAACGGTCGCCAAGGCTTCTCTTTATGCATTATTCTCTCTCGAGCTTCACTTCATGTCTGCTGCTCAACCCTTGCACGGTAAGGTAACAGGTATTCAAATTCTCTGGAGACGAGAACGCAAATCGATCCATGCAACACAACTCAATACCACACCATGGCATGGCATATCGTATTAGCGTACAAGCGTACCAGAAAAATACAATAATACATTACCCCCTCCGGTTGCGTTCCTCCTTCCGTTATTTTCGTTCTCCAAGGCCGGCTTCCTTTCTCTTCTCTCCTCTCCTCTCCATTCCACCATCGACTTGTTTCCCCTTTCCGACTTCTTCAAGCAACTTTAATTCAATTTCTTAATCACTTACTTCTTTACTCACTCACTTCTTCTTCCCACAACTACTTCTGGAAAGTAGTTTGTTTAATTATCAACTCTCCTTCATACATATCCAACTTTTGACCGGATTACAAAAGCCAATCAAAAAGCAAGAATGTCATCCCAACTTGCCCTCGAAATCCTCTCCCTGTCTGCAGGGCTGAGCCAGTTCTCTAATTTCCAAATCGTCAATCTGGGACAGCAGAATAATCTGTTAAATATCTCACCTGAGTGCGTTTTCCTGCCCTCCTCATCTCCCGGTCCTCCCGCTCCCCCACAGCATCATCTCAACAATCTGGAGAGAGAAGTCGGGTCCAAGTAGCTAATGTCCTTCTCTTCAGACTCATCCAATTCATCTCCTCGTGCGGAGCATGCGATAACCGACTCGCCTCCCTGTTCTCCTCGAACTTGAATATCAACCTCTTGAATCTGAATCTGGGACAGTGCAATGGGTGTTTGCAACAACGTACGTTTTATCTTCTACCTTCTTTCCATCACACCTCACATCCCCTTACCTCCTCACGCCTCCTCGTACCTTACACATCCTCACACCCCAACCAAAAATCAACATCAACAAAGAGATAAGTAGAAGTAAACAACACTAATCTAATATCACTCCCCATGCAGTCGTCGATCTCCAAGGCCTTTTCGTCAGCGGACTTAACTTGTCGAACTCAAATAACACCGGCAATGCCAACGAGACCGAGAACGCAAACAATAACAACAACGAAAACGACAACAAGAATAACGATGAGGAACAAGCTAAAGCTGATGAGGAAGCTAAGAAGGCTGAGGAAGGTTCGTTCTTTCCACTTTCCCATCCCATCCCCTCTCGCTCCATTTCTATGTTTTCCTTACTATATCTTCTCTCTACCTACCCACTTCCCCAAGAAAACAATGATATTGATTGAAACTGCCGTTGATTGAATTGAGCTGATACGTATGTTTGATATAGAAGCAGCAGCCAAAGCTAAAGAAGAAGCCGCGGCCGCTGAAAAAGAAGGGAAAGGAAAGGGAGAGGGAGAGGGCGCAGCAGCCAACGAGACTGCCAATGCAGCGAATGAAACTGCTGTTGCTGAGGGTGAGGGTGAAGCGGCTGCTAATGAGACTGCTGTTGGAGAAGAGGGTGAAGGTGAGGGAGGAGAGGAAGAGAAGCCAAATAGTGAAGGTCGGAAGATGAAGAGTAAGAGGGGTGTGGTTGTGCAGCGAAGTGGTGCGGGGAAGAAGGTTGTTGGTGCTGGGAAGGGGAAGGTTGTTGGGAGTGCTGTGTTTGGGTTGGTTATGGTGGGGTTGGTCTGTGGTTTGTAGGCGATAGGTAGTTGAGGGATGTGTGGGTGTGTGGGTATTGGGAAGAATGAAATTTGGGGTGGGTGTGAGTGGGTAGGCGAGGATACCAATGGGTACACAGACATGTAAGAAAATATCTCGGTAATGACATCTGAACTTCCCTATTCGCAATATATAGCTCGTCTTGTGGCCAATTCGCTTACGTGTGAACGATCAATAGTAATTGCAATCGGTTTAAAAAATGAATTCATCAGAACACACAGAACATTGAGCAATACAACAATTGCCTATCCAGCACCACCGCCTCCACCAGCACCCCTCCTGGCCCTACTCCTCCTCCTAGCCGTCTCAATAGCACCACACCCCGTCAAAAGAACCATAACCTCCCAATCTCCACCTCCCTCTACATCACCCTCCCCACCCCCTTCTCCACCATTCTTCCCCCCACCCTCCCTCAAAGACCTAACCCTCCACCCCCTCCTCAAAAAGAACCTCCCTCTCACCCTACTAAAGAACCCCTGACACCCTTTATAACAGCCAACACCTCACCCAACTCCGCCTCCCCACCACTTCTCCCCCCAACATTCTCCGCCAACTCCATATCCGGCTGATCATCAAACAAGCCCTGCCTCGTCCTGCGCCACGTGAAAATCCTCCTCTGGCCCGTCTCCCCATCCACGAAATCAAATTCATACCGTCCGTGCGACCAGTCCTTCATACTCTTGAATCTCTCCCACTGCACATCCCTTTCCGCCGTAAGTGAAGAGGGGTCGCCCAGTCCAACGACATTGTCGGATAGGGCGGAGAGTTTTATCACGCCTAGGACGGGACCCGAGGCGGTTTTGGAGGTGAGTGTTACGTCGGGCTTTTTGGGCGTGAAGGAGGAGTTGGTTATGTGGTAGAGGGGAGAGGTGGAATCTGAGGGGATGAGAGAGAGGTTGTAGAGTTTGGAGTTGTTGGCTATTATTGTGTAGAATTCTGTTGGGGAGGGGTCTTCGGGTTTGGTTTGGGGTTTGGATTTGCTGGGAGAGGTGGAGAAGGACGGGGATATTGGGGAGGATGTCTCGATTATAGGGTTTTGTTTGCCCATTTTGACGGTTTGTAGTTTTAGAAAGTGTTTTCTGGCTTGTGTGTTCGTTCGTTCCTTTGGCACTAGATGTACTTTTGGACCTGAATCTCCTCTCCAGAATTGGTTTCTCACCCGTGCTTTCAAAACGAAGCAATCAAATAATGAAGGAGGTGATATACTCGCAAGCAAAGTCCTGTTGCTGATTCTTACTCTATATATAAACCCATCAGCATCCCATAACTCTCCTCCGATCCGTAACACAACATCAGCCAAGACCAAATCCTGATTCGCCGCCTAGAAGCCACCCGGAATACGAAGAACCCTGCAACCCCATCGTCCGCCATTCATAGGGCTGAGATCGGCAACTCAGCCGCTCTGGCATCATGTGATACCGTAAGATTTGTTGTTCTTTAGGGGTTTAGAGGTCTTGGGGTGTTGGCTGTGCTTGTGATGAGGGGAAGGTTGGTTTGGCTGGTTTATGTGGTGTGTCTGGGCGAATTGGAACTTTTGAGGTGATATTTGAAAAGTTTGAAATTTGTGAGGGAATAAGCCTCGATTCAAGACTATTACCTATCAATTTAGTTCGATATAAGTACGTTTAATTGCTCTTTTTGACATGATAGAGTACTTGTACAGTCAGACCGCCTCAAACATGACAAATTTAAGAACTTGATAATATAATAAATCTGTCTAATACATTTAATAGAGTGAATTGCTAGCGTTCGAACGGACCCACTTTTATCTCGATTAGGCTAGCGGGTAAAAAGTTATATTTATAAAAGTCATGTCTTGGCGGGACTATTTTTTTTGAGATTTTAATTTTTATATATACGTTTTTAAATAGTAATAGTGAATATTTTTTAGATATTTTTGTTTTTAAAATTCTTTTTTAATATAATAAAGCGTTCTATAAGAAAATAAATTTAGTATTATCAGTAGGACTCACTTTATTTTATATGTTATTTTTCTTAGATACTCGAAGAATCAAAAAATCATTAATTAAATATTTAATATAAAAAACGACTTATATTATCTTATTTTATATCATTTATAGTTAATTTATATATTGATAAATATGGGTGCTTAGTATTAATGTTTTTACACTTATCCTATAAGTTAAAAATCATTTATTTATATAGAGATTTTTTCTTCTTTAAAATATCTATATTTTCGCTTAACTACTTCTATTATAACACTTGATAGTTTTAGCTAATTAAGCGATAATTATTTGTAAGTAGTTAATCTATTTGAAAGACTATTATTAATAGTATATTTTTTGTTAGTTATATTAAGAGACATTTATAACTTTTAGCGATTTTTTATTAGTGAGAAAGAGAGATACTTGACTCTTAAGAGGATTTTGAATAAAGCACTTTTATAACTGCTAAGCTAGCTACCGCACTAGAAAATAAATACAAAATCTAACTAATAAAGTCAAGTTAACTCATTAACTTCTATTTGGTTCTCTGGGACTATATCAAACTCCTTCATTATAGTCTCAGAGATAGTCCTATGGCTACTCTGTTTTTTAACACACTACGCAGTTTACTTAAAGCTAAGCCCCTTTCGGTAAGCGTCTATAAAGCGTGAAGCTCTATTAATATATCTACGTAGTGTATTAAGAGGGCAAGAATTTAAAGCTTTTAAAGCTACTTCTTTAGCCTAAACGTTTATTAGTTAATAATAAATTCAAAAATAAATTAATAACTTACTTCTGGAAAAGTTTCTTTCTAAACCTGTCGATATAAGTTCTTACAAAACGCCCAATACATCTCAATTAGGTTTAGCTCACAGTGAAACTTCGGTAAAAAGAGACACTTATGGCCTCTAGACAAAAGTAACTCTTTAAGAGCTGACTTTTGTTTAAAGAAGTCTTTGTGATTGGCTAGAATCCTCGCTAAGTAGTAAGTAGCGACTTTTTTTGCCGGCTAAGAGAGGATATTAGTGTATTTATTGTCTCCGGTGTACTTAGCCTTTGGTAGTTTTTTCCCTATAAATTATTAGTATATTATTTTAAATTTCAAGAATAATACTTACCTAAAGGTAAACAACCTCTCTTAGCAAGGATTTGTTTAAGTCCTTTTAGTGTTTCTTCGATAATAGTCTCCTTAATTCTCTTTTTATTAGGGTGCCCTTTAACTGGCACCTTAATAACTTTCTTAACCTTATAATTAAGCTCTTGAATAGTACCCTCTAGCCCTCGAGCTCGCTTAACTTTAGAGATATTAGGGGGAAAGTAAGTATCTTAAAAAATAACAAATCAGTAAGTACTTCTTAAATAGGAAGGTGTAACTGACCTTCTGTGGTAAAGGAGCACCACCTTCTCTAAGGTTCATATTGAAAGCGTTTAAAGCACCTTCCCCCTTACTAGCGTGAGCACTTAATTAGTCAAAAACAAAGACAGCTACCTTATTAAGGTGCTTTTCTTCGAATATATTAATAGCTCTCTCGACTTACTTTAGTAGAGCTTTAGTATTCCAATACTCGACGTCGCCACCAGGATAAATGATTTCCCGAGCATCCTTTTAACTAATAGTAAGCCTCCCTTCAAGACTTATAAAGTCAGACACGTGAATAAGGCCTCCTTTGCTTTTAGAAGGCATTTTTTGTTGATCTTCGTGTAACCAAATTCACTTAGAGTATTCTTTACCGTGAAAACAACTCTCGTCGTGGTAGTAAATAACGTGCTCTTTTTGCCCCAGTGGTAAAGTTGGAGCAATTAGTTAAAGAACTTTATTCTCATCTTCTTCGTAATTAGTAGTAAGCGACTAGTAGAGAGTTATTTTTGGTAGAAATTCGTTTTGACGATAATCGATAACGTCAGCTCTCTCATGGCCATTAACATATACCCCTTTCTTTTCTTCGGTAGCGTAAAAGCCAAGACGATTTAGCCACTTATAAGTGGCTGTTTTACTGAGAGCTTTCCAAGGCTTTATTGACTTTCCCTTGGTAGTTTTACCTAATAAGGACTTCTTGTTGTTTTTAGCTGAAGCTAATAATCGAGGCATAATTTGCGTATTAAGAGCGTGTCGAAATCCTTTTGGTGTAACTGTAGCTAGCTTTTGAGCTAATAGCCAAGTTCGACAAGCTTGAAAGACGTCTTCGTTGTCTAAATAAGACCGATTTCTTCGAGTTCCTCCGCGTGTCTCAAGAGGTAACGATCTATGCGTTCGATAATAAAGGAATAACGCCCTAATTTTACGGGCGAGAGCTTTTCCTTTACCGGTAGGGTGATTACTCTCTGCGACAAGTAAAGAAGCTTCGATTCGATTCCTCCGAGGGCTCTTTTTTAAGAGGTTTTAGACGTATTGTTAAATAAGCGAATATTCAAAGTATACCCGAGGTAAGAGCTTGATTTTTTTGTTATTGATTTGTTTTTTGATATTATTAAGAACCTCTCTATAAGTTCTTGGCGTAGAGGCGATTTCAATAAAGCTAAAGTTAATAGCGTCTCTGATAAGTGAATCTAATAAGAGCTCGTTACGATTATCTGTAAACTCTATATCGTTAAGATCGTCTAACTTAATAGAGTTATCTTCAGCTCTTAGCTCGTCTTTGACTAGTTAATTAAAATTTTCGTCTTCTTCGTCGCTTAAATCGTCGATATCTTTAAAGGGATCGTCGTTAATAGGCTCTATAAGAGGCTTTCGTTGAAAGAAACTGGTGAGAGGTTTTTGAAGGGTAGGCTGATTGTGTGCGGGTGTTTTGGACTTGTGGAGAGTAATTTGACGATTTAACTCTCTTTAAGTAGCTCTAGCTCGTTTTTGAGTAGTAGACCCCTTTTCTAAAAGAGGAGCTAATTTACTCTTGTGAGGGCCTTTAGGAATTAATATATAAGTTAGTTATTATACTTATTAAAATAATAAATAAAGATACTAACCGAACGTTAGTAAATTGATGACTTTTTTAGGAGGTAATACTACTTTACCTCCTGAATCGATTATTGACTGACGAAAGTACTTAGAGGTTTTAAACTCTTTAGTAACTTCCCTCTCAATATCTGATTCGTCGATATCCTCCCTGTTTAGCCTATCTGGGCCTAGCTCTTTAAGATCTTGATCTAAAAACTCGTTAGTACGAGTTATATTATCTTCTTCTTCTTCTTCACTCTCTTCGCTCTCTGATTCGCTAATCACTTGAGCTCTTCTTTCCTCCTCAAACTCTAATTTATCGACTTGACTACTATTAAAAGCAGTAGGTGTTGTAGTAGAAATAGCCTTTATAAGGCGTAAAGGTATAAGTAAAGGTAAAGAACTACTAGAGGCTTCAGGTGTTTGTTGACGAGAACGCTTTATGATTGGCTGAATAGGCGATCTAGGAGGTGATTTAGCGAGCGTAGTACTTCTATTACGCTTTGAGGGAGGCATTTTGAAGTGGTAGTTGAGTAGTTGTTGTGGTGGTAGTAAATATTAGTTAGAACTGACGTTGAAAGTTGAAGATATTTCAACTCGCTTAATTATTAAGCTAAAGAACGTTAAAATAAATAATTATTAAACGTCCACATTTTAAAAAGCTAATTAATCTATTTTACACGTCTCATTGCTAGCGTTTTAATGGACCCACTTTTATCCAAATCGGGCTTAGTATCATAAAGTTATATCGTTGCTAAAATTAAGGGACCATTTTTTTTTAAAAAGTGGATTTTTTTATTTATATTTAGATATAACTTTTTAATTACTTAGTAAAATAAAAAAAGTAAAGAAGCCAAATAGCTTTATATTATAAAGCGCAACTTTTGATAAAAAAATATCTCCACTTTTTTAGAGTCTATTTTTTTTACCATGTTTGAGGCGGTCTGACTGTAGCTTCGTTTGAGCCGTGGCTTAGTTATCTCGATTAGGTTCTGCCGTTGGTGGGCGGTGAGCCACATCCACATTCAATGTCTCTCTATCAATAGTATACACACTTGGTCTCCTCGAGCCTGAAATCTGGAGCCCGTTGAGCTGGAGGAAAACTGTCTTGAGATGGCTATGCCTAGAACCTATACAAAACAAAACATCTGTGACAACACTTTGGATGAAGCACAGCTAGCGACACGCTGTCCGTTGGATAATGGACGACGCTCAATCACACCAGTCCATCCTTCCATCGGGAACCTCGACAAGCTCCCTGTTGAAATCCTCACCCAGGTCCTAATGTATACTGACGTCCCGTCGATAACTCGTTTCCGCCGTGTTAACAGCCTCGCCATGCTACTAGTCGACTCGGTCCCGAAATACGCCGCCATCATCAAGCACTGTCCCAATATCATCCGCGCTATTCTCAGCATCCAGGCAGACGGATTCAATTGCAATGTCCTGTACGCAACTCTCAGCAGCACCCGATGTTCTACGTGCGACTGCTTCGGTGATCATCTCTATCTCATAGACTGTCGCCGAGTGTGCTACCTCTGCTTTACGAGTCGTCTAGAATATATGCCCCTCACAATAGGCCGTGCATCAACTTTCTTCAAGCCTGACACTACGCAGCAGCGCCCTGCCATTACTAGCCGCCAATCCCTCCGTGTTGCGAATCCCCCCAGTATCTTAGGCTTGCCTGGGCGATATTGTACTGCTTGGTCTGATAAAGGGGGTAATTTGGTGCGGAAGCGGCTGGAATTATTCGATCGAGGGGCAGTTATCCAGGATCCCGCGGGTCCTGGTTTTCGAATGCTGGACAAGGGTAATAGAGAGCCCTATCGGTTTATGGCCATCATCACCGCACCGCATCTATTCGACTCTGGCTTGCAGGTCGACTGGGGATACTTCTGCCTCGGTTACGAGAACGAGACGGAGGAAGGCAAGCGGCATTTCAGGATCAAGTACACAAGAAATGAATTTTTGGAGCACGTTGCGAAGTACGGGCCAGTGAAGGAGACCCCAAGAATACCCGACAGGTATATGCATGCCAGTCAAGCACAACAATAATATTGAATTCCTATCTACTTCGTTGGAAGTGGGCCGGGTCGATCTCGTTACAAGTCTAGTAATAGGAGGTGACTTCTTACATAGTCTTCACAGCACCATCGAAGGTCTACCTACGAAGTAGACGAGTAGCTAGTGGTGCTGGAATTAGGCGGCAACGAGAAGGAGCTGATTGGCTACGCGTCCTGTGAGACTCACTCGCCCGCGCATGTCGTGTGCTAGCTCTTGGACAGGGCAGATCTTGTTTCTCGACATCTTCCATCTTCTTATTCTACCTCAAGGACTCATGCTATACAGCCGCTGCTTTCATCCATTTAGATTTTAGAACGTCCTTTGAACCAGTCACACAACTGTCCCTCTATTTGCTGTCTCAGTAACGCTTCTCCAAAATGGCTGCCCACCAGCCAAACAATGCCAACAATCCAACTTCTCGCCTGTCTCGTAGACGGGGACGACACGAGCGACAGCGATTACCGCTTCCTAGTCGACGGGCAACATGTGAAGTACGTAACCACCGCACCAGGAATATTCGCAGGGGCCGAGGACGACCGCACCTTCGTGCCAATCCTACTCAGCGAGCTTTTTCCACCATTCCCAACTGGAGATTGGAACAACTCTCACGTCGCCAAAGACCCTGAGACCGGGGAAGTCGCCTTCATCAAGACCGAGAGAGTCCAATTTGCTGGAGAGAAGAACCTTTGGCACCCCGTTAGGCTCAACGAGCTGGACTTCACACGAGAAGAACGACTGAAGCAACGAGTCCACGTTTCAACGCATCCCGGGGTCAATGGTGGCAAACCGGTACTTGTCAAACTCGCGGTTTTGCCTTGGGAAATCGCCGCTATTGAGGTTGAAACGGCCGCCTATCAGTGGATCAATGGCAGTGCTGTTGGCCCCAATTTTCTAGGCCACCTTACAGAAGGCAAGAATGGTCGAGTAATTGGCTTCGTTGCTGAGTGGTTGGAAGGCGCGAGGGCCGCGGGGCCTGGAGACTTTGATGGCTGCAAGAAGGCTTTGAGTTTGTTGCATGGGCTCGGTATCAAGCTCGGCGATATCAACAAATATAACTTTCTTGTGCGGGATGAGCAAGACGTGGTTCTGGTAGACTTTGAGGCGGCTCGACGCGACTGTTCGTCCTCAGAGCTTGAGGTTGAGATGAGCGGTCTGAAAAGCAGCCTGGAGGATCCGAGTTTTCTGGGCGGGGTAGAAATCATTCAGGAGTGACAAACTGATGAGATGGTAAAAGAGACGTAAAGCTATTCACCAAGATCCTTAGATTGGATCCCCATTCCACACTTAGACCAGCCAATAAACACTCCGAGTCATCCTAAATTGGGCTCACTAATCTTTGATTTCAGTGAAGCATTTCATTACAAGGTTGAGACATTCTCAGCCATGATCTCTCAAACCGCTGTCTCTGTTCAGGCTGCTAAGCGAGCTTCCCCATTCTCCCATTTATCGCAGAGAAAAGAAGTTGAAAACAACTCACGAAGTATAAGTATATTAAACTTTGTAAATGCTATCAACTTGCATTTCGACCGTTCTTAACAAATACCGATGGTAGAACTCTGGAAGCAATGATCCAAGGATAACTCACTCCTAGCTAAGGATTCAACTTTAACTAAACCGAAAGATCTGCATCTCTACTTCCCACCAGCACAAGAGAAGTGAGCAGCATGGCAATCATCCCAATTATTTCTCGGTCGACATAACATTCTGCCCAGGGCTGTACGAACCATCCATCTCACCATTCTCCATTGATTCCTCGCCCTGAGTCGTGCCGATGGTCACATTCGGGATAGTAGGTATATCTCGAATCTCCCTGTGTGTTTCCGGAACAAATACATCTAGAGACTTCGGTACAACCAACACCCCGACAACGAAAACCATAACTAGGTGCGAGATGGCGAAACCGAAGATGTGGGTTGGATCATTACGCTTCGGGTGGAAAGCTGGGTACGCGAAAGAAAAGACAATGGCTAGGATAGGAGCTGAGATGAACCGGAGAATCGGTGCCCAGAGCATGGGGATAGCCCAGTTGTTTCCGATGGCGACGTGGACATTCAAATCGCGGGTGAGTTGGTTGCCCTGGGTGAGAGTATTAGTCTCATGTACGAGATTGGACGCCATGGCATATTTGTACGAAAATGAGAAGAGCACTTACTGAGTAGAAACAGAGCCACCACATGCGGTTAAGGAAGACATTACCTCCCCAGAATCGTGGTGCAATACTGTCTGGAGTTCGAGCGACGAAGAGGGAAATCGCAAGGCACATGAAGAAGAGGCCGAAGGCAAAGCCAGCACCAGCACCGGGTATATCAGTGGCGTGAGCAATAGCCAAGCCGAAGATTTGAGCTCCGACGTAGCCACCATTGAAAACGAGGAATGCAGGGAGGCCGACTTGGTTCACCACATCCTTGTAGCGGTAGATCATTGTCACAGAAACAACCTCGCACCATACAACGAAAAACAGAGCCAGGTAATTGATCCAGGTGTCGACTGCATCAAGGAGATAGAATCCAAACTAGGTGCAATACATCAATGACAGGAGGAACGTGATGATGACGGCCACGGTGGAGATGATCGGGCGTGAGACCTTTTTGCCCATTGGGCTATCGGTTATCATGGTGACGATAGACTCAAGCAACGCAAAGCTCGAGCTAATACCCAGGAGCATCAATGTGAAAAAGAATAGAACGGCCCAGAAGTTTGCCCCGGGCATCTGAACGACGGCTTCGGGATATGTCAGGAACCCAACTTGGAAGCTGCTGAGTGGGTTTTCAGGGTCAGGGCGACGACCGAGGAAGCCAACCACGCCAAAGACTGCAAAAGCAGCGAAGATTTCGAACAGGCTATTGCTGCATCCGATGATGAGAGCGTCTTGAACAGCGTTGGCGTATTCGCTGTTGTATGATGCATATGAGGTGAAATATCCAAATCCGACTCCGATGGAGAAAAATATCTGACCGAGGGCCTCTTGCCAGATCTTTGGTCCCGCGAGTTTCTCATTATGCCTTATCCTCTAGTTAGCATATTTAATTATCATGTCTCAGATTCTAAGAGCAAGTGTGGACGCTACAAATGAAGATCCACAAGATAGAACGGAGTGTTAGGAGGAACACATACCAGACACCCATGTACAATTTGATGCCATCAATTGCGTTTGGAAGGGCTCCGGCGCGGCCAATGAGGACGATGACGGTGACAATTGGTATACCCATCTAAAGAGGATAACTATATTCAGCCATCTACCCATGCCATAAGAAGTTATTTCAAGAAATGGCACATACTGTGAAGTAAACAACACGCCCGGTAAGTCCAACTCCCTTGAACATACACAGCCACACCACAAAGAAGATGAAAGCTGCCCAGCCCGCAGTCTCGGGTACAGTAGCAGTGCCTGGGTAATTTACATAACTGGCAACGCTGCCATCATCGTTGTATGATCCAGGGATGGGATCAACATTGGCCACGACATCGTCCATGTAAAAGTCGCTTCCCCTACCAGTCCATGGCAAGGGTGATGTGAAGGAATTGCGAAAGTAGTTCATGACGAAACACAGGATCGGGACGTAGTATGTAGTGACAACATAGCCGTTGAAGATGACAGCCAATCCTACACCCTTTGTCCGCATATTGATATGGTCGTAGGCGATGATACAACCGCCCCGGTAGGCCTGTCCAATGGAAATCTCGAGAAGCAGTACTGGGATGCCGAGGAAGAAGAGAGCGATGAAGTATGGGATAAACCACTGGAGGCCGTTGTTGTTGAACACAATTGAGGGATATCGCAATAAGTTTCCCAGCCCTACTGCACCACCCATGGCGGCGAGCACAAAGGCTGGGCGCGATGACCATTTATCACGGCCATCTTCAGATTTCTCCGCTGCTGGTGCGAAGATGTTGACTGCTTTCTTTAAGGCATTCATAGCTGCTGGTCAATCTGACGGCCAAAGGAAAGTTGAATCGTAGGCTGCTCGACTTTTGAGGGAAAGAAGCGAGGGTTGAGGCAAACAGGAATTGTAAACAAATACACCACAGTCAATGTATTAGTCGAGCGCTGGGTGACGTGAAGAAACAAGCGACTTTCAATTCTTAAGAAATATGTTACCCACTGTTTTGCAGCTATCATCCCCCCTTTATCTTCGCAGGTAGTCGTATCTCACTAATACTCTATGCTGATAGTGACGATGCCAACAGGTTTGGATGTCTTACCCAAGAGCATTGGCATTTGGCATCCATAACCACCTACCTCTTTCGTCAACGGCGCACCATAAGGTAGTATGCAGAGAATTTACCGAAGACGGAACTCGCCTTGGCCTTCCGTGCATGACTTCCTTTCTCTTGGGCTGCCTTCTAGCTCTGGCCTTCCCCATGATCTTTATTGTTGGCTTGGCCTTGGCATCCCGGATAATCGGGGTCAGCCACAAGGTCTTGGTAGCTTGGCAATCCAATGGAGGCTAGGGGTAGATGTTTGGCTTTGCTTCTCGGCCTTGTCGCGGTTATGGTCGGACAGACCAAGATGAGGCCTGAATAGAACTCGCGAAGCAATCTTGACAGTGTCCATAGTTTTGTACACATTGAAGCAGAACAAGGGAGTTGGAACAGATCGCGAGAGGAAGTGGGACGATGACTCAAGCGAGATGTGATAGCTCGCCGTGATAGCTTGGTTACCATAATGGCAAATGACTATCTGCTACCCTGTATCAGGCAAGAAAGAATAAGCGCCAGGGAGGATAACCGCTTCAGCAAAAAATTCGAAATAACCAATCCAGTTCGGTGTAGAGACCCAGACAGAGACAGATCCAGCTAGTGAATCAGTAAATGTGAATGTTGCAAGGACACACGTGACGTTCTCTTTGTCTCTTTGGAAGTTTCCGGCCGCTGATAGTACAAGTACGAATAGCTCCGTAATATCACGTCTCTTATGCTTGGTATTTTCAGAGAGCATAGATATAACCAGGAAAGATTCATCAAAGCGCAAACCGCTCTGTTTACCAGAACGCCAAGGCCTTCGCTTAGCTATCGGAGAAATAGGGGGACATACGCGAGTGGTAAACAAAAAAAGCCGGTGTTTATGTTGTGCAGGCACGGGCCTCTGGAGCCTGGCTGACTCAGAAACCCCTTTACTTGTATACATTCAGTTACTCCCTATAAGATCTTACAAAATTAAACAACTTAATTACTGCTTTAAAAGCACTGACTGTATGCTCCACTTCTATATGACAATATACTTATCGAAATTCATTTGAATTAAACACAACTCTGCAAGGCGTTGATCTCTCATCAAATCTGTCCCATGCCATTATTTCGTGCCCAAAATATGATTCACTAATTGATAATGGTGCTCGCAAGGATAGTGCATTTGCGTATGAAAATGCATAATCAAATGAAACACAATTCGGGAGAAATCAACTAGTACTCTTAAATTATCCATTTCATACACACTGATATACATGTACGCAGAAAAATTCCCCTCTGGCGATTTTAAACACACAAAGTTAATCTCTGCGAGCTCACACATCTTCCTTTCCTACAGTGCAAGCCACTCGCCAAAATCAAATCCATTGTTATGGATAGATTTCCACACTTCAAGAGTCCTCCTCTCCTAATCTGCAACAAGCACGCACGGCCAAGATCGAAATCAGCTAATTTGGGCAAGAAACAACTAGCACTCGCCCCCCTTGGCAGGTAAAGAAGTTGGCGACTGATTCGAGCACCAAGGATGGGGATCGTGTTCTTGAGATGTACGAGCAGAGGACAACCAAGAAGATAATGAATTCTGCAGAGCACGAGTGGGCTAGCATCTGTTTTGAGAAGATGAACGAGGGGTTTAATAATAAATCGAGTTCATGTTGAAGAGGTATCAGACATTGCTGTTAAATTTTGGAGCAAAAAACCACGTTTCAGGAAGTGCTGAGGCTCCACACGAAGACGAAGGACGTGCCTGACAAAATACCCGAATAGCTGTACCATACCCGCCCTAGATATGCCGTGTGATCAAAATATGGAAGCGCATATGACGATGAAAAAGAGAGACTTGCTTATTTTAAGGTGAGCCATGCATTCAATAATTTGAACCTGTGTTAGAACTGGACTAAACTCGTTCAAATCGTGAAATCTGGGCACAAATAAATAAGATAGTAAATATACTTAAAACTAGCAAGCCTTCACTGATATTTATTTCTATCATCTTAGGCCGGTTGTGACCTCGCGTTCCGAGACTTCCACTCGAACTGCCTCTGGCTCGATCGCGCGAATATATGGTTCGTTCCCTGAGCTGCCCGCACTTAAGGTGACGTTGACTTTTGCCCAACGTGTACGACGATTTTCGGCGAAGAGCTTCATGAAGTTGAGCTTTAGCTGCAGTGCATGCATATGCTTCTCGAATCTGCAAATTCGTATTGATTCCAGTTTCGCATCAAAGAAAATCCCGTGGTTCTCGTACTTGGCCAATTGTCAGCCATTGTCACGGTGAACGCCGCTTCGAGCCTCCTTCATCATATCGTGTTGACGAACCGCGTCATTTTTTCCTTCAGCGTTAGCTAAGTCCAGTGCTCTCTTTCCATCGGAATCCTTGACATCGATCTCTGCTCCGGATTGAGGGGTGCTCCACTATCTCTCATTCCTTCAGCACTGGCCAAGTGCCGTGCTGCAAATGAGCGGAGAGTCGGTAATTTACTTTGGTAGTCGGGGGAATAGTTGTAGCCAAGACTTCTAGAGAGTTCTTCGAGAACAGGGGAATTTGTCCAATAGGGTTTCCAAATTCTGAGCATTATTCCCTACTTAAGTTAGAGCAGCACCCCCTGCAGTGACAACTATTACCCCTACTACGAAGTACTTTCCTACCGTTGCGGGAACCAATAGAAGTACTTCTACAACTCTAAACAATGGGTCCAAGACATCACTAGCCTGATGCGGGTGAGAACCCGGCCCGCGCCTCCCGTACAGTTCGTCCATTCATGTACGATCCGCGTTCCAAGAGATCGGGATGTTCTTTCTCATCCGATTGCCGCCGGCTGATTCGATTCCTTTGTTCTCTTTCCTTTCCGTCTGAACTCTTCCCCCCACCTCCGTCCGCATCGGAGGATATACCCGGACAAGATAGATGATGGTGCTCAAGATCGTCGCTGCCGTCCTCGCTGTGCTGCCAATTGCATCTGCAAGTCCAGCTCCGTCGGTCCCATTGAACGACTTGCTGTCGAACCCAGCCAGCTTTGGATTTGGCAGTTTGAGTGGAGCTGTGAAGGCGCAGGTTGAGAAGTTGAGTGGGCTGGACAACTGCCAATGCGCTGTGAGCACCTCCTCCGTCAAAGCAACTAACTGATTGTGAGAAGACTCTGGCAACTTGCATTTGCTGACCCTATTCATTGTATGGTATAGTGCTCCCTCCTTTCCATCCTAGTCCCCGCCAAAGTCTCCATCTCGACGTCCCCCAATTACCAAGACATTCCGTACTGGTCAGTCCAGCAATCCGAAGTAACGCCTGCATGCCGAATCGACGTCACACGCGCGGAAGATATCTCTACAACTGTCAAGGTCTCCAAGCTCACACAATGCCCATTTGCTGTCAAAAGTGGAGGACATGCAGCATTCGCAGGCGGCTCAAGCATCCAGAACGGTATCTTGATAAACTTGGCGAAGCTTAACGAGGTCACATTGAGCAATGACCGCAAGACAACGCGTGTTGGTCCGGGCAACAATTGGTATGATGTGTATCAGGTTCTGGACCCTCTTGGTGTCTCAGTTGTAGGTGGCCGTGAAGCAGGTGTTGGTACAGGCGGGCTTATCCTTGGTGGTGAGTAAATCTTGTGCCCTTTGTCGAAAATTTCCTAACTGGAAAATAGGTGGTATATCATACTTTGCAGGCCGCTTTGGCTGGGCGTGTGACAACGTCCGAAACTACGAAGTCATCCTCGCAGACGGACGGATTGTCAATGCCTCCCCAACCTCATACCCCGATCTATACTGGGCTCTGCGCGGCGGATCAGGTGTGAACTTTGGCCTGGTATCCAGATTCGACCTTGCCACATTCGAGCAAGGTCTGCTCTGGGCCGGAAGTAGATTCTACGACTTCTCGCACAACGCCTCACTGGCCGAAACATTCTCAAAGTTCGTTGCAAATGCACCAACAGATGATTTCGCGCATCTTTATATCGCCTTCGGATATGTAGCCCAGTTGGGAGGCTTTGTAGGTGTTTCTGGACCTGCCTATGGGAAACCGGTGGCGGATGCACCTATCTTTGCGGATTTAAACAAAATTCCCAGTTTGGCTGATGCGACGGGCTTTAATAATATGAGTGGTTTATCGGCGGCGCTGAACCAGACTACCTTTGCGAGGCAAACGTGAGTGCCATTACGCGGATAGATACACAACCGAGAGAGAGAGAGATGTGCCTAGTACTAACTCCGTTTTCAACCAGATTCAAGACTGTGACGTTGAAAGACGACCCAGCTCTCCTCAAAGCAATCATCAAGATCTTCACAGAAGAAGCCAGCACCGTACTTGACGTCCCAGGACTTCTACCATTCTTCGCCTTCCAGCCACTCTCAACTAATATCATCAGCAAGATGTCCAAGAATGGCGGTAATGCTCTGGGATTATCTGTGGTTGATGGGCCACTTACCAGTAGGTCACACCCCATTCACCGTCCCGCAATCCTATGCTGATGACTTGTGCAGTAATGAATCTTAATTGGGGATGGACAAATGCTGCTGATGACACCAGAGTCTTCGATACGATCAACAGATTCATATCCCGAAGCTTCGACTTGGCAAAGAGTATGGGCCTAGACCATGACTTCATTTACATGAATTATGCCAGCCAGGACCAAGATGTGTATGCCGGTTACGGCAAAGCGAATGTAGATCGGTTGAAGGCTGTGCAGAAAAAGTATGATCCCCAGGGCGTGTTTGAGAATCTGCAGCCGGGCTACTTCAAGTTGTGATGAACAGGTTAATGTAATGTAAGGCAGATGAGTAGCTAGACTTATGTCATCCTTTGCTTATATTTATATCCCTTGAGATACTGCTATGTCAGGATCATACTGCCTGTTTTGATGGACTTGAAATACATTCTTTTTGCTCGGTTTGCATGTACTACCAGGTACATAAATATCAATAGCTATTATAATTAGGTGATTATACATCAACTAATACGCCGCATAAGCGACTCTAAGTCGCTGAGATCGGTCTATGAATAAATAAATCAATTAATCAATTAATGAAGAAACGGATGAATGGATTTTTGGAAATGGATTGGGATGTTACGAACCTGGAATCATGGGTCTGTCTGTGCGCCACAGGGCATTTTCAGCGCCTCACTAAACGGTATGAGAAGCGAAATCGATGAGTATTACTTTTAAAGTTCAAAGCAACTAAAACACATGTTCTTATTATAACTTTATATAGCGCGACAGACTAATCGTAGATGAGTTTCGGTCAAATAAAATCATTGCCTTTGTAATAATAACAATCTTTGGTCGACGAAGTAAATGTAAGTGCCTTGTGGCACACAGACCCATGGTTCTAGGTTCGTTACAGTACTCGGACGCCTTTTTGGATGTAGGGTTTGAAAACCGTAAAACCTTTTCTTATATACTCGATGCAGATTGCTCGAGATTGAATGTATAGCGACACTGGACATGGTTATTACCTTTTTCAATACGTCTTCTGCAAAATGGTGGTTTTGCGTCGGAGCGCTCACGATTCAGTCTCAGGGGAAGCTTTGTAGCATCATACTCCCTGCAGGGCTAAATAAACGTTAACTGGACGGACCAATTGAACACCAAGATCTGGTATCATCGCCAGGCGATTGGTCAGTCCACTCTCAAAGTCCCACTGGAACTGGTGACATTTAACATTTATTCTGACCTGTGGGTTGTACAGTGAACGCCCCGGAAAAGATTGTCTAGCGCTGCCGATGATACATTTGCTGCTTTTATCAGCAAAAGTTTCTGAGCCAATTACAAAGTTTCTAATAGTTTCAAGTAGGTGTCTCAGTGGCCTCTTTTGTATAATGTCAAGGCTGGCACGTCCATAATAGATCACGTCTCTTTGAGTTAGATAGCATAAAGAGCGCTAGACAACTTTTCGGGGGGGTCACTGTACTCCAGTTGAATGTGCGAAAGACTCGACGAACACATTAGCAGGATGCATTAGATCAAACTATTCTTCTTTTGGCCTCTAGCAACGTTAGTCCCCGAGTGGCGGCATATGCCAAAAGCCTTCTCGGCACCTCCGTGAAGAACAGCAGAAACGCCACGCAGGCCACGAGGTGTTAAGGGGGGATAGTGGCCAGGAAGAGGCGATCGGCTTAGGAGTTCGTGGGAGGTTTGAGGAACCGGAACCCGACTCAGTAGACGAGGCGGAACTATAACGGGTCTTGAAGAGACAAAAGCTGCAGGTCGTGGTAGCACCAGCAAGTAATGGAGAATAGGAAGACATCGAGGGTTGGATTACGGAGCTGAAAGCAGATCGAGCAGCGAGCGTGGGGACTCGCATTCGGACGGTATTCCCAAACGACATAGCCTCGGAACAAAACCTGACCCAAAGCCCCACAGGCACAGCCGCCTGTACGGGGACTTCCTTCGATGCGGACATGTCGACAAATCCGAAGTACGCTGCAGGTGCCGCCTTCAAGGTAAATCACAAGCCGTGTTGGATTTTACGCATGAGTCGTGATGATAAGCAACATCAGGCCACCAGCCGTCCCGTCTCCAAAACTCCTCTGGGGGTGGGGCAGATGTCTATTTCGCAACGAATAGTTCTAGTTGCCGCTGTCGCACCGGGATTAACGCTAAGTGAGAACTGGAACCTCTCCAATCCGACAAACGAAGTAACCACCCAACCGAGCTGCCCTCGTGGCAAACCTTGGAGAAACCCAGTTTCGTGGGGCCGTTTTGAGACTTGGGATCGAAACCCCAGTAAAATCGCAAGGGGAAGCCCTGGAAGAAACCCCTTCGAAGTTTCTATTCCACCCCACGAACCCCAACATCGACCAAGCGTAACTTGGCGGACAGGTGGAGGGGTCTCCGCTCGCCGCAACTTCACTAGGAGAGACCACCCAGACTCCCCTGAAAAAGCCACCAGGAAATTAGACAGGAAGTATGTAACAAATTACGTGTTGAGGACTCAAGTTACTAACTAATCCTTAAAACCAATAGTTTACTGTAGACTGTGCCGTTATCTTGAGTAGCAGGTGATGGGATACTTGAAGGCCGTGCTTGTACCCCTCGGAGCTGAAAAGCATGTGTTAGTTGATATAAAGTTTGTACCACAGTCCTAGTTCTGGTTCTTCTCCTCTTTCCGATTCATTGTCTCTACCGGTATCATGTCTGCATCTTCTGTTCCTGTTTATTTCGAGCAGAGTTGGGCTATACTCAGTAGTATCGGCATTGTCAACGTTTTGTTTGGTTTTATGATTATTGGCATCACATCTCCATCACCAGTATCGCTCGTTCCGGTCGTCGTATCGACCGCTTGTGCTATTGCAAATGGTCTCTGTTACTACGCTTTTTATGCAGATTATCCCAAGACTGGAACGGTTGCTGCTGCTGCAGTGGCTGATATAGCATGGCTGGTTAGCAGAACTCGTACGCTTTTACCTGTGTCTTCTGACTAACTCTGCTATAGATCCAGGAAGCCGGTCTCTCCTTTTATAGCTACATAATCCTAGCTCGAGTTCTCCATCGCCGCGATAAAATCATCTTCAAGGTTTTCTTCTGGACAATGATGACTGTCCTTCTTACCCTTCGAATACTTATCCTCGTCAATCGTGCCAAAGACATCCTTGAAGGTATAACGAGCCGTCAAGCCCTCATCGATCATCTCCACGTGGGCTACTTCAGTTCAATTGCCCTTGTTGAATGCATTAGTGCATTTTTCCTTCTCAAGAGGTTCGCCACAGCGCGAAGGACATCAATTGAAGCTTCCTCAACATCAGGACTATTTAGTTATCTCATGAGGAGCACCGAGATTCGATTGGCAACGTTGGCACTCATTGGATTCTCAAGAGCAGTGACTTACTCCTTCCAAACCACTGCTCAGAGCGCCACAACGACAGCAGGCCAATTGGACAGATTTGTCTACACATTAGAGTGCCTATTCCCTGTCATGTTATTGTAAGCCTCCGTCTCCTCGAATTCCCCACCTAATCTAACATCCATCTCCGCAGTATCGATATCCTTGCTTCCAAGCTCGTCGTCACAAACCATATCCACGAATACTCCTCACGGTCACGCGGCCAACAACTCAACAATAGCAACCGAAAACAGGCCAACGATGGAACCTCCGATATCTCAATGTACCCGGTTCCTCATGTGAAGACGAGAGTAAGCGCAATGACGAGCTCGCAGGAGCGGATTCTGGAAGAGTCAAATGGAACGACTTCCCGTAACGGGACGAGGGGCAAAAGTGAGGAGGGTGTATATGAGTTTGCCAATCATAAGGCAAGTGCAGATGGGACGATTTTAAGAACGGTGGAGTTTCGGGTGGAAGGTTCTGCTGCTTGATCCCATATTTTCGAATGTTTTCAAGATTCTCTGGGTCAAACGAGCGCGTTTGAGGGGTCTTTCGGGGCCGGTCTCGAGAGATGTATCAGGTCCTCGCTTCCGAGTCTGGGGATCGTGTTTTTGTGGCGGAGAAAGATATTCTAGTATATCATATATAGATCAGCACACTGCTTGTCTGTCGAAGAACAATGGCCAAACGAACCTCGTTGAACTTGTGCTCTTGAAAGTACCAGCGGCGATGGCTTGTCAAGACCCGAAGTTGGCACACGTGTATGTGAGATCGCTCCAACAGGTTGTGAAGGCTGAGGATTTGTGCGTCGTTCCTCAAGGGGACTGTTAAGGTTTACGAGCGGCTTTTGAATCAACGCGATAACCACACCGATGCCCTGAAAATAATTGTAGGAAAAGAATTATAACCTCACGACCCGTCGCTGCTAAATCAGGTCGTAGGCGAACCCTAACATTTTGTGAGATGCGGGGTACAGCCGTACAACTAACTGTGTCCGAATTTCTTTTTTGCCCTACTAACCTCTGGACCCTCGGATTTCCCAGAACTAACTTTATGAAAACAACGTTTAAATAAATAAAAAGTTGATCGCTATAAAATTGGGACTCAGCGCATTAATTCGATGCTTACAAATTTGAATCCAGATTCGTGGTTGTAAAGTTATTCAAGGAATTGTAAACGTCGCAAAATTAAAAGGCGAGCAAGACGAGAGCCACTAAAAATGCCCGTTACAAAAGAATCAATTATTACTCAACGAATATCGCACCGCACAAAAATCTGATTTAACCAAAGTGTTTACTTTATAGAATATTTTATCGCGATTAACTTTTTATTTTATTAATAGGTGTTGTTATGAAGTTGTCGGGGGCCCTCAAATGGATTTGGAGGGGCAAATCGCTCCAAGGGGCTTTGAACCGAGTTTAGACACTACTAGAGTAAGCTTAGCGAATCTTTGATAGCTGCCTATGGGCTCCGCCTTATCCTGGGCGTAAATGAACATCATCATCACCATCATTGTCCTCCATGCCTTTGCGACCGTCATCTATTAAAAAGTTCATCTTGTGTACCTTTCATCCCACACACGTACACCGAAATCACTCCAGCTACAACGCATCTTCCAAACCCACATATCGAGCCTCATCGCCCGCACCCCGGGATCTTGTACTCGAATGGTGGAGTACGGTTGTAGAAGCATTCACTGGAGCTATACTGCCTTGAGGTGAAAGCAGACGTCTATAATTACCCCGAAACGTTTTATTTCTGAAATTTTATACCAAAAGCCCTTACTCATTCTACGTCATGCCGACTCAAGACGAGCTTCTAGTCAATGCCGACCTACCTATCTACGAAGATATCTCGAAAGGCGCTGAACTGAAGACCCGCAATCCCAAGCGCGACCCCCTTCAGCGCCAAATTATTACGGATCGAGGGAGGAATTCCACTGAATTCAAAGCCACTGTAAGACTCGCAGCCTGCGTGCACGGGTTTTTGGACTCAAGTGTAGAACATCCTACGCCTGCATCCCTCATCATCCTGGAGTACAGTCTGAATAGCCTACACGAGAAACACAAATATCGCTCTCTTTTTACAGAACTCGTGTTCAGTTGCGCGGACGAGGAAGCAGATCCTGAGTTGACACCGCAAATAATTGCGTTTGCGCCGTTCGAGAAAGCCGTCAGCGCCCATGGGATTGACGTTGAGGAAACGAAGAGCACTGCTCTAAAGCTCGATAGCCTGACCATCAACGCACCGGCAGGACTTGGCGTGACCATCGGCGGGCCTTTGGGGAAAGAGGCAGAGAAGAAGTATACAAGGCGCTATGCACAACTATTGCAGGCTAGCAGGCATGTGTCCAAGGATGATGTGCCGGGATATGATACAATTTGGTGGAGCATGCAACAAAATGATGAGTTGAAGGACGGTATCCCAACAACGTTCAGGATCGCTGTGTTGTTACAGAGGCAGAATAGAGAGAGGTTTACCGCTGACTTCAGAATGAAGTTGGATGCGGGCACTTGGTACAACACCCTCAGAAGATGGGAAGATTTTTGGGGCTTGTGTGAGACAGACGATCCTATCATTTTCGATCCGCAGCTTGAGCCTAGAGGAGAAGTGGAAGGTATCATGGGAACAAACTTGGGGCAGTTGAGAGATGGTTCAGATTTGAAGACATTGGGACAATTTTGGAATCCGCTGGAGCAGAATTGAAGAGCATTGGGGAAAGACGGAATTATGTTGCGAGGATTCAGGAAATGATTTGATTCTTTTGATTTTCAGCAATCTCACGAGATACTCACCCTCGCCGCAGGACCACCGTCAATTTATTTTTTCACTCCACCAACGAGTTCGAACATAGCCTTCCTTAGGTAAATACAAACATCATTACACACTTGGGGCCGGGTCATGGACAGATCAGCTCCCAAATTCAATACGTTCCAAGGTCGTGAGATGTCCCTTAGTGTTGGAATTGAGGTTGCAATCACTCAAATCGCAGACCTGCTTGGGGGCCAATAACGGATAGGTACTGTATCAATTTTTCTCTCTCTTTGCATTACCAACTCGGTGGTTGTAGTAGCCTTTCGAAGACAACGGGTGAGCTTTGCGCTTGCACACACCCATTTGCTAAGCCTATGGTATCTTACCAATTGGATTGCATATTGCCTCTCTGGTGGTACAGTCGGAAATCAAGGACGATGGTCAGAGATCCCACAAGCTTTCTTTTATCGGCCGTTGTTTCATTCTAGGATGGTTTCTTCGTTCCATCATAAGAGAAAGTACGCAGTTCAGTATTAACGAATGCCTCAATCCTGTCCGCCGTGAGATGATTGCCGCATTTCTTAGCCACCTCCCATGCCGTCAGACCTTCATTGTCCATTACACCCACGGGGATGCCCTTATCCAGCAGAACATCCAGCAAAGCCGTCGAAGCCCACTCTGAAGACGCAGCGAAATGCAGAGCAGACCACCCTTGTTTGCTTTGAACATTGATATCGGCGCCACTTTGTAGGAGAATAGAGACCGTCGTGTCCAAGCTTCCGATGGAAGCGGCGTGCAGAGGGGTACGACCTTCAATATCCATTGCATTAACATCTGCTCCCCACTGTATCAAACTGTTGGCTACGCTGTCGGCACAATTATAAGCTGCTAGGTGCAAAGGCGTTTGACCTAGCTGGTCTACGTAAACGACGCCGGCACCGTGACGGATCAAAGCCTCGAGGATTTCTGTCCAGCCCCCCACAGCTGCCATGAATAAGGGTGAATGCCCAAAGTCGTCTTGAATACTGAGATCTGATCCGACGCTCAAAAGGAACCGGACAATATCTGTGTGCCCTGACCAAGCAGCCAGGTGCAACGGCGAACGTTGACTAGAGTTCACAGGAGTCACCTGAGCCCCAGCGCTGAGCAGCTCTCTTACAATATCCATATATCCCGATCTAGCACAGACATGCAATGCTGTTTCCCCAGACTCATCTTCAATATTCGGATCAACGCCATGATCCAGTAGAGCTCTCACGAAATCGGCGTTTCCAACTCGAGCGGCGGCATGAAGGGCAGGCTTCCCAGTGGGATTTGGCTGATCTACTGGAATCCCAATGTCCATCAACCGTTCTAAAAGGTTATATCCCACCAGACGCTGGAAAATACTATGATCATGCATAGCGGCAGCCTCGCAGAGTATTGAATCGGTATCCTCCCACCTCTTAGCTTCCGGAGCGTCCGTTACGTCGCCCACATGAATACTCTTTAAAGTTCGAAGACATTCATCGATGAAGTTCCAGTGTCGGTTTCGTAGCGCTAATAGAAGTACTTTCAGTACAAGTGCAAGTGGAGGCAATGACAATCGCAGTCCGAGATTCTCAAGAGAAACGGGAAGACGCGTAGATGGCCATCCTCTTGCAGCGTCGATGAGACTCAATCCAAATTGTCCATCCCCGCCAGCTGGAGAATGCGATCGCGTCGTCTCCATCAGATATCGTGATAATAGTCGATCGAATTCATGAACGAGAGCTACCCTAGTTTCAAGAAGGTAGCCAACAACAGAGACATTGCAGCTTTCGAAAGCCATTTCAAGTGGAGTAGATAGGTTTGTCGCACGGCCTGTATCCATATACAACCTTATTTGCGAGGGAGGCAATTTGATGCCAAACATAATCGCCATTGCCAGAGGATCGTCGGAAAGGGTTCGGCAATTGAAGTGCGGAGGAACACCACCCGTGGCTAGATGACTTGAATGTAAGTTGGGCATGAACTTGAGTATCAGATCGAAAATCTCCTGGTCGACCGATTCTGCGTTGCAGCTGTGCCGAAGCCAATGCTTTGTTGCATATTGTAGGAAAGGTGTCTCGGATAATTTTCTAGTGGAAAAAGTCACACTAGCTGTTGCATCCCTATCGCCGCTACCAGCTGCTTCAATATTGAAGTTGATCCAAGAGGCACAAGCAAAGGACATTTTCTTGTGGATGTCATCAATGCCACTGCGAAGTGTCTGCGACCTTTGAACATAGTCTCGGAAACTGTCATTAATAAGGTTAACTTTGCCGGAATCGAAGGCCAACAGAGGTCCTATTAAGGTCTGAAGCAGACGACCAAAGTTTAGGGTGCGCTGCTGCATTACTGATGCTAGACTTGCGGTCGTCCCATTCGGGTGCTGCAAAATCGCGACAGCGACAGATGCATCCTCCGCATCCCAGCCATCGTCTGAACAGCAGAGAATGTTTAGAATCAACTTCACCTGGTCCAATTCATGTGGTGGAACTTTGAGAATAATCTGCTCGTATAGAGAGTTCAGATCGGATGGAAGAGTCTTAAGAAACGTTGGGATTTCTTCCAGAGTGCGTATTCGATCAAGAAGTCGAAATACTAGTGTGGTTGTCAAAAGTCCCCCATCTCGAATTCGGCTAAGGGTTTCGGTGACCTGAGCTCGTAATTCAGGAGAGAGCACATGAATGATACTCAGATCTTTGAGTCGTTCGTTAACAACCCGAATAACATCTGGGGGACCGTAAGTGTCGGTCAATTCGGGGAGGATGATAGTCTGATAGGTATTTCTGAAGAAACCACTGGACACCCGATAGGTGAGAACAACTTTGACACAGCTGATCTGCACGACTTGGTCGATGAATGACTCGAAGTATCCCGGGTATCCCTGGATATCATCGACGCCATCAAAGATAAAGACCAGTTCACCCTTAGACCAACTGTTTAAGCTGTCCATAATCCACGAATACAGTTCATCCGTTGTTGCCGGATTGGAGGTATGTCTGCAAAACGCGAGGTTGGTACCAAGAGGGGTCGCATCAAAAAGCTCGAAAAGCTGCCAGACAATATTCTGGAATATTCTATGAAGTTGCAAGGTTTCTGGCTGGAGCCGGTCGCAGAGGTGGGTGACGACTGTGGTCTTCGGATTCCCTTTGTTGTCTAATTAGAGTTCTCATTAGCTTGTCTTGCGGCTGGGATTACAGAAAGCTGCTGGAAAAAGTTCCAAAGGGGAATAATGAAGTTGAAGAACTTGAAGAGGTTTAGACATGTCAAAACGCTCCAGACACATTGGTCATCCGACAGAGAGAGGTTTAAAGAGATAGGATGTTCTAGGGAGTTGAAGAGACACGGAAACATAATACCAAAGGTTGCGCAGCACTCCGACAAATATCGAGCAAGGGTCGTTTTGCCGGAACCCAAAGGACCAACAATGAGCAAAATGTCCTTTTGATCCTCGGAACCTTTCCACGCTTGATATGCCGGAGAGCTCTCAACCCAAACACATGTATTGATAACACGCCCGAGGGCACGCTTTGGCCTTGGTAGGGCATCATGAAGAATATCTAGAACACTTCGAAATTCCTCTGATATGTGTTAGTCGAAAAGGATGGGAAGTGCCGGATAGAACTTGCCATAGTAAGATACTCGCCACACAGACAGAGGGTTTCGTGCTCGGTTTGCTTCAGATGTCAACTGGCGCCTGTCTAAGGCATGCTTGCTGTCCTCTGATATGGACTGCCATGAACGATCACTCGGGTCCACAATCCCCGCTACAGAGCCACACAGAAGTTTGTAGTTCATGCTGGTGTTTGTGAATCGGCACAGAGTGAGGTGGTTGCCGTCTAAGTATCGGCTTTGGATGAAGTCAGAACTTGGTTCTGACTCGGTAATCTCCATCACATTAGCTCTCGATCTAAACGACGAGTAAGCAATTGCCTACCAGGAGCGTCTTGTCTCTTGTGACAACTGGCAGTCGTTCGAAGTAGCGAACGATGGATATCCTCCGCTCACGAGCGACTTGAAAGAATGTTTCTTCAATATCAGCCACTGCTACCGACGTATTGTCCTTGAGCTTCAAATTGTTGGCTACGCTGAAGTAGCTGATTTTGTCGCACATTCCAATTTGGTCCAATTTATATAAATGTGCCTCTAGAGCATGAGAGTCTGCAAAGATAGGTGTCGATAACAGAATAACGCCATTGATTTGTCGTAGGAACTGTGCTGAGCTTCGATCTGCTGCTCTTGACTGGTAGGAGTTAACGACAGCCTATAGTCTGGTCAGTTCTAAGCCTTCATGAGCCAAGTTGAAATCACCATCTGGATGACGAGACCTCCCAGCCCATATCCACATAACACAACAGGCTTATCAGAATTATTTGTAACGACCAATTCAATCAAGTTCTTCGCATGTTTCGACATACGCACAGTGAAGGTTGATCTGCTGAGAGTGGAAAAGTCAATTGCAACGCTCCTCACGGCTCCGTTCGGGAACTGCTTCGCAAATGTATCCCAAGGTCCTTCAACAATGCCTGCAAGACCTGGTATGTGAATTAATCTGTGGTTGTAAGCCTCCATAAGGGAAATTACAAAGAACAAAGATCGTACTCAAATTCACTTTTGCTTAACGCGCTGCAAGTATCGGTCGACGATCGTTGTCGTTTTAAGATAGCATCCATCCGGAGCAACCCAGTCAAGGATTCCGAAGCATAGGTCTTGGTTCCGAGTGAGGCAGCGGGGAGAGGAGATTTATCGGGTGCTTGCGGTTCATATCCATCGTCAATTCGGAATCCGTGGGTCCGCAGGTAGTTCTTCAAATACACAATCGTCGAATTCCTTTCCAGGATCCGGGTCTCCGCTAACTTAAGCACATCATCCTTCTCTACTATCCTCTGCCTTAACACCTCTACCTCTAATAACTTCTCCTCATACCTCCTCTGCCAACCTTCCCCACTCCCCGCCCTCTTGAACAACCGTACCTTCTCCTCTAACATCTCTTTCATCAGTTCCAATTTAGCGTTCCTTTCCTCTTCATCCATAAGCATATCTTCCATCCTTTTAACCTCTCGGACTTGTGTTTCTAACTGTGCTCGACTGTCCCTGCATTGATGGTGCTCGTTGACAACGCGCTCATGTTCGGTGCGTAGGTTTTGAAGGTGCCATTGATCTCTTTGCGCCATACTAAGTTGGGCCCGCAGTGAAGAGATTTCGGCGACAAGAGTTTGTTCTCTGTTTTCGGCATCTTCGAGGAGGTCGGCACTGCTAGTGGGGGTGTAATCTCTGGTTAGGTTTCGTTGTGTAAGTCGTGGAACGCGTCCAAGTACCAGGCGCTCACGTCCTTGCGAGTCGCGCTCGATGTAAGTGCGGCGCCCCCGAACCGATGGCGACTCAGCCCCGTCTTCATTCTCAGCGAGAATCAACGCTCGCGACATGGCCGAGGGCAAGTCTTCAAGGTCGTCAGGTCGTCTTATCAGTGCAAGCGAGGCCCCTCGTAATGCAGTCGTCGATCGCGACTTTGATGGCAAGTCGAGTCCCATCGATCGGGGATGCGCTTCAGCAAGCCACTGAGCACCTCCCTCGCGGCTATGTCGACAAGGGAAGTCGGTGGTTGGGTTGATTGTCGATGGGGGCTGATTTTCGCGACCTTCTCCCATGCGCTGACATACCGGTTGTAGCCGCCGCCCCTTGAAGGTCCAATCTCCAGTCCTTGATTCGAACTCCGTCTCAGGTCACTGAGTGTGCTTCGTCCGTTAGCACTTTGTTACCTGCGAAAACGGCTTCCGAATCGACTTCTCTCGTGTGAAGCTTGTTCACGGGCTGCTGACAAGTCAACCGTTGACAGCCGTCAGACTATCAGCACGAGGCTTCACCATGGGGTCTCCGGCCAGCGTCAAGGCTATGAATTTCAAAAAGGTCAACCGGACTGAACTCATCTCTTGCCTAGAGGAAGCTTGTCGCAATTTTGAGCCCGACCTTGTGGAGACGAAATTAAATGAACTCCAATTGCGGGTTTTTGAATGGGGTGGAATGGTTGGCAAGATATATTCAAATTATGCCTTGCCCTTCCGTCAGCGAGAGAAATTGATAGAGATATTTCTCTCCTACAAGTCGGACGACATCGACTTCCTTGCTGCCAGTCTCTACTTCTTGTTATCGGAAAACTTGCAGCATGAGGCAGCGGATGAGGATGACAACGACGAGCTGTCCGAACTCGAAATCCCCTGGCCGGAATACGTTGGTCAAAAGCGATGCCAGTCTCACCCCTATCTTGTGACCCGGCCAGGACGTCCTCACAACAATGGACAGACTAATCTCGAATTTGCAGTCTCTAGCAAAGCAGAATGGGCAGTTCCAAGTGCAGCGACGGCTTCAGATTTCCCTCTGGAAGACCAAGCAAAATTGCGAGATGTGCTTGGAAAAGATGAAACTGTGTTGTACCTGGCGGTGCAAACTGCACATGTGGGCCTCGTGGAGAAAATAATCGAGTTGAACCAGCAGTTCGGAATAAAGCTGCCAAGTAAAGGACGCTTGCTTCAGACTGCAATTCAGAAAAAGAACGGAGACATATTGGACATGATCTTAGAGGCGTCTCCCAACTTGGTGGAGCAGCGTGGAGACAACCGTTCAGCCCTGCAAGAGCTTAGATCGCTTCCCTCTTTCTCCGACAAGATTAGAATGGAAAAATCTTTGATTTCGAGGATCATGCACCTCGAGGACTTTGACGTTGTGAGAGAATTGCTTTATGATAGCTCAAGTATGTCGATGGCCCTTCTATGGCATTCCTTACTGACGAACACTAGGACATCGTGAGTGCAACCAACTGGCCCTGACTGGCTGGATCTAATTCATCTGAGTGCTGATATCAAACAGCAAAGGAACTGTGCTTTGATCTCTCCCACTTCAGTGATCCTTCACACGATTTCAGAAAGTTCATCGGCAATCTGGATAACTTTCCCATCGAGCTCGAGGCAATACTATCATATGTTCAGATCCCGGAGGTACTCGACCCGGTTGAAACAATTCTGGAGACCGATCGAAGAGATGCTGAAATTGTTTTGAAATGGCTGGTGGGAAAGAAGAATGTTTCTGAGATCATTGAATTGAGAGTCTCTGATTCCATGTACAATCATCACAGAGAAGAGACCATTGAACGCTCGCTACTCCTATTTGAAAGCATTGAAATTCTAGATTGGAGGAAGCCCGACCTCTCTATCGAGACTTTGAAGGTTGTCAGGGGGCTGAAAACTGTCTGGCTTTACAGCTCAGGCAATTGGGGCCCTCTGGGCTTTTGGACGGGCGACGAAGGTTTGAGGACACTTGATGCGGTATGGCCACCATCGCTTTCTACCACATATCGCTCTCCTTACCCTTTTCTCTTTTCCCTCCAGATGGTTGATGGAAAATACTAACATGGAGCACAGCTTGAAATGATACACATAGTTTTCATCAAGGTAAAGCTCGTCTAAAACGTGATCACACAGTGACGAAATGTTGACTGCCGTGACAGGACATCATCTCAGAAAAACGAATCGAGGACTATAAGAGGAGAGTCTCTGATAGGCTCGACCGGCAGAAAAAATTGCTCGCAGAGCGTACGAATCGAAAGCTCGAGTTTACTCTAGAATCTCAACTCTGGAATGTCTCAGCCGCAAGCATTGGTCAGATGTCGCAGAGAAATATTCATACGGTGTAAGTTTCTCCAGCCTTCTCCAAGGATCTCGAGCGCTCCTCATCATTAATCCGAACTACATCTCACTATTAACAGAGAACCTCATAAACTGTTGAGGCTCGAAGGATTCTTGAAGGTTTACCGGACATTATGCAATCCCAACCTCAACCCAAGCAAAAGATGGACGCCAGTGAAAGTCTGCATTATTGACACGGGAATTGACATTAGCGCCACGAAGCTTGCCAATAGCGTTGGAAAGGGGAAGTCATTCGTACACACAAGGAGCGACAGAAAACTGCGCGAATCGCCCTGGTATCTTGCATCCGAGGCTCATGGCACGCAAATGGCAAGCTTGATACACGATGTGGATCCTTACTGCAAGTTATATATCGCAAAGGTTGGACTAGATAGGGAATCAACTATCAACCCCAAAGACATTCAAGACGTATGTATAATCTTACAGCAACTCCGTCGTCTCTCTAATAGTCTCAACTAGGCAATTGATTGGGCTGTTAAAGAAGAAGTGGATGTAATCTCAATGAGCATGTCCTACCGCAACGAGCACGAAGGGATCTACAAAGCCCTTCAAAAAGTCCACACTCTTGGCATCGTCTTCCTCTGCAGCACTGAAGACAGGGGTCGTCAAACCACTCTTGCCTACCCTGCCAGTCACACTCAAGAGACCATCTCCATCGCAGCCTGTAACGAGGTGATGACACTCCTCCCGCAATCTGACGACAGAGCATTCTACTATTTCCAGGGCGAGAACGTGCGCGCGACAAGTCTCTCCTACAGCGACTTCACGAATGTAGAGGTTACGGGGAGCTCAGTGGCGACAGCTTTGGCAGCAGGTGTTGCCTCGCTTATACTCTCTTGCCGCAACTTTGCGAATCCGACTAGCACCATGTTGCGGAAGGCCATGGTAAAGAGAGTTTTCGACGACATGGTTCAGGAAAAAGGAGGAAAGTATGTACAGCCCGGGAAGATTTTCTCTGAATATCCATACGCGGGAGCTCCAAGGTGGACTCAAAACGAATGGATAAAGTGGTCGGAAACCAGGTTTGGAAAGATGAGTACTTATGATACTTGAGGTCCGAAATACTATCTTTCTTATTTATCAGATCAAGGAAACCATGCTTCTCACATAGTGAGTGAGGTAAGAAAATGGAAGGCTTGGCACCATACTGCCTCATCAACCAACCTTCCTCGTTCAGTCAGCTCAACACATGTTTCTACACCAAATGTTATGTCATACATTATTAGATCGTACACTTGCCACATTTCCCAATCCAACATTTCAAGCCTCCTCGCCATTCGCGAGCTAGACAGCTTATTGTTTACATCGACTTTCGTCAAAAAAGAAAGTATATAAAGAAGAACTATAAATATATAAGAGAAGCTTTATAAGCTCATTTAATCTCAGTAATGCTAGGATCAGCCGGAGTACCGGAAATACGGCAAGCCATATTTACTTAAGGGCTTTAATTATAATAGCGTTAATTATAACTTTAATCTAAACGAGTAAGACTACTAGGTTTACTATAAAGAATTATAGTCTTAATTTTCAGTCGTTATAAGCAATTTCTTTGTGTTTTTAATAACTTCGTTCTACTCATTAATCTAAAAGCATTCCCCGTGTGCAGCCCACCCACCCAACTGCCAATTCCCACCCAAAAGCATCCCAGCGGCAGTCGTTCGTCCGCCCCATTCTATAATCACGACATCTTCACCTCATCTTGCCTCACCACGCCAATCCTCACCAACACCTCAAAGACTTAACACAAATGTCATCATCACCGCCAATCCCTTCCAAAATAAGCCTCCCGCTATCTCAAACTCCCAGATCGCGTTCACTAAATATGGGATCTGATAGGCGCGCTCTTTCTGGCCGCGGGGGAAGGGGCTTAGAGGTAGTGGAGGTAGAGGTCCAGAATGCTTGGGGAGTTAAGTTAAGAGCTTAATTCCGCATGTCGCCATTCGTGGCTGCTGCTTGTAATTTTCTTTTAAAGGTGTTTAATTGGGTTTTATTCTTGGTTTATTTTCCCCCGTTTCTGAGTTTCCTGTTTTGTGAAATGTCGAACTCTGATATGAGATGAGATAAGATACGTTCATGAGAGAGATATGACGAGATTCCTATAAAGCTGTCCTGGTTCCCTGCAGCTCCGAGCTTGAATTCGGGGTTGTTGAATTCGATTCACAGTCTCTTGATTTCCACTCCTGCGTCCTGACGCCTCGACTTGAGGGCCTTGAATCCTCCACTTCCTCAACTTTCCTCCCCCGTCTTCGTCCTCGAAGTCTGTTGAGTTGCAGTATCATCTTAATGGCGACCTCAACTCCCTCTCAACCCTCTTCCACAGGCGAGAAAGAAACCCTCCCCTCACCGCCAAATGACGAAACCAAAAATCCAAACAGCGGTACACCATCCCTCTCCTCTGAAGAAGCCTTTACGAACCCAACCGGCATAAACGAAAAAGTGTTACTCCGGAAACTGGATTGGAAATTACTTCCGCCCTTGACGTTGTTGTATTTGTTGAGTTTTCTGGATAGGAGCAATGGTATGGCTTATTTTCCGAAGCCGGAATAAAAGAGGAGAGGAAAAGACAGGCTGACGAATATATCAATAGTCGGAAATGCCAGATTAGAAGGCCTAATCACCGATCTCGATTTCACAGGAAACGAATACCTCCTCACGCTCACTATCTACTTCGTGGGCTACGTACGTGCCCCCCCCCCCCCCCCCCCCCCCTCTGATCCACCTGGCCCCCTCATTCTTCAACCCCCATAACTAACGCTCTCTTCTCCCATCAAACAGGTCCTCTTCGAAATCCCCTGCAACATAATCCTAAAACGCACCACCCCACGCTTCTGGCTGCCCACACTCATGCTCGCCTGGGGAATCGTCGCCACTCTCCTCGGCGTAACGCAGAACTTCGCCGGGTTTGTAGTCGCGCGTTTCTTCCTGGGTGTTACTGAGAGCGGGTTGTTTCCCGGGGTGGTGTTTTATCTCAGCATGTGGTATAAGAGGACGGAAACGCATTACAGAGTTGCGCTGTTCTTCTCGGCTGCAAGTTTAGCAGGTGCGTTTGGTGGGATATTGGCGTTTGGGATTGCGAAGATGGATGGGGTTGGGGGGTATCAGGTTAGTTTTGATTCTTCCCAATCTTAGGGTTTGATATGAGATATTGAAGAGAATATGTGTATGCTAATATGTTTGTTTGAATAGGGTTGGAGATGGATATTCATCCTGGTATGTTTCCCCTTTCCCCTTCACCTGTCTCACTCGGCTATTCTCGCTATCAACAAACCACAAACCCATACCCCAAACACAAGCCATCGAGAAACTAACCTCCGTTCCCCCAATAGGAAGGACTCCTCACTGTAATCGTAGCCCTCGCCGCTTACTTCTTCATCCACAACTACCCCCTAACCGCCCCCTTCCTCTCCCCGGACGAACGCGCCTTCATCCACGCCCGTCTCAAATCCTCCTCAGACGCAACCAACACCGAAGAATTCTCCTGGTCTAACGTTCGCGCCGCACTCACAGACTACAAATGCTGGCTCTACGGTCTAGGGTTCCACACCATGTCCCTCCCACTCTACACACTCTCCCTCTTCCTTCCCACAATAATAAAACAACTCGGCTACACCTCTGCCGAAGCCCAGCTGTTAACCGTGCCACCCTACGCCGTCGCCACGATCCTAACAGTCATCGTCGCGATCCTATCCGAGAAACTGAAGATGCGCGCCCCGTTCATCCTGGGCTCGACGTCGTTCGCTATAGTGGGGTATATAATCCTGCTTACGGCTCCGAGGGGGAGGCCCGGGGTATCGTACACGGGTACGATATTTGCTGCCGCGGGGATCTATCCGAGTACGGCGATTGTGCTGTCGTGGCCGGCGGCGAATGTGAGTGGGCAGAGCAAGAGGGCGACGGCAACGGCGATGACTATCACGATTGGGAACCTGGGTGCGGTGCTAGGTACGCAGTTGTATAGACCGAAGACGAGTCCGAGGTGGTATCTCGGACATGGGTTTGCGTTGGGGTATTTGGCGGCGAATTTGATTGTTGTGGGTGTGTTGTGGGGACTGTTGGGGAGGGAGAATAGGAGGAAGATTGCTAGGAGAGAGGCAGGTGAGACGGGTGGGGATGGTGTGGTAGAGAGTGATGAGGATGTGAGGTGGTTGTTTCAAACGTAGGAGATTGAGTGATGAGTGGTTGATATTGCTCACAATAGATTCATGAATATCACGAGCAAGTACGGCAATCGCAGTCAAAGATTGAAAAGAATTATTGTTCGTTCATTGTTATCTATCAACGCAGACTCAAACCCAGCATCTTTTCATGCCTGGGCATGAAACGGGTTTCCAAGCGCTCACAGTTATCTGCCGTGTCGTCCTATCTTCTCAAATGCCCCGAGCCAAGCAAAGCATGCAAATCGTCGACGGGGTATCGTAGCAAAGCCACTACCGCAACACCTGTTGGTCCAGGCCATGCAACTCCATTTCCATGCGAGAGAGAGCCGTGATGCAGACCGTGTAAAGAAAAATAAGCAAAGTAAAGAGTAATCCAGGTTTCGTCGATTCAGCCAAAAGAAGTGGTATCGATCAACAAAGAGAAGAATGTCGTATGGTTGAAGAATCAAATCCAGTAAGGGGGGAATCCCACAAGAGAGTCGGAAATAGTTTTACAAGGCGAGCTGTTTGGTAAGTACTCAGATGGTCGTGCCTTCAAGCGTAGCCAAAACTTTGGACTGATCACCGAGGAAGTTTGCGCGGTGGGCAATAATCTCAGAAGCAATGACGTCGAAGTCTCTTATCTTTCGCACTCGCAGGTCCAGAAGAACCCCTCTCAAACCCGCGCAGAATCGGTCTCGTTGCTCGCCTTTGAATTCTTCTGGTGAGCCCAGGGCAGTCAAAACAGCATCATCTGTCAATTTACAAGTCAGCCCCAACACAAAAAGGAATACTACGAGAGGAGCCTGTAGGCTTTATCTGACAACCCACGCACCAGGGAGATCTATATCTCTGAAATGTTGGGAGTCGCAGGTAGGGTCATTGCAGATGCCACCGGCTAGTTCATAGCGGCAGAATTCGTTCATAAGGTCAATCTTGTGACTGTAAGTCTTTGACTTTAGGCCGCCGGGGACGTCCTGTTTGAAACTTGGGTGAAATCGATAAGCTCTGAACTGCTTCAACGGACTCTCATAAGGGGTGAAGGTTTCGGGCTTGTCAATAGCCATTGTTTGATCCTAATCAGGTGTTAGCATAGAAGGGGCTGAAACATTATTGCAATATGTAGTGTACTTCAATCACCTGTTGGAAACTACCATTTGTGGATGGTAGTTTCTCTTCGATTTGGCCTTGCTCAACATCATTAGCTGCTGGTGCTGGCTCAAATTCTGGCATATCAATATCTAGATTCTCATCATCTGCGACTTCGGAGACAATCTCGGGGGGAGCAGGGCTGAAAGGTGGAGAATCAGGGGCGAATTGTTCATCGACGGGGGGCGTAGCTTCGGGGGGTTCGTAATCGTCAGATTCGTGTTGAGTTGCATCGGGGATCGTCCGATCGAGAGCCGGCGAGTATTCAGGGCTTCCAGTCTGCTCGTGTACATGTTCGGGAGTCTGGGGTGCCAACTGGCCTGGATCTGGTGCGTAGAAATCCTCGATATCCATGTCTTCTTCGCCATGCGTGTCCACTTCAGCACGGACGGCCTCTTGCAAAGCTGCTTCCAGGGCTTGATCAGTCGAAGGGATTTCCTTTGACCCTTCTTGGTCTTTGGCCTTAGCTAGCGTCTCACTGGAAGGCTCCTCGACAGCGTTGGAGATAGAATCCCGGTCGGATGAAATAGCGTCGTTTCCATTGAACTGGGGCGTTTCAGCTACTTCCAAGATGGGTAGGCCACTGTTGATAGCTGAAGGTTGGGTAGCTGCAGCTACATCGCCAGGCGAAGGAGGTCGAACAGCAGCGGCAGTGATCGGTGGTGGAGAATGGATGAGTGGCGCAGCTTCACTGGGTTCGAGAGCAGGGCCGGATGATGTTGGACGAGTCGATTCTACCTAGTAAGCATAGCTACGACAGGAAATTTCAACAGATGAGAAAGCAAGTCGGCATACCTTCACTGATCGTAGAATCTTGTCTGTTAAGATCATTCAACTTGTCACTCTGAGCTTGCAATTGGTCTTCTGCCTGCTGTCCAAGTCGCTCCATTTCCTCTGCCAAGAGACGCTTGTCCTCGAGACGTTTCTGAACAGCGGCTTCGATCTCCGCCATCTCAGCCCGTAACTGCTCAAGTCTGGTTTGCTTTTGCTGGACTTCAGCGTCAACTCGTGAATTGTTGGCTGCAAGCTCTTCTCTGCGAAGGCGCTTCTGCTCATCCTCGCTCTTCTTGAGTTCTGCGGCCTTTTTCACCTCGGCAGCCTGGGTTTCAGCAAGTCGTTCTTGATCAAGAGCAACGTTAGTGGTAGCGGTCTCAATCATTTCCTGCATCTTGATAGAACTCTCAACCTTGCTGGCGATGCTGGCCGCAGGGGGGCTAGTGACATTCGTGCTGGATCCATTGGCTTCTGAAACCTGGGGCGTACGCGAGCCACTGGAAGCTTGCTTTGCTCTCTGACGAGCTTCACGCAATGCAATTTGCTTCTTCAACTTCTCCATTTCACTCTGCACTTCAGTCAAGCGCCCAGCTGTGTTTGGTGCCCCTTGTAAAGGCGGGGTATTGGCGGCTGAAGAATTTGGTGGCGGGGTATAAGGCTTACGTGGAAGGAAGTTGGAGAGGGGTGGGAGGCTTTGGATGGCAGCGGGACGTTGATCCGACATCTTCCTTGCCGGTTGCGTTGGTGAATCTTGAGTGGCTTGAGACTCGAGGTCCATTGCAACGTCCTCATCTTCAGATTCCCCTTCATCGTCACTGACAGTAATGACCAGGCGTTGGTCGGTCCGACTGTGGCCAAAAGGTCGTTTGAAAGGTGTGCTAATTAAGGTAGCTTCGTCAAAGTCAGCTGCGACTGGGCGTTTCCGGATATTGCTTGAACTTGAAGACGCCATCGTGGTGGGTAAAGTGGTAGGAGCGCTTCCCGAACTTGATGCTAGGAACAAGCCAGGAATCATCGAAGCAGGTTGTTGTACAATGACAGTAGGTGCAGGTAGTGTGGAGGTCGAAGGAATGTCAACCTGCGGTTGAGCGATCGGAGCAGAAGGTGCAGGCAGGGGTGATGGTGAATTTGAAGGGTTAGACAGCGAGACTTTAGGCGCGTCAGTCCGAGGAATCGGGACATCAACGGCTGTGCTCGGAGCATTGTTGTGGTTTTTTGCGGCCGCTTTTTGAGCGCGCTCTTCTCGTGACTTTCTCAGTGCCTCCATTTTTGACTGAAGAGTCTTCTGTTTCTCAGTCATTTCCGCTGGCTTGGAGGGGACAGTGACAGCCTTTGCTGTGGGCACTGTTTGAATGCTAACGCCATTCGTAGAAGGTGTATTATGGCCCAAGTCGGATAGAGAAGCACGATCCTTACCAAGCCCAGTATTCTCCGTCCTGTTAGTTGCGAATCCTCCAGTGTAAGTCGTGTTCGACGACCCAGAGGGTATGTTTTCCTTGCCCAGCTGGTGCTTGGAGTTGATTCCTAACGAGTTTCCCTCAAGTGTAGATCCCTCATTGACAGATTTCGCAGAGTTCCGAGTCATTTTAAGCTCATCAAAAAGACTTCCCACTACCTCTTTACTGAAACCTTCATCAATGTAAGTCTGGTAACGAACATCGTAAGGCCACAGATTCAGTATTGCGGCTTGAGCTTTCTTGCGAGACTCAGTCACAGATCTGCCATTAGTGGTAGGAGTGATCTGATGGGAAGGAGGTTGACGAGGGGGAGTAGGCTGTTGAACAGCATCGTCAATTTTCTGAGATGTGTGATGACCGTTTGTTTGGGGTTTTGTTCTTAAGGAAGAGCCCGTTCCATTTTGAGACCAACCATGCTGACTCTGCGGAGTACCACTGGTACCATCCCCCGCATGGCCTTTTTCATATGAATTGTAACGATCCGCTTTGGTTTGCCCATCACGTTCTGCCGTGACAGAAGGATTATAAGGGGAGAAGGAGCCAGACTTTTGGCGTCTGTTCTGGGAGGAGTCTCTTGTTTGGTAGTTGTAGTTGTTTGCTAGGTCATGTCAGTGTGTGGACGAGTCACAGGAGTACTTGATCAGCTTACCAGAATGTGATGAATGTTGTGGACTGTAGTCTCTGGGTTTAGAATGAACGGCACGTTGTGCAGTATCAACATAACCGGTGCCACCACTTTCTCTAAATTGAGAAGCACCATAGACATTGGAGGGGGCATGTGCAGCATTTGTCTGGTCCTCGAACTCGCCCTCGTCCAGGTCACCTTGGTCATAATGTTTGCCCCCCGGCATCTGGTGCTGGTATGCAGGCTGGCTAGGTGGTTGATAGTAAGGCGTGGTGGAATGATGCGCGTTGTTTGCGTAGCCCGAGTACTGTGCTCCGTTGTTTGGGGTGGTATTGTAGGAAGGCAATGGGACGGAGTCTTGGTTCCAACCTGTAAATATCGGCAGAGGAGGCACGCCAGCTGCAACTGCAGAGGCACTGAAGGAGGGAATAGATCTGTTGTATCCATATGCCGACATTGAAGTGTCATAATGAGATGCCATTTGTCCTTGTTGACTATCGTCTGCTTGTAGATACTGGTTTGGGTAGGTAGGAGGAAGGTAGGGAGGAATTTGTTGGTCGCGAACGCCATACCCGGGGGGATACGACGGTGTTGAAGGGTAGTCTGACATTGTTGCACGCGTAGGAAACAAGTTGCATTATCGTCCGAAGGGCTGGAGTATTAGTGAAGGCAGGTGGGAAGGCTCTTCGAGATGCGCTGTACTGCTGTAGCTAGCTACCTACTCGTTGATCATTGTCGCGACAATAAGAAAAGATTTACATAGAAGCGAGTAGGGAATGCAGGAGGCTGCGAGTGCAAGCCGACAATGAAGCTGAATGCGCAGACTGGAATCTCGAATCTGAGATGAATAGAGGCACTTGTTGGAGGTGGGGTAGACAGTGTGTTGTTTGTTTGATGGGAAAGTGAAGCTTTTGAAGCAAGCAAGGGAGAACAGACGAGAACTTAACTTAGATAGAAGCGCCTGCAATCGTCACCTCACTAGCGAAGGCGCTTAGGGTTTAAAGCTAAGCCGTTTCAAGACAAGGAGGCAGCAGAATCGCGAGGCAGGCGCGTAGAAGCTCCACGCCGGAAGAACTTTAATCCTTAGCAGGACGCGGGCAGTGCGGTTGCTGTCTGGCGCTCGGTTGTTTACTTTGGCCAGGCCCACCAGTCAGCGCCGCGTCTATCATAACAGAGAGAAAGAGAGAAACATCGACGAAGCCTCCACTGACGGCATTCGCACCTGCTTGTCACCACCCGCGAATTCGAGTTTCCTTTGTGCCCTATCCCATCCCATCTGCAGAATCTGGATTCGCTCACTTAATTGCTCCCTTTTCAATAATTCTACGTTTCCAGGACCCAAGCCTTCTTTGTAGGCAAATGCTTCGCGACGCTTGATTTTGTTTTCATTCGAAATACTACGGCCCATGTTGACATCTGCGGATTGAGCACATCACCATGGCATCCACTTCGCCGCAGAAACGCGGCAATCCCTTTTCGAGGACGGGTTCTTCTTCTCCTGGTCCAGCAAATACCAATGGCAGGCCAAAGTCAATGGTTTCTACGTCGCCATTGTCTGGTCCCCAGAGTTCTGGGCACAATAGATCATACTCTTCTCTCGCAGGAGTCGCATCTCCTAGTTACACTCCAGTGGCACGGCATAGGTCAAATTCTAAGGCAGTTCTACCTTCCTCTAATACGTTTGCGCCTTCATTCATCAAATCCGAGGAGATGCAGAGGGGGGTGGACACCGTGAAGGGGATCGAAGGAGAGAATGACTTCTCTGGCAAGAGATATGTCTGGCTGAAGGATCCAAATACTGCGTTTGTGAAGGGGTGGGTAGTGGAGGAATTGGAGGATAACCACATCCTTGTCCAATGTGATGATGGGAGTGTATGTTTGACCTCAGTATCACAGACTAACAATCGCTGACACGTTTAAAGCAAAGAGAGGTCCACGCAGACAGCGTTGACAAGGTCAATCCGGCCAAATTCGACAAGGCAGACGACATGGCGGAGCTCACCCATCTGAACGAAGCCTCGGTGGTCCACAACCTCCACATGAGATACCAGGCAGATTTGATATATACATACTCAGGATTGTTTCTAGTTGCAATCAACCCGTATTGCCCTTTGACGATTTATACGAACGAGTACATCAATATGTACAAGGGGCAAGGTCGAGAGGAGACAAAACCACATATTTACGCCATGGCAGATGAAGCTTTCCGGAATCTGGTCGATGAGGGAGAGAATCAGAGTATCCTGGTAACGGGAGAATCTGGCGCTGGAAAGACCGAGAATACCAAGAAGGTCATCCAATATCTGGCTGCTGTTGCACATTCAGACTCCCCCGTTAAAAACAAGGCCCAGCAGCATTCAAATTTGTCGCAACAGATTCTAAGAGCGAATCCAATCCTTGAAGCTTTTGGAAACGCCCAAACTGTACGAAACAACAACTCCTCTCGCTTTGGAAAATTCATCAGAATCGAATTTACTCGGGCTGGAACTATCGCAGGAGCTTTCATTGACTGGTATTTGCTTGAGAAGTCTCGTGTTGTACGGCTCAATGCTCATGAGCGCAATTACCACGTCTTCTATCAACTTCTGAAAGGCGCTGATCGCAAAATGAAGCAAGACTTCATGCTTGATGGGCTTGACGTCGAAGATTTCGCTTATACTCGGGACGGACACGACACGATTGCTGGCGTCTCAGATCAGGAGGAGTGGAATTCCCTGATTGAAGCTTTCGCCATTATGGGATTTGCAGATAAAGAGCAAATTTCAATTCTACGCACTATTGCGGCTGTTCTCCATTTGGGTAACATCACGGTTGTAAAGGAGAGCAGAGCAGCCGATCAGGCAAGACTTGCTTCCGATGCTCGTGCTCACGCCGACAAGATGTGCAGATTACTCGGAATACCAGTTGAGCCGTTCCTCCAAGCACTCCTACACCCTAGAGTGAAGGCTGGACGAGAATGGGTGGAGAAGGTCCAGACCCCGGAACAAGTCAGATTTGCGATCGACGCTCTCGCCAAGGGTATTTACGAACGCGGTTTCGGGGACCTTGTCAGCCGTATCAATAGACAACTGGATCGTACTGGCATGGGGCTTGACGACTCTCGTTTCATCGGTGTTCTCGACATTGCTGGATTCGAAATTTTCGAGGAGAATAGCTTCGAGCAACTGTGCATCAACTACACTAACGAGAAGCTTCAACAATTCTTCAATCACCACATGTTTGTCCTAGAGCAGGAGGAGTATGCTCGAGAGCAGATCGAGTGGAAATTTATCGATTTCGGGCACGACTTGCAGCCTACAATCGATCTCATCGAGTTGCCCAATCCCATTGGAATCTTTTCCTGCTTGGACGAAGATTGCGTTATGCCAAAGGCCACCGACAAGTCTTTCACCGAGAAGCTGCATTCGCTGTGGGATAAGAAGACAACAAAATACCGCCCCTCTCGTCTTGGCCAAGGTTTCATGCTCACTCACTACGCTGCCGAAGTTGAATATTCGACAGAAGGCTGGCTTGAAAAGAACAAGGATCCGCTGAACGACAACATCACCCGACTTCTTGCTGCATCTACTGATAAACACGTTGCGACACTTTTCGTAGATTGCGCCGATACCGATGGCGACCCAGGGGCAACTAGAAGCCGTGTGAAAAAGGGCCTCTTCCGCACCGTTGCGCAACGACACAAGGAGCAACTTTCCAGTTTAATGGCTCAACTTCACTCGACGCATCCTCACTTTGTTCGATGTATCATTCCCAATCATAAGAAGCGTCCCAAGCAGCTAAGTGCGCCGCTTGTCCTGGATCAACTGCGCTGCAATGGTGTACTGGAAGGTATTCGAATTGCTAGGACCGGATTCCCCAATCGACTCCCGTTCTCTGAGTTCAGACAACGATATGAGGTTCTCTGTCAGAATATGCCCAAGGGATATCTCGATGGCCAAACAGTAGCAACGATCATGCTCGAGAAGCTCAACCTGGACAAATCTTTGTTCCGAGTTGGTATCACGAAAGTCTTCTTTAGAGCGGGTGTTCTTGCAGAGCTTGAGGAACAGCGAGACGCCTTGATTCGGGAAATAATTGCACGCTTCCAATCGGTTGCCCGAGGTTTTACTCAGCGAAGAATCGCCAACAAGAGGCTTTATCGAGCTGAGGCAACTCGTATAATTCAGCGGAATTTCCAGGTATACCTGGACCTGTGTGAGAATCCTTGGTGGAGACTCTTGGTGAAGATGAAGCCACTGCTTGGCGCTACTCGTACGTCAGGAGAAGTGAAGAAGCGGGACGAGATGATTCAAAAGCTTACCGAAAAGATGGAGCAAGAAGCCGCTTCTCGCCAGCGACTTGAGGACGAACGTCGCAAGGCTCACATTGACTTGCAGGGCTTACAGCAAGTCCTTGAGGGCGAGCGCGCTACGGCATTAGACAAGGAGGAAATATCCCGGAGGCTTCAAGAGCAGAAGAGTCAGCTCGAAGATGCCCTACAGGCCGCCGAGCAGGAGATCACCGATCTTGAAAACCAACAAGACGTTCTCATGCAGACCAGACAGAAGGCTGAAAAGGACAGCGAGATGTATCGTTCCCAACTGGAGCAAGCTGCACAAATGATGGCGATGCTGGAGGCAGAGAAGCGAGAGCGAACCCAGGAGAGGGACGATCTCCAAGCTCGACTCGATGAGATGATCAGAGACCAGTCCCAAAGGAGCGCCGAAGAATCGCGTCTGCAGAAGGACAACAGTATGCTTCAGAGTCAACTCAGCTTAAAAGATAGGAAACTTCAGGACCTCGAAGGCCAGCTTCTCAAGGTAGATCATGAGACAGACATGAAGCTGGCCAATGCCACCAGGGACCTTCAGGCAACTCGCACTAGGGAGCAGGGTTTGACCAGCGAGAATCGAAAACTTAATCAACAGCTCTCTGAGCTGGCCGCTGCATCAACTGGATACGAGGATATCGTTCGTCGAAAGGAGAGTGAGCTCGCCGTTCTTCGATCAGACAATGGGAAGTACGAGAAGGAGCAGAAGGCATTCGATGATGAGAAGCGTTCCTTAATGGCCGAGAAAGAGAACGTTGTCAATCGACTCCGAGAAGTTCAAGCTGAGATGTTTGCGATGAAGTCGCAAAAGGCTCACCTCGAAAAGGAAGCAGCGGAAACCAAGAAACTTCTTGACGCCCGACTCACCGAAGATGCCCAGGCAGGCGAAACTCGCAAACGCTTGGAGCAGGACATCGAGTACTACAAAGGCGAGCTGGACAAGACGCAAAAGGAGCTCAGCAGGACAGCTCAATCGCGGGATGATGTCCAAATGCTTGCGGAACACAAGTACAAGGAGCTCAATGACAAGTTCCAAGAAGTAAACGAAGCGAAAATCATCATCGAGAAGGAACTATACGTACAGCAAGACACCCTGAGACGAGCTATGGAGGCTAGGGTCACAGCCGAAAAGGAACGCAATGAGGCTCGGAATGAGATCAGGCGACTGAGAGAGGCCAAGACTGCTGCTGAAGAGGCCAGAATTCAGGCTGAGTTGTCGAACGATCGAAGTGCATTACGAGTGGCGCGTGAGAGGGAGACCAGCTTGCGAAAAGATTTGGACGAGGAGCAGGGTCGAGCCAAGTACTTTGAAGAGCAATGCACTTTCCTTACCAGTCGAGTCAAAGAATTGGAAAAGACCATTCTTGATTCTGGTAAATTCGGCCTCCAGGTTGACCAGGAGAAGGACAGGTTACAACGAGAACTCAACGCCGCTAAGAGTCGACTCATTGCTTCTGAGCGTGACAACAAAGCACTTTTGACCAAAATCCAGCAAAAAGGTCTTGAGATATCAAGGTCGAACTCAGTCGTCAATCAGCGCAGTCAATCGGAACTGATTGCCTCCCAAAGGGACAAAGCCAAGGCCGAGGAGCAGAATCGAAAGATTACCAAGCAGCTGGAGACAGCGCAGAATGAAATTGCTTCCCTCCGGAAAAAGAATGAAAAGCTTCAATTGGACTTGGAAGATCGTGCTCACGAGGTTGCTCGGGAGCACAAGACTACCAGAAATGCCGAAAAGTCTTCATCCACAACAACCAGCCAGTTAGCTGAGGCCGTCAGAAACCTCGAAGCTGAGCGACAACAGCACACTCGTTCCAGAGATTCGAATCGTCAACTGCAGACTATTGTTGAGACCCGCGAGCAAGAGTTACTGAACTTGTTGAGGAGAGTTGACCCAGAAACTACCCACCCGATGCCTCAGCTCGACGGGGGAAGTGATAGAAATGCGACCAAGACTCCGAACCTTGTACCAACTCTTGTTCAGAAGGTCGAAGAGCTGTACCAGAACCTGCGAGTCCAAATGGCTGGCAGGGCAAATGCGGAGTCACAAGTGGCAGAATTGCGAAAGAGATTCGAGGATGAGTTTGGAGATTCTCCCGAGAGACATTCTCCCAGTCGCCCCAGACTGGAGGAGATCAACCCCAACCAGGCTTCTTTCAATCAATCACCTAGTCATCTTCGAAACAAATTGAACGCACGACCTCGCTCAAATGTCACTACGCCTACCCGCAGATTTCCAAGTAACGGGGCAGATGCTCAGGACTCGGGCCGTTCAGACCGGACAGCCGATATTCTCAGCTTCAACAATAGAATGGATCTCAAGGCCGACTTTGAAGAATTGCAAAACCAACTCCAGATGAGCCAGATGCAAAATCGACACCTCCAGAGTCAACTCGAGCGGACAACACCTGCTAGAGAACTATGGCCAGAAGACAGCCCATCGATCCGCCGTGTACAGAAACTGGAACAAGCCAATAGCAGACTTCACGAGATGCTGGATGACTCTGCCAAGAAGGTTTCTGCCCTGGAAAAGAGCATCCAGACAGGAGAGCTGTCACTCCGAGATATTCAGACGAAGTCACATGAAGAGCTCTTCGATCTCATCAACAATCAAGAGGATTCTCGCCGGTCCCTGCTTCACATCCACAACGACACTGTTGCAGAACTTAACGACACCAAGAAGCATCACGACATCTTGAAGCGTACTCGTGCTACGCTGGAGGTTGAACTCAGAGACGCCAAGTCAGACCTCGAGGATGTCACCCAGCAGAGGGAGCAGGATGCTGCCAATCGGTCCCAACTGCTTCAGGAGTTTGCCGACCTTCAAATTCGTCTCGATGCTGAATCTTCCAAATTACTGGACGTTACTTCCAGTCTTTCCTTGTACAAGAGTCGCGCCGATGAGTACTTTAGCAAACTAGAACAAGCTGAGATCGCCGTCATGAAGGCAACCAGGGCTGAGCAGTTCGCCAAGTCCCAAGCAAGAGAGGCAGAGGAGACTTGTGCCGAGATCATGTCTGAACGTAAGCAGACCGATGCGACGATTGAAGATCTACAACGACAAAATCAAAGCTACGAGGAGAAACTGGAAGATATTTCCGTTGATCTTGAGGCGGCTCTTCAGGCTAGAAAGCGACTCCAGCATGAGCTTGAGGACTATCGGAGTCAGAGAGCAATGGACATTGAGGATAAAGAAACAAGCATGGAACAGACTCGGAAAAAGTATCAAGCCGAGTTTGCGACTCTCACAAACGAGCTCGACATTGCTCGGGAAGAAAAGCTATTCAAACAGTCCGAAAACACCCGACTTCGAGAGGAACTGGAGGATCTTCGATCCAAGTGGGATGATGAAGTGCTCAACAGTTCCACATGGTCTAAGGAGAAGGCTCGTCTCGAGTCTACACTTTCCGATCTCTCGGCTTCTAGAGATGAGGCTATTAAGGCTCACACTGATGCTCAAGACAAGATTGTCAATATGATGTCTCAGCTCCGTAGTTTGAGAACAACTATGGACGACGTAAGTGCCGAACGCGATATGCTTCAACGTGAAAAGCGTGGTCTCGAAGCACGATTGCTGGAAGCTAAAACTGGTTTGGATGATCTCGCTCGTGGCGACAGTCCCTCTTTGCGAAACGCGGCCAGTCTCGACCGCGAACTTCTCGAATTGAAATCCAACCTTGCCCAGCAAGAAGATATCGTTGCCGCAGCTGTTGGCAAGATGCGACGCGCCGAGGCTCTGACTGCTGAGATGCAGAAAGATATTGTGGCGGAGCGCGAAACGACTGCACAACTTCACACCGATAAGGCTGCACTTGAGAAGTCACTCAAGGAGCTTCAAGTCCGACTCATCGACCTCGAGACTAAGGGTTACTCAAGCGCCAGCCAGGATGTGAGGTTCCTACACGGCCGTGTCCAAGAGGTAAGTTTTTAAGTCATATCCACGAAGTGAGCAAATTTAACAAAACAACAGCTGGAATCCCAACTCGAAGCCCAAGAAACCGAGCGCAACAAATCTCAACGTTCTGTCCGAAACGTCGACCGCACCGTCAAAGACCTCCAATTGCAAATCGAGCGCAAGGAAAAGGCAAACTCGTCCCTCCAAGAAGACATCTCCCGCTCCAGAGACAAGATCGAGAAACTGCTCAAGACGATCGATGAATTGCAAAGCAGCGAAAGCGATGGACAACTCGCCGCAAGGAGAGCAGAGCGCGCTCTGAATGAAGAGCGAGAGAAAGCTCTGCGACTCGAGCGAGAATTGGAGGGATGGAAGGGCTTGAAAGGGGGATCGGGCACCGTGAGGAGAGGTAGTGGTGCTGTGTGGAATATGAACGGGACGTCTGCGGATGAGAATGGCATCGATGTGCCGAGGCGGAAGAGCAGTGTCTCGAGGCAGGTTAGCTTGAGTAAAGGCTTCCTGTGAGGATGAAATGGAGTGGAGGAATGTTAATGTTAATGAGTGGATGATGGTGATGGATGGGGATGTTTTGAGAGGAGTAGGAAAACGTGTATATGGCGGATAACATAGATGTTTGGGATGGGCGTTGGAGTGTTTTTTTCCTTGTTGGGCTCGGACGGGCATGGAGGGAGGGATGGTAGGATGACTGACTGCTACTTGGTCAGACTGGATGGATGGATGGTGCATATTTTTGTATTCATTGCTTTGAGTGTATGTTATCTTATTGCTTTGTTGATGATTCATTGTGTTAATAGAGCATGGTCTCTGATCTTCTCTTATTATCCGTGATGTGCTGCCTGTTTGCTCCTTTTGAGGTTCTTTTCGCTTGTTGGGAGGTTGTGATTTGTGGTATTTGGGTTTTTGTAGGTGCCGTTAGTTGTACGGTATTAGGTATCGCGAGGAGGTGACTAGCTTTGTGAGGCATGACATTACATATTTGGTCAGGTCGATATTAAACCTGAGTCCGTAATTCAAAGGATTCCCAAACGTGCCTATTCTCACAATTACATATATAGGCTTGTTAACGTAACTCCGTAAAGCAGGGCATTTTTGTCTCTTGATATTACTTCTTTCTGAAACCTGAGACGTCATTTTAGTATGGCGTACTTATTAGTGCTTTAGTTAGCCCCATTCCACTATGTGTCTATGTCTGTGTCTAAAAGAGTAGTCTACTGTACTTAAAGTATCTCCGGGTGATGGTTCGCTTCGTTACGTAGCGGCAGCTAATTATTATTTTCGGTTTCACACCATTCACACAGTTCTAAAGTACCTTCGTCACATTTTTCGGATTAATACCCTCAAGCCATACCTGAATTGTTATCCTAGCACCAGAAAAGAAAAAGACAAATTGATACTATCCCCTGAACAAAATAAAAAATACACCAGCCAAAATGTCGCCTTCAAATACCAAGATCGATTTCTCCTCTATCCCCGCTCTCTGCAAAGATTACGACTGTCAGCTAAACCTTTCATAATCGGAAAACCTTTTGCGTCTCTACAGCCAGTCTGCTTATGTGCCTGCTCAGACATTCCACCGCTTCCCCGTTCTTCCAGCAGAGATCAGACATGCGATCTGGAAAATTCGCTTACCAACCGAAGGCAGAATCGTTTACTTGCAGCGAAAGACTGTGAAGAGACCAGCGTGCTTGAGGGTCAGGAGTGACTGCGATATCAATATTCAGAAGGGTGAGAAGAAATTCTTCAAAGGCACGAGAAACATTGGTACGTATCCCATTCCCCGGTCTCGGTATTTAATTTCTAGAGTATAGGTCTGACACCGAAAATTAGATATTAGTATTATTAACCACCCTGACGGCTATCAAATCCCAGGAAGTGAAATCAGACCGAAAGTGTTTGGATTTTGCTCGAATACGAGTATTCCTATCGCTACTGTCTGCCAAGAGAGCAGAGGTATTGTAGCGCAAAGATTCACGCTCGCGTTTGGGAGTGAGAGTATGCCTCCGACTACGTGGTTTGATTTTAGTATTGATACGTTGTACCTTGATGTGAGTTCAGCAATTAAACTGCCTTTATGATGATTATCATCTGACTGATTATCTCCAGTGGGGTCTCAGACCATGGTTTCGAGCAATGGAAATCGGTGAGAGATGCGAGCAGACGATTCTCTCGCCATGACTTGTCGGCCGATGTCCAGAAAGTTCATCGATTAGTACTCAACGATGGACACACGATCAATACTGAGCTCATACCTTACCAATATGTCGAATTTCGATGGGAAAATTTTGCCGAATGGATCCACGACATACTAGAGACATTCGTCAACGTTCAAAGTTTGATTGTAGCAGACGCAGATATGCACTACCAAGCTAGTTCTAGGAACGAGGTTCGGGAGCTCATGGAGCTATCAGACGTCCACGATATCAACGAGACTGTTGATCAAGCTCAAATGTCGGGATCGAGCTATCACCCCTCCACCGGTTTGGCTCTCGTGTGTGCCAATTCATTCAGGCTCAGAGAAACCTTAGGTCAATGCCCGTTGTCAAAGGCGTATCTAAAGCGTCTCAGAATACTTGAAACTGTCGAAGGTCTAGCAGAGAAGCCGAGATACGAATGGCCGGCCTTCAATTTCAAGACAATCACCACGAAAAAGAGATATGACTTATTCTGCGAAGCCAAGAAAACACTTTCCCAACTGGAAGATAATTATTTTATACATCTCACAATGATGGTTGGCCATTTTATCTCTCCGACCTTCATGGTGAGGATAAACTGTCCACTGTGGGTGATTGTGGACTACATTCGAGAGAAGGCCAAGATTGAGGGGGATCTCGATATGGCAAAGTTCTACTATTCGCAGATGTCAAAGTGTGAGGAAGGCAAGTCTCAAGGATTTCTTCTCGTCAATGACTTGGAAGAGAGAGTCTAAACGTTTCAGGCCGAATTTAGTTTTTCTCAATGACTCAGTAGCTCTCACCTCGTTTCAAAAAGGATCTGCTGTGCAGGAGGTCTCGATAATACTCGTGTATTGCACCCCGACATTACAACTTTGCAGTGCCCATAGATTGGGTGACCGAAATTAACCCATATATATCGAAAATGATCCGACATCTCGTAAATGTTCACACACCATCTGTGGATATTTATCCCAATTATGCGATTCATGTCAACAAATCCCTTTTCGGTTAGGCCCCTTTATTGACCAAGGCTGAAGCCTCGCTTGTCCCCATGACTCCACCTCGTCATCGTCAACCTACCTACACCCTCCTAATCCTCAGCAACCCAAAACAACCAACCAACAACACCAAACCTACGTAAAAGACGGCACAGCATAAACATGGATACCTTCCACGTATTCGCAAACCTACCCTCAGAACTCCGAATCAAAATATGGAAATGCACCTTCCCGGAACCCCGCGTCGTACCAGTCCGCTTTAACCGCGGCAGCCAGCAATATACATCGACGTCTGCCCCTCCAGCCCTCGTCCACGCCTGCTCGCAATCGCGCTCTATCTTCCTCGAGACCTACACGAAGTTCATCCTCTCCCCACGATACACGTCGACCGTATTCGTCGACTTCGCGCGCGACACGATCTTCTTCGATAATCTAGACTGCAGTCCAGACGGCGACCTCTCGTTCGACCTAGCTCTCAGCCCCCACGCGGACCGGATACTGTACTGCGCGGTCGATGCGCAATTGTGGGAGGTGCTGCGGGTCTTCAAGTATGATTCCTTGAGCGAGGTCAAGCTTATGCGGAATCTAAGGACTGTGGCGCTGGTCATGGCGAAGGATTATGATAGGGGCTTGCAGAGGAGGGTGGATGATGATGGGGCACAGAGTCTGTTTATCGATGTTGATGATAATACTGTGGGTTCGGAGATTATGCATGTGCATTGGTATGTGGAGAGTTTGAGGTGGGAGATGAAGCATAGGCAGGAGGAGTTTTGGGATGGGAATGTCCCGGTGATTCAGATGTGGCTTTTGTGATGAGATTAGGAGATTAGTCTTGCTAAGTTGATAGATCCCCCAGGTCAGGTTGAAAGCACCAACCCCGAGGTCAACTGGAGGTTTGGGAGTCTGGCATTTTGTAACATTACTATTCTGGTGTGGTGGAAGTTGGATGAGACCCCAGGACCCCAATGAAGGAACGAACGGCCGCAACATTAGTGTCCAAAATCAAGTATCGAGAGGTAGTTAAGGTTGTCCAGCATGCTTTTGCGCTCTTCTTTGTCTTTTCAAACCTGCGAAATTGTTAGCGACCAATGCTGTTGTGTTTGCCTTTATCAATTTCCCGAGCTTTTTCATTTGGACATCGAGTTTTGGCGGGCCAATGGATTGCGTCGTCTCGTGTCATCACTCACAAAATGGCTTTGGGAGTTCAGCATCAGAAGCATCTAGGTTGTTAGCTCAACGAGCTGAATACATGTGACTGTGGGGGCTGTTTTCCAGGGAGGTAATTCAGAATCGGCTACAGCGGGCCAATGAGGACTGTCTGCTCGTTTCCTGTATAAAATGTTATCCAAAAGCATACACCACAAAATGGTGTGGATCTCTACTTGTGGTGTTGTCGTTTGATATGTGATCCCGCGGCTCGTTTTCTCGACTTCCTATTTGCTCCAAACCCTGTTGGGATCCACTACACAATTCATATCAGTTCATCCCATCACAACTGCAGCCCAAAGTGCGTCCTCCTGCATGATCCCCGACGAAGCTTCATTTTGGCTATATGATGTTGGAACAGTGAACCAATGATGAACCTGGTTCTTGAGCGCTACGCCGCATCCAAACCAAACCATGTCCTGCATTTCATTGCCTTACCCGTGTCGCTTGTGGAGGCGAGTGGATTCTTCAACACCACTACTTCGCTTCAGTCAGTCAATATTCAACGGCTCATCTTCCTATCCGTCCTGCTCCGATTTTCTTCCCGTCTTTCTCCTTTCCTTGTTACAGAAATGTAGAATTGTGTTGTCACGCAAAGACCCACCCATTTCAATATTAGCTTTAGCCTTTTGATCATTCCCGCTGCGTTCGAAGAAACCGTGCCTCACATTCGCAGCATCCACATCCAATTATGAACAGCCTTGCGTACACGCCCCCTAGCCGCACAAAGCTGCGCCAGCCAACAGCCAACATCACTAACATTAAAGTCGCATGAAACATCTCATCCCACAAACGCGCATCCAAATGAGAAATATCTCCGGTACGTCGTCCTATTTGGAAGCGGAGCGTTCTCATGATGGATTTGATCCCGAAGTTGTGCCTCACAGCCGGAACGAGTATCCCAAATGGGACGATTTGTTGGTTTTGATATGGAATCACATCGCATCCCGTGCTGAGCTGAGCTCGGCCTGGCCGATGATTTGACGTTTGATTGAGGCATTTTTTCTATCTTCAGGTGGGCGAAGTGATGTTAGGGGGTGTTCTATACTGCGTGTCAGGTTAGGTTGATTGACGGTACAGTATAAAACCAGCGATGTCTCCCGCTGATTTTTAGTTTTGGGGTTCATTCTTCACTTTATCATATCGATATCTCAGAGCAACATCTGCATCTCCATTCTGTGTCAAATATCAGACAAACAAACACACAAAGCCTCTTCATACACATATATTTGTATCTATTCAAGCATCAAATACACACTCACGCCATCATGCGCTTCACATACATCACCGTCCTCGCTACACTCTTCGTCTCGGCGCTGGGCGCGGCTATCCCTTCTCCTGCTGAGCCTGCCGGTATTGCAATTGCTCGCGAAGCTGAGGCGGATGGAGGATATGGGACGGATGGACGTGGAGGATATAACAAGAGGGCTGAACTGCCCGGTACGGATGGACGTGGGGGATATAACAAGCGTGCCGAACTTCCTGGTACGGATGGACGTGGAGGATACAACAAGCGGGCTGAACTACCCGGTACAGATGGACGTGGGGGATATAACAAGCGAGCCGAACTACCTGGTACGGATGGACGTGGGGGATACAACAAGCGGGCTGAACTGCCCGGTACAGATGGACGTGGGGGATATAACAAGCGTGCCGAACTACCTGGCACCGATGGACGCGGAGGATACAACTAGACGTGTCACCGTGGGTAATTTGGCGAGGTTGATGAGAATGGTGAAATGAGATGAGATTCTGAGGTAAGAGCAAAAACATGTTTTGTTAAGAAGTACATTGCTCATTGACTTGTACAGGATAGATCAAGAGGGATTTTTAGCTGTGGAGGTTGTGTCTTATTGGGCCCTGGCCCTTTGCTTGATTGGACTTCTGTCTGTTTGTTTTGGCTGTAGTTTCGTCCGAGTTTGGCCACAACCAAGCACCAACTCAAATCTCAATTCTTGACGATATATGTATGCTCTTTTATTCCATGTTGCTCAATTGTCTTACAGGGAATTTCAATCCTACTTCCGTGAATCACCAAATCAATAAACCCCAGTTTCTCCAATCTGCCTGCTAAAGAAACAATCTCTGCAAAGGCATGCATTTCAATTCATCAATTCTGCCGGCATGTAGTGACTCTATAGACTATGAGAAGAAGCTCTCATCCCATCCATTTCTGCTTCTGCATCTGCAAATCTGCTTGCTTCCTTATGTCTGTCAGTAGTCACGTACGCTGATGTAATGGTCTATCTACCGTACAAATCTTTGCGCAAAACAATCAAATCAAATCAGCTCAACTCAAACTCCAAACCCAAACTCCAGGTTCATTCATCTTTTAGTAGAAAGTCATTTCGATGGAATAAGATGCGATGCTGTTGAGGTGTAGTCTCAGTAATCATATCCCATATTCATATCAAGCTCATCGTCGTCAATATCTTCGTCCTCTGCGACAACCCATGGCATCTCCTCGTCCAGGACCTCGATACAGGTCAAGTGATCGCAGGGCTTATCGGCGGGAGAACGAGTTAATTGAGAGCGATCGTGGAGGAGCTCGGCGACGACATTCTTAGCTTCCGCCTTGATTTGCTCGAGAGCTGCGAGGAGCAGACCCTTGGCTTTGGGGCTCATATCGAAGCTTTGGTGGAACAAGTCAAGAGTGTCGGCGCGGAGGTAGGTGGCGTCAGCAGCTCCGATGGTACGGTAAAAAGCGAGACCTCCGTCCTTGGCCCTGTGATGGAAGTTGCTGAAGAAAGCCGAGGAGATGAATTGACGGAAAATGACCAGTGCTTGCCATAGATAGATGTCGGCAGCGTAGATGGCACGGCCAGGAATGGTCTCGTTATCCTCCTTGTGGACCATACGGATAGGAAAGAACTCCATCAGAACACGCTCAACTCTGAGCTTCTTGTCCTTCAACTCCTTGGCTTTCTGAACAATGAGAGCCCATATCTTCTCGGTCAATGGACCGTGGGTCTTCTTGCACAAGAATTGCTCATTGATTCCGTTCTCCAAGTGGTATCTGCCAACAAGGTGAATCAAACACTCTCGGAAGATCAATGGCGACTCCAGTCGGGCAGCAATGTGGATCCAACCCTCGGGTTTGTCTGTAATGTGCTTCCAAAGAGCCTGATGGAGGCGAAGAAGATTGGCTTCGACAACGAGACGGACACAAGGGACAGCATCTAGCCAGGTGGCAGCTTGAAGAAGCATGGTAGCATCGTAGATCAATGGACGAGCTAGCTTGTCGCCGTCGTTCATGAACTTGGGTTCCATGTTGTAAAGACAACGGAAGAAGTTGTCGTAGATTTTGTTGAATCCAGCCTCCTCTCCCAAGCCGTTGATATTAGACATAATAGCAAGGCCTTTGTCCTTGATGTTCTATTTACAGTCAGTTAATCGCACATGCTAGACCGCGAATGCAAACGCGAATCTCAGAGGTGGTCGAATATGATGTACTCACAATCTTACTGAAAGACATGAAATTCAGACCCTCAGCATCAATGCCTTGAGCACGACGATCAGGAACCATCTTAATTTCCCAATCGACACTGTTTGCCTCCCGCTTTCTGCGGCTGTTTGCGTTCAAAGGTGGAGTAGTAGCGAAGAGCTTGGCGAGCATGGGTGAAGCCTTGGAGAGGATTATGCTATGTAGCTTCCAGATCTTGCCAGATGGCGAGATAATGCGAACATTACCGTCAATGAACTGAGGATAGATACTGGGCTCAGGTACAACATGCTCTGGAGATGGTTGCGGGTAGGATGTGCCAACACCAGACAACGAGCGACGATGGCCGTTGCCATTGGAGTAACGCTCGTGACGGCTTCGATTCGCAGTGCGCTCGTTGCCATTGGGCATACTGCTCATTCGTTTCAGAGCAGGCGAGCCAGCAGGAGAGCTTTGATAACCGTCATATCCACGCTCATAATTGCTGAGACCGCCGCTATTGCCCATGGAATTGAACTGTGTAGCAGGAGCATATGGTCTGCCGCCAAAGATTGTTCTACCACCATGTTCCTCGTCTTGCATGTAGGGCGAGTTACGACCATATTCAGCGTATCTGTTGTCGAGATCCTCATTTCGGCCTGGTGTGCAGTTTTCTTGATCATCATCATACATTCTGGTAGTTGGTTGGCGTAGAGTAGAATTTCTATCTCTGTCCAGATGGCCAAGATCAAAGCCCTGAGGTCGACGGGAACCAGATCCCTGGGCGAGCGAGCGACCATTGTATTGAGTGGTGGAGGGTGGTTTGGTATGGGTAGGCTCCATACCGTTTGGAGTACCTAGGCGGGAATCTGAATCCTTGGGAGGACCCATTGTCTAAATGTAGGTTAATACATGGGAATGATAGTTTCAGTGTTTTATCCAACTTACAGGAGTCGTCTGGTTTGATTTTTTGGGATTCAACTGTAGACAGGAATATCCGTATTGAATGCCCGAGTGACTGATATCACAATCGGACTGATTACCCCAAACGAAGCCAAGATTAGGCTTGAAGCTAGAAGCGTGAATGAGTGTAGCTACAGAAACTTCAACATATCAGCAACGGCACTGGAGGTTGTTCGAAAGAGTGAATTGTATGACTCGATTGCGGACTGAGGCATGCGATTTCCCAGGCCCAGTCAGTGAGACGGGGTAGGGACATTTGTATTGTCAACCCTAGATCCATCCGGTTGAGCAGAACTCGATTCACTTCCAAAGAGCGAAGTAGAATAGCCAGCTGTTTGGACAAAACGAAGTGATTTTTACGACATTATAATTGAGCTTTCGTCAATCACAGATTCCGCATCGCACAATTGCAGGGTAGAATCGAGGTAACTGGCAGTCCAGAGGCTTGAGAATCCAACACAAACAAAAGTACTCACCAATGTCGCAAAGCCAACTGAGGACTTTGACGAAGTCGATATTCAAGACTCCGACGTCCTGCTGTATGTCGTTCCCCACGCCAGAATCGAAGAATCCAGCCGAAAAGCCTCAGTTCCCGCCGGTAGTGACACGGGTATTTGAGTTGAAGTGGACGCTCGGAGGGCAGGAAATGTCCCAAAAGACGACGGCCCTCGGAAGTCGGGGTGGTAGAGGGAGGGAGGCGCGATATCCTGTTCGGGATATGTGCTGCCGGAGGGTTAGAAGTGTTGGAATGTCCTGTGTTGGTGTGAGGACTTACAAATGGCAAGGGCGTTGCTTGTTTGGATGGGGGCGCTTAGGCGAATACCAGGGCTCTGTTTGGTGTTGACCGTGGTTGGGATTGTGCGTTGTAGAGGATCGATTGAGTTGGGTGTAGAGACCTATTATGGTAGTCAGTATGGAATTCAAGGTCGAATATGCCCAGGTGGACCACTAACCAATGTCTTGAAATTCTTTCGTGGCTTTGAAATAGGTGTTGAGGTGTATGGGAGAGGAATTGCGAGATGTCGGAGATGGAGGAGGGAATGCGAGTTGGGGTTCCTGCAGTTCGCGATTCCGTGGTCGGAGTCGGAGCTGTGGGCGGGAATTAGAAGGGTGTTTTTGATGTTGCGAAGTGGCGTGGGACAATGAGGATGCTGGGAAGGGAGGATTTGTAGGGAAGGTATGGACCGGTTGAAGGAATGATATCCCCAGATATGACGTACATGAAGCACTTACCAGTTGGAAAGGGCCCTTTTCAAAAGGCAGGAGCGCGACTGTTCTAGAGCAGGTTGAATTGTCAAGGTGGAAGTAGCTGAATCGATAGCTTCCTCTGCAGATACGTGTTAGCAACCGTCTCAAGTCCAGGCGTCACAAAAGTGAATGTCTGAAAACCCCACGGTACTTTGAAATGTTCCACTAACAGTATCGAAATGCAACTTTCGAAGTAAACCCCACGTGCGAGAGGCCGTTGACGTATTAGCCTTCCATTACCATATCTCTGGCACTGTGCAATGAAACCCACCAGATGTATTTCGTGCTTTTGGGAAAAATTTGAGGTTTGGGTTTGCTGGATTTTGGAGAGATTGGAGCTGCTGTGTGGTGTTGTTTTGGTTTCGAGGGGCGCGTTGGCGAGGACGGTGTTGATATGGGCACTAGTGCGGCTGTCGAGGACCTATAATTTTCCGGCCTGACAAAGGGAGATGACCAATACCGGTATCGGTAGCAGCCAATTTGTCGTTTTCTATGAAGAAGATTCAGACAGCTCTGTGTGAATGTTTAGCATATGCAAATGGCAGCTTCCAATCGAGGGACTCGCCTTTCTTTGTGGTATTCTGGCTTATCGCGTACTCGGTGAACGAGAATTTGAGCAGAATTAGGGATCTGATTTTTGTATATTTATTCCTCGAGGTTGTGTTGTGCTTAGATTGATGCGGTGTTGCTTGGAGATTTAATTGACTTTCAAAGTCTATTTGATCGATAAACCTCTCTCTGGCGTCAGCAGGGCAGAACGTACTTGCCTATTATAAGTCCCGCCACTTCTGCAAAGAAAAAGATTCCCGAAGTTTCAAAAACGGATAGACTTTTGAGTTAAAAGGGGGGGGGGGGGGAATTCCGCAGTGCCACAAGTAGAATCTTCTCAAAACCTGTCAATGCCAAACTTTTCCACTCTATTTTAATATCGGGTCGGAGCAAATCCCTCAAAAGTTTCGAGCATGCACTCCCAGATACCAAATCCAATAAAACTTACTATAAATCACAGAGTGAGCATACCAGATCCAGATCTCTGGCAACAACTGTAAGGAATCTACGATCGAAGATAATATGAAGGCAAAGTTGAATTTCTATAAATACAAATGCCGAACTCTCTCCTATTTCAGAAGTGTTTTTAGGGGTGTCTCAGAGAGGTGAGTTGGGTGCTTAGGAGCTCGTTGAGAGAATAAGCTTTAGTTACTTTTGCGCACGTAACGTGCTCACCTCTCATCCAGATACCACGCCTGGCCCAGCTTCATGCGCTCCCCTCAAAGTCTACGTATTGAGGAATGTGCCATTTTTGGAAGCGAAGAACACCTCGGCATTTCATGCATGCGCGGGATGCTAGGTCAACGCAGTCATCTGGCAACCCAGCGTTAAGCAAGGCATCCCCAGGTACAGATACCTGTCGAGAACAGACGTGGCTATGATAGATCGCTAGTGTTACTTCTAGTAACCTCAGTCTTCCGAAGAAACGGCGCGAGCGGGGCAGATGTGTATATGCCTCCAGCAAGTTGTTGGTTGATCTGGCGAATGAGGGTTTAATTTCAATAGTGCGATGGTGTGCAGTATGTAGAGTAACGATGTAAATTCAAGAAGCAGTGTATTTCAGATTCGAATGAATAGTGGGCTACTACCGGTTTCTCATCCTCCCAGGGCCAGCCTCAAATCCAACATATTCCGATGAAAGCCTGTCCCAACTCTCAAGCAGCGCAGTTCGCCAACTAGCCACCGCTCACTTCACCCACCAACCCCCCCTTCCCTGCCGGTTCCCATCATCGCACCACCTCATATAGCAACAAATGGGAGGACAAAAAGAAACTCAAAACGAAACCACGCGTGCGGACGACAGTAAGAACAGCACGCAAAACCGCAAAACGCAAACAGCAAGAATAAAAGAAGAAACAAAAAGAAAGGCCCTCAGATTAGCTCTCAAGTTCTCATCGCGAACACTTGCCCACTCTCCCCGCACAACCACCATTCCCTCCCCTCACCAAGGCAAGGAAGAGAAAACAGTAGCCGCTTAGAGAGGTGGTAGGTTGGCCTGCAATTTTGGCTTATGACATTTTTTTGGTCATCACTGGGCTTATACGGAAGACCGATATGGAAAAAGAAGATCTCGACAGTATGAAATGCGCCTTGCTCCCGAACCGACGTTTGTGTTTTTGTTATACTTGCTTCGCTGTTATCGTGGATGTTCTTGCTCGAGTTGAGGGGATATGGGGAGAGGGATCTAGACGTATGCATAATCAGTAGTGCTCTATAAAATAAAGAAAGAAAGCGAGGAACGGGAAAAGGAATGGGAATGGAAGAGGGAAGGGAAGAAGAGACACATACCACACTCCTCCGATTGAAAACTATATTTTCTACCCTCACCAACACCTTCACCTCACCACCTCGCAGAATCAGCCCCTCACATTGCAGTGCCCACAACCCCCATTGTAGCCGCCACTCCGCAAGAGGTGATTCAGCTCAGCGACTCGGTATAGCGTCTCAGGTAGATGCATTTGTCGTCCTTGGTCGCGCATCACCCTCTCTCACTCACACCGATCCCAACCCATCCTCACAAAAACACCATTCACAAAACTTGACGGAAACAATAATAAAAAATAGTAAATCAGTCGTGGAAGAAACTGGCACATAACAAAACGGACAAGACCAGCTCAGATCTCTGTTCAAAACAAACACGCATTTCCAACCATAAGGGAAAGTCTCGTCCTCGATCTTGCAACCTCGGACCTGATCTTCCCAGAGGCTAGATTCGTGGGGTTTAGCTCTTGAATTGTGGTTGTGGTTTCTCGTCACTGCTGGTTTCTTTCGTTGTCGTGTATTCAAGATCGGAGGGTTCTGGGGAAGACGCGAAGTGCTTTCGAAGCGCGCTGCCAGCGCTGTACGCTAGCGGCCGCCCCACCACACCTTACCGTAAAAGGTGAGATGGGAGATGCTTAGCGCGAGTTTATTTCTCAGCCTCATCAAGGTCCTGTCAAGTTTGACGCTTTTCGATATCTGATTGAGAACCCTCAACACCATACCCCACCAACCCCACAAACAACACTCCAAAGATTCTCCGGAGCAGCACCCTCATCATGGTACATCACCGTTTTCCCCCCCCAATTACTCTCCCTAACTAACACCCTCCAGGCGCGCAACTCTGAAAAAGCCCAATCGATGCTCTTCCGCTTCCGCGAATCCCAAGCCGCAGATCTCGGAATCCTCGACGCAGGGCGAACCCGCCGTCCAAAAATGATAACAGAAGTGACATCGATCCCATCGTGCGAGAAATGGCGAGGACAAGTTCTAAAGGAGATATCGCGCAAGGTGTCTAAGATCCAGGACCCGAGCCTGAGCGACTTCATGATCCGGGATCTGAACGACGAGATCAACAAGTTGATGCGCGAGAAGCACATGTGGGAGGTGCAGGTTAGGAATCTGGGCGGGCCGAATTATATGAGGGGTGGTGGAGCGGTTTATGATGATGAGGGGGTGGAGATTAAGGGCGCGGGGAAGGGGTATAGGTATGTCTCTGTCTCGTTCCTTGTCTCGTTTTCTAAACTTTGCTTTACTTTTCTTTTTAGGCTTTTTGGAATCTGAGGTATTAACACTTCGCCAGGTATTTTGGCCGCGCCAAATCCCTCCCTGGAGTAGCAGAGCTCTTCGCATCCGCCAAACCCTCCAAACCCTCTTCCAAATCCACCAACCCCGATCTAAGGAAGTTAGTAGATGCATCATACTATGGCTACAACCTCGACGAAGAAGATGGTACTTTGTTAGCGTACGAGACGCAGAAGGAGCAGGAGGCTTTTGAGAACCTGTTGGCTGCTGGTGGGGGAGGGGAGGGTAGGAAGCCGAAGGATTGGGAACCGCTGCCTGGTGATGAGGGCAATGGTGAGGGGTGGAGATTACCTAGTGCGGAGGAGGTGCAGGAGGAACTGGTGGAGAGGAGAAGAAGGAGGTTGCTCGATAAATTGGGTTGAGTGCGTTGAATTGTCCCAGGGGGTATGCGTTTTGTTTGTTCTAGTAGATGTGCTGTGCTATACGCGAGAGTGGCTGTATACCTACCTACCAATTCACAAGAGATTTAGCAGGATTACTGCTGAAGTACTATATCCAAAAATGGCTCAATCCCGCGTCTTCAGCGAAACAATTATGCCAGGCATTCAGACGTCGCAACAAAGATTTAAGTTCGTATAAACGGCAAAACATTCATGGCCAATCAGTTAAATATATCTCTCCATATCTCTATCTTCCCATCTTCCCATATCACTACTCTCGCAAAGCAATAAGCCTCTCTACAAGTAACCAAGTAAGTAAGTCAGTATACCAAATTACTTGCACAGCCCCGTGGGGTAGAGATCGCGAGTATTTGAAAGCCCCATATCCTGAATAAAGCTTGAAGCCGAAATGAAATTACTTCTGTAATGATATTATATTACAGTGTGATGACCAATATAATGCAGAGGTAAAATTAGAGACGACAAATTCGATTACAAATTACCGGTTGAATATCAACACCGCCATGGCTATGGGGAGGAGAAGGGAATGGCAGTATAGAAACATGAGGGGTTGGTTGTATTTGCTTAGCCTTTCGACAAACAAGTATCCAGGGATGTATGGGTAAGAATGTCAACACCACCAGAATATTTCAATTGCGGTTTGAGAATCAGCAAGCTGACCATAGGCGCGGGAGAGTGGGGGAAAAAAAAAACCATTGCTCATTGAAATGTATGCCAGCATCCACATAACCTCATAACTACATAAGTGTTCCATCCACGCCCACTTTTCATCCCTTTCACTCTCTCTCTCACTCTCCCTCTCACCAAATCCCATCAAAACATCCATACCTTATGTACTAACCATCCATCCCCTCCACAAAAACAGGCTTATGCCTCAATCTTAGCCTTAAGGATATCCTTCAACGTAACGGCATCAGCAGCGAACTTGCTGATACCCTCACGCAACTTCTCAACACCCATCTGGTCCTCGTTGAAGTCGAAGCGGAAGTCAGACTCGTTGTCGATGTAGGATTTCTTCTCGATATCGAGGGACTTGGCGTTGGTAGCGTCGAGCTTCTTGGGGACAGCTTCGGTGGATCCCATCATATCCTCGAGGAGGTTAGGCTAGAAACCGTTAGATTTACTTTTTGCGCCCGCTCCGAATCTCTCGGGGAGTTTTCAATTGTAGATTTTCAAGGAGGGAGGGAGGATGGGGAAAGGGAACATACCGAGATAGTCAAGTAATCACATCCAGCCAACTCAGTGATCTCACCGACACTTCTGAAGGAAGCGCCCATGACGATAGTCTTGTAACCGAACTTCTTGTAGTAGTCGAAGATGCTCTTGACGGATGCAACTCCTGGGTCCTCCTCCTTGCTGTAGGTCTTTCCGGTCTTGGCCTTGTACCAATCGAGGATACGGCCGACGAAGGGAGAGATGAGGTAGGCGTTGGCCTCAGCGGCAGCGATGGCTTGGACCTTGGAGAAGAGGAGGGTAAGGTTGCAGTTGATGCCGTGCTCCTTTTGGAGGATACGGGCGGCTTGGATACCTTCCCAGGTGGAGGCGATCTTGATGAGGACGCGGGACTTGTCGATTCCAACGGACTTGTAAAGCTGTTTATTTGCTCAGCATTGTGCCGTTTACCATTTACCCAACAGTAATCCAAGGGCGAGTAAAAATCGTATATTCGAAGGAGTGGAAGGGAGAAAAGAGAGAAAAACGTACGTCAATGATGTGAAGAGCCTTGTTAACGGAACCTTGAGTATCGAACGAGAAACGGGCATCAACCTCAGTCGAAACCTTTCCAGGGACGATATTCAAGATCTCCTTTCCGAACTCGACCAGGAGACGATCGAGGGTGGCATCAGTCTTCTCGTCGAGGTCCTTGCCGTGAGCCTTGCCGTACTCGACAGCGGCGTCAATCAACTTGGCGTATTCGGGCTTCTTGGATGCGGCGAGGATGAGGGAGGGGTTGGTGGTGGCATCTTGGGGCTTGTATTTGCCAATGGCTGCGGAGAATCAGTATGGTATTCGTAGGAAGGATTGGAGAGGTAGTGTGTAGTCGAAGACGATGGATTGGGTGGTGGAGAGGGAGATGGGAGAGCTTTACATGCGAAATCACCTGGAAGGAGGAGAGGTTAGCTGGTGTCCCAACGGATTGAATGGAGGGGTTGAAGAAACTTACCAGAATCACTGACAACAGTCTATACACAAATGAAGCATCAGCAAATCGATATCTCTCAATAGAAAGTGCAGAAGAGATCATTGCGATGCATCTCAATGATGGCAATCGATCTCCGAGTTCTCCGCCACTTTGGCAGCTGCACCGCAGTGCATTGGATGGAGGGGTAACTCACGGTGCCAGAAGCCTTAAGCTGTTCTAATGAGTTGCTCATGATTGCGATTGTGTGATGTGTAGATGTGATTGCGGTGTTGTATGGTATTGGGTATGTATTCGCAGAGTGTGTTTGTTTTGTGGTGTTGTTGTTGAGGGAAGAAGGAAAGGAAGAGAAAAGAATTTCGAGGTTAAAAACAACTCGACTTAACCCCTCCTCTGTCTCAACACCCGCACCGCATCAGACACGCCCAAGCTCTGCCCCCTCCTCCACTCGCATGTCCCGCCAGCGTCATAAGCTGAATAACCAGAGCACTTCACCCACCCCCACTAGCATACGCACCAATGATATGCTCAACTGACAGCGCCCTCAATAACCGCATTATCTCTAGCTCTGCATTATTCAGTGCTTCTCACAGACAAGTCTTGTATTTTTCTTCTTCGAGGGTCTATTTCTCCGAATGTCATATCGTATCACCTTTCCAGCTTCCGAGGACACCTGTTTTCTTCTTTACTTGTTTGTCCGTACGGTATCAAGAAAGTCTTATGTTCACCTGTTGGGTATGTACTAGTAGCTCCGGTCCACGGAACTTACGGTGGCGAGACAGACCAGAGGGCCGCCAACTTAGAACATCCCACTCTAAACTGCCCCTCTATTTTGACATACGTGACATGACTGGCGGACATCAGTCACCCGAAGCCAATTCCAATCCAATCCCTTCAACCAAAACCAAACAAATAAAGAAAAGCCCAAGTCTAAAAACGGAGATCTAGAATCCCCATCAAATAGTCAGCAAAGCAAGAAAACGCCCAGCTTTCATCATCCGATTTCAATGTCAGTTTTCTTAGCATCATCTGCCGCTTCAACGTTTTTACTCCAACCCCCAAGACGGCGGGACTCAAGTGACAAGACATAAAGCACGCAAGAAAGCAAACAAGCGGTGTTTATGCAATTCCGGATACTCCCATACAGTATAGTCCAGTAGTTTGGCCAGGCGCTCTCTCTCCACTTCCTTTCATTCATTCAATTGCCACATCCGTCTCCGCTCCACGGACATACCTTACCTTTACCTCACATCGAGAGGAGAGCATTCACGAATCACGACCTGGATCCACGTTCTGGGGGTATATATGTTGATTCGCTAGGGAGTCTGGAGCGAGCCGGCTGGAGCTCTTCGGGAGTGCTGGATAGGATATGTAGGACGGGGGAGGGGTTATGTAAGCCTCAAGCCTTGATGTAGGTAGGCATGCTAACTCTGAGTAGAGATAGGATAGGATAGGATGGGATGGGATAGGTAGGTCAGAGGATGTCATGCATAACGTTAACTACGACGGAACTGGATGTCAATAGAGCGAATCAGATTTATGTTTTTGCGACATTCGCTTCGTTGTTCACCGGCAGAAGCCAAGCCCTTCCATTTTCAAGACAATCATCATCACGTGTTCACTCTTCAAGCGCTGGGGTGACGATCTAAGGGATTTTTAAAGCACCTTCGGATAAATCACGCCTCCTATCTATGACCAACGTATATTCTCACCCATCACAGCTCTAGATCTGCGATATTGAAGCCTTTCTCAAGAGGAGTGAATAGCACGTGATATGCAAGTATTCCATCGTTCCTCGAGCTGCTTGCTTCTCCCCTTGAGTCACCTGTCCCTCAGACCATATCTTTTCTTTTCCCGTTCAGTTACTTGTACTAGAGTAGATCAGAATATCATTGCCACCACTATCTTTTCTTCAAGGGGGAAGATGGAATGGTGAGAAAACAGCCGGTTTGAGTCTTCGCTTCGAACTATAACTTATTTACTCTGCGATAGGATTATGGGAGATACGTTCATGTTATTTGACAGAGTAGGCATGAAAGGTACAACACTGTGTATTTTAGGCTGTGAATGGATGGGCTGGGTATTGTTGTTAGTTGATTAATTCGAGGGCTGAGAAGATATCAAGGTGTTTTTGTTTTTGTTCTTGCATCTTCGGTCAAGAGCTAGAAGGTTTCGAACTTCTCCGACAAACAACTTCATCCAGCCGGTCAAGTGAGGCAAATATACCTAAACAACACCATCTCCCACCCCCTCACTCTCTTTCCCCTTCTCTTCACCTCCCCCTCCATTCCCTTCCTCCACCATCTCCCTCCCGTCCTCATCCCCATCCCCGTCCGGCCCCCCCCTCCCTACATGCCCACTGATCCACAAACCGCAACGTCTCCCTCCCCCAAACCCTCCCCATAACCCCCAACCGAACCGGCACCAACGCAATAACCAGCACCGGAAAAGCCGGCGCGGCCTTCGTCAACGTAACCCCAAACACCACTCCCGTCGCAACAATCTGCGTCGCCGTATACCCATGCACACCCCACCAACCTTTCACACCCCTCGGCAACGGGGGCAGTTCAGACGGCGGAGTGAGCATGTAGAAGAACCTATACAGTATAGGGTTCGAAGCTAGGGATTGCTCGCCCATGAAGAGGAACAGGCCCGCGAGCACGGAGGTTGGTGTTAGGCCTAAAACGTGCTGGAGGGGAGAGGAGAGGAATGCGAGGATTAGTGAGGCTTGGAGGAAGGGGGACCAGCGCTGTTCGTATACTTCCTGTCTCTCCTCGATTTTGATTTCTCGTTCCCCTGTCTCGGGGTCTGTGGATGTGATTTCCGTGCAGACGGTATATAGAAGGGATTTGGAATGCAACGGTGCTTGAGGTAGGAGACCGTTCGCGGGTGGGATACCGAGAATACCGCAGAGGGCGGTGGTGGTGCCGAGGAGTACGATATCCCATGCGAAGCCCCCGGGTTTCTTGGTGCCGTACCGGTCAAGGGTGCAGATTATACTGCTGATCTCGTGGTCGAAGAAGAAGAGGACTGTGATAATTGCGCCGGGGATGATGGAGAGGAAGATCCATTCGATAGGCAGGTTCCAGAAGTGTACGAAGAATGTGCTGCGCTCTGGACTGGATGGTCGGAATGTGGTTTGAACTACGAGGGTTTGTTTGTCGAGGGCGGCGAGTTCGCCTATATTGGGTATCCCGATGAAGAGGATTATGGAGATGGCGGCTGCGTATTCTGATAGTCCCATACGGATATATCGATGGAAAAGTGGTTTCCATGAATTCGCTGTCGAGAGGAAGACGGCTAGGAGGAAAGTCCCTACAGCACCAATGACGGAGTAGAGAAAAGATGCGAAGGAGACTTGGGCGTGGTTCCGTTCCAGTTCTTGAACTGCTTTATGGAAATATATCACACTGTTTAGGAGCGAGAATATGTCTGCGCTGAAGGTTGTGACGTATTTCATAGTCCAGTCGTGCGCGTTGAAGATTGCGAGTAGGTAATGCATCCAGCCGGCGTGGATGAGTGACCATGCCATGAGGGAGAGGAAGTCCACCTGGAACAATCAGTCAAATTCCCTTTCCCTCCAAAGGGGAAGTACAACTCACATGAAACGAACTCTCGCAAAGCTCATAGATGTTCTCAGCCAAAACCGCGAATGGTCCAGTAACACCCAAAATTGTGAGAGGTTGTATCGAAAATCTACGTATCATCTCATCAGTTTACTTCATCACATCTCAACGGCTCAATTTTCAAACTTCAAACTCACAACGAGAAAATAACCCCACATAACCCCGTACTAAACACAACCTCAACAGTCCCCCAATTCATACCTGTCCTCACATAAAGATCACTCGCAAATGTAATCCCCGGCAGGATATTCGTGAAGAACACATAAACCGCACTCGCGAAGACGAGTTGGTTGAACAGCGTCCAATCAGAAATATACCGTTTCCGGATATTGCTGATATCTTGTCTGAGGAGTCTGAAGGGTCGGAGTTTTCCGCCTGGACTGAAATACTTTTGGACTTTTTGCTTTAAAGGGATTCGGGTGGGAGGGTTCATGGAGGAGTAAGCGTTGATGGTGCGGTTTCTGAAATCTTTCTCGAATTTTGTCTCATCTCGTGCTGCTATGGCTTCGGCTTCGATATCGAGTTCTGATCCCATTCCATATGTTTCGGTATGCTCCCGACTTTTTTCTCCTAGCCCAAAAGTCGACGAACTTCCCGAGGAAGTCTCAACTGCCGATTTCGAATTATTATGCATGATTGATTATGATCGCGTGTCCATGACTATCTCAAGCTCATATCGTCAGACCCTTCAGGTCAGTCAATCTTAAATGTCACCGTAACATTTTTTTTTGTCTTCGTTGAGCCGTCGTCATCACAGTATTGGCATCAAGAAAGAGGCCTCTAAGATAGCCTTGGTAACGAGTCAACGTTCCATAGCTCGCCACGTGCAGAGAATCTAGTCCTTGCCCAGAGTCTTGTCGACGCGGCAATGTCAAGTTGGGATGAGATCTTCATTGGGTAGAATAAAGCATATGAAATTCCGGCTTTTACTGTGGTAAAAGAATGTGTGAATAATACTAGAATGTTACCTAGATTCAGGTGTGGGATTTGAGATATAATTCCAGACCTTGTCGTTCTGTTGAAAGGATTTGTTGATGGTTGAGATTTGAGGTTATGCCGTCATCAATGGCGTCGAGATGAAGCATTGATTGGCTGGAGCGCAAGCGAGTGGGCCTCCATTTCCTTCTCATATTTTCCCTTTCTCGCCAACTACCAACAATTTCTCTAACCTTCTGTCTACCAAGACGATTTTCTTCATCCCTACAATCATCAATTCATGGTGAGTTTCATATCGGCCGCACCTATCCCACAGGTTTTCACCACTGACCAGCAGCTCCATCCATAAGACCCAGGGGCCACTGTTTTTACCCATCGGCTGATGTGTTGAGGGGAGTTTTTTTTATGTCAACAATCCTGGCTGCTGGAGATGGCGATCCTGGTACTGAGCTATCAATAAGAGTCTATGGGCTCGGTTACATATCCAAGCCTGTGTAGCCACAGATCTCATGCCGGCGCTTTCATCTGAACAGATTGAAGGAGTTGGTGTCTTAGAGTCTGCGTCTTTGAGCAAAAATACCCATCTGGCCAAGAGCCGAAGTTAAAGAAGCAGACAAGAGAAGTTAACCACAAAAATCGCAACGATCTTCTCCGCAGAAGCGAAACCGGAATGAAGTACATCAAGTTGACACGATACATGTCGCAGGGCTCTCCTCCACTCTCGGAGCATCAAAAGTCTTCCTCGCTTCCAATAGAGTTGGACTGACTGAGCTGCGTTGTTGTAGAATAAGTATAGTCTAAAAGGAATAATTATAATAAGCTGCTTCAGCAGTACCCTTGGGACTCTCCCTGTGTCTCGTTCACTTTTATTTCGTGGTTTGTTTCAAAGACTTCACGTTCATTCACATCCAAATATCAGCACCTAGCCTAGAACAGAGACAATTCTCAGCTCTCAAACTTCATTGCGAGAAGATTTTCTCACGCTGCGAATTGAAGTTTCATTCTAGCAACAACTAAATTTCGGTCTAGCGTCGACAACATGATAGGAACTCTTGAGCATAAAGGATCCACAATATGAATCTACAAATATCACAAAAAATCTGATGTACAGTTCCACCTAAATAATCACTGCACGGAAACCCAAAATATCTTCTATATACCATTCTAGCAGGTACCGAGTCACTCACTCTTCTCAGGTCGCCGTCATCTAAATCAATTTTCCCGCGTCGGAAATTTTCCGCCGCAAACTCGGCTACAGTAATACCCATAATTAGCTTTAATCCAGATTTTTAGCGAGCCTTACGAAAAGTTAAATTCCCCCTCGTATCCTAATTCTCTTACTTTATAATTATCTCCAACAACTTTACCACCAAGCTTCCCCAATGGCTACGCCGCAGCTGCGAAAATCCTCAGCACAATGCGGGGTTGAGCTCAACCAGAATCTACGGTCGTCCCCTGCAGCCTCGATGAGTTTTTTCATATGAACACTTCGCATTGGTTGAGTCACGAGCTCACCAGCATCTATTACCTCTTGCAATGTGCCTCGTCATCGCACCATCACCGCTTTCTGCAGCAGACTTCGGAGACTGATTATGTATACTATGGGAAACCGATAAAAGGTGAACAAAAGCTGCGTTTCATCTCCTCCTACTACCTATTCTTGAAACTACCAATTCTAAGAGCCGGGATAAAGTGCACGAAGTATAAAAGTAAGTAAGATGCATACATTGTAGCAGAACCATTTAGGCCTATGCCTACCTAGATGACCTAAGTAGGTCCATTGTCCAGCTGCGCGAAACTCTTCCTCTTTCTCTCCATCTCTTCTATCAGCCTGATCCCCCGAGCCTGGGGTCGCCTCTCCGCCTTGGTCCTTCCTCATTGTCTAAGCCGTATTAATCTTCCGCCAGTCCACAAGCACATCGTCGCACATGCGCGACATTGAGATGCTGTCCGACATTACCTTCAGCACCGGCACATCAATTTCCATCTCTTTGAGGAACCACTCCCGGATTCGGATAGCCACGAGGGAGTCAATGCCCAGGCTGGCCACGGGCATGCTGCTGTCCATCTGCTCAGGGTCCATCTCGAGCATGTTGCCCAGGGCCACCGCGAAGCAATTTTCCAGTATGACCAAGCACTCGGCAGGGTCTTCGGCTGCAGCGAGCTGGGCCTTAACGCTGACTGATCCAGCGGCTTGCCCTTGGCTGGAGTCGTCCTGCAGCTGTTGCTGGCCGGTATAGCAGGACAGCCGAGGGTCGTCACGCCACTCGCCCTGGAAGACTGTCCTGATGCCGGTGATGAGCTCAGCGGACTGGTCTGGGCCAGGGCGTCCGCACACTATAGCCTCGGCCAGCATGTCGTGCAGGTCAGTCTCTGACTGCCTTTCAAATCGCGGAAGGATGGCCTTGTAAATAGTTTCCGCATGCTCGGAGTCGCGCCGGAAGATGTATCCAAAGCCCGTTAGGATGGCAATGTGGAGGACGGAACCAGCGAGGCCACGCTGGAGTCGCCGCTGGACGAGACTCGCCATGTAGTGGTTCGCGGCAGCGTAGGCAGACTGGCCAATGCTTCCGACAATTGACGTCGTGGACGAGAAGCAGATAAAGAATTCCAATTGTTCATCGCCAAAGACCTCGTCAAGGTTCTTTGATCCCACCATTTTAGGCGCCAACACGGCGGCAAAGTCTTCCCAGGGCATACGATGGAAAAGGCGGTCTCGGAGCACCATGGCGGCGTTCATCACGCCACCAATGGGCGGCATGCTAGACTTAATGTCGGCATAGGCAGCGCGGAGGGAGTTGATGTTCGCGATGTCGACTGCCATGGGCCGCACGTTGGCTCCCTTGCGCGACAGGTATTCAAGCACATTTGGAGACACGTCGGGGTTCCGGCTGGTCAAGACCACGTTTCGAGCTCCGTGGTCCACCATCCACAAGCACACTGAGATACCCAAGTCTCCTGTCATGCCGCAAAGAAGATATGTCTTGTTGGGAGCAAACAGCCCGTGGTGCTCGAGAGGACGGACAAGGGCATTGACAGTATCGGCAGCCCTCCAATCAACCACTGCTGCGAGCCCCAGCTCCTTGCTTGTCACGGTTGAAGCTTTGTCGATGGCCACAACGTCAACACGTTCTGCGAGAAACTGCGGGCCGTCGTGAACAAGTTGCTTGGCCAGGCTACGGAGTTTGGGAAGGCTCAAACCGACAGTCAGGTCCTCGATTTCCTTGTTCACGATGGCCAAGGCAGGCAACAAAGCACGAATCAACGCAGACAATGTCCCGTGTTGCGGGCGCGCTAGGTTGACAAAGGTCTGCAAGCCCTTGGGGCATATACCCTCCAGATCTCCCTCGCTCGCGTAGGGATGGATGAAATTAGCGTCCGAAGACCTCGCTATATCTGACGTAGTTTGGAATACAACGACGCCCTGCTTACGGGCAACTACGTCAATGGCCTCGCTGAGGTAATCCGGCGCGCCGTGAATCCACGTAGGTCCTTTGAAACCGCTGAGCAGGTGTCCTGCAAGTGCCTGTGCCAGGAAAAGGTGCAGCTGTGTCGTGTCTTCGGCGGCCGTCTTGTCGTGTTGCCGGCGATACAAGACGTGGTCCCCGGCAACCTTAATCAAGGAGCCATTTATATCCGAAAGAGCAAGGACCTTGTCTTCTGATGCCAGGTCGCGACCAATACACACATATACTGGCCCATACCCGTCGCAGGTCAGGGTGTGCAGAGAGGAAGTTGTGACCTGCAGGAGCATCTCTTCTCCTTGAGCACCGCTAAGAGGACCAGCCTGCAGCTCGAATGCTCCCTCGCTCTCAGCGAGCAGCACTGCTGTGTCTATAGACTTAAGGCTAGTCGCCTGCGTGATTTGCCTGAGCCTTGCAGTGGATCGACGGTTGACGGTGTCTAGAGATAGCACCCTGGGTATGTAGAAGGCACCGTCCTTCAGCGCAAGCTCCGGCTCCTGGCCCCATAGTAATTCGTCAGTCTTGGATGGATCCAGGAAGGCGAGACGGAGAAGCATCTTTGCTAGCATGGACGGGTCAACAGACGACGGGTCGTCGACGTCGAGGAATTGAAGTCTGAGGTCCACGCGCTCAGCCCGCAACGTGCTCGATAGCCCCACAGTGATATTGGCGTCAGGATTTTTGCCTGACTTCGCACCCGTCGTCACCCATAGAACCACCTCTGCTGTCTCCATGACGGCCTGCAATCCTCTGAATCTCTTCTGGTTCATGTCGCAGAACACGGGGCTGTCCAGATCGCCAAGGCAGAGCACAGCTGTGCCTTTAGGTACCTCGATGCCTTCGAGTCCAGCTAGTACTGTGACAGTTTTGGAGGGAGCAACAGCCTGCAAAATTGCCTGAGTGTGGGATGCGAGTTCGGAACTAGCACCACCACCGACGATGAGGAAGTCGCCCAGTGGCGGAAGCGTCCCTGGACCGACAGCAAGCGGCTCGCGGAGGAGTTGTATCCTTTCGTCGACCGCCTGCGACACAATAGCGGAACAGAAGGAAGGTGTCGAGCTTACGTCAACCCCTGAGAAGCCGTTGGCTTTCAGCAGCTCATCCCATCGCTCGACGCTAACGGTGGGTGCCCAGACTCGCCCGTCCTCTATGCCCAGGAACCATCCGGGGAGCGTCGACATAACCAGCTGCGTAGGCAGAAAATCTCGAGTAATCTCCAGCAATACCAAGCGGCCACCAGGTCGGAGGAGCTGTCGGCAGTGCCGCAGAGTCTCCCCCAGACTTCGCGTCGCGTGCAAACAGTTCGAGGAAATGACCATGTCAAACGTTCCTTCGGTGAATCCCTGGTCCACTGGACTGTTTTCGATATTGAGCGTCTTGAAAGCGAGTTTGCTGCTATGCTGACTGAACACGGTGCGAGCGTTTTCAAAGAAGCCGGTAGATATGTCTGTATATGTGTAGGACGCATACTGATTCCCTAGAGCATCTAGGACTGCACGTGTAGTGCCGCCCGTGCCAGCTCCCACTTCAACGATCTTCATGCGCGGATACTGATGCGCAAGCTGTTTGACTATGGCGGCAGTATCGACGTTGCCATCCTTAGCACCGAGTCCGTCCACGTACAGACGGTCGAGCATGCCGTTTTCCGTAAGCACTTTGAGGGGAGGAGTGGTTCCACGGACAATGTCGATGAGATTCTTGCCCATGGCATGGAGGATGTTCATATCATTGTTATCCGATGGTTGGCTGGCACGCCATTGCTCCACCATCTCCAAGGTGTCATCCTTCCACTCGGGCCGAATATCTGGATGCTCGCCAGCCTCGATCTGGGGAAACAGATGCTCAATTACCCAAGTCATCAGGTGTTTCCGGTACTTGCTCATCAGCATCATTTCTATAGGCAGGATACTCTTGCGCAGCTGGCGTAAGTAGAAGTAGGCCGTGCGCGACAGCTGCTCGTATAGCAATCGCTCTGCTTCCGAGAGATTGGCCCCGAGGCCAGGCTCAATCCCATAGTCGGCATCCCTTGCCCATGTTGTGCCTGCGTAGAGCCATGGGTCCCGGCGTTGTCCAACGGCAGTCAGGTAGAGTCCACGAATCTGTACTTGGGTGTGCGCATCCGCTGCGTTGAACAGATCCAAATCACCTGTCAAGGTGGTTCTACCCACCTCGGTCACGGTAGCGTCGGCTGTGAGGACAGAGCCATTCGACTCGGAGGGCATCATATTGATCCTGACACACCCAACCCGCCTCGGCAGATAAATGTTCCCGCCGCGACCATCTCCTGGGAATGAGAAGCCTGCGAAGAGACCGTGAATAGCAGTATCAACGGGTGCGGGATGCACGCATGCACGTATCGAAGAAGGTTCGGGAGGTGAGGACACGGTCACCACGGCACGGTTGAGTCGCCGGATCATTGACTTGGCCCGGAAAAAGTCGGCGTAGTTCAAGCCTTCTTTGGACAGAGCTGAGTAGAGTTGATCCATGTCCAAAGTGTCCATGGGAAGCAGAGGGGTGGTTCGTGGAGGCAAAGCGTCCTTCTGGGGCTCGCCTAGCCAGAGCCGCACACCTCCGGTGAAATGGGCTGTAAGTCCAGCTTGAGGAGCGTCCAAAGGCTGGACTGAGTCGACAGCGCCGCTGTAACAGGCAACCTCGGCAGTAATGCAGTCATTAGACTGGCTCGTAACGCGAATAGTGAAGACGACCTCAAGGCCTGGGGAATCTTCTTCGAGCCGCATAGCACGCACAATGTCGATGTCGTGCAATTCCACGAGACGCAGTGGTTGCTGGTCGTCGACAAGGCGGGTGGCGGCCTCATATGTCATCGACAGGTAGCCAGATGCCGGAAATAGGACTTCGCCCTGAACCCTGTGGCCGGTTAACCATGGGAGCTCGTTGAGCCTGATGAGCTGCTTCCAGTGCACCTCGCGCTTGTCACGTTCGCCGTGCGTGACAGAACGACCCAGAAGCTCGTGACGTGGCTGGCTTTGGGTACGGAAGTTACGAGACGATCGTGACTCCTTCCAGATCAGGCTCGGGTGGTCCCACGAGTAAGCTGGGAGACCTTTCAGAATAGCAGGTTTCTGCAGCTTGCCAGTAGGGAGAGCCCGGCGTACTCTATCCCAGGTAACGATGGGGCGTGACGACGGGAAAGACTTCCACAGAAGCCCCAGAACGTCAGCCAAAGACTCTACCGCGTTCTGCCCACGTTTCAAAACTCCCGAGTACTGAAGGGAGAGACCGGTCAACATCTTAATAGTTTCAGAGCTCGGTCCTTTGAGAGCCGGGTGCGGTCCAATTTCGAGAGCAAGATCAAAGGGCTGGTCTTCGTTCAGCGCTCTCGCAAGTGCCTGGCTGAAGAGCACTGCCTGCGTCATATTGTCGGCCCAGTACTGACCCTCGAGAAGCAGGCCATCGGCCTGGTCGAACGACCGAATGCGGCCATTCGATCCCCAAACACTTGAATACCAGCGGCATTGCTTGCGACCCTTCTGAACTTTGATCCCACACTGCTTCATCGACTTGATATACACGCTGCCGCATGGTTTCATGTGGTGAGAATGATACGCCGTGTCGACCTGCAACACGCGGGCAAAGGTACCGTTCTCCTGCAGCTGAGCGTAGGCATCATCAATGGCTTCGGCATTGCCTGCCAGCGTGCAGCTCGTCTGAGAGTTGCTGGCAGCCACGGCAAGCGTCCCGTCGAACTCGCTGCAGAAATCAGTCGCTTGCTTTAAAGACATGCCGACCGCCATCATCTTGCCACGCTTCCCTCCCGGCCCCTGTGCTAGGTGGGAGTGGACGCCTCTGTAGTATGCTACCCGGATCGCATCAGTGGCGTTGAGGTATCCCGCAGCATATGCAGCGCCAATTTCCCCCGACGAGTGTCCGACAACAGCGGAGAACTCGATGCCGGCAGCACGCAGGACATCGACCAGAGCGACTTGAAGAGCAGTGCAGACAGGCTGCGAAACAGCGGCTTCGCCGACGCGAGAAGTCTCTGCCGGCGCGTCAAGTTGGTCGACTAAGGACCAGTCGGGGCGATCTTGTGCGGGAAGCAAATCGAGACTCTGCTGCATCTGGTCTATGGCGCTGCGGAACAGGTCTGAAGCGCTATAGAGCTCCTTGCCCATGGTAGCCCACTGCGCACCCTGGCCGGTAAATACGCCCAGGATCCGAGGCGGCAGCACCTCTGGAATAGATGCAGTGCGCGAGCTGCTCTTGAGAGAATCCTTGCCAGCCTCGAGTTTGTCGGCAAGTTGCTCTGCGGATGTGGCCGAGAAGGCGGCGCGGAAGGGCAATTCTGTCTTCCGGAAAAGAGTGTAGGCAAGTTGGCTGAGATCTGTGTCTGGATGTCCGCGAAGATAGCTGGCCAGCGTCCCAGCGCTTGCTGCCAAAGCTGGGCCTGAGTTGGCAGACAGGACGAAGGGTCCAGCGCCATGTGTATTCGGTGCGTGGCCGTTCAGCGTGTTTCCATTCAGCGCATGGCCGTTCAGTGTGTTGCTATTTACCGCATGGCCGTTCATCAGGGAGCCAGTGCCATCCCAACTCTCAATGATGGCGTGGGCATTGGTGCCACCGAAGCCGAAGCTGTTGACACTAACACGGCGCGGGGAACCTCGTGGGACAGCGGGCCAGGGGATGGTCTCGGTCGGAATGCGCAGGTTTGTGTAATATGGTCGGATCTTGGGGTTGAGTTTGTTGAAGTGAAGGTTCGCGGGAATCTGGCGGTGCTGAATTGCCAGTGAGGCCTTGAGCACACCAGCGACTCCCGCAGTGCCTTCGGTGTGTCCTATTACTGTTTTTATACTGCCAACATAAAGCTGGCCATCCTTTCCATCGGGGAAGAAAACACTTTGGATAGCTCGGGCCTCGATAGCTAGTACGCGTCAGGACGAATCGCGAGGAAAGCGGCGGGACAATACAACTTACGGTCACCCGCTGGCGTGCCCGTGCCATGGGCCTCAAAGAACTGTGGACGGTCGGATTCACGAGCCGGGTTGAGCCCGCACCTGGCGTACGTATCCCGGATAAGTTGTGCCTGCGACTCGGAGCTCGGCATTGTGATACCTGGGCTTTGTTTAGCTCGCTAAACAGGAGAAATAGGGGGCTCGGCTAGCATACCTGGCGTCTTGCCATCCGAATTTACCCCTGTCTCGCGAACAATGCATTCAATATGGTCACCGTCAGCGATCGCTTGGGTGAGAGTCTTGAGGAAGATGGCGGAAAACCCCTCCCCCCTGGTGTATCCATCCGCAGCCGCATCCCACATGAAAGATCGTCCATTGGGTGACAGCATATTGAGCTTGCGTATTATCCGTTAGCTTGAGCTTGTGCTAGAGTTTCTCAGCGCTGGGCTGTGGTATTACAAACCTTGGATTCGCTCACGAACGGCTCCGGTCCGAGTATGAGATTTGAGCCTGCTGCAACCGCCATCTCGGCCTCTCCGTTTCGGAGGGCAGAAACTGCCTGGTGCAGGGCCACTAGACTGGACGAACAGGCTGTGTCGATGGTCACTGAAGGGCCTCTCCAGTCATAGAAGTACGACACGCGGTTGGACAAAATGGACGCGGCCGTCCCTGTTGCATTATACTGGGGCAGGCTGTCGATGCCTCGGATGGCAGTGTACTGATAATCGTAACTCATGCATCCAACAAACACTGCGGTAGACGACCCCCGAAGCTGTTGCATGGAGTAGCCAGTCGATTCCATACCCTCGTATACTGTCTCGAGAAGTATACGCTGCTGGGGATCCATGGACTCAGCCTCCTTTGGGTTAATGGAGAAGAAATCGCGATCAAAGGCGCGGGGATCCTCGTCAAGGAGATAGGAGTGCTTGACGTTCATGCTCTATTGTATCGAGTTAGACACGCGACTTCAAGTTTCCAATGACTGCGGATGGCTAGGTAGGAATGTGGATGCGCTCTTACCCCATGATGCTGGCTGTTTGGGTGGTGGAATGCCTCTGTGCTGAAACGACTGGCTGGGACTTCCTGTACGACATCTCGCGGCTTCTCGAGGAGCTCCCATAGCTTGGAGGGAGATGTGGCACCGCCTGGGAAACGGCAGCTGCTACCAACGATCGCAATGGGCTCGCGTGCGAAGGGGAGGGAGTTAACCTCGGGGGCGTAGCTCCCCATGGTGAGAGGAAATAGGCGTATAATGGATTGGAATGGAATGGATGTTGAAACCCTACATGCAGCGGCGGAGTGAATGCTGCTTAGACTAGGACATGTGGACTGGTGAGGACGAAGAGATATAGTATATGATGGGACATCGCCTCGCCTCGCTTCGAGTAGGCTGTCCGTCTAGTCACGTCTAGTTCAGTCCAAGTCGGAGCGGAGCCGGGTCGGGCCGCACAGCTTCATATCGGTGTGCCTCCGATCGGCTTTCTCTTCTGGCACACACCCGACTGCACCGACATACACCAAGGGGGCACACTCGCCTAAGGAGTAGGACGGGGTGAGCTTTAAATCCAGAAGAGCATACAATCAGGAACTTGTTTCAGAGGGGCTGATTGATTGATTGATTGATTGATACTCTCTCTCTCTTTCACCTACCACTCACTCATTTGTCACTCCTCACGGAAACCGCTCGTATCGCCCATAAACACAAGTCCATTTCATTACCACCGTTGTCTCTGAAGGGTTCTAATTCCAAAACAAACGCCTCCAACGATGAAGGCTCTCGTGGGTGCCGAATCAGGCGGCTACCGCTTAGCCGAAGATGTCGATATTCCCGTCCCGCAACGAGGCTCAATGCTCGTCCGTGTGCACGCCGTCGCTCTCAACCCACGCGACGCAAAGATTGTCGACTTTTCCAGCGCCCCTGGGTCCCTCGGTGGCTGTGACTTTGCCGGTACCGTCGCCAAGGTGGGCGACAGCGTGACACGGTTCAAGGAAGGTGACCGCGTCCTCGCCGTCGCCTTTGGCTCAGACGCCGGAGACAAGACCAAAGGTGCCTTTGCGGAGTTCGCTCTGGCAGAGGAGGACATCAGCTGTCACATCCCTGAGGCTTTTTCTTTCGCGCAGGCATGTTCGATCGGGCTCTCAATGTCAGCGGCTGGCCTGGCTCTTTTCCAGGCCCCTGGACTGGAGCTGTCAATGTTTGAGGGCAAGGGGGAGACGGTGCTGGTCTCAGGAGGAGCTACTGCCACAGGCACCATGGCAACTCAGCTCTTGAAGATGTGAGTGAGCGAACGAGATTACCAGAATCCCAGAACTGTTCTTTCTCAGAACCATCAATTTCCCTTCTCCTACTGACCTCGTCTCTCCGCATCTAGGGCCGGATACACACCCATTGTCACATGCTCGCCAGCCAACAACGCGCTGTGCTCGTCCTACGGCGCCGCCGCCTGCTTCGACTACCACTCTCCCGCCTGCGCTGCTGACATCCGCGTGCACACGGACAACCGACTCAACTACGTCCTAGACTGCGTCACCGACGCCGCCACCATGAAGATGTGCTACGGCGCCATCGGCGCATCGGGCGGCAGTTATATCGCGCTCGAGACCATCGCTACCGCGGTGAAGTACACGCGGAGGGATGTGCGTGCGGACTGGTTCCTGGCTGACGCAATTATGGGGGATGGGGTCCATATGACGGGAACGTATGGGCGTCCGCCTTCGCCTGAGCACAGGCAGTTCGGCAAGCAGTTGTTTGCGCTGACGGAGAACTGGTTGCACAATGGAAATGTCAGGCATCATCCGCTGCAAATCCGGGATGGTGGCTTGGGGAATTTGCTAGAGGCGATGGACGACTTGAAAATGGGGAAGGTGCATGCCGCGAAGCTCGTAGTGCCGTTGCTGGGACACTAGGCTGGGTATCCATCAAATGGCGGAGTAGGTAGTTGATGCAATGAATGGGATATAATTCCTTGACCTGGCCTCGAGTTCGCAAGCTTGGTTTTGATGCATTGATGTATTGATACTGTGGCTTCGATTCAGGGCAGGGGCTTCTGTTACTTTACTCGAATTACAGTATAGTCAATGATTTCGCCGTTAAATTAGACGGACTAAACAGACTAAAGTTAGTTTATTTAACTCTGCAAACTAATTAATTGTAAATGGACCACTTTCCTCGATCCATCTTTTTGGTCCCGAATCACTATTGCACTTGCCAAGGAAATCTAGACTCGCTAGAATTATCTGCTCGTCGATAGCATGTTACTCTTCGACAAAATGATGCTTCACGAGGTAAATATGACCAGACTGACGTCAGAAGTAGTCGGATTGCTGATCATATGAGATGATAGTTGACGCAGGCAAATGATAACCACTTGAACTTAGATAGAGTGACGAATGATGGCTCCTCAGCATATGGTATGAGTTCAGACACTGTGACAAATAGCAAATCTAAGGGGACGCAAGTTGGAAACGGTGCAGAGAAATCTCTACGTGGCAACACATGCACGGCATTTCAGTTGGGTCACATTACAACGCTGGTAAGAATTTTGCGTACCTAACAACTTAACCTAACTACATGACCTGATTCGTTTATTGACTCGTGCATTGTTGGAAGTATTGCATGGCAAATTGCGAATGGCAGAATATCCGGGGTCACCGCAGATGGAGATTTCATCCATTGGATATTCAAGACTCCAAGACTGTTCTCATCAGAGCATAAAAGAATGCTCAGAACCCCATTGAAAACTAAGAACAACAGTTGAGATGTCGAGGGTCAACGGTTTTGAAAGTCACTTCTACTGTTCTTGTGTTTGATTTTGGACGAGTTTAAATTACGAATGATAGTGACCTTCTAGAGTCGAGAGATTGTAGCAACAAAATACTGTTTTTGACTACAGTATATGCGATCTTGTTTAAGGTGCATAGATGCTCCACAGATCTCTCAAAAGTTTCAATTACTACCAAATCGATTTATACCGGAAAATGAGCAAGCTTCGTATCTTTAGATCGTCTCGTACTTGTTGGTGCATTCAAACAAGGATTTCATAATTTAAGGCAAGGGAAGTGGGGACTTGACAAGCAGGATGTCACGCAAGAATTCAGTTCTGAACGTCCAAAGCGTGTCAGTTCAAACTGTTTACTTCCGCCCCGTACAGCTGTACAACTAACTAGTTGGATTTTTTTTTTTGCCTCACCAACCTCTGGAGCGATTTACCCCTCAGACTTCCCAAAACCAACTTTATGAAAACAACGTTTAAATATATAAAAAGTTGATCGCTGCAAAATTGGCACTTAGTGCATTATTTTTATGCTTACAAAGTTTAATCTAGCTGCGTTGTTGTAAAGTTATTTAAGGAATAGAAACGTTGCAAAATTAAGAGGCGGGCAAGACGCGAGCCACTAAAAATGCCCGTTACAAGGGATTCATTCATTACTCCACGAATATCATGCTACATAAAAATCTGTTTTAATCAAAGTACTTACTTTATGGAAGATTTTACCACGATCAACTTTTTATTTTAATAGTAAGTGTTGTTGTGTAGTTGTCGGTGGCCCTCAAATTGATTTCGGAGGGGTAAATCGCTGCGGCTTGCTTGAAATCAGGATTCCGACTAGTTAGTTGTAGTGGCAGAGCTGACCCGACCTCCGACTCCGACAGTCCCGAGATCGGGTCGCCAAAAATGGGCTCCGGCTTTGCAGTTGGCGATCGTCGAATCTACGGCCCTGCGACCTGATTAAATTCTCACTGCGCACATGTTGCAATATTAGCCTTCGCCTGGTAAGTAGTTACTTACTCCTTGTATCACGCGGCTTCCGACTTATACATTTACATTGGCCCCTATCTCTCTGGCTGCAACCACCATCATCTTCATTTGCTGTCTCCCGCTCAACTCTTTCAGAAAAGAATGCAATGACGGCCAGCGATTTGTCCCGCCTCGATGTCGAGTTCAAAACCCTCGACGGCTCGACCCTGCGTGGTTGGTTATTTACCGCAACAAAGAACGGCCCAGCCATGATCATGTCCCCAGGAGTACGCAGTCCCGTGCTAGCAGCCGCTCGGTGCTTTGCTTCGAGGCAACCCATGGACTGACATCTTCGTAGTTCAACATGCCCATGGATGCCACCTTGCCCGACCTCGCGAAGTGGTTTCAAGAGCATGGCATCAACTGTCTTCTCTATGATCCTCGCGGCATAGGTACCAGTGATGGAGAGCCAAGGAATGATGTAAGTTTCTATCGTCTCTCAGCTGGAGATCACCACCTCTTAACCTCCATGCCTGCACGCAGATCGACGCAAGACTGCAGGCTGAAGACCTCCATGACGCCGTGACCTGGCTAAAAGAGAGCCCTTGGGTTGATGAGACCAAAATCGCACTCTGGGGTCTGTGTTTTGGTGGCAATGTTACCCTTGCGGCAGCAGCTTTTGAGTACGTAACCTCATCCCCGTCTTCATATCTTTTACTCTCCCCCTCGCTCCCTCCTCTTATATCCCTTTCCCCTGGTCTCCATCAGCTTAACGAGAAACCTATCCGCAGCAAGCGAATCGCCGCAATGATCTCGATCGCGCCCCTGATCGACTCAACCGGCCTGCCAGAAAGACGCCAACCGATCCTCGAGCTGGCCATGCACGACCGCGTCACCCGCCTGGCGGGCGGAAAGCCTATGTACCTCCCATACATCAACGAGGACGGCAGCATCCCCAATGGGCTCCAGATGCCGGCGGAGATGATGCCCGCCCTGGCGCGCCTCGGCATCGAAGTCGAGAACCGCATCTCCGTTCAGACCTACTACCGAGCCCTGTCGTGGAACATCCTGAACATCGTGCACAACATCTCCCCGACGCCAGCCATGATGGTGACACCTGAGCTTGACGTTTCGTGTCCCGCAAAGGATCAGCTCGAGTGTTATGACCACATGAAGGAGCCTAAGGAGCTTGATATCTTGAAGGGAAAGGGGCATCTTGATTGGATATTTGGGGATGTGGAGGTCATTTTGCAAAGGCAGCTAGACTTTTTGAAGCGGCGCATGGTATTCTGAGGGGTTTTGGTGGCGGTAGGATATCTAGTTAGCCAGTGGGAGTAGATTATAGTTTATCTATATATATATTGTGAGTAGCACAGCGAAAGCGCCAGCTGTGACAGTTTGCGCATCACATAACAATCGAACTACTTTTGCTTAAAGAACTTTAACAAAACTCGCTTCTAAAAACACAAAACGTCCGAGCATTCATTTTATACTTTTAAAGATTAAGCAGACTAGAGAATGAGTGGAGAAGATGAATACAGTCTTTACAGGACGACTCCAACTTGAGCAGAACTACGAAACGGTGATTGCGAAACTATCCATTCAGATAAACTTTATTTTGAAGCCCTTCCTGCGGTGGGAGCGCAGTTCGATGAAAGCGAGGATCTAAAAAAGTCGATCGCAAAGTTCATTGCTCTCTAGTGTCAGAACAACCTGGCGTGTGATGGAAATGCTCGCGTGAAGATTCTCGAATGACAGAAGTTGATTTCGGGCGAGGGGCTCGGTATCGCAGATGGAATAGGCATTGGCATCGAAACAGAGACCCTTAGCCTCAAGCAAATACTCGTATTGATAAGCAGAGAGGCAGGAGTCTTGGAACAAGAAGATCAGGCTCTCTATGACCTCGAAGCAGAAATGGATGCAGCGTGGGCAGCCGCCGAGAGTCAACGGAAAGGGCAGACATTGCTGCATGACTTGAGAAGGAGCTTGTGGAGGTGAATATGCAGTTGCAGCAAGAAGTGATTTGAGGACGGCATTGCAACCGACAGGTAGCGTGCAAGCGGAACTGGAGAAGACGAGACAGGACTTGGAAGACTTGATGCAGGTATCAAGCTTATACATTAAGGATCCGAATTTAGCTAAGGCCGAAGTTGACAAAAGGCGGAAGACCTCGAAGAGTCAAGTGGCCGGCCTAGAGAATGACCGAGAAGCAGCACCGCAATCTCTCAAGAAGAGAGAAAGAGAGCTAGCGAGTCTGAAGCTTGAGATCGATAATGAAGACGAGCGCATATGGTTATTGAAGTCACAGTTGTTGAGACGAACCGTCACTTCAATCCAATGCTAAATTTTGCCGGTTCTTTCCGACCATGCGCTTACCAAATTCGGTTGGTCTCGTAGCAGCAGTCTCCAAGGCTTTCTAGAAATAGCTGTGCTCCCTACTTATACGGATTTGTATCTATAGATCTAAAACAATAATTGAAAGGTGCCCAAATGTAGCGTCGGAGAGTCTAGATAGAGACATAAAACCCTTGATCGTTCTATCCCCCCTTAACTGCCAGAAATCTGTGCCCCTGAAGACCCCTGAAGACCCCTGTAGCGAGACCCCGCCAGACCCTAAATTAAGCGAAGAACACCAAGATTACAGGCAGTCGTCATCGTTGTAAAGGCTTCACAAGTGGTCGTAAGGTCCCTGCATCGGTAGGATCTTTCGTTGCGTCTTCGGGCATGATGATTGCATTGAAAGTAGAATGTTTAGGTAGGAAATTAGGAGGGGAAACGTAGTTGTTGATGTTTTTGTTTACCCGGCGCACGGGCCCTGTAGTGATGGCAACCCCCTAGAAAAAGGTGCCAGAAGTGCTTCTGGCAGTTAAGGGGATAAATCCTGTCAGATAAAAGAACCACTAGAGCAAGGTTGACTTCTAAGCACCACCATCTCAACCTCACTACTACTAAGAAACTAGTCTCGAAACGTGACTAAGGTGGACATCGCTCTCAATAGGAATTGTTTATGTAGTGCCATCCAATCGCGCAGCCTTAGGAGAAACATTGCATGGAAGGCGCCAGACACGTGCTCACATCCGCATATGAACTGGGCGAACGTCGAGATCTCAGCCGCTTTTCAGCGTCCAATCGAAACTTATGTGTCTTTTTCCTGGCACCCAATCGCTGCCTCGAAAGGAAATTTGCATGGACGCCACGCTGCACGGCTTCAAGCCAACACACAAAGAGGCGAGCTATTGGTATCCTAATCGTCCTTCGGCGCCTAAACAAGATGCAACGTAGTTGAAATAAGCTCGTGGTGGGATAGCCTAGATAAATCGCATTGGCGAATAACGCATCTACCACGCAATATTATAAGAAACTGAAGAGTACGTTTTAAAGAGCCAATTGAGCGCTATTAGAATATATAATTATCTTTTAAAAATATTGCGTGGTAAATGAGAAATGATCAAGTGAAGTTAAGCCGGATGTCGGGGCCACTAGTGACATTCGATAGAAAATATTAATACGAACATAACTTACTGATTTATTGACTTCTACTACGTTTATGTAGTGTATAATGATCCTAATTAGGGCCAAATGGTTAGGAGAAGTCTAAAGATCGAATGAGAAGTGCATTTTGCTGTGGGATGCGCGTAGTTCCTCCTTCAACACTTCTTTTCGGGCTTTCAAAGTAGTTATAATTCATCCACATATGGTTTTGCTAGCCTAGGGTAATAGTTGATTGATATTTGGGTATAATATTTTCAAAAGCTTAATAAACAACGTATTGACTATTAGACCAAGCGAAAGTTGATAGATGATAATAAAGGCTACTAGAGTATCGATAAGTAGCTGTTTTTTGATTATAACAGCGATGTTAACGTATGCCTCGGACTGGCGAATTAGAACTTTTCGGTTGTGGGTTTGCTATTCCAGTGTATTGTAGGTTAAACTAAAGTCCTCTTGCCGTACTTTAATATTTCGTGGGTTCGTAGTAGGTAATCGATCTTATTTTGAGAATTAGCAATAGAGAATTGAGTATAATCGCACTATCTACACTTCTAGTACTTTCAGTTTTAGAGAGGCTTGCACTGTTTATCTTTTCCTAGGCCAATTAGCACTATATATAAGATAAATAAGATATATACCTTCAGATACCTAGAAAAGCTTTAATAATTGCTAAGGGCCTTAATACCATGCATACTGGATTTCTCTCGGCGTATGATATAGCTAATACGTAATATATCGAACCGAATTGATCTTAATTCTTTAGTCTTGCGGTATGCTGTCGAGGACCTGTTAATATTGGATTTTGTCGCCCAAAGCTTTTTAAAGAGCTTAAAATTGAGGGGTATCGTTGCTTCATGGATTAAAGGCGTATCCCTTGAATTGAGAGTAGTTAGATTAGAATCGCCGTCGTCGATGTTAATGGCAATTGTAAAAGAAGCCATATTATAAGGTAATTTAAAGAGAAGATGAATAAAAAGTGACGATTCAAAGATAGACATATTTAAAGTCGAATTTACGAGTTAGATTCACAAAATAAATAAAATCATGTACAGTAATATTAGCACCACTAAAAATAATGTTTAATTAGGTGGAAATCAATGTATCATTCATTGGAAATATAATGGTTAAGAACCCGGCCCGTTGGAGGTTAATTTCCTAGGTTTAATCGGCACCCCCCCTTAAACTACCCCCATATAAACCTACCCTTATTTTGCCCTACCCAGCCTAGCCCAGCCTCCCCCCTAGGCTAGGCTAGGCTAAGCAGACCCCCAAGGGGAGGTTTAAACTAGGAGTAGCTGCTTGGAAGGCAGGCGAGGAGGAGGAAGGATTGGGCAGGCTGACTTGGGCGGAGGCTAGGCTGGGCGAAGTAACACGCTGATTTCATGCATGCAAATGATCTCAATGGTATGTACTCCCACCGTATCACTCTAGGGACGAATAGTTGTTTACTGAATTTGGCTTAGTGTATCCACACAAGATTTGAATGGACACTAGTAAAGTGAAAAGCTGGATCACAACTTGTGATACTGAGCATGGCATTCACTGCCAAACGAACTACAGTTCCGTGGCCAGGCCACTTTGGCTGGATAACCTTCGCGACAATTGCCTCCAGCCGGCCCTTCAGCTTCGACGATACCTTGCTCTCAGCTATGTCTGGGGAACTCCTAAAGATGACAAACCAGCTGTCGATACTACCGAAGATAATTTGCTGGAATTACAGGAGGATGGTGCCTTTTCAAGGGGGTCTTTGGACTCGTGAGGCTCCATGGGGAGCGGTACCTCTGGATAGATCGCTTCTGCATTGTACAGGACTCAGAAACGAAGCTTGCACAGATCAATACAACGGCCGGTGTCTATTCGGGCGCATATCTTTATTGCCGGTGGTGGGGATGCGTACCACGGTCTTCGAGGGACCGAGCGCGTGACATCTCAAAGATCCTCAAATGCCATCATGAGCATACCTCTAGAACAAGAAAGATTGGAATCAAAAAGAACAACTTACAACAAAGAAGACCGGTTCAAACTGCACAGAGACACAGATTCGATCAAGTTTGGGCCCATATCCCTATCTCAGATGCTTTCAGCAATTCCTTGGAGCAAACGAGCGTGGACTCTTCAGGAGCGAATCTTCCCCCAGCGAGTTATCTACTTGTTCGATGCGTGCGTTGTTTGAGAGTGTCACTGCAATATTTGGCATGAATGCCAAGGTGCTAGGAAGAAACAACACCACGCGAGGGCCTTTAGATGGTGTCCATATCCTCGCTTCAAGGGATATGACGAGCAGAATGTACATGCTTTGCGGTCTGACCAGCCAGCTGGCCATGAATGCCTGAATAGATTCTCGAAATTTGCAAAGGGGTTGCAATATTCTCTATGGCCGGATCTATCCGAATATTTTATTTCGTGTAGGACTACTGCGGGCGAAAGCTCACTTTCGAGGGGGATGCATTGGCTGCCTTTGCTGGTGTCACGGACACCCTGTCCCGTGTCTTCAATGGAGGATTCCATTTTGCCCTTCCAGAAATGTTCTTTGGTGTCTCTCTCTTGTGGTTTCGTCTGCAGCAGGCACGCTGTATCGCACAATTCCAACTATAGAGTGGTGGACATTGTCTCCGGATGCGCAAAGAAGACAAATCAAGAGCCATTACCCGGGAAAGTTCCATACAGAGCCCGCTGACTTGGTGGCCCTTGACCAAGGATGGAAGCAGGAAGAGGATCATTTTATTCATAAATGCGATTCGTTAACAGATTTTGATTATCCAATTCCTATTGTAGATGCAAGTATCTGGAAGCATGCTCCTCCGGGACAACGGCCGCCGATCCTTTCTTTCAAAATGAACGGAGAGAATTTCAACCATACTTGGACGATCAAGCCCAAAGGGAAGAACACAATACTAGTGAAAGGGGTCAGGTATTAGTCACTCTTGTTGGGGATGACGATTACCTTATATTGGATTATCGTTCTAAACCCGTCACACTAATCACCATTGTCCGGGGTCTTGGGACCGATGATCAGCACGCACGGTGTTGGAAAAAGGACACACTGGGCCTATTTGACCTCCGCGACCTTGGGCAGTACCGAAGTTCTACTACGCTCTCTGTGTGAGAAGAGTCGACGGTATTAGCTCCAGACTGGGCTTTGGGGCTGTAAAAAAGAAGGTCTGGGAGCTTCAGGCAACCGAGAAGCTTGACGTTTTTTTTGGATTAAGACCCGGTCTCGGCTACTCCTCTCACGGATTCAAGGCCAATGGCTTCGGCTGCCCGGAGAGAGATGAGCATCGCTAGGATACTTCCATGGATGAAAAAGTTAACACTAAACGTAGAAGAACTTGCAATTCAACACTGCAGTACTATATATAATTTAAATCGAGTCCTCACTCCTCCCCCTTAAGAAATCCCCTTAAATGCAAATCGAGATCAGGTTTAAAGCTTATACACGCCAATCCCAGATCTTTTGAATCATTCGCTCAAGCCCCAGATGGTCAAAACTCTTATAAATAGAGCAAACGAAGTGGTGACAGATCTTCCCAACCTTAACTGTGCTACTTGAAAATCACTTGATTCTGGCCTCTCCGATTCGTTGGAATTTTGACAGGGGTATAAGAGTCTATCGTGACGACAAAGCTTCAATGGTAGTTGAACATAACTTTTTTTTTCATTGTCCCGAGGTCTGTTAGTACGCTCGCCGCTTCTACTCAGGCGCTAATCACCCTTGGCTCACCCTCGGCTCACCTTTCTTCTCACCCAGATCACCTGAGCAACCTGAGCAGTCCCTAAGCTGTACTCACTTTTCACTCATAAATTCAATCTTTCAACTCTTAAATCAAGTAGACTAGTTAGAGACCCTAGCCTTGTGATATTAATTTTGTTAAGTTTTGACGATAATACTTGAGAAGCCAAAACAGGCTCCTAAGGATCCTAAAAAGAACCTTTATAAAAATAGATCTATAGTATATCACGACTAATCTTATATGAGGAGATTTCTGGAGCCAAAATTTGCCCTTTCCTAGTCGCACAAACCTGAATAAGTTTGTTACACAACATTTTGTTACACGTCTACTTGTTGTTTAATAACTTGTTGTACAATGACCTATTATATAACGACTTATTGCACAACTACTTGTCGCACAATGACTTTCTGTATAAAAATGTTGCACAATGGACTCTTGTATAATAATCCATTTGTTATAACACGCGATACCTCATTAACAGTTTATGGCCTGGACTCGTACACAGAACTATCCGTTGCGCTGCTGCCAGGGTTGACTTCTCGCTTCAGGCTGTGATCCAAACGCGACAGGCTGTGGCTTCAGGGACCAACAGTGGTCACAGCGTGATCACGTGCGCAAAGTCAACCCTGGCAGCAGCGGAACGGATAGACGAAGGTCAGGTGATGTCAGGAATCCCAATAAGATGTAATAGATCGGGAGGTCGATTCGGCATATATTCTTGCGCTTAAGAACCCGATCAAGTTTCTAGCAGATCAATAAGCTTGGTTCATACATTGAACACCTAGCTCCAAGTCAAGAAGATTCTCCTGGCCGATGCATGTCTGATCAATCCAGATGAAATAATGCCCCAACTAACAGCATAGAATATAAATCTCTCTAAGACGTCTCTAATGCGAATTGACTTGTGATCTTTCAGCGTTATCGACAGAGTTCCAACAATAAAAGGCTGCGAAGTAGTCTATCTCTCCTGAATAATCATTCTTATCTGTCAGATTCAAATTCATTGTTCAGCCAAAGAACTCGTCCAGCTCATAAATATTGATTCTCTTCTTTCCTCTTCAGCCTAGAATCGTCGAATGTGAATGACTCTTACGCTCCTTCTGAGAGCAGTTTTCTTGCATACGCGACATTGTGACAACGTTCCTGTTTTATACCTGTTGGAACGTGATCACATGGTCAGGCCTAATGGGGGCTAACCCCATAGGCTACTGTATTTAATGCACTCCTAGGCCTTCCCTTCAGAGAAGAACACATATGAATACAATGACCTGAATTGGATCTTATGTGCGCACACCTGTGTTACCAACAATACCCAAAACCCAACTTGCTCTATATATAAATACTGGCCAGATATTTAGGTACGTTTCACATAGCTCTCGGTGGAACATAGTTTATAAGATATTATTGGTCGTAGGACAACGCGACTTCGTATGGCGCAGTCTGGAACCAAAATTGGCTCCTTTTCTTAAGATAGCGATATGGCGTCACGCAACAAATAGCACAAAACTTGAATAACTCTGTTATACTACAACTTGATGTACAGCGACCTGTTTTATAATAACTTGTTGTATAATGATTTTTATACAACAAACCGGTGCACAACTACTCGTTGCGACTTTTCAACGCAGAAGAAACTCTCTCAGAGCATACGGTGGTCTCAAACCCTCGCCTTCCATAACACCTTCGACGTCTAGATAATAGGTCAGAGGGTGTACTTCGTGAAAGTAGGTAACTTACAGCATTCCCCGAGGAAATAATAGTCGTTTTTTCCAGCATCTCGTAGTATGTAGGGCGATTTACCACCTGGGAAAATGCAGATAAGGTCCTCTTCTTTGCTCGAAAGAGGGCCTCGTCCAAGGTGACCCTGCTCTGTAACAAAAGGTCGGCTAGGCCAAATGGTAAACTCCCACAAGAAGCTCTCCATTGAATGATCTAGAGGGTACCAGTCATTTGGTGGTTTTAAATGTTCCAGAGACGTTGAGGCCGCCTTCTTCGAATCATTTCCCAAGTTGGTCTCGTCCTTACGATACTGGGAGGATAGGTTGAACACTTCTGGACTACATTTGTATTCCTCGCCATTCTTAATGCGGCCCAAGGTAAGGAGTTTAAAACACGCTTTCTCAAAAGCGTCTTCATTCTCATAGAGACTGCTGGGCTCCGTCGTTCGACGATACCATGATTTGATGTCGTCCCAGTCTGACCCGGGGGTTAATCCTTCCTCTTTATCGATAAATCCAAATTGGTCCTTCGCAACTTGTGCTACTGACGCAAACCAAACACCTGAAATACCTATATATGGCAGAGTATTGTAACTGACGAGTGGAGCAAACCGGCACCCTGCGCAGTAATACGTCGGCCGTGGGTTAGTCAAGACAAGGTACCTGTTGCTAATAGCGCATGATCTACTCAAAGGAAAGGTCCAATCCGGGAGCCACGATGGCCATGGGACATTAAAACTCTGGATCATTCCCATCAAGGTCTTGCTTGTTTCGAGAATGCTTTCGATGAGTGGATTCAACTCGTCAGAATCTTCCAGCTGGATGCAATGTTTTGGGATAGAGCCGAATGCTTCAACAAGGCTTTCACGATCATGGGGGTTCTGATAGATTCGGGCCAATTCCACCTTATTGAGTACAATTTGCGGGAGATGTGATAGTGGGTCTGCCCCCTCATAAGAAGCAGAGGATTGGGGAGCGTACATATACACTTCCACGCTCTCAGGTCGCCTCTTCACCCCAAAGAGGTTGGAGTTATTGGCTTTGCTATCGTGACATTGCTGGTCCTCGATATTGTAATTATTGCAAGCGGATAGTATATCCAAATTTCCATCGGCCTCAATGATATGCCGCATGATGTTGTAGAAGAGTGACATGATTGAATCTTCATAGTTTACTCTGTTCGAGAGTCATCGAAGTTCTGCAAATCCCAGGACAGCGTATACATGATCTGAACCAATCTGAGCAAAACGCTGTCTTCCAAGCACCAGTGCGTCTAGCAAGTCCATTTTTTGGTTTGCTCTCTGACTCTGTGTTAGATGAATGGAAGCCAGTTCAAGTGCCAAAGTAGTTTTGATAGTCTTTTTTGCAGCTGCAGATGCGAAAGGCCGCAATGAATTAGTAAGACAGAGTAGAGATTCTAGCCCTATCCATGGTATACTGTTGTCACCGCACAGCACAGTAGCTTTCGTGCTGACTAGCACCTCCTGAACAATCCACAGTCGTGACCAGTACTTTCTATGCAGGAGATGACGCAAAGCTTCCCAATGGGCATGATAATGCTCATCTGACAGAATATGTCGAAGAAACTCGATATATGGGATAGCAATACCTGTTGCAGCAACAATCTTAAAAGTAATATTATAATCGCGAGTTTCCGCGATTATATATCACGTAACAGATCCGTAAATCCTAAGATCTCTTATCGTAAGAAAGAATCCGAGAATCTAAAGATTTAACGTATAAAAAGATCTAAAAGATCTAAAAAGAACGAAGGTTTTATATAAGATTAGCACGTCTGCTATTAAATAAGAGCTTCGTACTTAACTGAAAATAATATCTTAACCTTATTAATTATTATCTATTTTATTATACGTAATATACTTACTTCTCGATTATTAAGATTAATACAACCCACCGTATTTACACCGAGTAAATACACGGACCGTAACATACTCATCGTAATTAGTATTGTTTTTGTACGTATTACGGAGTGGAGCGTATGCCAAGATACGGGAAATACTATTGCCAATACTGGACCCGGCTCAGAATGCGGGAGCCATTCTGCCCCCTGCTATTTGCAGGAAGGGACCAAATTTAAACCCGGAAGCATGCTATAATACACCCACAACTTTATAGTTATAAGCCTGTTAGGGTCGCAAAACTAAAACTTGGAGTAATCGCGTTTGACTTATTGTATTTTAACGTACTTCAGGGCAACATAGAGGCATTACTTTTACTCTAAGGCGGAATAATCCGAAATTATAATATTGTAATTAGAACTACTCTAGCAAGGCTTGTAGTCAATATACGCGATTAAAACCCATTTTTTCGTTATGATGCAAACCTCATTGAATCTCGAAAACCGGTTATTTCTAACTAATCGTCGCGGTTTTTCCCTCGAACATTAATCCCTTGCATACCACCTCCTCGTGCGGCACCTCCTCGTGCACCGCCTCCTCGCACACTGCCCCCTCGCGCACTAGCCCCCCGTGCATTACCTCCTCGTGCACTACCTCCTCGTGCACTACCTCCTCGCACACTGCCCCCTCGCGCACTACCTCCTCGTGCATTACCTCCTCGTGCACTACCTCCTCGTGCACTACCTCCTCGCACACTGCCCCCTCGCGCACTACCCCCCCGTGCATTACCTCCTCGTGTACTGCCCCCTCGTGCACTACCTCCCTGAACGTTATTGCCTCCAGAGGGACCTTCTCGAGAATTTTTCACCTCGGACTTGCCCCCCCTAGAACCCTCTTTTGAACTTCCTCCACGAGAATTACCACCATGAGAGTTGTCGCCTCGAGAATTCGCACCCCCTCCAGAGGAAGCCCCTTTTGAGCTTCCTTTGTGAGCATCACGACCACGGGAATTCATACCCCCTCGAGAGGAGCTTCCATTGCGAGAATCACCACCACGAGGATTCCCACCCCCTCTAGGAGAGGTCCCTTTTGAATTTCCTTTGTGGGAATCATCTTTTCGAGAATTGGAATCTCCTTTTGAGAGTCCTCCTCGAGAGGCACTAGCTCCCAAGGAACCTCCTCTTGATTTTTCACCACCAGGTGCATTTCTGGGACCACTACCCCGCGATGATCCTCCTCTTGAGTTTTTCCCTGGGAATGTGTTTCCCTGAGAACTGGCACCACCACTACCCTTAGAGTTGCCTCCTTGAGAGTTACCACCTCGAGAGGAGCCAGCTCCTGTTGCTGGGGTGCTTGGGGACGGCTTGGGACCTACAATCACAGTCTTTCTTATGACAACAGGTCGGGATATAATAGGTCGAGATATGACGGGTCTGTATGCGTTTCTCCATGAAAATAATTCCAATCTCTGCATGTTATTTTGATGATAGGTATCCTGGGCCTGCTTCACCTCTTGAAGTGCTTCAAAGGATTTTTGGACCTCAGCTTGTAATCCTGTGATATAAGCCCGTAGTTGAGTTCGCCAAATGTCTTGTGCCTCGGAATCTGCTTGTGCTCTTGCGATGGATGATTGTTGTAAATCAATTCCTTCAGACAAATCTTGCTGAATCTGATCGAAATTCCTCTGAGTATTGGCCTCCACGGTTTGCTGGACTGTGACGAGTTCCTCTGCAATACCTGTGCGTAAATCATCGATCTTATTTTCTAGAATCGGAAACTCTCTCAATATTGCCTCTGTAGAATCTTGGAATTGCTGAGGTGACAGAGTTGGCTCCTCAGACACGGTAACCAGGATGTCCCTGGCTCCACTTAGCAAAATCACTGATCCTCAACGATAATCGCACTCACAATGCTTGTAGACCAATCAAATCATTCACAACACTCTGTGGATACGAGATATCAGCCTTCAGCTGCTCAATATCCTCAAATAGAGCAAGCTTGATTTTCTTCCAGGCCTTCTTAGCACCAGTGGTCGTGGGATTAACTCCAAGTGAGCTCTCGTACCCCTCTGTTTTCCTTCTGAAATGAGTTATTGCTGTGATTAGGGTTGTCGTATGCTCCTGAAAAGCGGGCCGGAAAGTTAAATTTGGGTGATTTTGGAAGATAGCTTCTACCCCCCGTACAGTCGTCTCGACACCCTTTAAGAAATCCACTGCATGCTGGTACTCGTCTGTAGAACCACCGGACTCCTTAAGCGCCTGCCCGATCTTGATGAGTAACTTGACGCATTCTGCAATATCACCTGCGGACCACCCGAATGACATCCTGATCGCCTTCTAGAAAATTAGTTTCAATTGATGAGTTGATTTTTGAGAAGGAATGATGTAGGGCTTGGTTCGGCCAGATTTAGGCAACATCGCGAACGAGGCTCTTCTTTTGTTTCGTTTTGTTAAAAATTTAGGTCGGGCGCAGTCGGGCGCAGTCGGGCGCAGTCGGGCGCAGTCAAGCACATCCGAGCCTATCAAGTACTTGGGGTTTTAAGATGTTTGAATATCCAATCCGCTAGTCTTATCTACAGAGGGCCTGGAAACCCAACTAAGACATTATAGTCAAGTTACTGAAGATGCCAGAGGATTCTTTCTATGTTGTAGTGCTATATTTATTCGGCTATCGCAGAATGAAACCTTTCAGAAATTAGAGGTCAAAACCTCAAGTTTCCGAGGTGTTCTTTTCGGTATCAATCGGCTTATGAGCACAAAGCATCTACCCACACAAAATGACTGCCTCTAGATCGTAGTTGTTTTAGGGCTGCGTTTAGATTTGGGCGAATATCTATCTTTTGGTCATCAAGATAAATCTGGCAGGCAGGATGGACATTTCCCCAAACGTATGAGAGAGCTTCGAATCCAATAGCATTCCGATGCAAATCCAATAAGCCAACGTCTAGATCAACGTGGATTAGATAGGCGTAAATATCGTCTTCACCCTCAAGTGCGGGCCCCAAAAAAAGAAGTCTGATTTCTTTTTTTGTTCTCATCAAGAGGCTCATACGCGCGTCTGAAGTTCCGACCACTAATTGGAATTTGGAGCTTGGGCTCCATGGTAGGCCTGCCGAAGTCTCGAAAAGCATATTTCACGAAGAGGTCTGCAATGAAAGCCAGATGGAAAACTTCTTCTCCTGCGCAGAGAGAGGTTGATGTAAGAACCCCACGACATTGAAGTGTGTCAGCTTTCGCAAGAACATATGCTGCGCTGTGCCAAACATCTCCAAATTCCTGAGGCTCCATCGGGAAAGGATCCGGTTCAAGCTCCTCGAGGAGAGCCAAGTATGTTTCAACCCTTTGAGCAACATTGTCAAGAGGAAACCTAAATTAGGTGAGCAAGCGCCACAATCTTGCAGCTTCGAGTAGATCTACCTTCGCTGATGCCCAGCATTCTTTAAATGAAAATTGCACCACCGTTGCGCAATTCTAATTCATCCAAACTTAAAAATTGAGCATATGTCAATCCATTACCCAAAGCCTGATATACTTTGCGTGCCTTGAGATCTTGTGCGCTCCGTCTGATTTTTCTACATGATCCTTCCCTTACGATTACCTCACTCAGAGGACCAGCAATGTTTGCAGCCCCCTTGACAATGTCGGCCAATTCATAGCACAGTGTGGCTATACAGCCGAATTCTTTTATAATACCTTGCACGATAGCATTGTTCTCAGTCATCGCGCGAAGATCGATGTCTTCTGTGCCCCCAGGTCTCCCGTGTAATTTGCCTAGATCGAGAACATCCGGAATCCAGGTATCAATCAGCTTAGCCAGGACCCAACCATCCCTACATCCACCACACATCTGCGAGACATCATGAAGCGGAAGCCGAATGCCAATTTTCGGATCGTTGGCTAGCGACGTATTGATAATGTTCACGAATTCCATCTCTCGATCATATGGTTCGCGAACGAAATTTTCTGGCATCCCTATATCTGTCGCATTGTCTTGACCGGTTCGATGTTGGTCTGGTGAAGCCATTGCAGCGACTATCTGTAGTACTGGAGAGCCCACCTACTCGTCGGTTTCCTGATTTTTTTTTTTGAAATATTTACCGACCTGCTGGCGCAGGTCGGACCCAGCAACTTGGACACAGCGAATACCGTCTTAATTAAGGAATAACTTTTTTACTACTAATACAATTAACTTCGGGGATAGACCATTAGATCTGGAATAAAATTCTGCACTAATCACAACTTAAATAACGTCATTTGATTTATGTTATATATTGTAATTAATTAAAGTAAAGGGGGTTTCGGATGTACTCGCTTATGTAATCCCATATCCGACCACTAACTTGGACACTCCTTAATCATAATCATCGTAATCTACAGGCCTACCACCACTATTATTAATTAAATTGACGTCGGAATCGGAATTAGCGGACGAATCTGACTCTATAAGACTCTTAATATTACTACTACCCTCTTGCTCGTCGTCGCTAAGTATCTCAATTGCCTTTTATGTTAGTCTCTTAATACGAATTAGTCTTTGAGATGCGGCTATAATTATAGGCTCTTGCTGTGTAGCCTCTTCCTCTTTAATTGTATTTGGTTTCCGACCCCTAGGCTTCTTCTTAGTATTAATTAAAGCCTGTTTCTTTATAGCTTTATCGAGCTTTTGTTGTATTTTAGCCTAAGCTTTCTCCTCTTAAATACGTGTCTTTTTTATTCTTTTTTAAACCTTCGCAGTCTCCTTCTCCTCTTTCTTTTACTGTCGAGCTAAAGCTTTAGCAACCTTCTCTTCCTTTATCTTTAATATATTTCTAGTAATATTAGCCTCTCTACGGAGCTTCGTAAGTTTAAACTCCTAGGCAGATTCGTTCCTATCGCCGATGATTCGCAGCTCTTCGCTAAAGGAGATTACACGGCCCCCGCCGCGTAGTTTAACTCTCTTGGCACTGTCTTCGTTATTAAGTACGAGGGATTTGCTGCCCTAGGTATTATTTAACACGGTTAAAGTAAGCTCTTAGCGCGCGGCGTCGCCTAATATCGTATTAATTATACTACCTTTTCGGAACTTCTTATTAGAAAGTCGCTTTAACGGAGACGACAATATATCTTCGTAGGTTTCTAAGAATTAGGCGTATACGTTAATTCCTTTAGCTCTATATAGTGTATTAAAGAATAGTATTTTCGTGTATTAACGTGGATTTTCCGTCGTCTTTCTAAGGCCGTAATTACCGTAGTCTTCTACACCTCTAAGTTACGAAGGTTACTTTAGAGTTATTGTTTCTATTGAATTTTAAATATCAAGTAACTCGTTAATATAAGAGCTTGCTAATAGAGCTATTAAATCGTCTGTAATATCAATATTTCCGTCACGTGGGAGCTATAGAAGCTAAATATCATCTTTTAGCTCATTGTCAAAAGCTTTATTATTATAAATCCACGGAATATAGTCGTATTCTTCGTCTAACGTAGTTTCGGCCTCCTAAAAGCGATTACTAGCTAGTACCTAACGTAATATAGCTTCGTTAGATACAAGAACATAAATTACAGTAGATAAATCAATCAGGGTATAATTGTACACCCGTCCACCGCTGTTTTTATCGCTTATTTGAGTATCCTAGGTAAGCTTAAAAGCTTTAATGATGACGTCCGGGTTTAATGGCTATATGCTAGTACGTCTAAAGGCTGACTAAATAGTCTCTTTCTTAAAGGTTTTGGCTCTAATTTAGTAAAGATATTAAAGAAAAGTGTATTTAGTAAAAGTGTTATAACTATCTCTAATTCTATTTTTAATTGCTCGTTTATGCTAATGCCCTTTTGTCTAAAAATATACAACATTTAGTAGTTGTGTAACATGTGTTAAGTGAGTAATTAAATAAAAAGGTATAATCTTTAATTGCTTATACCTAAAGATAAACTCGTAAGTTATATAGCTCCTATGGCCATTAAACACTAAGAGACGCCATTGGCCTTGTGTCGTGCAGGCTCTGGTAGGCCAGCTAAGCGAGCCCTATCAAAGGCGACCTGGCCAAAGCGCGACCGACAGATATTCAGTAGGGAGCTCAAAGAGCTCTACGTAGAGTAGACTAATACAACCATCAATTACAGTACTGCGCATACCTCAATAATACATCAAATACGCCTCTGTGGAGCCTCTAGGCGTGCTCTTGTACGACAGTTATGAGCCCCGTAAGCTATCAAAGCTTCTTAGTCGCATACACGCGCTGACGTGGCTCCACAGAGGCATGTAAAGGCTTTCTCACCGCTACCTTACACACGTACTAGTAGTACTCAAAAGCCTGTCAATAACCCTCAAATCACCAAAACCTCTTCGAAATTATTATTTGCATACCTAAAACCGACAATGTCACTTTTAAAGCTACCTACGGACTATAATTTGAAGGCGCGGAAGGATTAGGCGACATGGCACTTGCGCTTGACATTCTATGCTAGCTTTATAAGTGTACTAAATATAGTAGACCCCAACGCTCCTACGACAGGCTATATCCTAAACTACCGACCTAAGGCTCTAACGCTTGAAAGCACTACGTAAGAGGTTATAAAGACTTAGTTAAGCCAGTATTACACTAATATTACAGCTTAGAAAGTAGTAAACCCACAACCGTCTTTAACGCCTAAGTCGTCCGACAACGCGTAGGCTACACTTACCCCAGCTATATCGATAAATGCCCTAATAGGAGGGACAAGTCTAGAAGAAGTTAGTCCACCTCTATACTCGACAATTGTAGAGGTGCAGTAGATCTACGTAGTACAAGCCAGGGAGTACTAATACACACTTACTAAATAGACGAGCTAAAACAATAAGTACATAGCTTTATATAACTAGTTCTTTGAAACGGTGGACAATTCGCTTTTGGACTCTGCGATTAAGGAACTAGTCGGCAAGAGCGACTTAAGCTTATAAACGTTAGTTAGTACACTTTAGCGCAACATAATACTATCAGAATCGTCGGTTCTTATAACGGTAGTCACGGAATACGATAAGGTTTTAAAGGAGGTATATAAGGGAAAAGTTAACGTTAACTAGTAAATAAAGGACTTCTTAAAGGCTTATAGGAATACTAAAGTGTACGATATACTTGAAGTTAAGGGTATTATGGCTCTAAAGAAGTGGTTACGTGCTGTGGGAGCTCATATATACCCTGATTAAGTAAATCTTATCCTTAGTATAGTTATACGCGACAACTAACTTGGAAAGGAGTATGGTTTTACTCTTGACGACTATATATAAGTGCTCTTAAGTATAGATTAAGAGTATACTATGTTTAGGAAGCCTAAGCGTCAAGGAGGAGGTGGCGGTTAATACTTAACCCTTAGAGGAATAGACAATAGTGCGTCGGGCGTAAGCTCTAGTAGATCTCGCTCTCGCGGCTAAAGTAACTTATACTTATATGGTATGAATAGTAAGCACTTCTTTAAGCCGCTTAAGTGCTAGAGACTACGTTATATAGTTAACGGAACGACTACTAAAGGCATAAAGTATATACTAAACGCTAACGAGGTAATTATAACCCGCAAGAAGTTGGAGACTATAGACTTCAGGGAGCTTAAGGCTGCTATAACTAAAGAAGGTTAGAAGTACGTTACAATAGTCAAAATCACTGGAGCTAATAACACTAGCACCTCTAAACCTACTACTAACGCCAAAACAGCCGATGTTACTACACTTGCAGGAAATAAAGACAAAGGCAAAGCTACGTGGGAAGAGACAGGGAGCATTAACGTAACTATACTTGACCTAAACCTTCTTGACAATATAATCTAAGATAACACTCTTAACGCTAGTATCTATAGTACTATAGAGTTCTAACGCCACCCTTTATTAAATAGTACTCTAGTTAATAACTGCGGCGTAACTCACTTAGTTAATAGTATTAATAAACTAGTCCCCGGTAGCTTTAAACGTACTACAAGAGAATTAGTTGACGCGGGCACCTTAAACTTATTAATTATTAGGAGAGGTACACGCATCTTTGAAAACGCTATATATAGACCTGCTAGACTATATACTAGGGACCTGACGCTGTCTAATGTGGCTGTTATAGAGGGGTTTAATATTAATATTATCTTAGAGAGCCTCCTTGCACAGTCGGGGGTGTAGTATAATAGTACTAACACGACTTTGCGCGTAAGTAATACTAAAGAGAGCCATGTAGTGAGAAACTTGTAACGCAGGTGGAACCTTATAGTATTTGAATATAAGCTAGTTGACAACTACTCGCGCTCTCCACAACTGCGTGTATTTATAAAGACTCGTAGATCTCTTATTGTAATAATATACTTGACAATTAGTAAACGACTATACCCTCTTAAAAAGTATACCTTTTAATTATCTCGCCGGTTCTTACGACCCTGGAGCGACATAACATAAATGTGGCACTTATAGGCTGGTCACCTTGGCAAAATGGCCCTAGAAGCTCTTGTGAAGTATGCCCGTAATGTCTAAATCGATGGAATTACTAATATATAATGCGAAAGCTATATTGCGACACACTTAAATTAACGACTATCGCGTAAAGAGTTAGACAATAAGTCCCCGAGACCTTTCTTTAGAGTCGCATAAGACTTGTTTGACTTCCCTGTAGGCTATAATAGCATATGCTGGCTATTGTTGATTAAGGACGAATATAGTGGAAAGCTTTTCGCATTCACACTCACGAACAAAGCCAACGAGTTAATTATAGGAGTGCTTGAAGCATTTGAGGCATAGACTAGACGCTAATACAGTCTGGCTATATGTAAAGTCAGGTCCGACAATGACACGTCTATAATTAACACAAGATACTAGACCCAGTACGACTAATAGGCGTTAGACAATGGCATCGACCTAGAGCTTACTCCTGTCTACACGTATGAGCTAAATAAAGGTGTAGAAAGAGCTAGTGGGGAGCTAATTACTAAGGCCTTGAAAATGATAACAGGCGCTAATCTACTATTTAAGCTGTGGCTAGAGGCTGTTTTGACAGCTGTACACCTTTATAATATGTCGCTATTAGCTAAAAGAGCTATACGATCGCCAAACGAAGTGCTAGAGGCATGGTTTAGGCAGTATTTTCAGTGGTACGATTTACACATAGTGAAGAGGTTGTTAGTCGATTTGAGACTTAACTAGAGTAATATTTTTATATATAGCGCTAAAGCCTACGCGATAATCAAAGACTAATAAGCTCTCTGTGACAAGAGAGGCTTTAAAGTCAACCTAAGGGGGCACGTCAGTTACTTAGTTAACTACTATATAACTAATATATATAAGATCTAAATACCCCTATTAAAGCGTGTAATACGTACTTAAAACGTTGTTTTTAATAAGGCACAGTTCTATAGTAAGTAAGTAGTAGTCGGCTAACTACTACTGATACTTAAATAGGTCGTTAATATACTTGTGGAGCTTAAGGCCGCTTAAGACGCTGAGTTAGTTATTAAATACGTAGGGGACGAGTATACAGAGGCGAAAAACAGTACTAAATTAAATAAGCTATTATCTGACTTAATAGAAGTCGACGAAGTTTTTACGGAAGTAGTCTTACACGTAACTACTAAGGCGGGACTGCCTATTCCACGAGAGTACTAAAATAAGATAATACTATTAGATTCACGAATTAACACGTCAGGGGACGACATAAAGCTTGACAAGGACGATATAGAAGTTCTAGTAATAATAAAAAGCTTAAGCACACTAAGACAAACTCGAAGCTAGATATAACGAAACGAATATATCAAGCCTGAGAGAAGTGCCCCACGTGCGAAACTATTACGTTAAATTAAGGGTGCGCGCAAATTAATACCTTAAGTTGTAATTTAGAGTGAAATACGAGACAGCTAAAGTTAACTACTGCGCCAAACTGAAGCAACTAGTATAGGCCTAGGAAGTGTACTACAGTACGAAAACACCTTGTCTAAGGAGGATTACGACGACGAGCTAAAGGGAGAACAATAACTCTTCCTAGAAAATATATTATTAGAGACAATAATATAACCCCTATTAAACGAAACTATGTCTTAAGAGACTTTAGACGAAGTGCTGTAGGCACTTAACTAAAGCTAACTGAACCTTGTCTCTCGAGCTCAGCGAAGAAGGCGAGTTAGAGAGACAGTATAATTAAATAGACGGTTAAAGATAAGGCCGGGAGTATACTCCTTTACGATAAGGGAGCTTTTAAGCGCCGAGTTTATAGACTAAAAAGACAAGAACTATACGCAAATCGTATCCTTTACTACGACGTTCTGGAATAAAGACGTGACGCGAGAAGATAGTAAAGATTATAGAATTATATATATTGTCTTTATAGCTACAATTAATAGCGAAATAATTAAAGTATAGGAAACTATAAGCTCTGAAATAATATAATTATATTAAGTAAAGCTTCCGACAGTACTAAAGTACTAGTAGAACTTAGACTAGTACTCGTGGGGAGAACGCTTCTAAGAGGACGCACGCAAGGAGATAGAGAACCTCTAGGCTAAGAAATGCTAATATATCGTGCTTAAGGCAGACATTAAAACGACGCCTATATTACTGAAATAAGTGTTTACTTATAAAGTTAACTTAACTAGATAGCTTATACGCACTAAATCACGTATTATTATTAGGGGTGACTTATAAGAGGATGTTATTATATTCTCTACGTACGCCTCTATATTAGCGGCGAGGTCTTTTCGTGTTACGATAGCCCTAGTAGCCTAATTTGACCTAGAAGTTAAGTAGTATAACGTCGTAAACGCTTTTATTAATGTAAAACGAGACGAACGAAGTGTACTTGTTTACTATTACCTTCCTGACGGTTTCAAGTAGCCCGGCATAGTTGTAGAGATCGATAGAGCCCTATATAGCTTACGCGACTCCCTAGCCCTATAATATAGCGACTTCTCAGCTACACTTAAAAGCCTTAGTCTAAAGCTACTTATAGAAGAGCCCTGTATATTTATAAACGACAAGCGCATAGTATTTGTGGCCTTTTACGTGGACGATATACAAGTGCTGTATTATAAGTTAAACCTCGTTATAGCGGCTAAAATCACTAATAGCCTTAATAAAGTTTACGAGCTAATTGTAATAAGTGACGTGGAGTAGTTTTTAAGGGTGTGAATTATACGGAATAAATATGCGAAAATAATTACGTTAGTCCACGACACGTATATAAAGAAGGTGGCCCGGAAATTTAGCTTAGTAGATGGCAACTACTCGAGCACCCCTCTGCCGTACTACGACTTAGTTAAAAACACGGGCAAAGCGACGAAGGCACAAATCAAGGAGTACTAAGAAAAGGTCGGATCTATCTTATATACGGCTGTCATAATTAGACTGGACGTAGCTTTTGTAGCTTCATAGCTGTCGTAATTCTTAACGAACTTAAGCTAAAAGTACTTATAGGCTGTCGATTAGACGATACGTTACTTGTTTAGTATACGCTTCTTAGGGATCGTTTATAGTTATTAATAGCGCGAAACGCAACTTATAATAGCGTCTAATACCTCTTTCGTAAATGATTTAGAAACTAGGCGTTCTTCACAAGGGCTTATTATTCTTTTATTCGGGGGTATTATATTCTAGAAAGTATCTAGGCAAGACACAGTCACTACCTTGACTATAGAAGCTGAGCTCTTGGGGGTAGAGCGAACTGTAAAGGAAGTTATAGTATTATAGAGGCTCTTTAGAGAAATACACTTTAATATAGGGTGCCCTTAGAATATCTTCTACGATAACTAATAAACGATTAAGCTTATAGTTAAAGAGAACTAGCGTATATTAACTAAGCTTAGGCACGTTAATATTTAGAATATGTAACTACGCTAGGAGTACTAAAAAGGCAGTTTTAAGGTTACGTATTTGCTTAGTAGTGAGATGTACGCTAATGGCCTCACTAAAAACCTCCCACGCTAGAAGTTTGAGACCTTCTTAGTACTACTTAACTTATAAGATATTAGGGCGTCAGTAAAAGAGCTCAATTAAAGCTTGCACCTTATTATAAAACACACTCTTTTGTTTTCCTTTATATTTTTTAAGGTAACACAATCACGTTAAGCACGTTCTTTTTAAGTTATTAGAGGGCAGGAATTTTATTTTAGCTGAAGCTATAACTAAACTAACGCAAAGTAAGTATATAAGGGCCTGTTTTTAAGTTACTTATAAGGTAATAAACTATAACTCTAAAGGGGCACGTTCTTAAGCCGCTATTAAGTCGCGAACTAAACTACTAATAAGTCCACTAACTCACTAAGGAGTTCCTTGATGCGGCGGCGGCGGGCGGCCACACTACTAGTACTATTAGCAGTAGCAGTAGTACTAGCACTAGTACTAACAGTACTAGCACTAGTATTAACCTAAACAGGTGGGAGGATTAGGCGGAGGGCGGGGGCGGGGGAAGCGGCGGGGGCTGAGCCTGTTAGTATACTTGAGGCATACTTACAAAGGCAAAGTGAATATACCGGGGGCAGTAATTGCTTCTCGGACCGAAGCCCGGAGACGTCTTAACTACTATTTAGAAGTTAGCTAGCTTTAAAGACATAAGAGCCAAAGTGAAACTTATACGAGTGCGGTTAGAACCGCGCTTCTCCTCTACAAAGGCCGCAAAGGCGACTGTAATAGTAGGCCTAATAAGACTAGCGCAATTATAATTCTGACTATGGCACCGCAGGCACCGCACTGAGCTAACTACACTTTGGCAGATATTGACAGGGAGATTACCCTTTAAGGCAGCTTTAACGCATGTTAAGCAGGGGACCTCTCTATTAGCACTTGCCTCAGCGCGACGGCGAGGGGTAGTTGGGGCGGGGGCAGGGGCGGGCGAGGGGGTGCGGGGGCGGGGAGGCTATTACAACTTGTCAAAACTATTCTTAAAATAACTAAAAACATGAGGGAAACTTACTTTCTTTACTGCGCGAGTAGCGGCGGCGTTGGCGGCGCGGGCGGCCTTAGTAGCCTTGCGGCGAGACGAAACACGAGCCATTTTGAAGTATAGTACGCTTGAAAGGGGAAGTTACGATGGGGGGGGGGGGCACTTGCCTATATACTTACGCTTACTTGTTTGGCATGTTTACTTTGGCTACTACTTATCATTTTCCCTTATTGTCTGTCGCTTTTATATTGTCAATTATATATTATATGTTTATTTTCTATTGTCTGTCATGTTTATTTGGCACTTGTTTGCTTCGCCAAGCTTGTTATTGTCCTTGGCGAGGGGGTGTGTCGTGCAGGCTCTGGTAGGCCAGCTAAGCGAGCCCTATCAAAGGCGACCTGGCCAAAGCGCGACCGACAGATATTTAGTAGGGAGCTCAAAGAGCTCCACGTAGAGTAGACCAATATAACCATCAATTACAGTACTGCGTATACCTCAATAATACATCAAATACGCCTCTGTGGAGCCTCTAGGCGTGCTCTTGCACGACACCTTGTTAGCGGCCTTTAGTGTTACGGCTGGCCAAAGGTTGATACGGCGAGTTGACTCAGGCTTTGTATTTGGACCTAAGGCTACGCTCAGAATCGAGAAGAAAAGACAAGGAGAAAAGGAGAGCTCTCCGTAAGGGGAAGCTCGAGTATAAATACATAAAGGACCCTCCTAATAAGGCCTAGCGTAGTCAGGGCCCATTCATTCACATGTCGCATGCTCGCTACTAAGTCTTCCCTATTAGGCTTAGCGCCATCGCATAGCCAGCGATACTACGAGCCCGTGTCAATTAGAATACAAGGCGCATTATAAGTCGTAACATTACTCCCCCCTCCTAAAAAACTACGTCCGCGTAATTATAGCTATAACTGTGTCGTCTTCTAAGTCGTTATAATCGTTAATACTAACGTTATAAGCCTCTAGCTACTTTAGGAGAGCTCTTAGCGGTCCTTTAGTATTAGGATGCTTTAAGTAAAACCTCTTAATTATATATAAAGCTATTATAGCGTTTAAATATAAGTATTACTTTAAGTCTTCGTCGGCGCTTAGCCACTTAATATAATAAAATAACTTATTCCGTATAACTTTAAAGCTAAGGATGCCTTTAATTTCTTACTTATTTTACTTAAGTAATAACTAAATAAGTGCCGGCGTAACTTTAGCTTATTTTAGTAAGGGGTTGTCGATATACTTATAAAGCGAGTATAAGTGGAAAAAGGGGGTAAATTAACTAGTCCTTTAATAGCTTAACTCTTTAACTCTCTCTTTCCTTAGCAATTACCTTAATTAGGCCGTATTACTTATTAAAGAGCTTTCTTAAGAGTTAGTCGACATTTTAGTTCTAAGTATCGACTAATACTAAGTCGCTAACGTCTTAATTAACGGCACGTCGTTTATAGTTCGCTAGTTATTTTATTTTCTCTTATTAATCCTTTAAGAACGATTGTGTAACTTTTATAATTTTCTTTATTTATAAGGCTACTTATAAAGCCTCCTCGCGATTAAGTTTCTTTATTACTATAGCTAGGGGTTCTAAGTTAATTAAGTCTTAAGAAGTCCTTAGCTTAACGCTATTAAGTAATTAAAAAAGAGATAAGCGGCCTAAGGACTTATATAATGTGGCGGGGACAGCCGCTAATTTCTTTTGTCACATGACTGGGCTGGTCCTTCGCATATATAAGGAGCCAACACTTGACTACAGAACGTCAAGAACGTAACACCAGATATATTCTATTTATTAGAACCTTTTCCCTCCCCTCCTTTGCCGATTCGTACTCTCCAGATATGTGATATCTTTAGATTTGATTGATCTGTTATTTACAGAGCCTAGAATCTCCTCCGGTGGCTCGCTACATGCTACCCTCTTGTTGTGTGGATTGGGGTTCGTCCCTCCTACAATAATAACGTTAGTTAAGTAATGTTTATAACTAATAAGAGGTTACTTTAATTGTCTTAATAGTAATAATAAAAGGAACGAAGTTATTATTTAATATATTAGTTTATTACTTTTATTTAGTCGTTAACGTTTAAGTTATACGCCGTCGTTAACTTTACCTTAGTCCCGAGGATATAATAGTACTCTTTTTAAAAGGAGGAGACGAACTAAAGTCCTTAATCCGAGATAATAGAGTTTAGTATACTAAAGTGTCGAGTTTAATAAACGAGGAAGAGAATCACTATACCTTTAGCCGTAATTATATTATTATAAAGTATCGAGACCAGTTTCTTAAATAAGCGATTAATAATAATTATAGCGAAGTTATAGTTATACTTATCTAATAATAACTTCGTGAAGTCTATCGTAAGGTGTTAATATAGCCGAGCAGGGATTAATAAGGGATATAAGAAGCTAGGGGTCTTATCCTTATAAGCTTTTTATTAAGAGTAACTATAGTTTATTACGTATTAAGCTATGTTTATAGTAAGGCCGTTTTAATAATATTTGTGACTTAGTAATGCCTTTATCTCTTTGATCCTTATGTGTATTATTAAAGGTTAAGAATACATATAGCGAATAAGCGTCGTGCGAAGCTCTAACGGTTTTAAGGGCACTTTTAAGTAACCTTAGAAAAGTAACTTATTATTTACTAGCTCGTAATCTAGCGACTACTCCTTAGCTTTTTATTAAAAAGGTTCTAGCGAGGGGGATAACTTATTAGCCAAGAGTACTTGATTAATAACGTCGTATTTTGCGATGTCGTATACTACTATAGAGTTAAAGTCTAGCTCCTCCGCGGTAGGCGTCTTTAGGTCGATTAGTACTTTTGTATTTGGCTTTAGCTTTAGCTCTGGCTTTGGCTTTGGCTCGTTACGTGTCTTAGTATCGCGATCTGGGATTATAGCGTCTATAGGTGCTAAGGGTATCGTCTTTACGACTTTAATATAGGCGTTTATAAGGTCGACGGCGGAGAATTAAAGGTCGCTAGCGACTCGCAAGTTAATTTTATTAGTTGGAATTAATTATTAATTATAAATAACCCGCTTACGTACTTTTATAATTATAAGGTCTTAATCCCGTCGAGATAAGGTATTAGTTAACGTATTAGTCGTTTTAATATAATATATAATCATAAAATAAAAGTTTATAAAAAACTTAGCTTATTAAGCTTACTTAGTCGTAAGGTCCTTAATAATTATAAAGTACTTTAGGGCTTAATAGTTTATATAAACTAAGATATTTTTTTAAGTACTTAAGAGCTTTAGGCGATATTATTTAAATAACTAGAAAATCACTAATATCTCTTTATTATAAATTAAGTAATTAAGCTTAAAGTCTATTATAGTCTTAGAGAAGTATCTTACGAAGTAAAAGGTGTCGTCCTCTTAAAGTTAGAATAAAATCCTAGCGACGACTTTATTAAAGAGTTAGTCTTTAGCCGTGTCTATTTAATAAGGTCATAATAGCGAAGAACCGGCGTAAATTAAAGGGCTTCTTAGAGAATTTCTTAAGCGTCCTTATAGGCACTATCGAATTTGAAGGGAACGTCCTTTCTAGTAAGTATCGTAAGGGGCCGTGTAATACGATTATAATCCTTAATAAACTAATAATAAAAGTTATAAAAGCTAAAGTAACTTTATATACCTTATATATTATTAGTATATTATTAATCCTTAATTATATTAATCTTTTTTAAGTTTACTTTTACGTCGTTAACTTTAATAATAAATCCTAAGAACTTAGTCTTTTATATATTAAACTTAGACTTTTTAATATTAGCTTAAAGTCCGTGTACTTATTGTTGGGATAGCCTTAGCTGAGGGGCATTCTCTTACTCTGACAGCTTCTAAAGATAGTCGTCTCTCCTGGCCTAATGAAGCTTGGTTTCAGACCTTGCCTCCTGGTTTCGTACGAGTAATACTTATACGAGCTACGGGGTTTGGTACTTGATGTATTTAAGGTAGCTTTCCCTTTTGTACGAAAGGGACACACGGAATATACTTAATTAAACTTCACTTGTTGTATTCTTTGTCACCCTAATATCAGGTATCGAACCTTGGTTAGATACTAACACTTATAATATTGCCATTACTTTCTTAACATAGACCTCGTGTTCCTTAAGGGTAAACGAATATATTAAGATATTATTTATATAAGTCGCGTAGAAGTCGTTGAAGTACTTTATAAAGATATTATTAATAAAACGCTAGAAAATCACTAGACTATTCGTAAGGCTAAAGGAAAGGACCTTATACTTATACATATTATACTAAGTGTAGAAGGTCGTATAATTTTCACTTTTAAGGGACATATAAATATAATAAAAAGCTTATTAAATATTAAACTTTATAAAGACCTTTACCTTATAAATACGTACTATTATCTCGTCGATTAGAGGGATTAAATACAAGTCCTTCTTTAATAAGGCATTTAGCTTTTAGTAGTTAACGTATAACTAAAGACTACCGTCGGCTTTCTTAATAAAGAGAATAAGGGCCGTATATAATATCCTAAAGGGCTTAATAAAACCTTTATATAAGTTATTAATAATATATTACTTAGTCTTTAATAATTGTTCTTTAGTTATACGTTAAAAAAGTTTAAAGGATAAGTCGTTCTCCTTAATAAGCTTGATCTAATAGTCTACGCCTTAGCGATGCGCTAGTAGCTCGTTAGAGGCTCACTAGGAGAAGAGGGAAGTATACTCTTAATACTCTGCCGGGAGCTTCTTACTTATTAACTTATTATCTTACGCGTACTTAGCCTTTAAGGCCTCCTTTAAGATTAGGTTTTTATTTATTAATACAGGCTTAATACTTAATTAATTTAAGGCCTCTTACTAATAATAAGTTAACTCTTAGTTAATCTTATATATTAATATTATAAAGGTTTTTACTTTATTCTTTTTAACTCTCCTTAGTTAAAAGTACGTAATAGACATTATTATTACTAATATAAGGAAGATCTTAGTAAAAAGCGCCCTTAACTAGTGATTTACTAAAGAGGCTTTATAAACTTTCCCGTCTTTAAGTAGTAATCTTAAATCAGGGGATATTAAAGGGTTTAATTAATCTTTTATAACTCGTAGGCGCCTTTTAACTTCTCTAGCGAAGCTCGAAGGTCGGGTCGGCGAGACGCTAACTATAAGTCGTATAAAGACCTTTGACTTAAGGGAATCGTTAAGTATTATAATCTTAACTTGCCTCCGGCGGTAGTTATTTATATTTATAAGGGCATCCCTTTATTTTATATCGAGCTAGTGAGACTTAACGATTAGCTTATTAAAACAATTAATATTAATAAAGACTTATTAGTTAAAGTATAACTAGACAAGTATATTTAATAATTATTTTAGCCGATTTCGATTCTTTATATACGACTACTTTAAGTCGTAATACTCGAGGAACTTTCGATTAATTAGGATGTTAGTATTACTTAAGTCAATCATTAGAAAAGGGAAGTTAATTCACTGGCGATCGATTATTAAAGTAAGTGTTACGACCTACGATGCGCCTCGTATTCTAACCGACACGGGCTCGTAGCATCGCTAGCTATGCGACTACGCTAAGCCTAATAGGGAAGACTAGGTGGCGAGCCTACGACACGTTAACGTGATTAGTACTCGACTACGTTAGGCCTTATGTCGTATAGGCACGGGCATGCGGCACCATGGCACCGCTGAGTCAGCAGCCCCTATTCGTATATAGTCAGTTACTCCCTACGAGCCTCCTTTTACAGAATTTAGACGACTTGATCACTACTTTGGGAGAGCACCTACTTGATGCTCTACTTCTGCACTATAGTTATGAGCCCCGCGCTTCGCGCAAGCTGTTGATTCAACTAAGTGAGCCTCTAAAGAGGTGGCTCCTCAAGAAGAGCGGTGTGTTGATTTTCCTTACCTAAAAAAAACTCGATAGGACTCTCACAACAACACTAATACCTTTTGAAGCCTCAATACGACTGAGCCTACCTCTCCTCAACGCACCTTAATATACCTTCGGCTGCTCTCATTATGGCCTTAGACGCCTTCGCTAGCGCCACATCAATTCAGCTCTCTACTAACAAACACTCCTTCCCTTTATGGCTAGCTGAGCTCAAAGCTCAAGCTATTACCGCAGGCGCGTAAAGCCAAGTCGACCCCGATGGACTAAATGCTCCGCATACGGCATCAGTTGAGCTAAAGCTCCCTATATTAATCGATGAGCTAATTGAAGTAGAAAACAAGGTGCGGAGACAAGTTTTAAAAGATTAGGCAGCGGACGTATCAGAGCAGAAGGGGCCCCGGCTAATACAGACAGTTGCGCGATTCGTAAATGTTAAGGAGGAGCATACTTACCGATTGCACGAATACTAAATTTAACACTCTCACTAGAGCACCTCAAATTCACGGTACTAGGCCTTATAAACGTGGGTACGCCAAACAGTCCCTCTTACAATACGAGAGCCACTTTAAGAGCAACTGATTCTCGGCGGCAAGCTCTCGTTACAAAACCTTATACGGGCTCTTCAGCTGAGGTACGCACTAACAAAGGAGGATACAATAGAACACGTACGGAACTAGTACTTAAAGGTGCTCGCCGTAGCAAGGTTAGGGTCTATTACTCCCTTAGAGTAGCTCTCAAATTAGTTTTTTGGCCTATTCAAGAGCAAAGGCAAAGTAGCTCCTTAAGATAAAGGGGTTTTAATTAAAGAAGGACTTTTTAAAAGCAGTAGAGGTGAAGTTAGCCCCTAAGTAGGCCTCCGAGTAACTTAGGAAGGCTAACGAGGCTAATACAATAGGCGAGTAAACACGGTCTTTAGAAGAGTATGCGCGTATCCTTTAAGTATACTTTTACTATATAATCGACTCTAAAACCTTGGTCTCTTTAGTGTACGCTACCCTCGGTGGTCGACTAAATGCTCCCTCTACGACTCCGACTACTCCACAACCGTGCCCCTACTTGGAAGTTAACGAACGACTCCATAATTAGCCCCCCGTAGTATACTCAAAGGTAAAACTAGCTTTTATAGGCAAGAGCCCCTCTCGCCCCTTAATAAAGCTCACCGATACTTAAAAGGTAGCTCTTTAATAGCGCCTTAAACTACTTAAGTTTACTAAGCTCGTTAAAAAGCTCCAAAAGAAAGGCTGGCTAGCCGCTAAGAGTACAACCCCTGCTGTAATGTACTCTGGGAGTATTTCTTGCTAGGGTAAGGTTACTTCTTCTTAGGGAGCTACCTTCTTCGATAGTTCTCTATATAATAACCCAAAAGGCTTCCCTAGAAGTAGTGGATTACTTACTATTACTAGAATTGACGCTAAGGGGAGTCGCTCCCCCTTAGGTCGCGAAGCACGAGATGCTAGAAGTAGTCGCTCCCTCTTAGGTCTATATTACTACGAGATGCTAGAAGTGGTCGCTCCCTTTTAGGTCTATACTACTACTTTGATGCTAAGGGTAGTTGCTTTCTCTTAGATTAATAACACTTCTTGGCCTACTTCTTGGCCTATATATACTCTTTTGGCCCCTTAGCGTTTTGGCTAGCCTTTAGGGGGTACATATAACGTGCAACTACTCCTTTGTTAAGCCTTATTAGCTCTCTTTTTATATACTAGCTTTCTTAGCTCTCTCTCTTCTTCTTATATTCCTGTATTCGGACGTTGCTCGCAACTGGGGGGTATATCGTATAGGCACGGGCATGCGGCACTATGGCACCGCTAAGTTAGCAGCCTTTATTCGTGTATATAGTCAGTTACTCCCTACGAGCCTCCTTTTACAGAATTCAGACGACTTAATCACCACTTTGGGAGAGCACCTACTTTATGCTCCACTTCTGCACCACACCTTATTAAGAGGGTCCTTTATATATATATACTCGAGCTTTCCCTTATAAAGAGCTTTCTTTTCCTCCTTGTCTTTTTTTCTTAATTCTAAGCGTAGCCTTAAGTCTAAATATAAAGCTTAAGTTTATTCGCCGTATTAACTTTTAGTTAGTCGTAATATAAAAAAAAAATTAATACCCTTTTATTATAAAGCGTTATATCTCACTTAGTCTTACGCCTTGTCGACCTGCCCTTATAATAAATTAATAACGAGCCTTAATACTTTAGCTTATTTAATAAATAGGCACCTCTTTGCCTTTATAATAAACTATCTTAAAGAAAGCTAAATATTTTTTCGCGATTAACTTGCCTTACCGTAACTTAACGCGCGTCGTTATTTTAGAACGTATATTTAATTAATAAATCAATTAATGACCTTAAATACCCCTTAACCCTACCTTACTACCTTTATTAGTTTCTTCCCCTCGTTAGCGAAGCTTTAGAAAAAGGAGCGCCCTTATATAATTAGGCTTTACTAATACCCTTATCCCTTTGATCGAGACTTTTTTAAAGGAATTAGAGAGCTTTAACGGATTCGACTTAAACTTAAAGGACAAACCCTAGTGTTTTTTTAACGTATTGCCAAAGTTAGCCGATATAAAAGGCCTTACTCCCGCTTAATAAGTTAAGGTAAATTAATTAATTAAGGACTCCGTTAACTTTACTATCGCTGTTGTCGTGCAGGTTATGGTAGGCCGGCTAAGCGAGCCCAATTAAAGGCACCATGGCCAAAGCGCCCGCGACCTCTATATTTAGGGAGCTTAAATAGACTATACGTAGATATATAACAATCAATTACAGTACTGCGTATACTTTAATAATACGTCAAGTTCGCCTCTGTAGAGCCTCTAGGCGTACTCTTGCACGACAGTTATAAGCCCCGTAAGTTATTAAAGCTTCCCAGTCGCATATACGCGCCGACGTAGCTCTATAGAGGCATATAAAGGCTTTTTCACCGCTGCCTTACACACGTACTAGTAGTACTCAAAAGCCCGTTAATAACCCTTAAATCACTAAAACCTCTTCGAAATCATTATATATATACCTAAAACCGACAATGTCACTTCTAAGGCTACTTACGGACTATAATTTGAAGGCGCGGAAGGATTAGGCGACATAGCACTTGCGCTTAACATTTTATACTAGCTTTATAGGTGTACTAAATATAGTAGACCTTAACACTCCTATGACAGGCTATATTTTAAACTACCGACCTAAGGCTCTAACGCTTGAAAGTACTACGTAAGAGGTTACAAAGACTTAGTTAAGCTAGTATTACGCTAATGTTACAGCTTAGAAAGTAGTAAACTCACAACTGTCTTTAACGCCTAAGTTGTCTAATAACACGTAAGCTACACTTACTTTAGCTATATTAACAGATGCCCTAATAAGAGGGACAAGTCTAAAAGAAGCTAGTCCACCTCTATACCTGACAATTATAGAGGTGTAGTAGATTTACGTAACACAAGTTAAGGAGTATTAATATACACTTACTAAATAAATAAGCCAAAATAATAAGTATATAGCTCTATATAATTAGCTCTCTAAAATAGTAGACGATTCGCTTTTAGACTTTACGATTAAGAAACTAGCCGGCAAGAGCGACTTGAGCTTATAAACGTTAGTTAGTACACTTTAACGCGATATAATACTATTAGAATCGTCGGTCCTTATAATAGTAGTCACGGAATACGATAAGGTTTTAAAGGAAGTATATAAAGGAAAAGTTAACGTCAATTAATAGATAAAAGACTTCTTGAAGGCTTATAGGAATACTAAAGCGTACGATATACTTGAAGTCAAGGGTACTGTGGCTCTAAAGAAGTGGTTACGTGCTGTGGGAGCTCACATATACCTTAATTAAGCAAACCCTATCCTTAGCACAATTATACGCGACAACTAATTTAGAAAAGAGTATAGTTTTACTCTTGACGACTATATATAAGTGCTCCTAAGTATAGACTAAGAGTACACTATATTTAGGAAGCTTAGGTGTCAAGGAGGGGGTAGTAGTTAATACTTAACCCTTAGAGGAATAAATAATAGTGCGTCGGGCGTAAGCTCTAATAGATCTCGCTCTCGCGGCTAAGGTAACTTATACTTATACGGTATAAATAATAAGTACTTCTTTAAGCCGCTCAAGTGCTAGAGACTACGTTTCATAGTTAATGAAACGACCACGGAAGGTATAAAGTATATACTAAACGCTGACGAGGTAATTACAACTCACAAGAAGTTAGAGACTATAGACTTTAAGGAGCTCAAGGCCGCTATAATTAAAGAAGGTTAGAAGTACGTTATAGTAACTAAAATTACTAGAGCTAATAGTATTAGCACCTCTAAACTTACTACTAACGTTAAAACAGCTAATATTATTACACTTATAGAAAACAAAGACAAAGGTAAAGTTACGTAAGAAGGAATAAAGAGTATTAATATAATTATACTTGACTTAAACCTTCTTAACGAAATAATTTAGGACGACACTCTTAACGCTAGTATATATAGTACTATGAAGTTCTAACGCTACCCTCTGTTAAATAATACTCTTGTCGACAACTGCGGCGCGACTTACTTAGTTAATAGTATTAATAAACTAGTCTTTAGTAGCTTTAAACGTACTATAGGAGAATTAGTTAACGTAAGCACTTTAAGCTTACTTATTATTAATAGGGGTACACGTGTCTTCGAGAACGCTATATATAGACTTGCCGGACTATTCACAAGGGACTTAATACTGTCTAATGTGGCTATTATAAAGGGGTTTAACGTTAATATTATCTTAGAGAGCCTCCTTATATAGTCGGGGGTATAATATAATAGTACTAATACGACTTTGCGTGTAAGTAGTATTAAAGAGAGCTATATAGTGAGAACCCTGTAGCGTAAGTAGAACCTTATAATGTTTAAATATAAGCTTATTAACAACTACTCGCGCTCTTTACAACTATATACATTTATAAAGACACGTAAATCTTTTATTATAATAATATACTTGACGATTAATAAACGACTACACCCTCTCAAGAAGTATACTTTTTAGTCAACCCGCCGGTTCTTACGGCCCCGTAGCGATATAGTAGAAATATAATACTTACGTACTAGTCACCTTAGTAAATTAGCCTTAGAAGCTCTTATAAAGTATACCTATAATGTTTAAATCGACGGAATAACTAGCGTTAAATACGAAAGTTACGCCGTAATATATTTAATCTAATAACTATTACGTAAAGAGTTAGATAATAAGTCGCCGAGACCGTTCTGTTACGGCTGGCCAAAGGTTAATACGGCGAGTTGACTCAAGCTTTGTATTTGGACTTAAGGCTACGCTCAGAATCGAGAAGAAAAGATAAGGAGGAAAGGAGAGCTCTCTATAAGGGGGAGCTCGAGTATAAATATATAAAGGAGCCTCCTAATGGGGCCTAGCGTAGTCGGGGGCTATTTATCCACATGTCGCAGGCTCGCCACTAAGTCTTCCCTATTAGGCTTAGCGCCGTCGCATAGCCAGCGATGCTATGAGCCCGTGTCGGTTAAAATGCGAGGCGTATCGTAGGTCGTAATATTACCCCCCCCCCCCCCCCCCCCCCCCCCCCCCCCTAAAAAACTACGTCCGCGCAGTTATAGCTATAACTATGTCGTCCTTAAGGTCGTTATAGTCGTTAATACCTGCGTTATAAGCCTTTAGCCACTTAGGGAGAGCTCTCGGGGGGCCCTTAGCGTTAGGATGCTCGAGGTGGAATTATTTGACTATATACGGAGCCGTTATAGTATCTAAGTATAAGTACTATTTTAAGTCTTCGTCAGCGCCTAGCCACTTAATATAATAGAATAACTTATTTTATATAACCTTAGAGCCAAGGATGCCTTTAATTTCCCACTTATCCTGCTTAGGCAGTAGCCGGATAAGTGCCGGCGTAGCTCTAGCTTGTCCCGGCAAGGGGTTATCGACGTACTTATAAAGCGAGTACGAGTGGAAAACGGGGTAAATTAATTAGTCCTCTAGTAACTCAACTCTCTAGCTCTCTCTTTCCCTAGCGATTACCTTAATAGGGCCGTACTACTTATTAAACAACTTCCTTAAAGGTCAGTTAACGTTCTAGTTCTAAGTGTCGACTAGTACTAAGTCGCTAACGTCTTAATCGACAGCGCGTCGTCCACGATTCGCTAGTCGTTCTATTTTCTCTTACTAGTCCTTTAAGGACGACTATGCGACTTCTATAACCTCCTTCATTCGTAAGGCTACTTATAGAGCCTCCTCGCGGTTAAGTCTCTCTATTACTATAGCCGGCGGCTTTCAGTTAACTAAGTCCTAAGAAGTCCTTGACTTAGCGCCGTTAAGTAACTAAAAAGGAGACAGGCGGCCTAGGGACTCGTGTAGTAACGTTAATTAAGCGATGTTTATAATTAATAAGAGGTCGCTCTAATTGTCTTAGTAATAGTAATAAAAGGGACGAAGCCGCTACTTAATATATTAGTTCGTTACTTCCGTTTAGCCGTCGACGTTCGAGTTATACGCCGTCGTTAGCTTTACCTTAGTCCCGAGGATACGACAGTACTCTTTCTAAAAGGAGGAGACGAACTAAAGTCCGCGGTCCGAGACAATAGAGTCCGGCATACTAAAGTGTCGAGTTTAATAGACGAGAAAGAGAATAATTATACCTTTCGCCGTAATTATATCGTTATAAAGTATCGAGACCGGTTTCTTAGACAAGCAGTTAACGATAACTATAGCGAAGTTATAACTGTGTTTGTCTAATAATAGTTTCGTGAAATCTATCGTGAGGTATTAGTACGGCTAAGTAGGGATTAATAAGGGGTATAAGAAACTAAGAGTCTTATCTCTTCTAGCCTTTTACTAAGAGTAACTGTAATTCGCTACGTATTAAGTTACGTTTATAGAGAGGCTATTTTAATAGTATTTACGGCTTAGTAATGCCTTTATCTTCCCGATCCCCGCGTGTGTTACTAATAACTAGGAGTATACATAACGGATAAGTGTCGTACGAAGCTCTAACGGCTTTAAGGGCACTTCTAGGCGTCCTTAGAAAGTAACTTGTCGTTTATTAACTCGTAATTTAATGACTATTCCCTAGCTTTTTATTAGAGAGGCTCTAGTAAAGGCGAAGACTTATTAACTACAAGTACTTAATTAATAATATCGTATTCTGCGACGTTATAGGCTACTATAAAGTTAAGGTCTAACTCTTCCGGCATAAGGGTCTCCGGGTCGACTAGTACTTCTATATTAAGCTCAAGTTCCGGCTCTAGCTCTAGCTCGTCACGTGTCTCAACCTCGTAGTCTGGGATTATAGCCTCTACAAGTGTTAAGGGTACCGTCTCTACGACATTAATATAAGCGTCTATAGGGTCGACGGCGGAGAGCTAAAGGTCGCTAGCGACTCGCGAGTCAATTTTATTAGTCGGAATTAACTATTGACTACGGATAGCCCGCTTATATGCCTCTATCGCCGTGAGGTCTTGATCCTGTCGAGACAAGGTATTAACTAACGTATTAGTCGTCCCGGTACGATATATAATCGTAAAATAGAAATCCGTAAAGAACTCAGCCTATCGAGCTTACTTAGCCGTAAGGTCCTTAGTAGTTATAAAGTACTTTAGGGCCCGGTAGTCTATATAGATAAGGACGTTCTTTTAGGCACTTAAGAGCTTTAGGCGATATTACTTAAACGACCGGAAAATCGCTAGTATCTCTTTATTATAGATCGAGTAATTAAGCTTAGGGTCCGTTATAGTCTTAGAGAAGTATCTTACGGGGTAAAAGGTATTGTCTTCTTATAGTTAAGATAAAATCCTAGCGACGACTCTATCTAAGGAATTAGTCTCTAGCCGTGTCTACTTAGTAGGGTCGTAGTAGCGAAGAACTGGCGTAAATTAAAGGGCTTCTTAAAGAGTCTCCTATACGTTTTTATAGGCGTTGTCGAAGACGAAGGGAACGTCCTTTCTAGTGAGTATCGTAAGAGGACGTGTAATGCGACTATAGTCTTTAATAAACCAGTAGTAGAAGTTATAAAAGCTAAGGTAACTCTATATACCCTATATATTATCGGCGTATCACTAGTCCTTAATTACACTAATCTTCTCTAGGTCTACTTCTACGCCATCGACTTTAATAACGAATCTTAAGAACTTAATCTTTTACACGCTAAACTCAGACTTCTTAATATTAGCCTAAAGTCTGTGTGCCTATAATATTACTATGACCTTCTTAATATAGACCTCATATTCCTCTAAAGTAGACGAATATATAAGGATATTGTCTATATAAGTCGCGTAGAAGTCGTCGAAGTATTTTATAAGGATATCGTTAACGAATCACTAGAAAGTCGCCGGACTATTAGTAAGGCTAAAGGGAAGGACCTTGTACTTGTACGTGCTATATCAGGTGCGAAAAGTCGTATAGTCTTTACTCTTAGGGGACATATAAATGTAGTAAAAAGCTTATTAAATATTAAGCTTTATAAAGACCTTTGCCTTATAAATACGTACTATTATCTCGTCAATTAGAGGGATCAAGTACAAGTCCTTCTTTGACAGGGCATTTAGCTTCTAATAGTCGACGTATAGCCAGAGACTGCCGTTGGCTTTTTTAGCAAAGAAAATAAGGGCCGTATATAGTATACTAAAGGGCTCAATGAATCCCTTGTATAGATTATTAATAATATACTACTTAGTCTTTAATAACTGTTTTTTAATTATACGCCGGAGAAGTTTAAAGGATAAGTCGTTCTCTTTAATAAGCTCGATTTAGTAGTTTATACCTTAACGATACGCTAGTAACTCGTTAGAGGCTCGCCAGGAGAAGAGAAGAGTATACTCTTAGTACTTTATTAAGAGCTTCTTACTTATTAACTTATTATCTTACGCGTACTTAGCCTCTAAGGCCTCCTCTAGGGTCAAGTCTCTATTTATTAATACGAGTTCGACGCTTAGCTAGTCTAGGGCCTCTCGCCGGCGACGAGTTAGTTCTTAGTTAATCTTAAGTACTAATATTACGAAAGTTTATACCTTATTCTTTTTAGCCTTCCTAAATTAAAAGTACGTCGTAAATATCGCTACTGTTAATATAAAGAAGATTTTCGTAGTGAGTACCTTTATCTAGTAATTCACTAAAGAGGCTCTATAAGTTCTCTTATCCTTAAGTAGTAATCTTAGATCACGGGATGTCGAAGGGTTTAATTGCTTTTCTATAACCCGCAGGCGCTTTTTAACTTCTCTAATAAAGCTCAAAGGTTAAGTTAGTAAGACGCTAATAGTAAGTTAGACGGGGGCCTTTGTTTTAAGGGAATCGTTAAGCGCCGCAAGCCTAACTTGTCTCTAGCGGTAGTTATTTATGTTTATAAAGGCATCCCTTCGTTTCGCGTTAAGTTAGTAAGACTTAACGATTAACTTATCGGAACGGTTAATATTAACAAAGACTCGCTAGTTAAAGTACGGCTAGACGGGCATGTCTAATAGCTATTCTAGTCGATTGCGGTTCTTTGTATATAACTACTTTAAGTCGTAATACTCGAGGAACTTCCGACTAATTAAGACGTTAGTGTTTCTTAGGTTAGTTACTAGAAAGGAGAAGTTAATTTGCCGGCGGTCGATTGTTAAAGTAAGTAAGACGGCCGTATTAATTGGCTTGCCTTTCTTATTATTATAATTAGTTAAGATAATTAGTTAAGGGAGGGATATAAAAGAGATATTAAATTACTTAACGAGTTAATATACAAAAGAGGTTTTAATAATACTAAAAATATTAGCTCCGCTATTAATATATGTAAGAGTCTTAATAAAGAATTTATTCCTTCTTAGTTCAATACTAATTAAGAATTGTCGTCCTCTAATAAAAGTACGGAAATTAAATACTAAGTCCTTCTATAAATTATAGCCTATATTAAAGTGTAAGTCTTTGCTATAGCCTAAGAGTTTTTTAATAGTTCGTCAGTCTCTAGATCCTCGCCGACGACTAACTGTAAAATCGACTTATTAAGAGCCTAGTCTCTACGGCGCTTAGGACAGCCGCTGGCCTAATAGCCGGTCTTACTATAATAGAGACAAGTGTTAGAAAAGACGTCCTTAGGCGTAGGAGGAAGTACAAGGGACTTAAGTCGGCGTAGGACAGGCGAAGGGGAGGGCGTACGTTAGCGGACATTTAACGACTATCTTAGAGTCGGTAGTCTTTATACGTGAGTAATAGGGGTAAGTGAAGTCGAACGCTAGTTATCCTTTTTTAAGATACCGCGCGAGTCACTAGTACTAGTATTATTAAAGGAGACTTAAGGGGCTTCGCGGACAGTAGTAATAACACGTCTATTAACTTGTTCGGCAGTGATATTTTATAACTCGCGATTTAAGATAATTAAGAACTCGTTAAGAGCCGTATAATCTCTAGCGAATTTATACTTCTTAGTTCGGATATCGTACTTAAGCTTATCCGAGACTTTCTTATATACGTCGTCGAACTAGCGGTTAAGTGAGATTTTTCTAGTAACCGCGTAAGTCGTGAACTTTATACGGAACTCGTTATAAGTTATACTACTTATTTATAGTTAGTTATACTTAAGCTTAGTGGCTTGTACTTAGTTGTAATTAAAGAAACGCTAGTCTAAAGCCTTTAAAACGTTAGCGGCTCTATTAAAGTCTCTAGTAAAGTCAGGGTCTATTCGTTAAAGAATAATAGTCTTAGCCTTTCCCTTTATATACTCAAAGTAGGCGTGGACTTACGATTCGCTAGTGAGGAAATTACTTAAGTATTTCTAAATAAAGAGCTTTATATCTATCTTTTAGACGTCGTATTTAATTTCGCCCTTATAATCGCTAAAGGGGGTATAGGGGTACTTGACCTTATTAGGCTCGACGGCGGGGATGCCGGGGTTTAACTTAGGGAGGTAATAGTTGGCGGTAAGTTAAAGGTCCGCCGTAAGGGCTCGTATTAATTAGTTAGAAGGAGAGGGAGTGTTAGTCTCTTGGCGAGGGTTATTAATAGTATATTAAGTAAGGGCTTATGTGACGGCGGCGGCGACAGTAGAGCTAATAAAGTCCTTGATTAGCTAATCTACTCTAATTTATTAAGCGGGGGTAAGGCCCTCTATATTAGTAGGCTCTAGCGATGCGTCGAAGAAACGCTGGGGCTTGTCCTCTGAGTCTGAGTCGAATCTATTAAAGCTTTCCGGCTTCTCCGAGAGAGTCTCGATTAAAGGGATAGGGGTGTTAGTAAAGCTTAGCCGTACAAGGGCGCTCCTTTCTTTAGAGCTTCGCTAACGAGGGGGAGAGACTAGTAAAGGTAGTAAGGTAGGGTTAAGGGGTGTTTGAGGTTATTGATCGATTTGTTAATTAGATATACGTTCGAAATAGCAGCGCGCGTCAAGTTATAACAAGGTAAGTTGAACGCGAGAGAATATCCAGCTTTCTCTAGGACAGTCTACTACGAGGGTAGAGAGGTACTTATCTATCGAATAGGCTAAGGTGTTAAGGCTTATTGTTGACTTGTTATAAGGGCAAGTCGACAAGGCGTAAGACTAAGTGAGATATAACGCTTTATAACGAAGGGGTATTAGTCTTTTCTTATATTATAGCTGGCTAAAAGTTAATACGGCGAGTTAACTTAAGCTTTATATTTAGACTTAAGGCTACGCTTAGAATCAAGAAGAAAAGACAAGGAGGAAAGGAGAGCTCTTTATAAGGGGGAGCTCGAGTATAAATACATAAAGGAGCCTCCTAATAAGGCCTAGCGTAGTCAGGGGCTATTCATCCACATGTCGCAGGCTCGCCACTAAGTCTTCCCTATTAGGCTTAGCGCCGTCGCATAGCCAGCGATGCTACGAGCCCGTGTCGGTTAGAATGCGAGGCGCATCGTAAGTCGTAACACGTTCTTTAGAGTTGTATAGGACTTGTTTAACTACCCTGTAGGCTATAATAAGACATACTGACTACTAGCGATCAAGGACGAATATAGCGGTAAGCTTTTTGCGTTCATAAGCACTAATAAGACGTAAGAGGCCGTTATAAGCGTACTTAAGTCGTTTAAGGCATAGTCTAGACGTTAATACGGCCTAATTATATACAAAATCAGGTCTAACAACGACACGTCTATAATTAATATATAGTACTAGACTAAGTACGACCAATAAGCGCTAGACCTTAGTATAGAGCTAAAGCTTACTCCTGTTTACACGCATAAGCTAAATAGAAGTGCAGAAAAAGCTAGTAAGGAGCTAATTACTAAGGCCTTAAAAATGATGACAGGCGCTAATCTACTATTTAAGCTATAGCCGGAAGCTGTTTTAACGGCTACATACTTATATAATATGTCGCTATTAGTCAGGAGAGTTATATAGTCGCTAAACGAAGTCCTAGAAGTATAGTTTAAGTAGTATTTTCAGTAGTACGATTTATATATAGTAAAGAGGTTACTAGTTAATTTGAGACTTAACTAGAGTAATACTTTTACGTATAGCGCTAAAGCCTACGCGATAATTAAAGACCGACAAGCTCTCTGTAATAAGAGAGGCTTTAAGGTTAACTTAAGGGGGCACGTCAGTTACTTAGTTAGTTACTATATAACTAATATATATAGGATCTAGATACCCTTACTAAAGCGTGTAATACGTACTCGAAACGTTGTTTTTAATAAGGCACAGTTCTATAGTAAGTAAGTAGTGGTCGGCTAATTACTACTAATATTTAAATAAGTCGTTAATATACTTACAAAGCCTGAGGCCACTTAAGACGCCAAGTTAACTATCGAACACGTAAGGGACGAGTATATAAAGGCGAAAAATAATACTAAATTAAATAAGTTACTATTTAACTTAATAGAAGTCGACGAAGTTTTTATAGAAGTAGTCTTATATATAACTACTAAGGCGGGACTGCCTGTTTTACGAGAGTACTAGAATAAGATAGTACTATTAAATTCACGAATTAACACGTTAAAAGACAATATAGAGCTTAATAAGGACAATATAAAAGTTCTAATAATAACAAAAAGCCTAGGCACATTAAGACAGACTTGAAGTTAGACACAACGAAACGAATATATTAAGCTTAAGAGGGGTGCCTTACGTGCAAAACCACCACGCTAAATTAAGGGTGCGCGCAAATTAATACCTTAAGTTATAATTTAAAATAAAGTACAAGACAATTAAAGTCAACTATTACGCCAAACTAAAGTAACTAGTATAGGCTTAAGAAGTGTATTACAGCACGAAAACACCTCGTTTAAGGAAGATTACGACGACGAGCTAAAGGAAGAACAACAACTACTCTTAGAAAACACACCGTTAGAGATAATAATATAACCTTTATTAAAAGAAACTATGTCTCAAGAGACTTTAAACGAAGTATTATAAGCACTTAACTAAAGTTAATTACACTTTATTACTCGAGCTCAGTGGAGAAGGCGAGTTAAAGAGACAATATAATTAAATAAACAGTCAAAGATTAGGCCGGGAGTATACTCCTTTATAATAAGGGAGCTCTTAAGCGCCGAGTTTATAGACTAAAAAGACAAGAATTATATGTAAATCGTATCCTTTATTATAACGTTCTAGAATAAAGACGTAACGCGAGAAGATAATAAAGACTATAGAACTATATATATTATCTTTATAATTATAGTTAGTGGCAAAATAATTAGAGTACAAGAAACTATAAGTTTTAAAACAACACAATTATATTAAGTAAAGCTTTTAATAGTATTAAAGTACTAGTAGAACTTAGACTAGTACTCGTAAGGAGAACGCTTCTAAGAGGACGCACGTAAGGAGATAGAGAACCTTTAGGCTAAGAAATACTAATATATTGTGCCTAAGGTAGACGCTAAAACGACGCTTATATTACTAAAATAAGTATTTACTTATAAAGTTAACTTAATTAGACAGCTTATACGCACTAAATCGTGTATCGTTATTAAGGGTGACTTATAAGAGGATGTCATTATATTCTCTACGTACGCCTTTACACTAGCGGCGAGGTCTTTTCGTGTTACGATAGCCCTAATAGCCTAATTTAACTTAGAAGTTAAGTAATACGACGTCGTAAACGCTTTTATTAATATAAAACGAGACAAACAAAGTGCACTTGTTTATTATTACTTTCTTGACGGTTTTAAGTAGCCCGGTATAGTTATAGAGATTGACAGAGCCTTATATAGCTTACGCGACTCCTTAGCCCTATAATATAACGACTTCTCAGCCACACTCAAAAGCTTTAGTCTAGAGCCACTTATAGAAGAGCCTTATATATTTATAAACAATAAGCGCACAGTGTTTATAGCCTTTTACGTAAATAATATATAAGTGCTATACTATAAGTCAAACCTCGCTATAGCGGCTAAAATTACTAATAGCCTTAGTAAAGCCTACGAGCTAATTATAATAAGTGACGTAAAGTAGTTTCTAGGAGTACGAATTATACAAGACAGATATACGAAAATAGTCACGTTAGTCTACGACACGTATATAAAAAAAGTAGCCCGGAAATTTAGCTTAGTAAATAGTAACTACCTGAGTACCCCTCTGCTGTACTACGACTTAATTAAAAACACAAGCAAAGCGACGAAAGTATAAATCAAGGAGTACTAAGAAAAAGTCGGATCTATCTTGTATACGGCTATTATAATTAAATTAGATGTAGCTTTTATAGCTTTATAGTTATTGTAATTCTTGACGAACTCAAGTTAAAAGTACTTATAGGCTGTCGATTAGACGATACGTTACTTATTTAATACACGCTTCTTAAGGATCGTTTATAGCTATTAATAGTATAAAACGTAACTAATAATAACGTCTAATACTTCTTTTGTAAATAATTTAGAAACTAGGCGTTCTTTATAAGGGCTTATTATTCTTTTGTTCGGGGGTATTATATTATAAAAAGTATTTAAATAAGACACAGTTATTACTTCGATTACAGAAGCCGAGCTCTTAGGGGTAAAACGAACTATAAAGGAAGTTATAGTACTATAGAGGCTCTTTAGAGAAATATACCTTAATATAAGGTGCCCCTAGAATATCTTCTATAACAACTAATAAACAATTAGGCTTATAGTTAAAGAGAATTAGCGTATATCGACTAAGCTTAGGCACGTTAATATTTAAAATATATAACTACGTTAAGAGTACTAAAAAGGTAGTTTTAAGGTTACATATCTACTTAATAGTGAGATATACGCTAATAGCCTCATTAAAAACCTCCCACACTAGAAGTTTAAGACCTTCTTAGTACTACTTAACTTATAAGATACTAGGGCGTTAGTAGAAGAGCTTAATTAAAGCTTACACCTTACTATAAAACATACTCTTTTGTTTTCCTTTATATTTTTTAAAGTGACATAGTCACGTTAAGTACGTTCTTTTTAAGTTATTAGAGGGCAAGAATTTTATTCCGGCCGAAGCTATAATTAAACTAACGTAAAGTAAGTATATAAGGGCCTGTTCTTAAGTTACTTATAAAGTAGTAAATTATAACTTTAAAAGGGGCACGTTTTTAAGCTGCTATTAAGTCGCGAATTAAACTATTAACAAGTCTACTAACTCACTAAGGAGCTCCTTAATGTGGCGGCGGCGGGCGGCCACATTACTAGTACTATTAGTAACAGTAGTAACACTAGTACTAGCACTAATAGCACTAGTACTAGCACTAACCCGAACGGGTGGGAGGATTAGGCGGAGAGTAGGGGCGGGAGAAGCGGCGGGGGCTGAGCCTATTAGTATACTTAAGGCATACTTATAAAGGCAAAGTAAATATATTAGGGGCAATAATTACTTCTCAGACTGAAGCCTAGAGACGTCTTAATTACTATTTAGAAATTAGTTAACTTTAAAGACATAAGAGTTAAAGTGAAACTTACACGAGTGCGATTAGAACCGCGCTTTTCCTCTACAAAGGCCGTAAAGGCGACCGCAATAGTAAGCCTAATAAGACTGGCGTAATTATAATTTTAACCGTGGCACCGCAAGTACCGTACTAAGTTAATTACACTTTAGTAGATATTAATAGGGAGATCACCCTTTAAGGCAGCTTTAACGTATACTAAGTAAGGGACCTCCTTATTAACACTTACTTTAACGCGACAGCGAGAGGTAGCTAGGGCGGGGGCAGGGAGGTTATTATAACTTATTAAAACTATTCTTAAAATAATTAAAAACATAAGGGAAACTTACCTTCTTTACTACGTGAGTAGCGGTGGCGTTAGCGGCGCGGGCGGCTTTAATAACCTTATAGCGAGACGAAACACGAGTTATTTTAAAGTATAGTACACTTGAAAAGGGAAGTTACGATAGGGGGGGGACACTTACTTATATACTCACGACTATTTATTTAGTATATTTACTTTAGTTACTACTTATTATTTTTCCTTATTGTCTATCGCTTTTATATTATTACTTATATATTATATGTTGATTTCTTATTATCTATTATATTTATTAAGTACTTATTTGCTTCGCTAAAGCTTAGTATTATCCTTAGCGAGGGGGTGTGTCGTGTAGGTTATAGTAGGCCGACTAAGCGAGCCTAATCAAAGGCACTATAGCTAAAGCGCCCGCGACCTCTATATTCAGGGAGCTTAAATAGACTATACGTAGATATACAACAATTAATTACAGTACTACGTATACTTCAATAATACGTCAAGTTCGCCTCTGTGGAGCCTCTAGGCGTGCTCTTGCACGACAGCTGTTATTATTACACAGGCCCTCGCCTAATATATTACCGATAACCCGCGCCGAGAGACTCACACTTCTTCTCCTTCTTACGACCGGTTAACCCGTGCTCTTACGGCGGATCTCTAGCCTACCGCCGACTACTACCTCCCTAAGCTAAACCTTACTATCCCTGTCGTTAAGCCTAATAAGGTTAAGTACTCTCGTACCCCCTTTAGCGATTATAAGGGCGAAATTAAATACGACGCTTAAAAAATAAATATAAAGCTTTTTATTTAAAAGTACTTAAGTAACTTTCTTACTAACGAATCGTAAGTTTATATTTATTTTAAATATATAAAGGGAGAGACTAAGATTATTATTCTTTAATAAATAGACTTCGACTTCGCTAAAGACTTTAATAAAGCCGCCGACGTCTTAAAGGCTTTAAATTAGCGTTTTTTTTAATTATAATTAAGTATAAGCCGTTAAGCTTAAGTATAATTAATTATAAATAAGTAATATAACTTATAATAAGTTTCGTATTAAGTTTACGACATACGCGGTTATTAAAAAAATCTTACTTAACTGCTAGTTCGACGACGTATGCGAAAAAGTCTTAAATAAGCTTAAATACGATATTTAAATTAAGAAGTATAAATTCGCCAAAGACTATATAACTCTTAATAAGTTCTTAACTGTCTTAGATCGTAAGTTATAAAATATCGCTACTAAACGAGTTAATAAACGTACTATTATTACCGCTCGCGAAGCCCCTCGAGTTTCTTTTAATAATACTAATACTAGCGACTCGCGCAATATCTTAAAGAAGGATAACTTGCGCTCGACCTCCCCTACCCCCGCTTCTTACGCGTAAAGACCACTAACTTTAAGACAATCGTCGAATGTCCGCTAGCGTACGCCTTCTCCTTCGCTTGTCCTGCGCCGACTTAAGTCCCTTGTACCCCCTCCCGTACTTAGGGACGTCTTTTCTAATACTTGTCTTTATTATAGTAAGATCGGCTATTAGGCTAGTAATTGCCTTAAGCGCCGTAAGAACTAAGTTCTCGATAAGTTAATTTCTTAATTAGTCGTTAGCGAGGATTTAAAGATTAACGAGTTATTAAAAAACTCTTAGGCCGTAGTAAAGACTTATACTTTAGTATTAGTTATAACTTATAAAAAGACTTAGTATTTAATTTTCGTGCTTTTATTAAAGGGTAATAATTCTTAATTAGTATTAAACTAAAAAGAAATAAATTCTTTACTAAAACACTTATACATATTAATAACGAAGTTAATATTTTCGGTACTATTAAAACCTCTTTTGTATATTAACTCGTTAAGTAATTTAATATTTCCTTTATATCTTTCCCTTAATTAATTGTCTTAATTAGCTATAATAATAAAAAGGGTAAGCTAATTAATATAGCCGTCTTACTTACCTTAACGATTAACCGCTGGCGAATCAATTTCCCTTTTTTAGTGACTAACTTAGGAAACACTAACGTCTTAATCAGTCGGAAGTTTCTTAAATATTACGACTTAAAATAATCGTACACGAAGAATCGTAATCAACTAAAATGGCTATTAAATATACTAATTTAGTCGTACTTTAACTAGCGAGTCTTCGTTAATATTAACTATTTCGATAAGCTAATCGTTAAGTTTCACTAGCTTAATGTGGAATAAAGAGATGCCCTTATAAACGTGGATAACTATCGTCGGAGGCAAGCCAGGATTACGGCACTTAACGACTCCAAGTTAAAGGTCTTTATACGACCTACCGCTAGCGTCTCGTCGACTCGACTCTCGAGTTTTACTAGAGAGGTTAAAGAACGCCTGCGTATTATAAAGGATTAATTAAACCCTTCGATATCTCGTAATCCGGGATTACTACTTAAGAACAAGAAAGCCTATAAAGCTTCTTTAGCGAATTACTAACTAAAGGCGCCTATTATAAAAATCTTTCTTATATTAATAATAGTGATATTTACTACGTACCTCTAACTTAAGAGAGCTAAAAAGAATAAGGTAAAGACCTTTATAACGTCGGTATATGAGATTAATTAAAAGTTAACTCGTCGCCAGCGAAAAGCCTTAGACTAGTTAAGTATTAAACTCGTATTAATAAATAAAGACTTAATCCCAGAGAAGGCCTTAAAGGCTAAGTACGCGTAAGATAATAAGCTAATAAGTAAAAAGCTCTTAGTAAAGTACTAAGAGTATACTTCTCTCTTCTCTCGGCGAGCCTTCGACGAGCTATTAGTGTATTACTAAGGCGTAAACTACTAGATTAAGCTTACTAAAGAAAACGACTTATTCTTTGAACTTTTTTAGCGTATAATTAAAGAATAGTTATTAGAGATTAAGCGATATATTATTAATAACTTACATAAAGGTTTTATTAAGCCCTTTAGCACATTATATATGGCTTTTATTCTCTTTATTAAAAAGGCTAATAATAGTTTTCGGTTATACGTCGACTATTAGAAGCTAAATGCCTTATTAAAGAAGGACCTATACTTAATCTCTTTAATTAATAAGATAATAATATATATTTATAAGGCAAAGGTTTTTACGAAGCTTAATATTTAGTAAGCTTTTTATTACATCCGTATGTCCTTTAAGAGTAAAGATTATATAATCTTCTGCACTTAATATAATACTTACAAATACAAAGCCCGATTTGTTGGCATCCAAAAAAAAATTGAACTTGATATGGTCTCGGCACTTGTTGTCAGACCCAGCAGAAAGAAAAGGTATGAGAAAGAAGGAGCAGCACAGAACTAGTGATGAAACCTTTGGAAGACATGACCTAGCAGGCTGTGCTTTAGGCACTATCACGTCAGGTGACAAGACGAGGCTGCTGATTGCTCAAGTTGCTGCCTGACGAGTAAGGCTACAGAAATGAGATGCCAATCAAATTCTGATCATGCTATGCTGGGTTAAGCGAATGTAGATCCAAAAATAGTTCTGGAGGAACCAAAATAGGATCTGGGCTTCCAGATAGGACGAGGAAAATCGAACCGGGCCTTGAGGGAGCCAAAACGAGCCTCCATGGGTGCTAAAATGGCATTTTAAATGCTTGCTCAGGCTGACTCTAGCGTGTCCTTGCGAGTTACTTCGTTACCTCGTTACGAAATTAGATTATTTAGGGTGCACAGGCGATACTCAGGAATGCTCACCCTCGGCTCAGTTAAAGTGGCAGCTGCTCACGACCAGACACCAAAACGGAACCAGCGGCAAAAAAAAGTTGAGTCTGACTTAAGTGGTAATTATGCGCGTGACCTACCTCGGCGACTCGGGAGTCGGCGTCGGAGGCCGCCCGAGCCGGAAGCTAGTCGTGGGCCAGAGGATATGTAGATTAAGTTGATATAGTGGCCAAAGTCCTGTAGAACAAAGCAGCATTGAGAAGAAACTTCGAGCTTTATACATAGAACGAATTGTGTATATGAATGTACGTATTTATAGGTCTGTTTCGGGACCTAAGGTCTCTAGATTATCTACAACAATAGCCAACTAATAAAGCTGGATTCTTATAATTCTTTGTAGGCCGGAGTATCTTTAAAGACGACTCTGGAAGCCAGGTTGCGAGTGACCCCGCGATTGTACACCATAATTTTCCCGAGCTTTCCCGAGCTGCACATAATCTAGGCCTGGGTGAAACAAGCCGTTGGGGGACTTTATAACATATTTTTTTGGCCAGCTAATAATTTGTAAATGGTGAAAGCTAGGTCTTGCGTGCCGTACAGATGCTCCTTAAAAAATCAAATCACCACCCACACCGCCGAGAAAGTATTCTGTCGATGGCTGATACGGGGGTCATCTTCGGGGACTAAACACGAATTCAGGCTCCCGGTACTCGAGCTACTTGTATAAGCCGCCTTCCCAGCCCATAACCTTGGCCTCGGCCTCATAAGTTTGATAGTAGTGATCCATAATATCCTTCTTGACGCGCCCGTTCCTCAGTTTCAGAACGACATCAAGATTCTTGGGGTGCAAAGCAACTTCCTGGACAAATCCAGTCTCTAGGCTCAGATCGAGCTCCTTCTCCTTGAGCGGCAGAATGTCAAATGCCCAGACAATCTTAGCTAGGCCAAGGAGCAAGCTCTGCTTTGCCGAATGCATCCCCGGGCATATCCTTCGCCCGGCCCCAAAGTCGTAAGTGACCCGCGAGCCCGACGCTTCCATTTGAGCCGGGTCGTGAGCCTGGTCCGGCCGCATTCCAAATGGGTGTCGTAGGAAACGTTCTGGAATGAATTTCTCGGGTTCTTCGTAGTCCTCCTCGGAATGGTGAATGTTCCAGACGTTCATGACGACGGCAGTTCCCTTGGGGATGCGGTGGCCATTATAAACATCGTCCTGGGACGGAGCGTGGGGGATTGCCTGTGGAGCGACGGGACGCCAGCGGTGGACCTGTCAAGGCAGTTTTTCAGTCTCGTAGATACCCAGTGGTTTTCAGGGAAGGAAAGTACCTCGTTCCAAAACGCCTCCGTATACTTCAAGCTGGGGACATCGGTTGCCTTGGGCGTTGCGCCTCCCGACACCTCAAGCACCTCGTTCCTGACTCGTTGCTGAACTTCTGGGTATTTTGCCAGAACCATCAGCAAGATCGAGAACTTTGCGGTTGATGTGCTCGTAGATGCTGCTACTACGTGAAAGGCGGTGTGGCCCATGTCATGTTCTGAGAACATGTGCTCATTCTTCTCCCGCTGATCCCTCAACATCTTTGCCAGCATACTCTCCCATGCGATCGACTTGCCCGCATCCAAAGCCGCGCGCTGTTCCTTGGCGGCGCTCAGAAACTGGATACCCTTCTTGAGAGTCTCTTCCCTGACGGCTAGAGCCCTTTCTTTCCACTCGGCCAACCCGAAGAGCCCAGGAACATAGCGCAGAACCGGGAACAAATCCCTCACATTGGGCGCGACTAAGGCGGCGTACTGGTCAATGCAATATCTGAACTCTTTGATCGTAAATCCATGATCACCCATATAGTCCGGGCGCCTGCCACACACTCCTAGGCATGGCACGCTGATCAGCCAGCACACGAGAATGTATTCCAAATCCTTCCCCGTAGCTGTCGGGGACTCGAGCAACTTAACCAGGAGTCTAGCTGCCTCGGCCTCGTAGACGGGGTGGAGCTTCGTGATGGCCGCTGTACCGAAGTTGTTGTTGAACTCCCTGCGCCAGCGGGTGAGCCAGGGGGAGCTATTCTGAAAGATAGCAGCTCTTAGGTCGTCTTTGAAGATCCAGGTATTGTTCATGAACTGCCAGGGACGGTCGCTGTACACGGCCCCGCGCCTTTCAATCAGTTCACGGACTAGGCGGGCACTGTTTAACACGACGACGTTGGAGGCACCCTTCTTGACTCCAATTGGAGTGTCGTTACCATAAATTTTGGCCCAGGCGCCATAGGTCAGGAAGGGGAAGGTTCGATCGACCTGGAGGAGGTTGCCGAGGCCGGGAAGCCCGCGTGGACCTGGGGGAAAGGCTTTCGGACGAAGGGTGCTGAGGACGAAGACTACGGTATTACTGATGAGAAAAAGCAAAGAAGTGTAGATGATAAAGGATGGAGAGAAAAAAAAATCTGCAATGCCCGCCATTCTGTCGTCTGAAAGTAGCTTCAGCGGATGTCGATGTCGATATCGTATGAAGGTGAGAGGGCGAAGAAGTGTATCAATGGGATCAGAATCCGCACTGCCAAGAAAATCACCGTTCACTGGGTGCCATGAATAACAACTATGTTTGAAACTAAGCAGTGCGACGGATGTGATATAGTGCCGGGGGGTTTTGGTTTAAGCAATTGCTACCTGTTGCGGGAGAAACACCTCATCAGCTGATCAGGTCTAATGCAACTTTCTAACTCGTCGGGACCGAGCGTCATCATTGGGTCGGACGGGGTCGCTTTCAATGATTCGTATGTCGGGGCAGTGACTTTTCAAAACAGCAGTCGGAATGGCAGTCGGAGTGTCGATCGGAGCGTCGGTCGGAGAGTCCGACTTCCAAACAAATCAGCTGCCTGTGCCTGAGTCGGAATCTTCATATAATCCCTCTAACCCTTATCTGGTCACCAAGTTTCGAGCTCCTACGGCCAAAATCTAAGATAACAACCCGAAAAGCCTTCCAAAGATGACTCTCATTCATATAGGTCAGTCGGTAGAATCTTGCCTACTCGGTTTTCCATGCTGAGATTTTAGTCCTGGGCAAGTGTAAACCCGAGATAACCCAAGAACAAAAAGACACACTTGTGCGCGAGATCAAAGCGCTCAAAACATTGCCATCTGTGAAAGATGGTCGCCTAATCGTCGGTGGCCCATCGCTGACGGATCCCGCCGAATGGAGCAAGGGGTTTGAATTCGCTTGCGTAAGCTATCACGAGAACTTAGCGGCGCTGCAACAATACCAGGCGACCAAAGAGTATCATTGGTATGAGCAAATCAATTATTGCTGCGACTCTATTTCTAATCTTCCAGCTAACTATCTACGAAGCATTACTTCGACATACGTATTCCCCTTTAGTGAAGACGTCTGCGGCTTCGATTTCGAGGTCGATCCCGAGGACGAGTATATGTGCGCTTTTGGTCCCCTATTATTTCGGGCTGCAGAGGTTCCAGGTAACAAACCTCCTATTAACGAGGAAGGCAGATAGACTAACGACCTGTGAGGAAAAGGACAACAAAAATAGACCCATTTTTTGCTGAGTTAGTCTTTGAAGATAAGGCTTGGTTATTAGAACTACAATTCTTATTTGATTTCGCGTCTTTGGAAGATAAATAAAAGTGTTTAAACAACTCTTAGTAGAGTATAATCCCGACGATGCTTGCGCTGAGTCAGGACGCTGAACATCGCTGGCACTATACATTATGAATTTCTTGCGCTCACCAATAAGCATAATTCTAACAGCCATGAAACCTAATAAAGCACTTTCGTTACGTCTAATAGACTCATATCTCTACATAGACTCATGCCTGCCACCCTCCGACGTGGCAGCTTTTTACCGAGGGCAACAAAACTTACCAGATCCTATAAAATGCACGTTGAGATAAGTACCCAGTGGGAGCTTATAACTAGTGAGATTTTATTTTTATTTTTGGCCCCCCTCTTATATAAATGAGCAGAATTCTGAAAACCTATTGACCGATACAGATTCGCACCGACGGCGACTCCAAAGATTATTCGGCACGTCCTCAGTAAGCCACTGCACGAGGGTACCTAACGAGACCAAGATCCGTCTTGTTACGCCATCGACCGGGGATTAATTGATACACATGTAATCATCTCAATTTATCTAATTCTTACTTCTAATTCTATGTTAACCACAGGATAATGATTTGGATTAGTCTGCTTGTGGAATATAAATTTTTCCTCCTCCAGCGGCCGCTACTCATGTTTTCCATCAGTGAAGCTCCGAATGCTGCTCTATCTCTGACTGCAACTGCTGGATGACTTGTCTCAATTTCTCGTGGTCGTTAGGTATTGTCCCCACAATGTCCTGCACAAGGACGAGAAGGCCACGGGGTGGTGATGTCCCTCCTGCCGCTGCCTCGGACTGTATGAAGTCTATGGTATGTTGATTGCTGTTGACCGTGACGGGGGCAATATCGCCGCTGGTGGACAGCCCGGTGCCGTGCAACAACGACGAGTCGTTTTGAAAGAGACTCCGGTCCATGCGGTTGATCAGGTGCAAGAGCAGCTGAAGTACCATGACGAACTGGGCCACTGCCGATGGCCCTACTTCGCTGTGTTGCTGGCCCCGATCTCTCTTGGTCTGTAGGCACCGATGTATGGCGTTGCAGATGGCCCGAAACAGGGCTACGAGGTGTTGGTGACAAGCGAGGGCGGAGAATGCCACACCATAATCGGTAGTGGTGGTCAAATCGAGCGTAATATCGTCACGATTCGCGGCGGTGATGTTGTTGATGATACGTATTAGGGTATTTGTATCCTCCAACGCCTCATTCACCTCGGGCGATGATACAGTCAGGGGCGCACGGCCGGGGCGGACTAGACGGCGCATCGCTCGAGTAGCCCGTCGACCTAAGGACGACAGCTGCGAGGACAGGGCGTCGGTAGGGTCTTTGTCGTCGTCTACATCGACATCTTCGCAGTTGTCGCTGTCTTCGCGGTCGTCGGTGGTGTTGGTGGTGGATGGAGCAGTGGAAATGGGGGCCACTGCATCTGCCGGAGGTTCGTCCCAGCCGGGGAAGCCGGCGAGGGTCCCGGTCTCGTCAAGACCGGGAAACTGGCCCACCAGATCGGTATAGTTGGCTCCCAGGGTCGGCCCGCTCGGGTACAACGTCTCGGCTAAGCCTTGCTCGAACCATAACGTGCTGTTCAAATTCAGATTCCGAGGCTTGGGTTCAGGGTCGATGTCTCGTCGAACTGGTGTCGGAACATGGCGGCGAGTGGATCGTTGTTTCGTGATGGTGGGGGTAACTGCGAGACCTTGGTCAGCGGCTACCCTTTAAAATGTAGTAAACAAATAAGAATCGCAGGGGGATCGTGATTGAAGCAACACAACACATACGGCTGTACACACACTCCACACCTGCTTTCGTGCACCGCTCGCACCGAGAAAGGGAAGGTCGGCCGGAGGAAGAAGGATTGCTTTCCCCTCGTGGAGCCTCGTCTCGAAGACATCTCACCTTTTGCTGACGACAACGATTACACGACTGCCGGTGTGACATGATAAGCTTCTTGTTTGCTCCTTTTCTACTCTCTCTGCCGATGGGGCTTGCCTTATTTAACGTTCATGTCGTGCAGGATGATCGTTATCAGTGTCCGCGCCGCAGTCCAGCACGACTTAGCCATGTCGCTGAGGTGTGGTCAGAAACGAACCATGCGAGTGAGAGAGAGGCTAGCATCATGGGTTTAGCCGGCTTACTTCTTGACTGCAACACGCAAATCTATCGATAAAGTCAGTCGCACCGATAAAGTCAGTCGCACCATCAATTACAAATTACACGTATGTAGCGCAGCAAGAGGCACCGACATTCTCACATCTTAAAGTCACTGGTACCTAGCGCAAAGGCGCGGACGGGAGGGGGGTGAGCGGAATGGCGCGGGCCGCTCGTAGTTACGATTACCGCACTGCGGGAGCAATCCAACGAGGATTAAAATGAATTTACATTGCCCAATCGTTCATTTTTTGCATTGCGCCATCTGCTTACTTGGCGACGGAGCGATCAAGATGTGGGGGTGCTCGCTCTCATTCCTTCAGGTAGATAGGGTATCGGGGGAATTTCCAAGTAAGAATCCGAATGCCCGCCCCAAAGGCCACAGTTAACGCACCAACCAGAATAGGTAATCAATCATCTACAATACCAGCAATCAAATGGTTGAAATAGGAAGGTCTTTGGACGCTTGCGGCGATTTAAAAATGCAGCGCATGTGCATGAAACGAAGGAGATAGAGGTAGGCCAAAAGCCCAAGCACCATAAAGTCTAATTCGTGACTTGTCAGAGCCGAAAGGATTCGGGGCATTATCTAACTGCATTTCTGCTTGGTCCGTGGAGACAAGATGTCCTTGAGGGCTGCCTAGCAAGCGCGAAGATTGAATTACTGATACAGCGTTGATGGCCACGTTACAGCGTGGTGATTAGAGGTGGCAGGGAGAAAGGCGGGCCTAGCTTCACTTCTGGAGAGATACAAAGTACGAGCTTAATGTGCCCGGAATGTGCGTCCGACAGAAGGATAAAGGCTAAACTAAAATTCATCTACAACTAGACCGAAAAGGGCTAAAATTAAGGATCTAACCAAGTTGGAATTCCACTGCTGACACGTCCTCACGTAAGAATCTTCTTCCTTCGTTCCCCAGACCCAATCTATTCCATTTTGTCTCATGAATCAAACCCTGCAGTCGGGCCGCTATTTTGGGGTAATGATATGCACGTGCTTGGGCCAATGGAAGAATCGTTCTCTTCACTGCACTGCACCGAAAGAAGTTGCGATGCGTGCCTGGATTTTACAATTGCTTGCATAACGTGTGTCAGCGTCACCCCCTCACTTTTTCGGGCCCTCACCAAAATCCTAGAAAACCCTAGAAACGCCCCTAAATATTACTTTATAACCACAGCTTTAATTCAGCTAGTAATTACATGCAATTAATTGTTACATGTTAATCTTGGATTATTTCTATTTTTTATATTACTTGAGAGCTTGTTTGTAGAGTTGGAAGAGGGGGCCAAAATCGTAGGTTTGCGGCTCAAATTTGCGACCGAGAGCCAGCTCGCGAGGCTGAAATGCCATTTTCGCCCTTTTGTAATTCACACCTTTAAATTACCTTTATAACACTTAAAAATATAATGCATATACTAAAATTATGTTGAATTTTCATTATATCAACTTTTTTTTAAAGCTTTAATAATTAATTAAGGGGCGGGGGGAGGTGCCTCTTCGCGAATTTGAGGGTTTGTGAGGCTCGCTAAAATCGGTGACGCTGACACACGTTATGCAAACAATTGTAAGGTTAGACGCACGAGCCTCTCCCGTCATGAGGCTCTGATTCATGAGACAACGTCAGATATCAGAAGTCGGATCTTCCTAAAACAATCACCAACGATCCCAACTCCCCACATGGACAACAACCATCCCCATCACCGTCACCATTCTGCCATTCGGGGCCCATCAGCAGTAGTAGCCGGGACTCCTGGGCCGGTCGCATGCCATCAATACGCCTGTGTCACATGTCGGTCGCGCAAGGTGAAATGCAACCGAGTCATCACTGGTTGTGCTGAGTGCAAGAGAGCCAAAATTCACTGTGTATACTCACCGAGGCGTTCCCGAAAGAATCAGAAGACACAACAGCTCATAGGGGGGGTGCGACCGTTGGCACCGGTCCAAAGAGCAGCTGACGATGGGACGACACGTCTTCAGATTGAAAAGCTATCCATCAATCCCCACGATGACAGTAGTCATGAAGATCATATTCACGAACTATCCTGTCAATCTAGTACCGATTCCTGGCAGCTCAGCAGAGATGGAGGACACGGAAGTCTCTCGGATTCTTCATCACCAAATTCAGATCAACTGGGGCTTGCAACCCTGGAGACTCTCAATGGCAGCTTTCTGTTCAACACCCAAAATTCAAAGGCGAATATTCGGAGATATCACCCATCCCCCAGAATTATGGAATTGCTCTGGCAACATTACATCGACAATGTTGACATACTAGTCAAGATCCTTTACAAGCCTGCTGTGGAAGCTCTAGTTTTGAACGCCTCCAAGGACTTGGGGAAAATTGACGCCTCGACCGAAGCGCTCCTTTTGGCAATATATTTTGCCAGTGTCACGACTATGTCAATCGAGGAGTGCCAGGAGATACACGGAGAGGACAGAAGTGTGCTGCTTCAGAGATATCGATACTCTCTAGAGCAGATTCTAGCACAAGTGGGGCTAGTGACATCTCAAGACGTCTTTGTTTTGCAAGCATTAACTCTCCTCATTGTACGCCTTCATTCTTACTTCTTTAGCCCTCCGCTAATTATGTCAGGTATGTTATCCAAAAAAGGATGGTCGGTCTACCTGGATGCTGAGTGGCATGGCGATCCGTATTGCTCAAGCGATGGGCATGCATCGAGAAAACGCATCCTCCTTGGAGAGTATAGTTGATACCGAGGTGCGTCGCCGCATTTGGTGGACTCTTTGTTCGATAGACAATCGCATTTCCGAAGATGCTCTCCTCGAGAGTAATGTGCCCATGACCATGGATACCAAGCTGCCATGTCACATCAATGACTCGGACCTGTATACAGTCAATACCGAAGTCACCCTTACTCCAAGGAATACCTTCACGGAGATGACAGTGAGCTTAGTCAGGATACAAATGGCAGAACTTGGTCTTAAGGTGAAATTCTCGCAATACTCAAAATCCCCCTTGAGTTCACAGGAGATAGAAGCACTGGTACGAGAAAAGACTCAGCTGTTTGAGGGCACGTATGCCAAGTTTTTTGACACGTCTTTACATCTTCATAATGTTGTCTATCTTGGGGTGCGATATATTATCTCAAAGCTATGGAGGATGGTCTACGATCCGTTCCAACGAAACGACCCAACACTGGTGAAGGAGAAAGAGATCAGGGAGTGGTTATTCTCATCAAACATTGAGATACTCGAAATATCGCATCAGCTTCCAGACGGATCCTCCAAATTTGGTTGGTTTTTCAGGTGCAAGTATACCCAGTGGCATGCACTAGCCTACGTTTTGAACGAACTTTGCAACCAAACTCAAGGCCCCACCGTCGATCGCGCTTGGGCAGCTGTTGGTGCTGTACTTGGCAATTCCAATGATGGCAAGGAAAGTATGAGACTTGCTGGGCTTACGATGAGCCAGGAAATCTGGCAACAAGTGGAAAAGCTCCTGAAACGAGCGCAGCATATACGACAGCAAGCTATCCTCCAAGCCCAGGCAAGTCACGACTCAAATGAGGCTACGAGCATTCCACAACACATACAGACATCAGACGCGAACAGTTTATTGGCTGATCCATTTCTGGGCTCCGTTCCGGATATTGGCGAGGAGATGAATATGGAGAACTGGGATGCCTGGGATGCCTGGGTCGAGAGCTTTCAGGGTGATCTTCTTCTACAACAAGGGTTCATGGATTACGAAAGAGACGACCCTTCTCTACCTCTAAGTTGGTGGTAGTAAGGCTACCAAAAGATTAGATGCCAAGGGGTTGCTCCATACGAGAAGTGGTAAATTTTGACAACCACACTAAACAGTTTCAGTGTATAAAATCGTCCTAAGATCTAGCTGCATTGAGTATAAGAGCTAGTTTGAAAGTGTGAAGTTATAAATATCTTCCCTAGTAAGTAAATATTCAGTTTAGCTGAATATTCACTCAGAAAAGGAAAAGACATCTTAGCAGGTGTCCTAGATCTTGACTGCCCATCAAATTGCCTTGTCATTTCGCGAGATAGTAAATTGATTCCAAAGTGCAATAGCACTACAAAGCATCGGAGTTCCGATGAGACACGCGGCAACCAGCTCATAATACCGAGTCATACCTGCATACTGCCCTTCGTTGAGATTCCGTCTTATCTCACCATTAGCAATATTTCTTCGCATGCTGTTTGACAACCCCCACCTGGAAGCCAGTGAGGTGACCCCTCGATTGGCTGAATTTACCCCAGTCTTGCTGCATTATTTTATGTTTCAATCTTCGGACTTAAAGAGACTGCGTTTGACAAAGCAAACGTACGATCGCACCAATCACACAGTTGAGCTCTCCCTCGAGCGAAAATACGGAGGTACGGAAGGGGGTTCCAAGTGGGTCTCGTCCACCGTGGTCAGTGGCAAGGTACTGTTAATCATACGAGTAGAATAACGTCGAATACTCTGATTCTCCCCCACAAATTTCTATAAGTAGCGAAAGAAAATACCAGGCTGGACGAGACCCACTTGAAACCCCCTTTCGTACAGCGGTTAAGTGTTGTCATAGCACTAGCAAGGGGGGTTAGAGACTTTACTGTAAATAGTAATATCCCAATCTCTTTCACCAATTCACACCCTGCTTGCAGACCAGATTACTACTTTTTACAGTAAAGTCACCTGCGCCCTTGCTAATGCTGACAACACTTAACCGCTGCACCGTCGTGCAAAGTCATCATTGTAAGGGTGAGACGATGCGGTTCGCAGCATACATGTGGCTTCGGACATTCAGGGCCTTTCGCACATTCCTGCCCAATCAAATTCCATGTAGGCGCTTCGCCCCGGCATTTTGATGCAGATCCGGCTTATGCATGTGCAGCTTGGCAGGACCCTGGTGGGCCTTCGGCATTCGCACCTTTCTAGCGAATCAGAACCCTCGCTCCGGAGACTTGTTTGCGAAGTCGAAGCGTGTTTTTGCTACTATGGAAGAGTACAATAGATGCTCTGATTTTTTTATATTTCCAGTTTCCTAACACTGGACGCCATTCGTTCTTCAAGCTGCATTTACCCTGTTGCTGACTTCCTGCTTTAGACCACACCGACCATTCAATTTCATTCCGCCTGCACTCTCCCATTTCTTCGTCCATTTCTTCTTCCATTCCTCTTCAGCTTCAGATCACTCTCTTTAAGTCGCAATTCGAACACGATACCTTGGAGTGCGAATATTCCACCAATTGTCACAGCCACTGCTGCGACCATTCGACTTTGTCTTGACCATGGCAGGCACGGACAACCCCGAGCATTCCTCTCCCATGATGCACGACCTGACGACCGACCCTGAGAAGGCTGCACAGGCAGAGGGCGATCTCGGAGGCGAGACTGATCGCGACCCCGAAGATGGAAGCGAGCCAATTCCCGGAGATGCCCCGAAAGTGGAAGATGATGGCCCCCCCGATGGCGGCACTGCTGCATGGTTGGTCGTTCTGGGAGCGTGGTGCTGCTCGTTTTCCAGCCCAGGCTGGATCAACAGTACGTATCTTCCCTCTTCCCCGCGGTGACGCGAATGACTAACAGCAATGCTCTTCCACTAGGTGTTGGCAGCTTCCAGCAATATTACGAGGTTGGACCTCTGAAAGACTACTCTAGTAGTACTATTGCTTGGATTCCGTCGCTTCAACTCTTCTTCCTATTCGCCTTAGGGCCTGTCGCCGGCGTACTATTCGATAAATATGGACCGAGGCCGCTTATTATTGGTGGGACTATACTTCACGTCTTTGGGTTGATGATGGCGTCGTTGGCGAAGACATACTATCAGTTCATGTTGTCCCAGGGAGTGTGTAGTGCTATCGGCGTGGCATTTTTATACACGCCGGGTAAGTTTCATATATTCCCCCATGAGCATTCTATGCTGACTGAGTCTTGTATAATGAAGCCCTTGCCTGCATCTCAACCTGGTTTTCCAAGAAGCGCGGAGCAGCTATGGGCATCATGGTGACAGGCTCATCAGTCGGCGGCGTCGTCTTCCCCATCATGATTAGTCGTATGATCAAGAGCAGCGGGTATCCCTGGACTATGAGGGCTGGGGCGTTTATCATCTTGGGCCTGCAAATCATTGCAATCTTTACGGTCCGCACGAGAACAAAGCCCGTGCCTAAGAAGATGCCCGCCGACCGCTTTGCTGCACCTTTCAGAGAGTTCCCATTTGTTATGTTGCTACTGGGGATCTTAGTCTTGACCTATGGTATCTTCGTCCCTATCGTCTATATGGCTGTACAGGGTTTTCAGGAGGCGCATATGTCGGAGGAGATGGCTCAATACTTGGTGGCTATCTTCAATGGCGCAAGGTAAGTCGACAGCCGGTCTTGTTACCTGGCCTCCACCTCAAGTTTTGCGGAACACTGACGGTTGTACCCAAGTCTCTTTGGCCGTTTGGTCGCCGGTTATAGCGCTGATATGATCGGAAGATGGAATATTTTCGTTATCGCCTGTGCTCTTTCCGGAGTCTCCATATTCGCCGTCTGGATCCCCGCCAAAGACTCGGCCATCGCCATCGGCTTCTCTATTATGTTCGGCTTCATGTCAGGAGCTTTTATAGGTCTTTCCGGCGCCCTTGCTGCCTCGGTGGCCCCTGTTGCAGAGATCGGCTACCGGCTAGGCCTAGTCCTCCTTGCTATCTCAATCCCCGCCCTCACTGTGGCGCCTATCGGCGGTGCCATCCTAGAGAATGCGGGCGACCCCTGGCTGGACTTGAAGATCTTTGGCGGCGTCATGTGCCTCACAGGGTCGGCGATTGTTTTTGCAGCGAGGTTGCTCTATACCGACATGAAGCTTTTCAAGGTGTTTTGAGTGTGGAGATCGCACATCCATCAAATTGCTGAAACATGCGGACGGGACTGGGGAACTGCTCGTGTATAGTCCGGTTTGGTCTAGATTTAGAGGGACTTTGGTCTGCGGAATTACCATTGTCTCAGGTGCCAGATCTTCTCTTTTTTTTCTTCTTCATTATATTGTATTACTATTTAGTTGGCTCAATTTGAACGATTCGGGTCAATCTCGCGTTCTGAGCTTCATTGATAACTTAATCGTTTCACGTCGTGCCGCCCGTATACAAGTCCATAGCTGTGGTTCCAAGTCTTTATCCTTTGATGCTCTACTCATAAACTCATTGGAAACCTTATCTTGCCAAAGCGTACAAGCAAACATTAACAGGTAGGACTTGTTAAATATGTTTAGGGTAATTCGAAGTGGGCTATCTGTAGCCAACTCTTGTGGTACAAATTGATACTGCGTTTTGAGTTGTTGGAACCTCTTTTGGGGTGAAGTAGGACCCAATAGATTCGTAGTCACGTTAGTACACGACTGAGAACCACCATTGGCCCATGCCTAGCTAATGCTTGATACTACATGGCGTTTCACTATAGACCCGTCTTCCTCCAGAGATGCAGTTGAGGTAAAGTCCTTTCCTATCTTTCAATCCCTGCAAGTCCTTTAGCATCGACTCCCGAGAGCAGGCTGGCCTATGCCAACGATAATCCTCACAGGTTTTGCTCTGTTCAACTACACTCGGGGGTCCCATTTGTTCAGCTTTCTTGATCCAGTTCAGAGCTGTGTCGTGACTAGGATTTAAAGATGGGAGCAATCCCTCCCTACTGAGCTGACCCAGATAACTGTAGGTAGACCTGCCTTTGAAACCGCACGAGCAATCTTCGAATTCATGCTTTACTGATAGGATGTAACCCAGTTGCTTGTATATTGAGTTGCGATTTGCTTCGAGTAAATCTGTTATCTGTATTAACAGAAGACCTCTGCTATGCATTCTTTATTGCTTACAGAAGACTTCCCAAGGCACGCCGACATCGATCTGATCTTGTGCAAATGGAAGATATGAACCAGCGTGCTTCATCATCATTGTGTATGTGATAGCTGAAAAGGCTTGTGCCTGGTCGAGTAAATACGAAGCAGTCATGAGCTCCATCTGTCCCTTCAGGCTCACGACATTCCGATGATCAAGCCAGCGATGAGCCGCATGCTTCAGAGCAACTTTACAATCATATTTATCAGCTACGACCGAGAGCCGCAGTACCTCGCTCGATGACATCTCTTCCGGTACGATGTCATTGCGGTGGTGAATCACGGCACAGATGATAGTCATGGCTTCCGCGTCGTCTTCCGGCAACGGAGTCTCTTTCTTTAAGCCAGCTAAACCAGAGCGTTACCCTTCGCTATAGTGAGGACCAAACATTGCTTTGAAGACCTTCGAGGCAGTTTGGAGGAGACAGGAGTGAACGCACAATCGAGCCTCGTCGGGTCCAATAACAAGGATGGTGTCCCCATCGGCAGTAATTTTATCGTATGAACAGTTTTCTGCCATGCTTCGAGGTTTTAAAGAATCCTTCTTTAGTGTAATACTTGAAATCAGATGAGCGAGAGGAAATCCTCAATCCTCCCACTGCTCTTCTCGAAGTTGAGCCTCGTACCCCGCACAACTCCTGGTTGGCGAAACGCCCCGTGCACGGGCCACCGCGCGGGCCAGGTCCCGGCTTGGCATTGGGGTTTCGTCGAAAGATCGTCTTCCTTCTTGCTGGACCATCAGGGGGTGACTTCATCATAGGCTATAGCTTTCAATATTGTACCTCGACTTGGAATTATCCCTTGATGTGCCGTGGCTTCCACTCAATTGAACCTCGACACGGAACAGCTCCACTGAGAAGGTAATCTCCACTCAATTGCACTCGACTTGGAACAGCTCGTCGAGCCGCACTGCCAATCTCCATCAATAACCGAAGTCGGAATCACTCACCAGCAAATTCACCATCCGTTATCTGGCTCTGCGAGTCATCCTAGTTCATCCAAACACCATCTTCATGATAGTATTCCCACCCGTTCCCCTCATTCGAATCTCCCTTAACAAAGTCAAGAATAATATGGATGGAGACTAGTGCCGAGAATTTATGGCCTGCGGAGTCGTAGCTGAGACCATAGCCCGAATTTGCAATACAACGTTCGAGAAAAAGAATTCGCTCTGAGAGCGACTTGACTTGTTGGTTGTGAACCACTTCTCCGGGAAATAATTCACAGTCCACTCAAATCCACGTATAGCAACGTCTTCTGGTAAAGGATAATCGATACCCTTTTCAAGCACAGGCATATTACCATTATTAATGCTAGCCGACTCTCCATATTTAGCAAAGGCTTGTTCAGCTTCGCGCTTAATAGCTCCTAGGGAAACTTGGGTTCTAGGTAAATCATTACACGGCGATGGCGATACATCTCATACATAAAAACCAGAGTAATATAGGTAAACGAAAGACCATTTGAGTCATTATATCTCTGGAGAAGAATTTCGAGAGCTGAGCGTTCTCGAAAGACTGGTCTGCAGAAACGCCATTCTCGCCTTCAGGAGAGATAGCTTTCATCAGTAAGCTCCCTTTCTAACCAAAACCGAGCATTGATATAATGTTGACGATAGCGATGTTGAATGTGACTCTCTCAATTTGAGCATCGAATGGGTCCAAGAATTCTTTGAGAGCAAGACCAAAAATTTCCTTTTCTTTGCCTGTAAACAGGATCTTATGTGCTTTGAGTATGGCTGTGTCGAAAAGGGGCAGGCTATATTTGTCCTTATTAAGGACAGCAAAGATAGATTCTTGCGTTTTAGGGTAAGGAGCCTCAACACAGAGAGATTTAGAGTAATAGAAGAGCTGTTGAAGGGCATTTGGTGAAGGATAACAAGATGGTGATAAAATATTCCGGCCGTCGGAGATTTATTAGAGGCTTTTGAATACCAGTAGCGCGCCATGCCTGCCCAGGCTCTCCTGTCTGTCCTATCAGTATCTTCGATAGCCATCCTATAGCGAAAAATATCACTAAGACGTTCAATCCATACGTCTTCGAATGCTGGACATTCCTCAAGTAATAGGGCCATCACTGGGTACACCATATAGTCCAAAGAAGCGAGCAAGTAATGTCTCAGGAGTTCAAGGAACGAATGAACTCCATGATGCCACACCCTTGCGGGTCTAAAGTAATTTGATATTATTCGACGTAGAGCTAGAGCAGATGGATGTTGCGATACGAGGAAGACTTCAGATCCTCTTAGATGCCTTTGAACTCGGCCACAAGTTGTTCTTGAGAAATTGGTTTCGGCTGTAGTTTATGTATGGTGGTATCTGATTCGGCGGTCCCAATTGAGAAGCGGAAGGACTGACTGAATCATGTCCATCCTAGGCGACAGTAAAGGCTATGAACACAAACAACAATCATGGGTGACATCCTGGCATAAAGGAGGAAGTACGAGGCTACGGAATATTGCAGTCGCAGACTATTTCTGGTACGGGGGATGCCAGAGTTTTATGGCCGGTGAAGCGGGCAGTTCCAAGGCAAATGACAGGGCTAGCTGGCCAACGGAAGCGTTGTCATACTCTCCGTAGTCAGTCCTATCAGGTGTTTCCGCATCGACGGAAAAGCCAGAGAGAAGTGTGTCGGTAGCATTGAGAGAAATTATAATTAACATATAATTAATCAGTAGAAATTGGGCATTCGTCAATCTTCTGAGCTCCTGGATCCGACCGAAGGACAGCTACATCACCGAAAACACGTCTTTGTTGATATTGCCATGTTCTACCAACTCTCTCTCTCAAAAAAAGAACGGAGTAGTTGATATTTACAGTCTCTAATTCCGGTCTTTTAGGCTTGCCACAAATCCTCTCATTTCCCAAGACAAAGTGACAGTCAGGCGGCTGCTTTAAGTCTATAGTAACTCCTAAGATTTTGGCGGTTTCCTTTAACGTTATTTCTTTTTTTTTTAAAAAAAAAAAAATAGTAAATAGGGTTATATTAGATTAATTTAAATACTAAGTAAAATATACTAAGATCGTTTTTTTACTCTTAAACTGTGACGACTGCACCGCATCCGCGCAACGTCACATGACTTGTGTGCACTTGTACATAAAGGGGCTCTCCTGCCCCTATTAATTAGCTCTCTAATTGATTCTTCTTAACTACACTATCACATTAGAATTAATTCCCCAGCTGAACGCTGTAGTGCGTTACGTTACGTTACGGTTTTACTTAGTTCTTCGTTTTGCCTTAGCAATATCCGGTTATTGTCTTGATTTTTACTCTTATTCGCATTTTTAATTTTTTTACTTTCCACAATGTCGACTCCGGCTTAATAATTTCAGTAATTATAATAATAGGTCTAATTATTAATAAATCAAGTTAAGACTCTTATAGTTTAATTAAACTCTTATACTCTTAAAGAATTAAACGTCTTCCTCGCTTTTGATAGTGTAACGACACAAGAGCCTTGGACGTAGAAGGTTGACTTAACACTTAGAATACAAAACTACAGAGCTACTCTACAGGAGGGAGCCATATATATAGGGAGTCGGAGGAGGATCGGATATGTTCCGGACTTCTGACCTAGCCGAAGCATACTTGTTGTAACAGATAGAGTTAAACTCATTAAGTTGCGCTATTATAAAATAAGTATGGTCTTGATGTAAAGCGGCCATTAGGGTCAGCTTTCACTATGAAGCCTAAGGCTTCTAAGGCATGAACCAAACTGCCTCTAAGGTAGTATAAGAGGTCTTGCCACGTATTTTAGAAATGAATTGAAGACTTTTTCCACCTCGAATTTGAAGACCTAGTGCACGAAGGGCTCAGCCTCTGGTGCTCTGCACCATATTCTAGAATCTTTGTTTATGTTGTCTTCACATTAAAGAGTAGTTATAATATATTACTTTAATAGTACTCTTAAGACTCTCCTTACGTTTCTTTTACTTTTATTTCGTGATTTGTTTTAAAGACTTTACGTTTATTTTTATTTAAGATTTAGTACTTAGCTTAGAATAGAGATAATTCTTAGCCCTTGAACTTTATTACAAGAAGATTTTCTTACGCTTTTAATTAAAGTTCCACCTTAATAATAACTATACTTTAGTCTAGCGTTTAGAGCGTAACGGGAGCTCTTGGGTATAAAGGATCCGAAATGTGAATCTAAAATATCACAAAATACCTAATATACAATTCCACTGAATAATCACCGCACAAAAACCCAAAATATCTACTGTGGCGGGGACAGCCGCTGATTTCTTTTGTCACATGACTGGGCTGGTCCTTCGCACATATAAGGAGCCAACACTTGACTACAGAACGTCAAGAACGCAACACCAGATATATTCTATTTATTAGAACTCTTTTCCCTCCCCTCCTTTGCCGATTCGTACTCTCCAGATATGTGATATCTTTAGATTTGATTGATCTGTTATTTACAGAGCCTAGAATCTCCTCCGGTGGCTCGCTACATGCTACCCTCTTGTTGTGTGGATTGGGGTTTGTCCCTCCCACACTACTATCCCCTTAAATGTTATCTTAAACACAGCCCTGAAAGGCGCTGTAGTAGAGCCTGTAGCGGCCCCTAAGTAAGCGAGCCTCACCAAAATTCAGACTGTTAAACCCCTTCATTTACTATATCTTTTCGTAATCTAATTACCCCGCATTATCTCTAGTTTACGCGGCCAATATAATAGACGGATTTCAATTCGGGCCGCCCCCGTAAGCACATCAAACGCAGCTTACTGAGTAAGCACATCACATGCAGCTTTCTGTGCCATGTCAACCAGTTGTTATCAAGGACGAACATCATTTTGAAGCTGACCTTATGAATTGATTTGGAATTATTGTTCTCTTGTATTCTCGTGGTGAAATGCTCTTGCCTATAAGTATTCAGATTTGCGCTCGTTCTTTCCTTTGGAGACATCGGTCACATCACCAACACGCCTCTCCACAAAACAAAACAAAAGATCAACAACCTCGCCCAAACTCCTTCAAACTCCATCCTACCTAACAAACAACCATCAAGATGCCATACATCACTACCAAAGACCAAACCTCAATCTACTACAAAGATTGGGGTAACCCAAGTGGAAAAGTCGTAACCTTCTCCCATGGTACGGTTCCTCTTCCCCTCCCACGGCCCTTCACCACTTCAGTAAATAGCAGAATCCTAATTTGCCTCCAGGCTGGCCTCTCAACTCTGATAACTTCGAAAACCAAATGTTCTTCCTCGCCTCCCAAGGTTACCGCTGCATCGCCCACGACCGCCGCGGTCACGGCCGCTCCTCGCAACCATGGGAAGGAAACACCATGGACCAATACACCGACGATCTCGCTGAGCTCTTCGAACACCTCGACCTCAAAGACGTAATGATGGTAGGCCACTCCACAGGTGGTGGTGAAGTCGTCCGCTTCCTCGGCCGACACGGTTCATCTCGGGTCTCCAAAGCCGTCATCATCGGCGCCATCCCTCCCATCATGTTGAAGTCCGAATCCAACCCAAACGGCACGCCCATTGAAGTTTTTGATAGCTTTCGCGCAGCTATGATAGCCGACCGAGCTCAATTCTTCCTCGATGTCCCATCAGGTCCATTCTTCAATTTCAACAAGCCTGGTGTGAAGACCTCGCAGGGTCTCATCCAGAGTTGGTACCAGCAGGCTATGATGTCTGGGTTCAAGAACTCGTATGATTGTATCAAGGTCTTTAGCGAGACGGATATGACGGAGGATATGAAGCGCATTGATATTCCCGTGCTACTCTTGCATGGTAATGCAGATCAAGTGGTACCGATCAGTGCTGCGGCGGAGGTAGGAATTAAGTTGTTGAAGAAGGGCACATTGAAGGTTTACCCAGGCGGATCACACGCGTTGCCGAACACGGACGTACAGAGTATTAATGAGGACTTGTTGGCTTTCTTGAAGGCTTAGGTGGTGACAAGAGATACAGTGGTGGAACTCATGGACATTCAAGAATGCACAGTTGGCTGGGTAATGAGAAAGCCTGTTTCATATAATGCACACTTTAATTCACGCTTGCTTTGTGTTTTGGTCCTTGGAATACTGCCACGAGCTCCAAAACTTTTATAGCTGCATGTTTGCCTCCTATACTAGGGTAGGCAAACTCAGTGTGTCAGTGATAGAACGACATCGCTAGTTATCGGGTCAGGCAAAAATTCTCTGGGTACTACAAACAGTGATCACTAAAGTTACAACTAAGACTTTTAAGCCCGTCTTCGTGTTACTTGAAACTTTGCATTTATAGAACATTCTTTTAGCTTTGTAAAAGGTTTCTTACCCATCAAGCTTAGCGAGTCTTCTCCCAGGCAAATCTCCCCGCTCGGTTTAAACTTCAAGCCCTCCCAGCTTCAGAATCGAATTCATTTCTGTAACTACCCTTTCGCCATATGTTCCTCTAATGCGATTCTATAGAATTGTCTAAGTACTGCCCTAATACATTCATTCTCGCTCGCAAATGTCATTGCAATTTCGATTCCTGGCGAAGGACCACTTCTTGCGCATCAGTAGACAATTACTCAACATTGAGTTTTGCAAAGAGTGACGGATAAGCGATCTTAGTTCCCGAATTGGCATATCAGCGTTTCAATATCATTCCATATAAGATCAAAATCCAGTAGCGCAGTACGAAAGTGACTCTCTTTCCCCTGAGAGTTCTCGGCTAATTAATATACATGATCCACGTAGAAATCCACTTTTCGACATCGTGCGACTCCGCCAAGTCAAAGTAAATATCTACAAAACGGGCCGCCCCACGAAACTTGTTCCTTTTTGGGATGACAGTCGCGTCAAAAGCTTGATTCTATAAACGAGAATCCGAGTCCGGCCTCTGCAGCGATAAGGGGTTGCTCAAGAATAATACTTAAGATGAACTTCATGGCCTCCCGTTTCGTTCTGTTTCGTTCCGTTTCTTACCGCATCCTTCAATTCTGGATTCGTGCTTCCTATCTTTTCTTTCTCTCGCTTTTATAGATTATCATTCTTTTCACAGGCACAGGATGTCATCTATTCTTTTCACTTCTGCCCTCCTTGCAGGTGTGGCACAGGCATACACGCAAGTCAACGTCGCCTCCCCTTTCATGACTAAGAATATCGATCCCATCGTCTTCCCTGGCCAGTATGATAAATCTCATCTGCACTCTTTCTTTGGATCAGATGCTGTCACGATAAACACCAAGACCAGTGCCGAACTCCAAGCAGGATGCACGAATGCCGAGAATCCTAATGACTTGTCCGTCTACTGGGTTCCAACACCGCTTTATACTACAGACGGAGGCAAGACGTACAAGCCCATTCCTTTGTCTCGCTTCAGTGCTTAGTAAGTTCAAGATACCATTGTCTCACTATCTCAAGACCCATCACCGTACACACTAGTGCTCCAAAGATACACGCAAACGAATCTTTACTTACTTTCATCCCAGCTACAATCTAGGTGAAACCGAAGCAGAGGTCGCCATCCCCCAGAACCTACAAATGGTCGCTGGAGTTTCATCAGCCACGACAGAAGCCGACATGGACGCCAACGCCCAATCGTCCTGGGCCTGCGAAAGCGAAAACATCAGCCTGGACGCCAACGGCTTCCCCAGCTCAACCTGCTCAACCCACCTCCAACAACTCCTCTACTTCCCCCAATGCGTCAACACCGCCACCCTCGAAACAGGCTACAAGACCAAACGCGGAGGCGCCTGTCCCACAGGCATGAAGTCCATGCCCCAACTCCGCTTCTCCATCCGCTGGGATGTACGTAAAGCTCTCCCCAATGGATGGAGTGGTGCTGCGCCTTTCAAACTCGCTTCTGGCCCCGCGTGGAGCTCTCATGGCGATTTCATTAATGGGTGGACGGAGGAGGCGGCTACGAATATGCTGGCTACGACGAAGGAGAAGCAGAAGTTCTCTGCTGTTGATGGGGCGCTTGGGACGTATAACTCGGGTCCTACTTGCACGGCTACGGATGCGGATCCGTCAAATGGGACGAGTGACTACGCTGAGAGTGTTGCGGCTATGAGTAAGCGGGATGTTGAGGATTGGGGTTGGTCGACTAAGTCGCGTTTTGTGCGTGCGTGAATCGGAGCTTCTTAGTGATAAGCGAGGAGAGTGTATGGGGGCTGCCTGTGTCAGACACTTCGTTGTAGATATTTTTTCTTGTGGAGGGGGAAGAGTTGTAGTATACTTAGCTCTGTGAGCAGAAATAACTCATTAGAGACTTGCGAGCATCATTGCCAGTAGTATTTCATTAAAGTTGATACATAACAAATTAAGAGCTATCTTGGTGGTTCTGTTGCGAATGCAACCACCTGTGTATGTATGTTCGTTCAACGTGAATGGTAAGAGTTGCGGCTATTGCTCCCGGGCACCTTAAGCGAGGTCTGCCCCGCATCCAAATTTCTAGTATCTTCTCTTGAAATATCTATATCTTTATGATTCTCTTATAGAATATCTTCAAACTCGAAATGGACTCTTAACTTTACTCTTCCTCTTGGCGAAAGGCACCTTAAAGCGAATGGAGTACTTCTGCGCGGTCAATAGTACGATCTTTATAGAAAGCTGAAAATTCGGTTCCCGAGATTAAGCGACAAACAGGTGTACCACGAACCACGATATAACGATAGATTCAAGCTAAATCATCTCGTACTCAACGGAAAGAGAAAGCCATGAAGCAAAACTTAATATTTAATCGTTTGATTCGTCGAATTATTCGCTACGTAGCTAAAAATTAGTCGACTCGTCGGTTATCTCTCGAGGTAGTTAAAGCTCACTTGAATATTCAAGCTTCGGTCCGTACAATTCGACGAGTACTACGCCGTGCAGGCTATCGAAGATGTATAGCTTATCTAAGGCCCTTTATCTCTCGAAAGCAAGCTAAAAAACGGCTTGATTTCGCGTTTTCGTATCGCTGGTGGGGTACTTCGGATTAGGCAGCAAGTCAGCCGAATGGAGGGGATTAGAGGAAGGTTATTTGGAGTGATGAGTCTATATTCGAACTTGGAAAGACTAGTCGAATCTGGGTTACTCGAAGGGTCGATGAAAAGCGCTGTCCTAATTGTATTAAATCTGTTTATCGATCAGGACGAGTATCGGTAATGATCTAGGGAGCTCTTAGCTAAGATTGGAAATCGAAATTAGTCTTTTTAGAGAAGGAACTAGGGGCAAAGGGAATCAACTCGAAAGCCTACCTTTATCAAGTACTTGAACCGGTTGTTTTCTCGAAGTTTGACGAACTAGGACCTGAGTATATCTTCATAGAAGACGGAGCTAAGGTTTATTTGGGATATACTCGATTACCTTGACTCGAGCACGGCATTCGAGGGTTTAATTGGCCTCCTTCTTCACCTGACTTGAACCTAATCAAAAAGTTCTGGCGATAGATGAAAGAAGAGCTAAAGAAATTGCCGTTTGTGCCAACTTCTCTCGACGAGTTAAAAGTAGAGATCTAAAAGCTTTAAGACCAAGTCGATCTACGTGACTTTCGGCCTTATACTGAGAGATTGACTTGTAAATTAGAGGATGTAATTAAAGTAAAGGGTCTAGCTACTGTTCGTTAAAATACTATTTTAATTTCGAGTCAATTTTATTAATTTTTAATTGTGTTATGATTTCTTGAATATTGTGTCTGATTTTAATGGGGCTCGCTTAAGGTGCCCGGGAGCAATGGCCGCAACTCTTACAGAGCCGGTCACCGAATTAATTCTGATCTGAGAAGGAGATTGGAAATCTGGCAAGTTTCAAGCTGAATATTCCAATTCTGCCCGAGAGTCAAGGGTCAAGATAGAGGATTCCGTTGAGGCAATTTCTGGACGGGTTGACACCATACGACGACCAGGTACCATAATTCAACTCGCTACGCAATATCTATTGGTGAATTCAGATTACTACAGCCAAACTTCAAATTTACTGTAGACTCGGTTCTCGAACAGATTGCTGTTGTTAATTAAGCGAAAAAAAAAACCAATCCTACAAGTCATTCATGTAGAGAACCTGAGCTCAAGTACGCTGTCCGCCTTTTTCATATACTAAATGGCTCCAAACTACTCAAAAATAACGGAAAAAGGGAAGGGCAGGTGGGGGTACATCTGCCTGCGCATGTCTAATGCTTCCTTGAGCGAGACCCCTGCCCTTCAAAGCGGTCTAAGTAACCCGTCTCTAGTTCAATCCGCCCCATGTCTCTTATACTGCCCGACGGCCGTAAGTGATATCGTCCTTCTTTTCTGTACAGAAAAGAAATTATCCATTTTTCGTACTCCCAACATGCTATTCGTTAATCATTTATATTCATTCCCTTGAACTTCGCCAAGTGGCCATGAATCATTCCAACTCCTCATGATAGCGGCGAACAAGCAAGAGACCAACAGACAAGCTGTACCATGTCAGGTAGTTCATTCAGGGTATAGTTGAGTTCACTTACCCAGACCACCAAACAGAAGACTGGCAAAGTCCAAAAAGCTGCCGAGTACATCGGCCACCCATGGTCAGTGGTGTTCAAGGTGGAAACCTCAACACTCTTCTCAGTCTCAGCACCTGACGGTGTATCTTCTTGAGTATCTTCTGCCTCTACTTCTTCAATTTCAGTGATGGTGGCCAAACAATTTGTTAGACTTGCGCACAGCGCTAGGTTCTTGTCTATTAGTCTCAAAAGCTTTTGCGATTTTTCCAGCCCGACACCTCGACTAGATCACGAAAAGTCACTTCAGCTTCTGGTATAAGTCTGATGGAATAATAGTACTGGCCGATGTAACATGGCTAGTTTTTGGACCGACTCCAGCTCTTATCCCAATGCTCTCGATGACGTAGGGCCGAGGACTGCTCACCCGGGATTCAGGGTCATCCTCAATGTTCCCATGGATATTGAAGGTTAAGCGAGGGTCTACTTCAAAACGTAGCAGAATTTCCAAGGCTTCGGCTCCTTTGCCTGACGGTGCAAAAAGCGCCCGTCCTCTTATGAAGCCGAAGCCGATTTGGCAAGCAAAGTCTCCAAAGACGGAAATCTTGCTAGATGAGCCCATGCGAAATGCGAGAAGTTCACTGGTGATAAACCCATCCCCTGAAAGCTGTTGGAGAAGCTCCACTGGGCCTTTATGGTGCTCATTAAGAATTCCATCAAGGAGGTATTTGCAAAGTGCGGCTCGAGTCCGATTCAGTCCAAACAAAGCTAGGCAGTGTCGGCGTGACCATGCAACATAGTCTGTGTGTCCCAAATAAAATGACGCTGATGCTATGGACAACAGGTACTTTTCAAGTCCCGGAATACCAAGCCCAATGATATGCAGCAGTGCAAAATTTGGAATTGTGAGCAAGTTGACTTCATTGCTGAACATGCCGCCACCTTGGAATTGCAAGAGATGAAAATCTAAGATACCTAGTTGCTCGAGATGTTTCTCGGAGCATGGACTATTTAGCCATGCCAAGCAGGGTTCGATGAATCTCTTTCCGAACATCTTAAACATCAACGAGTCCCATCGAACAAGTTTGACATGTGCAATTATACACTGCAGTACAACAGATTTGACATCAAGGTCGTGGATAAACATCGTCATAGCGTGTGGAAAATCAGTTTTCAAGAACTCGTATACAGATCGATGAATGACCTTCACCGATCCTTGGAAGGAGTTGTGACTGCAGTTTGTGTTCCAGGTACGATATTTCTCGCCGAGCCTTTCTTCCTCCATGTCATAGTTTCTTTCACGGCCCACTTCTAGAAGACCTTTCAAAAGACGATTGAGATGTAGCGTATATTTGTCTTGTCGAGTGATGATTTGGGGACCCATAAGAGCCGCTATTTCCAATGTTTCGGAAAATCTGTCGTTCCTGAAAAAATCCTTGATGAAGGAGTAGTCGAAAATGGATAGAAGGGTAATATCATGTTTGTCTGCAGCCATGAGAACAGCTACAATGGCCCATGCCTCTTGCTGATGCCGCTGGTCATTTGATGTGAGTAAAGTCAAAAATAGATCCCCCAGTTCTTTTGGAACGTGCTCCAGAGTCTCGCGTAGATCAACCAAGGATCCGCTGACTTCGAGATCTTCCCCAAGCTTGTGCAGAACTGACCTGACCCACAGAAACGCCCCTTCGGCCTTGTTGACTAGCAGTTCGACGAATCTTTGGCAATCTTCGGGTGTGTTATGTTCCGTAAAGTTTATGTGGTTGTTCAGTGAGCATTCAACAGTTTTCCTCACGTCGTCCATTGTAAGTGAAGCCGCAACCTCTGATCAGCCAAAAAGTTGTTGATGAATGCATTTTCTTCTCTGCTCGACACGCAGATCTTGCAGTTCTGCGAACTGCCCTCAGTCCAGCTCTTAAGTTGATTGACAAGTTTGATATGCTCCACATCTCGGTCCTCAAACTCATCCAAGCCGTCGATAAAAAAGCAGAAGCAGTGGTCTTTAATGACTTCCATACTTCCAATCAATCTTTCAAAGGCTGCGAGTAACTTAGAATAGGGGATCTCGAGGTCCGTAGTTACTTCCCAAGGCGATTCTTTACTTGGATTCCAGTATTAAGGGAAGATTGTTGGGAGAATTGTAGGTACGGCTTTGAGAATAGTATGTATTATCGTCCTGATGAGACCCTCCAGACTCTTCTCCAAGCGTTTCCTAGGTTTCCAGAAAAGTACTTGGCGAAGATAAAAGTTCGATTGCCGGCCCACTTCGTGAGGTATCGTTGAGTGTCTTCGTGCTCAACAAGGAACTTCATGAGAGTCGACTTTCCCGCGCCCGGTTTCCCGGAGATGTGGTATATTCCGGTGTCTCTATTAAGCCATTCCTGGAAGGAGATCTCGAGTTCCGGGTGTGATACTGGCATTTCTAGATCCTGGAGACACCAGCTGAACGTGCCGGGGGTATTTAAGGAGACATCCTGGTAGCGAGATCCCATTCCATCGAACTTCAAGCTATTCAAAATGCGATTTCGGTTCATAGCCTGCAGGCGAGATTCCGAGCTGACCAATAGATGATGAAGCTTGTCCAAGGATTCGATTCCCATGTTTTGGCTACCTCTTCGAATCTCAGCCACTTCTTGACGAAGTAGTTGAAGCTCCTGTTTCGACTCCGAATTCGAGTTCACAATCTCTTAAAGCTTCCCCCCGAAATCCGATCTAATTTCAACCGTCAGAGTGCATTTAAAATCATTGTTCAATAGAAAAAAAATACCTGATCGTGTTCATCAAATATAGACCTAGCAAGTTCTGGCAGTCGGCAAGTTCCTTGTGCAAGGTTTCTACATCGGTCTTTGTCCAATGGGTTCTGAAGCCAGCTTTGAGACTCTCCCGGGGGGAGGGAGTCTTCTTTGCTTTTGTGTTCTTTAACATGTTGAACAATCTTCCAACCAAAGCCTCACAGTGCTTGACAAGATCGGTTAACCCTTGATTTTGGCCACCCTGAGGTGAGGATTCATTGTGTAAATCAACGAGGAGACTGGTGAGCTTGGACCTGACATTTTCAATGCTTTCATTCGACACTGTTTGATCAGACGTCGAGGTGTAGATGCTATATGCCGTTTGAATGATTGTACCCGCAAACTGAGATAGCTGGATGATAGCAGCGGTGGCGCCGATGATCGTGAATGGGTCCACTATGAAATTGAGTCCTGGGTCAGATCACTGTCACCCGTTGGTGAGGGCGAGATGAATTTGAGGTAGAGGCTGCAGACTCAGAAAAGAGACCATATGGATATGAAATAATGAACCGGAAATCAATCTGACCAGGTGCTCCTGAGCGTGAGTTGAGCAGACCTTGATCGTCATTGATGTTCTGAGATTTAACGTCTTACCCCCCCCCTTTGGCCCACCCCCGCCTTTGGCCCACCTCGCTTAATTCTAACACTTCCTATTCAAGACTTAATAACTCTATTCTACTTTAACTTCTATACAAGATATTGTAGAGTCTGATTCTCCTCCTGATTCTGATTCTTTAGGTTTAATCTGGCGCTCCCTAGCTATAATTTGAGCCTCTTTAATAACATAGATTGTCACAAACTTGGAATTTGGACTAGTCTAAACCTTCCTTTTTTTCTTCGGCCTCAAGTGCTCTAATCTCTCTTCTAGCTCTTTAATCTTTATATTTGCCTTCCCTAATTCGTACTCTTTCTTATTAATCCCTTTTATAACCTTCTTAAAAAGTAAACGTTGCGTCGGAAGTTAGTTATATAATCTATTTACTAGAGTGCGAATTTGTAAGTACAGATCTTTCTGCGCCTTTGGAGTCTATAACTCAATTGAAGTATTAGAAACCTTTAAAGGTAGTATTGGCGTATCTTAAGGCTTTAGGAGCGTTAGATCTGTCGATTTATCACTGTTTTCTAATAGTAAAGGGCTTATTAGTGGCTTAGCAATAGATACTGGCTATAAACCCGTAGTTCTCTACCCCGATTTAATATTAAAAAGTGTAATACTTTCTTAACGTGCCTTTTAATAGTAAATAAGAAAGTTGTGCTTACTAATTAGTGTAGAATCAATTAGAGAACTCAATCTTTGTAGCTCTTTCTAATAAGCACGCTTAAGTACGGAGAAAATCGTCAAATCGAGAGGTTATAAGACGTGTGACGTATGTGTAAGTAAGAATAAGAGGTAGATATTATGCTCAAGGTACTTCTAAAGGAATTCTGTAGTCTCGTGGCTCCTATAGCCGTTTAGGATAAGGAGTCTTACTGAATAATCACGTGGTTACGTCTAAGGGATAAATACCTTTTCTAGCCACTCTAAAGCCGTAACATCGGTAGTCTACCTATTTTCGGTGGCTGTAAAGTGCTAATTGTCGAATATCTCTAATTAAGATAGAAACTATTATTATTGCACTGACTTTCCCTTATAAATTACTAGTGGTTGTGTCGAAACTCTAGTTGTAGAGATATACTCAATGATTATTGTCTAAGTACGTGAACCTAGCTGTTTTGCTTAAACCTTGTGTATTTCGACACTCCCTACAATATATTTATTTAAACTATAACCTTTTATAATACCGGCTTCGTCTATATTCTATCGTTAATTAGTTAGAATAGCTCTGATTACTAGAATATCTAGTTTTTAGAACTAAGGCCGTATAACTTTAGATTGAGCGTAATTAACACGTATAGAATCGACATATATCTGCCTCTTAGTCTTAAGAACAGGATTACGAGCCAAAAATCGAGTCATTTAGTGTTTTCCGAGTAGTTTGTAGTCCCCTTAAAGAGCTAGAAGCCTTTCTCTAAAAACTCGAATCTATACGTGCGTAACTCTATAGCTAAGAGCCTCTTGATTTAAAATCTAATTAGTTAATCGTTCCTCTACGACTGTAGGTAGTCTTTGTAAGTGACTAGTAGCCTCTTAACGTGGTTGAGTCGTAGTATTGCGATGACGGAGTATAAACCTCGGAATACCCTACTCAAGGGATGCCTTTTGTATTAACTTACTATTTGCAATCTCCTTAAGCACACACATAACATTATACTTAGTATATTAAGGCTTTATAATCGAAACAATTCACATTCCAAATTTCAGACAAATCGATTAAAGAATAAGAATATAATTAATTATTAAAGTTGAGAGGTATAAGTAGTAGTAAGTTAAGCGAGGTGGGCCAAAGGCGGGGGTGGGCCAAAGGGGGGGGTGAGACGTTAAGGCTCCCTCAGTGCCAGCCTTACCAGTCAGCCAACACACGGCTGAGGCTCAGCCACCACAACTATTACATGTGATAAATGTTTTTCTAAAGCAAGAATTATAATAATATCTTTAATATCTTGCTAGTCGCGAATTCTCTTGTTATTAAAGTGGCCTTTGCCTCTGAAGTCTTTTATATAATGACAAACAATTATTCTTAAAGTTTATAATCTTCATAATTCTTATGAGGAGCTTATTCTAGCTCTTATACTTAATCCACTGTCCGCTTATCTTACCACACTAGCTCTTCCTTTGGTAATCTCAGATGTCACTTTTCGATTTCGCTTTGGGTGGGGTTAGTCATCGTCGCCGCTCTGTTCGGGCGCTACTCACCCTCGCTTCACCCTCTGCTTAGGTTGCTCAGTTACGTTCCTGCTCTCCCTTCCAATAGCCAATTATAAGTTACTTACTAATTCGGTCCCTCTATGCCAAAGTTGTGTTCAGGGGGACTAAGTCGACTCCTAGGGTGTGGTGGCCAGGCACCGTAGTTATAGTTATATATCACATGTGGCTACGACTGTGGTATGTGGCTGTGGCGAAGCGAGTCTCTCCAATTGGGAAAAGGGTCGGACCTGATTCGGAGAGCCCCCTTACAAGATATAAAAAGGGGTTCTAGTACTAAGCTCCTAAGCTCCTAAGCTCTTTTCGATAACTTCAGATTCTCCTTTGTAGCAGGCCTATAATTGATTACATTTAGACTACCGTACGCACTCCCATATTCCTCTACTATAGCACGTAATTAGTTATTCCGTTATAGTAGTTATATTAGCTTTTGTACGAGAACAGCTTTTAAGCAGACCTTCAGTTACGGCTTTCTGTAACTTACGGATTTCTTAACACGTGCCCAGTAGAAACTACATGTAACGTCTCACCCCTAGATTCCGCCCGCCTTTTACACCAAAAATCGCGATTTTAAGGCATTAATATCTTTATAATTAATTAATAAAAAGTTATAATTTTTTTATATTTGTATATATTAGCACTTATAAACTAGCTTTATGAAGTCAAAAGTAATTTGAATTGTAAATTATTACGTAATATTAAATTTAAGTTTTTACATACAAAAAACGCCAAATTTCACTTACTAATAACTTCTTTAATAATTTATATAACTATATAAAACTTTAATAAAATAAAGTTTATACATAAATCTTTAATTTTATAAGTTTTAAAGTACTTGTACTAGTAGTTATTTTTTACTTAAGTAATTAATTTCTCTCATACAAATTATTTGTATGGCACGTGATACTTTACTTCAGTTTAAAATATCTATTAATAGAATCGTCTTTAAACTTGAGATTCTCAATGACTTATAATAAACGCAATTTAATTACAAGTTTTAAGTAATTATATTAATAATTACAAAAGTTATTCAAAGATTTAAAAACAAATCATTTTTACACCAAATTTGTATGAGAGAAATTTTTTAGACTTTAAATGCTTAGTTTGTAATATTATGTAATATGAAACGAATAAGATATACAAAATAAAAAATATCATATAAAACATATTTCAAATCTTTAGTTTCAACTTTTTTTATTAATAAATTATAAAGATATTAATTATTAAAAGTGGTGAGTTTTGGTGTAAAAGGGTGGGCGGAATCTAGGGGTGGGACGTTATTATCGCCAGGCACCGAGGCGTGCTATTATAGAGTGATTAATACTTCGCGAATCTCTTTACTTTGCATTTGACTGCACGAAAATTTTAATATTTTTCTTTCTATTCTAATAGTCGGTGCACCGACTATTAACCTCGTGGTTTGTTTTGGTTTTGGTATCGGCGTGACTCACGCCGACCGCCCGCATTTGGAGGCTGAGTCCAGCCACATTCCTATTATATCATCTCCAGCACCACTCCACTTCTTTTGAACTCAAATCCACTTCATGACCGCCAACAGTGAGCACTTGTTCTTTCTCAAGCCCTCCCCTTCAAGAAGCGAAAATGTCAACAACATCAATATTACCATTACCACCAATCCTCCACACCCTTCCCATCCCAACCCTCTCGCCACCCCGCTCAATTCACCTAATTTCCAACCTCCTCACGCCTACCGAATGCAACTCCCTAGTTGACACACACACGAACCTGATCCCTTCAAACGTGACGCCAACCACCGTCCGCGACCGAGAGGTATTTACCGACCCGGCGCTCGCGTCCTTACTCTGGTCACGGATTGCAACTCTCTTCAAAGAGGAAATGGGCAAGATCGTTGATGAGGATGGAGAGCGCTGGACGGTGCGAGGGCTGAACGAGACATTTAGGTTATGTCGGTACACGCAAGGTATGCTCACTTGCCTCACTTGCTGTCCAAGAACAGAATAGGATAAATAGCATAGGAGAAGAAATGTCAGCTGATACTGGGTGTAATGAGAACCAGGAGGCAGATTCTCTGCACACACAGACGGCCGACGTCTCGAGTCCGTAAACGAGCAGGCGTTTATGACAATCAACATCTATCTGGCCAGCGTCTTCTCGCCCAACGGCGGCGCAACGCGCTTCCTATCTCCAAATCACGAGGTAATCGCCAGCATCCAACCTGTGCTCGGCCAAGCACTTCTCTTCCGCGATGATGTGTGGCATGATGGCGAGGAGTTGAGGGAAGGGGTTAAGTATCTCCTGCGGACGGATGTAATGTACTGGAGGGATGAAGAGTTTGATTTCGAGAAATTGTATGAGGGTGATGGGGGGGAAGAGAGGAGGGGGAGGAGAGCGCTGGCTATTGCCGAAGGGCTAGAAGATGCGGGAAAAGGGGAGGAGGCGGTGGTGTGGTATAAGAAAGCTTTTAGGCTGTGGCCTGCTTTGGGGAGATAGCTCAAGGAGGAAATGAGATTTGTAAGTCATTTGTAAGGGACGGTGGCATTGCTCTGCGTATAGCATCCTACGAATGGGGGCGCGTCACGTAGGCGGAAACTAGTCATCTTCGAATCTCTGGTGGGCAAATTTGTCGTCTGAGATTGTAGTGGTAATAGCTATCTGTTCAAGGCTGATTCGCTTGACCTCAGCTTCATAGACTTCCCCACACGTCATATAGAAGGTATCGAATCGCGGTTGGAACAAACAAAATATAGTAGCAGACTGCGTTGCGAAACGGGAGCAACGATGGAAAGGTGGTTTTTGGGGGGAGTGGTCACTGCTAAGTCTCGTGGTGCCGTCTTTCTTGATTGAGGCGCGTCTTGATGACAAGTGGGATTCAAGCACTGCTGTATCCTTGTCCGTGATCCTGTTAGTGCCGGTGGTGCTGGTCCATGCAGCCAGCCATGGTGGGGCTGGCGGATCTTCCCAGATGGAGACGGTGGGGCGAACCGCCAGAACCAAGCGGCCATGTTAGAATTGTGCCATGTTAGAGATGTGCGATATAGCCATGAAGAAACTAGATATTTATTTGACCGTATAAGCTCAATGGGCAGTAAATTGTACGTCCCTTAACAAGCTGGTGTGAGTTTCTGCCATACGGTCCTGTGCGAAAGTGTTTCATCTTGGCTTCAGAAGAGGAGGAAACTGCGGTCCGATTGGCCAAAGCTTCAGTCCTGAGTCTGCCTTGCCGCAGCATCTCTTGCTACAATCACACACCATCAGCTACACATCATAAACTACCACCTATTTCAACAGCCATCACGAGCCGAGCCCTAAGTAGGATATATCAAAGACCCGCCACGTTCATCGTAGATTTACCTCCGATACATCTTTCTAACACTTCTAGCCAGCACTATGCCTCCTACATAGGCCCTAAGGCCAAATACGTGAGGAGATCCAGTAACTTTTGGACGAGGCTACGCTAACTTTGTATTTTTTGTCAAGTAATGACCTCTAGACATCTGTAGTAGCTGAGTTGAGTGATAAAGACAAGGACAACATCGACTTTATTCGTCCCGACAAGCTTATTATCTTGTCTAAACTCCTCGAGCTAACAACGACATCGAAGGAAAAGTGTATCGAGGAAATATGGCGGTGTAAAAGGAAGAGTAGGGAGACTATCATTTTTGTAGACTTGTTTACTAAGATGGCTAAGTGGATTGATGTGTTTAAGTAGCTTGGCGATATAGCTGTTTAGTACGATCCGGTTCATGTTACACTTCCTTGGGCTGGCGTCAGGTTTCTCTTGCAGGTTTGTAGTATTGAAGCGCTACAAGGCATAACTAAGTGTCAATAGATTACCGTAAATAATATCGACAAATTCGCATTCGTGGTCGAGGGGGTGACTTCGATTACAGAATTTATCTGCCGATATGCTATTATTGAGGACGTCTATCTGCAGTCCCCATCTGCTGCTACTAATGAGCTCTAGAGAGTGCTTATCAAGTTCTATGCCGCGATCATGACTTATCTTTCGAAGGCGAGGAGCTACTTTGATTAGAATACCGCAAGTAATGCTACTAAATGAAGTGGGAAACTTATAGTAATAGCGTTTACAGTGCGTCGATTAAAAAGCGGACTACTCCCACAATCAGCCATCGAGTCGTCTTTTGATGCCATTGGTACTGCTTAAGAGGCTGTCGATTGCTGTTCCTCTATGGTTGGAATGTAGAGTATGCATGGCCGTCTACTCACTTTATCCTCTAGTTAATTCTGTCTAGATTAAATTGACTAACACGTGGAGCTGAAGAGACTTCTCAAGTGTATCGATAGCCCGGTAGAACGAATGAGTGCGGATCTGGCAAGTCTTATAGATGGGTTCGAGAGTGAGTTAATAATTCGCTTCTTAACACATAGCTCACAAGTTATAGTATCCTAGAGGACGAAGATTTTGCAATGGCTTTCGCCCGAACCATACCTTTAACATCATGAGCAGGCTAAGAGAGAGGTATTGCCTGGCACTGGGCGATGGCTACTCTCGGATCCGCTTTTTAATAGGTGGAAGAAGGAAAGTGTGTTATTTATCTTGTGGCTTCATGGAGTTCCAGGTTCTGGGAAGAGCAAGCTGGTGTGAGTAGTAGGATTGCTCCTAGATACTGAAGGCCGTTAACAATACAAATCTATTGTGATTGAAGATGCTAAAATGGCATTTCAAAATAGCCACAATCTAGCTCCGGTCTTCTTCTACTGTTCACGGAACACTGCCGAGCTTACACGTTCGAACCCTAATGCGATTATAGCAAGCATTGCACGACAACTGTCAAGCACCCAACTAGGATGTCCTTTACTTCCTCCTACGGTAGCAGCTCATAAGAAGTATGAAAATGAGGGATTCGCCTCGGGATTATTAAGTATAAATGAGAGTTCTACACTAATCATCCAGCTCGCAGAGCAGTTTCCGATAACAACCATCGTGATTAATACACTTGATGAGTGTGATCTAGAGAAACGAACGGAGCTTTTGGAAGCTCTGGAGTTAGTTCTTTAAGAGTCTGCAAGCTTGGTCAAGATCTTTGTATCGAGTCGTAATGATTAGGATATTGTGTGGCATTTACGGAGCTATCCTAACCTTGAACTCTTATCGGCCAAGAACAATAATGACATCATCTCGTTCGTCCAAAGGGAAACGGAGTCCCTTGTTCGAAGAGGAAAGATATTGCGTTGGAGTATAGACAAAGAGAATCTAAGGACAAAAATCATTGAGAAAGTTATAAAAGACGCCAATTGTATCTGAGTGTTGTTGACGACTCGGACTATATTTTGGTTATACTGATGTTACTACTAGGTTCCGGTGGGCTAGCCTGTAACTGCAGAGCCTATGTAGCCTTGAAACAGACGAAGTAATCCAAGAACGTCTCAGTCGACTGCCCCTAAAATTAGAGGAGCTATATCTTGAGCTATATCAGAGACTAAAGGCAACCGCAGTAAACACTGATCGTGAAATCACTACTAGCGCTTTGAGCTGGCTTCTTTATACCCAGCGAACGCTATTATTGGAAGAATTTCTCGCTGCATTATCTTACACTACTAGAGGACAATTCGGCAAGCTGACAATAAAGCCAGTTCTACACTTGTGCTCTAACCTCGTTATCTTCGACCCGACGATGAATACTTTTCGATTCACTCACTTATCCGTAAGAGAGTTTTTAGAAAAGCAGCCAAAATGTGCCCCGGCCGCAACAAACGCCTTAGCTACTAAAACATGCCTACTAAATATACTAAGTTTTGCTAAAAACCCTGTGACGAGAAGATTCATCTCAAGCTACAAGCATGGCTTACTAAACTCTTATTAGGCTCCACACTACCAATTAGCCTCTACCAAGAGGACTATAAGTGCGCTTAAAAAGCTCCTTTTCCAGTCTCTATCCAACGAATTAGATCCAAGATCGCCCATTATGACATAGGCAGCTCAAGAAATAGGCAGCTCAAGCTCAGCACAGGCTTAATGACCACTCTATTACTTGGGGCTTACTAAAAAGACTTAAAGATACCGAAGCTAATCGGGACAGGACTCTTTTCATCGCATGCTGTTTCACACATATTCAAGACTGTGTACGAAATTCGGGAAACAGGGGACCCCCGGAGGTTGCTGCACTCGCTACCAGCATTGGAATTTTCCAGGAATCAAGTAGAGGTTTTGAGAGTTTCCCATGTGCGTCATCGGCCTCATCCACCCAAATACTGGTCTGGCTCCAGCCAGTGACCTGGGGTGGTCAATTCACTACCTGCCTGGGCTAAGCGCTCATTTACGCGACAAGAAAGTAGCCATTTCAATCGTCCATGTCCCTCCCATTAAATTACAGGTGGAGATTACCACATCTCAGGAAGCCTAGACCAGATTTGTTCACGACATGCACATGTTGAAGCCAACTTCCAGCATCCCTGATGTCTCACTCATGCATCATGCAGCAGGTCATTTGTGGCGAGCAATACACTAGAGTTGCAGGGACTATACCTGAGGCGTCTGGGAGAAATACCTCAAATAACTCAATTTGACTTGGGATATTGTTACAAGTCTTCTCATCCTACTTTCCGTTCAAGCAAAGAATTCCTATTCATTTTCGTGCTGTTTTCGGCCACTCCCAGACCTCTATAAGGCCGCGCGTGCGTCGATTGACTGAAATGGAACTACCCCCTCCATATTCCGGCAATGGCTCGGGGCAACATGATGTCAGCCGGCAGCTGGAAATTGTATGTCGTTATCTAGCAGTGTCACTAAGACCAGACTCACTGACTATGAGATCGGACCCAGCTGGAACAAATCCAGAATCTCGACTTACAAGCCTGTTCTCATACCCACGAGCTGCTCTTCAGCATGACTGAGGATCAACATACTCCACCATCAGCTGTACTTCATCATTGGGACTTCGTACACGGGCAGTCTGAAGTCGCCAGGACTCTTAATTTGCCAGTAAGAATCGATGGAGAAAGATTCAAGTTGTTCCAGGGCTTCCAAGACCTCGGTACCTTTCAGATCCCAGCCTCGGAGATCTCTCGGGATGATGGGTTGCATCATTTTCTCATGTCAAAAATCATTGGCAACAGGGAGAATGAATGTGTAGTATCCTCAGACACCGAAGCGATCTCCTCAGTTATATCATATTTGCAGGGCATATCAGCCAGTGAGCCACGGGCTGACCAACTTTCCGTGCATCTTTTTGCAATTCGGGTTCTCGGCACAGATCCTAGTACACTCATTGTGGATGGTGCCTTCCCAGCATGGAAATGGGTCAAGGAAAATAGAGCTCGCCGTCGTATAGAGCAAGGATTTTGGAAACCCGAATTGGAAGACGTTATCTTGCACGGGGAGAGCCGTGCGGGGAAGGAAATGTGCTTGTTGGTGCGAGGGGTTTCGGCGGTGAGAAAGGATGAGCTCAGAAATGGTATGGTCATTTATCCAGCTTCAGGTTAGGATGGGAACTTGAGCTTTGTGAAAGACAATTGAATGGCGGCCAGATAGATATGAAAATCATCTGATATTTAGGCTGTCATTGAAGCCAAGCTGAGATCTAAGAACAGTCGTGAATGCTGTCCTGCGCTTATTTTCTTATGGTTTCAGATATATTCATATTTGTCAAAGTAACCTTACTTTTAGATAAACATCCAAAGTTGAGTTGGCATTCAATGCATGTGCGGCGAACAGGCAAATGCCACATGAAGAACAGCCCCAAAGTTGAGTTATGGTACGATTTGAATAAGAGACAACTTCCAATTTGAGCCATGACCATTGTCCTCGACCGTCCCCAAGTAAACGAAACACCGAAATTTGACTCAAGTCCCCCTTCTTTGCTTCCCCGAAGGCCATCCCCAACACTGACCTTTAAGATTCAAATCCAGGCATTGAAACCTAGACACATGGATCCTCAACATACGGTGGTGCACCTGGTGTTCCGGACAGCGCCATTGCCATCTCAGGATCAGTTCCCTCCAAATATCCATTGTACCCTTCGAAAGCACAATTTGCGTACATACTGTAACAGTACGCCCAGACATCTGACAAAGGATCGATGTCAATAATCTCGCAAGGATCTAGGTTTGCGATTCTAAAAACGCAATCACTATACTCCAGCAACCAAATCTCGAGAGGCTGAATCTCCACAGGGCCTTGGAATTCGACCAAAATGCCTTCTGGTTGCTCATTCGGAGACTGTCAGCAGATAGAACTGCAGTCCTCGTAGTAAGGGCGATCAAGAGGATCGAGACATTCTTCCTTCGTGATGGTCTAACGTTTGGATATGCTCGAGCGAGACGGAAGGGAGTGATGGTTGATTACTGATGACGTGATTGCTGGGACATTGACTGACTTCAAAATTGCGCTGGTGTTGAATGTGACTAACTTTTCTGAAGAGAGTGGCAAGAAGTAGGACTTGTAGTCAAGGGGTTTGTCCCCCAGCGCAACTGAGACAAGGATTGCATGAACGACTGCTAATTGGTGGATTCGGACTATGATGGCAGTGTGTATAGGTAGTCGGTAACAATTTGAAGAGGAGATGTGCACAAAATATGGTAAATATGAGGAGGTGGTTGCGATGTGAGACTTGTCTCTGCTAGTAGATTGTTCAGACGCTTTATACTAAGTTTATAGGAAAGATCATGAACTCAAGGAAGTCTTCTTCCTCACCCATATCTATCGCTGAGTCTATCAGGAAGGTCATTGTCGGCTAATCAGTAACTGAAGAATAAAATTGGGTCTAATTGCAGTCTCCGGGGGGAATATCAATCCTCAACAGGGTTCGAGGGCTACCAAGAAAAATATGAACGGATACAGCACCAGGCCAATATTGTTCCGTCTATCCGATCATGTTTGCGAAGTCCACTGTACACAGTAGGTATGGAAAGTAGGTCACCAGCTGCAGAAGAAAGAATTGGATGCTCTTTTCCCCGAACTATAAGACAACCCTTCAGTAAGCTAAGATTCGAGATGGTACTCGAGAACTCCACGATTCAGAATCATCTCATTCATTCCAAGGGATTAAATCCCTGTCTTCTTATGAGCACTACATCTCAAAGAAGTGATACCCTGGTTGAGCATACGTTCCTGCTCCTTTATGGGCCTGGAGGGATGTGTTTGAAACTGATGTTTTATTTCTGGGCCACCTTGTTCTTGTGAAGTCGAGTCGCTCGTCAGAATGTTGCGTAGCCCAGACGTTTTCTCTTCAATAAATTTAGGCGCCTATGGAACGGGGTTTTCTGAAGGCAGGCCCTATTCGGAGATCATAATGGCAGAAGACTACTATAACACCGAAAGTCGGACCCAGTGAAAAAATGCAGACAATATGCAGGTGCGTGGGACGGACTATTTCCATTCACTAGGTAAATAGAAAGCGGACCTAATCCCAGTTGATCAATGCCAAAGCGTTGTGCCCCTCCATGTCTGCTTTGGCTTACCGAGCTTCGGAGGCAGGGTACTTGGGGAAACAAGTATTACCAGGGTAAGAGAGATTGATGTTCTTCTCCAGCACCACTCTGTTTGAAAACTGTCTGCCACCTTCCTTATGACGTGGATCTAGAGACAGGTCTGAGGGAACGTTTCAATCATGGCCTTGTGCGGCTTACAAGCCACATTTCGCCGAACTTGATTGCAAAAGGCATTCACAATACGAGCAGCATGTAACAGCCCTGACTCGGCATTTACAGACTTGATGTCTCGCAGACTTGCCCTATACTTAGAAACGATGAAATTGCTCACTGCTATGCCGTCGAATTGTAGACACTTGTGACGACTTTAACGGTCTCTTTGGATAACTTGCTTTAAAGACATCATTCGCGAACCGTTCGATATCATTAGTGTGTTGCTGTAAAGGGGTCTTGTAAGCATCGGGTGTGGTGCTATCTGGAAAGTATTACGCAATATGTCTCTTAACCTCGAGATCGATTGAGCATTTGAGTTTTTTCTCTTTCGTAACCGAAGCTATACATTGAAGTGAAATGAACCCCTGTTATTTGGAGACTATTTTCCCCGAAGAGGTAATAAAAGCGGTGGCGAGAAATAAAGAGAGAGGGAAAGAGGTGATGAAGCTGTCACTCAAGCAGCGACGCCACCACGTGGTGATTACCGAAGAGGTGGTAGAGTTTATTGCGTGTCGATTCGACCAAGAAATAATGATGCTGTTGCTTAAGATGCGAGAGGCGGGTGTGGTAATTACGGAAGAGTTAATAAAAGCGGCGGCGGGAAATTGGAGGATTGGGAAAGAGGTGACGAAGCTATTGCTCGAGCAGCGAGGGCCCGACATAGTGATTACAGGCAGCGTAGTACAGCTTGTTGCACAGAAACTCGGGAGAGAAGCAATGCTATCTTTGCTCGAGAATAGCAAAGCAGATGTTGCCATCACATTAGATGGAGTGAAATGGATTGTAAGGGGATTTGGAAGGACAGCGATATAAATTTTGATTACGAAGCAATGGACTGAGGTGAAGATTGAATTGGCAAAGCACAACCAGCGCTGACAAATGCGTAGAAAGAAAGCCCAAAATTTCTCTAGGACTGTCTTTATCGTTCTTTCCACGAGGATGGCCAATTCACTCAGTTCTATAATGCAGCCAAGACCGGAGACGAGCGTGTTATCCGAGAACTGTTGGGTCAAGGGGTCGATCCTGAGATTAAAAACAGTCGGGACGTATCTCCAACTCTAGATCGAAGCATCCTTTGGTCGTTTTGGAGTAGTGAAATTACTACTTGATACTAGAACGGTCAACTTAAATTCCAAGAGTAGATCAGGATGAGCTCCAGTCTCGACTGCATGAGCATTTGGTCATAACGATATTGTACATCTCTTAGTACAGGCTGGCGCGGATCCTTGATACATGGGCAACAGTCAGAGAGCTCTGATCTCAAAAGCGAGGCAGCGAGGAATCGACGCGCAGAAAGTATTTTGGCCATTAAATGGCACCACGGCAATCGCAGCAAAGGCCAGAAATTTTTCCAGTACCTGATCGATAAATCCCGCTGGATAACTGAAGATCAATTGATGATCTTATTTAGCTCTATGTTGGTTGCTGAGGTACGAGGTAACTAGTTGTCTTATGAGCGCCCTATTTTGGTAATATCTACCTGTTTTGTTTAGCATATCCTTAAATAGTTTATCTTTTGACTTACACTTTTCCTCTTTCTTTTATAGGGTTTTATCTTTCCTCCGGCTCTCTTATCCGCATACCTCTTCACTTTTCCCTTTCGAATCATCTTTTAATTTACATCCCTATTTCTGTCATGGCGATTTATGCAGTCTGCATTAGCTGTATTCTTCGTCCTTGCCTTCCGTCTATACACTGGCAATTCGTTGAATACGTCGCTCTTTTGCTGTGCAAAGCCCCGATCTATCCTCGTATCCTTCACCGTCACTTATCTCTTGGGCCATGGACACCAGCAGGTCTCATTATACAAACAGCATACATGCATCACCGCTAACCTCTACGACCTCGAATTTTGGAAGGTGACGGCCATAAAGATTGGCATCCGCGCAGCGAATCTGGTCTTGATCAATATGATGCCGCTCTTCCTTGGGAACGTGGTCCAACTATCCCCCCTCCCTTGCATAATGATGATAATGTTAATTCCACGAAAGATATTTAACCCAATGCATCGTCAAGAGACTATATTCTACTGATTAGCACCACATCCCAAATTGAAGCGCCGAGACGAATTCTTCATCGACAAACAAGACGGGCCACAGAGAATGATATAAAGACACAAATGCTATGCCAAGACTATCATTAAATGGTATACTTTTACTTTGATATAGTCTGAAAATATAGGCGCTCTGATATCGGTTCTAGATCTAATGGATAAGTATACCGCTCTTATCCTACTGGTACAGGGCAAGCTGGAGGCTCTGACGGAACAACCCCATCATCTGATCTTGGATTTGGTATCAATTATGATTACAACCTGTAAGCCGAGAACACCGTCTGTTTACAATCAAATGATGGGAACCTCTCACAGCACAACCTGCGCTATCTAAACTCCTTCGTCTCGCGATCGCAGTATTCGACGAAGATTTGCCTAGCTCCGCTTCCTCCTTCCACTTTCCCTTTGAGCGCTTTGGCAATGTCGTCAGGGAACGGCACAATCCGGCCCCAAGCCATCACATATCCACCGTTGTGTTTCGCTTCGAGCTCGGGCGAGAATCCGGCGTACAACTCGGAGTAGGCACCGTATACGGGTCCTTTGAAGAGGAGTTTCTAGAAAGATTCATCAGTATAGTGCACTCGTTCAGAAAAGCCAAACGCACCATGATTGCAGGCCCGATGATACCCATGTTGCGCTGCAGTTCAGTCCTCATCAACCCTGGATGCACACTCTGGTCTCGATCAGCTTCAGTCTCCACCCACGATGTCGGTCCTACTCACCACGCTGAGTATCCCATTGCTCCCCAAACGCTTCTCGAATTCGGTCGCCAGCATCGTACCGCCTGCCTTGGTCTGCATATAGTTATCCATAGCTTTGGGCAATACTTTGGGAGTTCCCTGGCTGTCGAATGACATCACACCCGCCGGGACCAACTGTAGGAGCGATACCACAAAGACAACTCTGACACTGAGCGAAGGGGATGAGGCGGCCGTACGAATAAGGATAGGTTCAAGGAGGACAGTCAGGAGATACGGTGCAAGGCAATTTGTGCCCATTTCGAGATCGTGCCCCTGTACCGCTCTTTTGTCAGCCGCCTTCATCATACTCTGGATTGGGACTTTGACGGACATGTTTGTCCTTGCTCCCAGACGGTGGAGTCATCACTCCGGCATTATGCACTAAGACATCGAGCCTCGTCTCGCGACGCAGAAACCCATCGACAGCACCCTTCACCGTTCTTAAATCTGCGAGATCGACCACCATACTTTCCAACTTTCCTGAAGACTTCACATCACTGGTCTGGGTCTTTATTTTGTCGATTGCGCCTTCGCATCGTGTCGTGGACCGCGCGGCGATGTATACTGTTCCTCCTGCGAGGTAGAGAATCTTGGCGAGTTCGAATCCGACCCCAGATGCCGCTCCGGTGACGATGTACACCTTACCAGTGAGAGAGGGGAGGTCTTTTTCTGTGAATGTTGGAGCTGGGGGAAACATGGCAGAAAATGTAGAAGGCATCGTGAATGTGGTGGCAAAATTGGTTTTGGCGTGTAATTGAGAAGCAATGTAGATAGAGTACAATGAAATTCAGGACATACAGTTGCTACAAGACCTATCTTTATAGGATGTGCTTCCCGACGTACACAGCATCGAGGAAAGGGGTGATTGTAAATACAGGTTGGGTGGATGGGCTGAAAACACTTAATCCGAAAACTTAAAATCAGCCAAAAACCGTTAAGTCCCTTAAAGCCAGGCAGAACCTGGGCTTCCACCCAAATGATTTGTAATAACAACAAGTTGGTTGTTTGGTAATCAATACAGGTCTCAAACGCAATGCGAAGCGGCGTCCGGTGACGATGTTTACTTTCCTGAACTCCATCGTCGACTATATTTGGCCAATATATACAACCTATACAACCAGGAGACGATAACTGAAGGCAAAACTCGGGCCAGAAGAAGAGGAAGAAGCGAATGGCAACGAACAGTTCTTTAAAGGATATCTTTGTTGATTCCCTCCTCTCACAGCGACAAAGGGAGGATGGCACGTCAAAATGTCAAGAAAACGGTTGAAAACTAGTAGCTGATTAAATCGTTACAGTCTTCGGGTAGTTAGAGTACGGCTTTGATTCTTAGTTCACGATTTTTATGGAGGACGACGTTTCCGGGTGGAGTTGAAATGCCGATTATAGAGGTTAGATCTTCGTGGAAGGACCTCGGTGGGACAGGGCTAGCTCTTGGCACAGATGGAGCACAGACCTTAGAAGCATACAGGGGCGCGCCAGCAAGGGTGAGTCTGATCAATTAAACTTATGCTTTTCGAAGCCACACTTGCACTTGCACTTGCTCCAGCCATGCTTACAAAGTCGAGACCAACCCAAAAGCAAATACATACTTACGCCCAAACACGGCTGGGCTCAGCCATCACAGATATGCAAGTACACCCATTCCTGATAAGCTGGGCTTCTCGCGAAACCACTGGCCAATAGTAAGAGTACTGGTTCACCACTGGTGGTTCTAGACCGAAGATACCCTGTGAATATTTTGTACGTGTATGGTGCAATCGTCGTACTTGCCTTGACATTATTACGTTTTTAAACAGTGCGGGCAGTTCACAGTATTTTCTCAAGCAGTTTCTACCTTTAGAATAGTAGGCATAGATGACCACATTCAAGGGAAGCCACCATACGTGTGACCCTCTTTCTTACAAGTTGAAGACGTAAATTCGCTAATTGAGATGGGCAGGGCAGATTTTGCCGTAACTTGGCAGCACAACCTTAGAACAGAATCATTGGGCTGAATCAATCGCGCATATCATCGTACACTATCTTAACTAAAGCGCTATACGCAGCAATTCTAAGATTTATGATACTGCTCAAACTCCATTCGCACCTTTTAAACCTTGCAACAGATGTGGCTGTTTTGCAAACAAAATAAAGCCCACAAAAGTGAAGCGAAAACGAACCACAAGAAATCTAAACATCCTACCAGTCAGTTCTCTAAATCGGCATATTGCGGTGGAATCTCACTATTTGGCTATCAGTTGCTCTTTCGCAGACGTACAAAACTCTGTAATTCATCTCTCGTATGGTAGCGAGTAAACAGGCCTGAAGTTCGGGTTTCGGTTAAGTGAAGGTAATTTTTACCCCTATTCCCCCAAAATACAGCCTACGAGCCTGTAAATTTAGCGAGTTCAATTGTTTTGGTCCAAAACACAGCAGTATCACTTTAAAATTACTCGCTAATCACAGCATAAGATCACTTTGTCAGTTATCTTGGGGTATATAACACAAATTATTCTCGCTGGTAATGTATATATTGGACTGAATTTGAAGAATTTTGAATTTATGATGAGGAACAGCGAGCCTCGTCCCAGAACTCTGGAAAACAACATCAAGAAACGGACTTCTCAATCTTTGTGTGCATTCAGTGCCTGTTTCTCAGAAGGTAGTCGTTGTCTAAATCTGTCGTCGATAGTGTTGTTGATTTGGATTCAGTTTCTCAATTGAATTCCTCCACAGATTAAATATACCAGTATCCAAATACATTCCTCGTACAGATAGTTCCAGGTAGAACGCAGACACCTCATCAAGTTTCGGCATCTGAAATAGGAGTACCAACCCCCGCTGTGGCATAAGATCTAGACTTTCCATGCATGAAATCTATCCAAGGTAAATTAAAGGCAGGAGTTCAAATAGAAGGATTTTTAGCCTACCATAACAAGTACTTGACTACACGATGCTTGACTATATAACGTAGCCTAGACTGGCAAGCTCTACAACTCAGTCGTATATTTAAATCAGAACACTCATTAGAAAGTCCCAGGTATTCATTGATCCGGTCCTATTCTTCATTTGACGATAAAATCCATAGTCCTTATTCTACCCGGTGACTTTTACGTGACTCTGCGCCAGTTACCAGAAATGCCTCAGCCCTAAAATCTACGACTCAAAGACAAAGCGACAAAACCATCAAAACAATCGAATCCGAACCAAGCCATTCTTCGGCCTATCCCCCCAACTGCCAGAAAAATGGTCCCCTGTAAGCCCCTGTAGCGAGACCCTAAATTTAGCGAAGAACACCAAAATTACAGGTAATCATCAAAACTCAGTGTATTCTACACCTAATTACTATGATACAACGCAAAGCAATTGTTTTTTTTATTTTACAAAGATGGATTGCATATCGTTTACATCCGTAGTGAGAGGCAACTCTCTTCCTTAATTGGTCATTTGGTGCGACCTCACCAAGAGTTACTCTCTTCTTTGGCCGAGGTAGGTCTTGGGAAAGTAGAGTTGTTGATGTTTTTGTTTACCCAGCCCCGCAACGCACGGGCCCTGTAGTGATGGCAACCCCTAAAAAAAGTGTGCCAGATGTGCTTCTGGCAGCTTGGCGGATAAGCTACCTATCTCCCCTAAACCCCCTCCGAATCTCGCCAAACCCCTTCAAACTCAGACTTCAACCTCAACTTCCAAGCTTCCAAGGCCCTCTCAGTCCTCCAGCGAAACACAACTCAATCCACCATCCCATCCCATCACCACAAATCTGAAATCTATATTGACTCTCTAAAAATAAATTACGGTATTGAAATGAGATGAGATGAAAGCACAGATTATAAGAACAACAATACCCTCCATTCCGTTCTCGTAATTCTCGTAACTTCAATAAATCAAGCAAAGTTGCGAATCTGCTAGATAACATAGACCAAATACCTCAACCGTTGAGCAGTTTCAAACCAAGTCACAAGTCGGTAAGTACAGTACAGTGAGTAACATTTCACCAGATTTCAAAGTTTTGAGTGTCGAGTTTCAATTTATTACTATTTTAAAATAAATATGAATATAATACACCTTGTTTGGTTATGCTTGCAATTGTGGAAGAGGAATATCCATTGGCATTATATTATTTATCCATTATCTCCCCTCCCCTTCTCTCCCCTCCCAAAGTAAACAAACACCTCCCCCATCTCTTCAAGTCCACTCCCGAAACAACACCTCCATCGCTACACAACCAATCTAAACAAGCCAAAACCAAGCCAAATCCCATTACATTCCACTCCATTCCATCTCACAATACTCCTCCATATTTCCAAAGCACCCCCCCTTTCTCAAACCAAAACTCTCACTCAATTCACACATTTCACAAGCCCTCCACAATTCAATCCTCACTTTCAAATCCATTTTTGTCACCTCTTCATCTTATTCAATTATTAATTAACACCCTCTCCCACTCTCCCTCTTCCCCCTTATCTCAACTAAAAACAAAGCATAAGGTACATCATACATACACCCACCACCCACCACCCTCTACCACTTCGCCTCCTCACGAATGAGAAATAGAAATTGCACCACACCACTCCCCACCCAGCCAGCCTGAACGCCATACGGTTTGAATTTGAATCCCACCCTATCCGATCCGATCCGATTGATCCCATCCCAATCCTTAGATTTCCTCGCATATCCTCACTCACTCGCTCACTCAAAAGGAAAAGAGAAAAAAAGAGAAACCAAAATCAGAAATGCACGTCTTCAAATCGCGTCGTTCGTTCGTTCGTTCGTTCGTTCTTTCTTTCTCTTGTTCGCTTTCTCTCTGTCTTTCTTTCTTTCATTACAACCGACCCACCGACCTCAACCCTCGTACTATCCAACCCTTTCCCACGCTCCGCCTTCCGCCTTCCCTTCCCAATTCGAGCCCATATATAAAGCCACCTTCCTATTCCACTCCACTGCCAGCCCTCCCATCCTATCCTAACAGTATAGCAAGCTCGCAGCCCAAAAAAGAAAAAAAGAAGACGAAGAGGGGGCTATATACTCATAACAAAACGATATCAATCGCTGCCTCCCATTCCATCCTATCCCACTTTAGGCATGCATCCATGTTTGTTTGCTTCAGAATCCCTTCCTTCGAATCTGTCCCTAGCTTTCCCTTGCCTTCCGGGCCTTCTTTCTTTCCATTCCGGCCTTGATATAACCGTGACGCCACTAGATCATAACTAGATCGTGACAATCGTGCATTCATCATGCATTCATCGTGCTTTCGTTCGGGTAGTCTTCACTTCTTCTTCCTCCTCGTTCTTGCCTTCCTCCATCCATGGCGAGATATCATCCTCTCAACCATATCCAAACGGGAATGGCCTTCAATCGATCCATTCCCGCAAAATTTTGTGCATCCATAGATTCCCACGACCTCTCACTCAGAATGTCCCTCATTAAGAACCATCTCCATCACAATCTGATGGCCCATAATCTCCGGATGCGCCATCGCGAGCTTTAACGTCCTGCGTTCCGCACCACCAGGGAAACCCTGCGGACTCATATGACTAGTAGCAGCCCCCGCACCGAGAGGATTAATGCCATAATCAAGACACCTGACATCTCTCCCGGCAATAACCTGTCTCAATCTCCCATTCTCCGCATTCCGTACCTCGACGAAATCGCTGTCGAAGAGCACGAGGTAGGCGCCGTACATAGCGGCTTTCTGTGCTTTCCCCACGAACTCCATGATGACAGAGCGGGAAACCTCGCCGTGCTTATCAACATAGACGCCGCACTCCTCATAGCATAGTAGGAACTCCGCGTCGGAGAGCCGGAACATGCCTAGTGGTTTCTGGCCGTTGAGTCGGTTGGCGATGTTGCCTATAGCGGGATTCTTGGTATCTGGGATACTCATGGGAACTTTCTTGTCGAGGGTCATGAGTTCGAACCCTTTGAGAGTGGAGATGGCGATATAGGTGTGGAAGAGATTGATTGTGAAGCATTCGGTTGGGATGTAGAACTCGTCAAACTCGCGGAAAAATTCGGTATTGCCACCGAACTTCTTGCCGAATAGACGGCTTTTCTTTTCGGAAGATTTCTGGAATACAGGTTCGAGGACTTTGAATGTCGAGTGGAGACCTTCACGCTTCTTGTAAAAGACGAGTGTGCGGTCCTTCATTCGTGCCGTGGCGAAGAAAGATACATCCCTGGTACCGGATAGCTTCTGGGGCGCGCGACGAGCTGTATCGTGGTGTGGTGCAGGGAAATTAGAGATTGGTACAATGACATCGAGATGGTATGCTATCAATGCCTTATCGGCGATGATCAGACAGAGTGAAAATTCTTCCAGCACAGCGATCTGCGTGACTCGGTTCATTTGGATGGACTGCCCTTCATTAGCATTGAAATCAAATGAACAACGACATGACTTACTCTTGTCCAGCCTCGAGGATTCGATGCTTCGGAGGTATAAACACCATAATCTGTACCAATAGCCACCATTGACTTTCCGAAGCAGTTGAAAGCAGTTGCACAATTGACTTGGGCTCTGCAAACAGGTCCTGGTCGAGGTGTGCTATATGCTCTCTCCATTTCCCTTATGGCTCTCTCTAGAGGCGTGCCTTTGACAGAAACAACACTTCTTTGAGAGACTGCTGAGGAAATGTCATATGCAAATGCACTATCTGCCATGACACGCATTCTGAATGGTTCTGCGTTCTGTTCGAACAGAGATGCTGCATATCGGGTCTTGGCTTCGAGAATCTTGTCACACCAATCTTGTCGATTTTGAGCAGTGGGTGCGTAGAGGGTGTATACTTCGGTCTTCCCAAGATGCTTGACTCTGAATGGGTACATCGATCTGCTTTCACTATCGTTGGTGTTACTTGGTGCAAGCCTTGTGACGGAGTTTACTGTAGTGATGGACTGATTCGAGTTGGTGTGCTCCAGTACGTTGGCTCTTTCCATGCTGCTGGTACCGGCTCGGTTCAGATTCAGCCTTGAATCAGAGCCAGCAGTCTTTGTGACAGTTGTGACAGCTCCGATACCCTTGACTGAAGACTTGACGACTGGATCGTCATTCGTGCTCTCAAGGACAAGCAGTTGCATGGGAATTGGCTAGATCACGTTAGCAAGGCTTATTGTATGAAAACTATATAACCTACCAGCTTCGAAACATCGTACACCTCCTTCTTCCGCCCAGCAGCACTATCAGCCTTCGCAACGGTTTTCGCCAAGACAAAGTAATGATCGAACAGAATAGCGTGAGTTTCCAACCATGCGAAACGATTGGCACCAGCACGTTGAAGGTCGCCCTGGAAGATGAGTTCACGACCAAGGTGATCCAGATTGAGCTCAACACGCTCCATGCCAGGTCTGAGGTAGAGCTTCGATTGAAGTTCAATCATCTCGACCTTCTTTGACTGCTCGTCAACCTTGGCGTCGCACTCAAGTGTCACTGCTTTGATTTCCTCGATAGCGGTCGCAAGAGTAGCCTTCTCCTCAGTATCTTGAGTCATGTTCTTCAGAACTGTGCCAAGGAGAAGAGTATATCGCTGTAAGCGAGTGATCGGTGCCTTCAGATAGGTATTCCAATCAAGACGTCCAGAAAGCTTGTTATCTCGGGCCTGGTCCAGGAACTGTCGGAAAAGCAAATTTTTATCTGCTTCTCTCCGTACTAAATATGTTGCATATGGGAATCCAGCAGCATATTCCACGTACGCGGCTCTGGCCTTTCGGATCCATTCTCTGAAAATGTCGCTGAAGCCAATAATCCAAGGACCCTGTTCCTTCTGTCGGTACTTCAATTGCGCCAAGAGATAGTTCTCATTGACTTCCTTGATCGCTTCAATCTTGCCAAAGACTGAGGAAATGAACTTCGAGACTTTATTCTTTGTAATGATTGGCGGTTGCCACGATGCAAGGTCATCTCTGTACAGGACCCGGAGAACGTTGATCTGATCCATATACGTGTCTTCCGACATGACAATCTCGTGCAAATTGTTCTGGCGTTCGATTTCTTTCTTTGATGACCCTTCAATCATCTCCTTGGTCAGCTTGAAGAAAGTGACCCAGTCTTCAGATTTCCTCGATGGCTCCAGGATATGCGATTGAAGATTGATCTTCTTCAGGGTACGAGTGCAGTGATGCGAGTAGCAGCGGCCATGGATCTCTTGCTCATGAACCTTGGGAGAATAGCATCCAGAACCAGTAAGTTGCCATAATACACCAGACATCGTTCCTTGACCGAATTTGACCCATTCTTCTTCCGGAAGGAGAATTCCAGCGTCAAACATAGACTTGACGACCCGTTGACTTAGAGTCTCCGCATCAGCCGTATTCATGGTCGGTACTTTATGCGTGAACAGAGCCACAAGGCCATCCTCAATAGTCTTCCGTCTCAAATCCGACTCTCCTTCTCCGGTGTCACCACCAGCCAATTCTCGGATCCACGCAGCAATACCGCTCAGAGCCCAAGGTTCTTGACATCTAGCGTAGTCTGCCGTCGCTAGTCGTGAGGGTGAGAACTTCTTCCGTCGTCCACCAGCGGGCAGTGCAGGAAGGTCCAGTGTCATCGAAGATTGAGGTGTAGCTCCAACGTCGTATCCATCCAGACCGCTTGGTTGTCGTGCTGCAAGTCTTGCCGCCTTTTGTCTCGCTTGTCTCTCCTCTGCATCGGTCTTGGATCTTACGGGAGGTACTGTTTGAGGCGTGCTGCTGTGGCTAGACAGAGAAGTGGATCTTGGCACATACTGACCACCTGGAGTAAGCATGTTCGCAGGAGGATAAGCATCTGGACCAGCAGGGGTATAAAAGCTTCTAGCATTCTCCGTACTCGATGAGTACGAATGAGAATACTGGTGAGCCTGTCGGTATGATCCAGCTGGTAACAGTTGAGGGGTACGGTTTTCGGACATCGGTGGAACTGCTGGGAGAGGTCGGTTGTATGGGGAAGCGCTCATCCCAGGGTGATAGAATAACTCTGGCATATCATCACGGGATGGGCTTTCGCTCCCTGATCTCCCACTGAGCCGTGAGTGGAGAGAGACCTGCTCGTCGCCTTCATCAAAACTCAATCTATGAGATTGTGATGTAGGTCGTTGCAGTCCTCCAGTGCCAGAAGTATCGACTCTTGCAGCTTCAAACGCCGGGAATGGGTGGATATCTCCAACACCGGGAATGGAGTAATCAGTCATGCCACCAAGTCCCGCAGCTGGCACTCTCGCATTGGTATAACTGTTAGATCTTCCAAGGTCCTGGTCTGATGGTAGAGGCCGGCTTTGATCATCCATCTCGCTGCTGTGTCCAGTGTTCAGGTCGTCACCGTAGGACATATGTGCATCATAACCACCTCCAACCAGACCCAAATCCATATGCTTGTAATCGCTATCGCTGCTTTCGTCCTGAGACAACTGCTGTTGGGGAGGCTGTGGGTCGTAAAGACCAAAACTCAAAGCTCCAGTACCGCCTGCTCTTCGGTCCATCTCATCTGCGAGTTGCATGGCCTGAACACCAGCAGCGCCTTCAAGGTCACTTTCGTAATCATCCTCTCCAAAATCATCATAATTCTGTTCGTACTCCTTGTTCAGGGTTGACGCCGTAGATGCCTGTCTATCGATGCCGGAAGTCGCAACCGTAGTAGCTCTAGAATCATATCGATGCAGATCTTGCAGCTCACTGTCCAGAAGATCCCCATTCCTCGCATCCAATCCTTGTGGCCTTCCGTGTCTCGATCCTGATGTTCCCAAGGCATCCCCAATATCTGCGAAAAGCTGCTCTTGCGAAATTCCATTGTCAGGAGTGGCATGTATTCCCCAATCATCATCGTCACCCGTGTCGTCCTCGACTGGCGCACTGGGAAGGGGTCTCAAAGTCGGGTGTCTCTGAAGCCCCAAGCCTGCGGCAGGCTGTCCACTCTGCGACAGAGCTGGCGGTTGTGCTCCAGTTGAGTGACTCAAAGATCGTTTCGTACGATTCGCAAACGATTGATCATCGTAGGATCCTTGAGAGGAAGATGTTTGCACTCGAGCATAGTTTCCATAATCAGGAAATTGGGCCGTAGCCTGATTCGAAGAGGAAGGTCTGTAATCACTCGGAGTGTAGTCCCCGCCATTCGTCGGATACGGAGCAGAAGGAGGAGGGTTATAGAGCGGTTGCCTAGGTGGGAGAGGAGCAGAATTAGATGGTGTATATGTAGGGCTAGCCAAAGGCTGTTCGTACGAAGGTTGTCGATCAGGCCGGCTGGGCACTGGAGGGGCGAATTGCTGCTGATTTTGGGGTGATGGCCAGTATGTAGGAGTCTGTGGAGGTTGTGGCATCGCAGCAGAATTGTATGAAGGCGCATAGTTATTGTAGCCAGAAACGGTAGCTTGGCGCATTGGTTGTGAAGAAGCTTGAGGAGCCTGGTATAGAGCTGGATTGTAGGGCTGGTGAGCAGTCGTCGGCGTCGGGGCTGCAGCATAGGCAGGCTGTGGTCGATATTGGGTGGAGGGTTGGGAGTGTGATTGTGTCCTAGCAAAGTGCTGAGGGTTGTAGGAGACCTGCGGCGGAGACTGAGCTTGAGGGAAGGGTTGGTACTGATGTTGATATCCCGCCAATGCTGGAGTGGTATTCCCAAATGAGCTTCTTCCTGGCGAGTGCGGACTATGTGTGCTCGGGCTGGTCATGAAAAGCTCCTCCTGTGTCCTTACATGCGCCGATGGTGCTCCTCCCTGATATCTGTTTCCGTTGTGATCGAGAAAGGCGGCATCATCCCCATTATCGAAACTCGATTGCCTGTGTAGACCAGAAGGAGGGTTTGGGTCCTGCGCTCCTGCCGTACCATACTGCGCAGGAGGCACATGGCCGTATCGTCGCTGGCCGTTGGCTCGAAAAGACATTGTTGCGGCTGAAAGACTCGGTGGGCGCAAATACAACTCGACGAACGTCTATCCAGGTCAGACGAATCCACGCGGGCAGGCAGTCGATCGAATCGAGGAGGCTGAGATTGACAGTCTACGACCAAGACCTGCAATCGATGGCTCGTGGCCAAGCGTCGGGGAATAAGAAGAGGCCTTGCCGCATTGGTGAGCGCGGTGCGCGGGCAGTGAGAGAGAGGGTTGAGTCGATTCGAGGTTGGGTTGGGTTGGGTCGAGGCAATTCAAAAAGCCAGCTTCGAGTGCGACCCCATCCGCTCGTCCCAGTGTCCGCCCCTCGAGAGAGCCTTAGCGACTGTATTATTGCGTCCTACTAGCAGCTCGTGATGGTGTCGCGCTCACGCAGTCGAGGCTGGATGGAGTGTTGTATTGTGCGGTGTCGTGTCGTGGCAGACTCGTCGTCGGGCGTCGCAGGATATTGTAGTATTCGTTGATTTGGACTTGGTCGGTCTGGCTGGTCTGATATGGTGGTAGTCCCGCCCGCGTTCCTCTTCGGGAGCTTCTTCCAATACGATATGCGACAGTCTGTTCAGTAGGGCGGAGCACAGAAGACAGCCGGCGAACAATGCCAGGCCAGGCCGGTGGAGACAAGGCAATATTGTACTAGACAAGGCTCCCCTTTCGTCTCCTCTCCAGTTTCAATTCAATTCAATCCAGTTCGGTTCAGCGGGTGATCTCTCAACGCCCGCCTGCGAGTAGTGAAGATATCCGAGCGATGTTGAAGTGTAGTTTTGATAAGATATGTTGTGTTTGCGCAGTACAGTACTATGTATGGTGTGTTTACAGGCAAGGCTGTTTGTTTCGTGGCAGGTCATGTCAGTGTCAGATGGGGAATCCAGCGTTCTCCTGCAACGTGCAGTAGCCCAGCCCGCTCAGACGGGTCGGATCCAGCGAACAGCGAGCGGCGAGGATGAAATAAGAATGCCCTCCTTCCCTGTCTAGTGTGGCCTCCTCGCCATACTTTGTACGAGGATGTGATGTGATGGAGCTGAGCAGTGCGTAGAGTTGTCGCAAGCTCGACCCTCTTGATTGGTTGTTTTGTTTACGAAGACTTGACACTCCTACCCCGTACGATCCAAGCGGACAGGTGCTTATTTTTCATCCGAATACATTTTATTTCCAACCAGGAACACCATACTTTTCACTATTTGGGTGCTTTGGAATCTCCTTTAAAGTCTACCCACCAGCACCTACTGTATCTGTTTAGGTTGATCAGGCATCCCTATGTCATCTGTCACTCAAGCCTCGAATCCAACAAAGCCCATTCTTCCTCCACATTCATTCCTCAATGACTGACTGCGCCACTCACCGTCCAGCCTTATGAGCATCAAATGTGGCTGGTACAGGTGCATGTGTGGTGCAAGCAGTCAGCAGTCGCAAAGAGCAATAACGGAGACGATATCACTCACACTCTCCTGAAACACATCCATTACATTACCAGCTCAAGCTCCTTGAACAACAAACCCAACATGGTTAGCACAGGCCCTTGGTCCCTTGTCCTCGAAGCCCCACGTCCTTGTCTCAAAGCTAGATCCTATCCCCAAGCTTCCATTGAGCAAACGAATAACCTTAACTTCGTAAGTTTCATGGCCATATGTCGGTCGGCGAGAATCATACGCAGGTATCTCGGAGTAGGGTACCTATCATAGGGCTGAAAGGATGCGCTTGTTTTCGAGGGCGGTTAGAGAGACCTCCATTTCGCTGTGCCGTAATGTTGGGAATCCCTCCGATGAGGCGAGAAGCGACAGTCTGGACTGGGGTCAAGATGATCTCGATCTCGATCTCGATGACATGAGATCGGCACCGAAAAAGATATGTATTTAGAGTGCCGGTACATGTAAAGCGAAATCCTATCGCGTTCCTTTATTGTTTTGACTTCATCCACCCAAAGTAAGCAGCCTCTCTCTCCCACTCCAGAAGTATGTATGTACATATACAATCTTCGATCTGATCGCGTGGATTTGGGCTGAGGAGGATAATGGAAGGAGGATACGGACGTTTCCGATCTGACAATCCTATTTCCTCAGCTTCATTGGCGCTAAGAAATTATATGTGAGAATAAAGGCTAAATAATCTATTACATGCCGTTACTCCGTATCTTTGGAAAGGTATAAGGAAAGTGATTCCAGCTTGAAGCTGTCGTCAGCTGCTAGACTGGATACTAGCACCAAGAGCTGAGATATCTTTTTCAGGCCTGCCTGTATTTACGACTGACCCCGCTTTTTAGATTTGTATTGTACGAGGTAGTGTTGATTATTGGTTGATAACTTGGAGCTGAGCTTGAATGGTTGGGTGGGTGGATGGATGGATGGGCTCGCTTATGAATTAAGCGGTTTAGTTGGGCAATCACAATCATAATACAAAAGCTTAACCTACTTGACTTCACCACCAAAGGCAAACAAAATACCGAAGCGACTATGGGAGTATAAGGGACAAGTTTTTTTTCTTTCTTTCTCTCTCCAGATCTTAAGATTAAATCAAATTAAATTAAACTAATAGCCAGGCCTAGACTCAATCACATCCCATCCCATCCTTTCCCCTCCAATCTTCCCAGAAAAAGTCGACAATCCTTAAACTCATATCATAAACCCTTCCTCAACTTCAAAATTTAGATCCGGAAACCAAAAATCCCGTTGAAAAAAAACGACACAATCTCCCTCTTATCTCATCTCATCTTATCCTCCATCCACCCTATATTTCCGTGGGCGGAAAGAGCAAGCGAGGTAAAATTCACATCCCTCCTCTCATCAACCTCTCCTCCTCCTGAACAGACCCGGGCTTGAATTGTCCCTGACACGTACCCGGAAAGCTTCCCAGGGACCATTTACACCAGTTCCAGCAGCAGACGTCGTCGCTGAAGCAGTCGGCTAATGGGAAGAGGGGGTTGTTAGTTAAAAGTCTTTTTTGGGGGATTGATATGGATTTGGGGGTTGAGGAAGGTGATAGGGGTGGGGATTGATGGATGGAGAGAGAGACTTACAGCCTGCTGAGTAGCATTGTGCGTGGACCGGGCCGTTGCGGAGATGGGTTAAGGGAGAGAGTGAGACGTGGGAGGAGTCCTGTGGTTTGGGGGTTTGGTTAGAAAAATGTAGTATAATACGACCCGATCTATTTTATAGAAACCTGCTAGCGAAGTGTGTTTGATTGGGGGAGTTGCGGGAGGGATGAAGGAAAGAAGAAAGAGAAAAATGAGGAAGAGGAGGAGGAGGAGAAAAAAATGCATGGAATTGTGTCGATGGAGATTAGATATTTTCTTCTTCTCTTTTTTTGACGGAAGGAGAGGAGTCAGAGACGCACATCGATATTAATCACAACATTGAGTGGTTCGGGGAGAGCGGCGGCTTGTACTCGAGTTTGAGTTTGAAGGTAGGCTAGGATGAAGATGGGGAGAATGGTTGGGAGTTGCATTTTGATGGGTGTGGGGGTGAGGTGTTTGGTTGGAAATTGAAATGTAAAGTATGACTTGGGTAGGTTTGGTATTTTTTTTGTGGTTGAAGTAGAAGGATGAGGAGATGGAGGATAGGATATGGGGCTACCGGTATTTATACCTGCAGGTATGAGGAGGATATGTATTCAATGTACTGTATTGTGGTTGTGACAAAGTCCTGATTTTCCTCAGTCCCACAAGGAAATGAAACACATCGTCCATCTGTGTGATGGAGATTGATAGTCTCACGTCACACACATGACCTTATCTATGTCGATCTCAATACCTACTACCACCCGCGGACATACAATACGATGTTACAAGTCTGCCAATATATCAATACTGAGTTTGAGACATGTACCGTGAGTGTACACTCTCGGCTGGCTTTCATCAAGTAAACGACTTCCCAGGACTCACCTAGCAACTAGACATGTCTAGAAGATCGATCTACATTGATCTGCAGTTACGCATATATATTGTAGTTACCTACATATCCCAAAGAGCGTACCTATGGTAACAATATTAATATATGTACTGTAGTACCGCCCCGGGCTTTTGGGGGGGTCTGCCGGGTACAGAGCACTACCCGACGAGCTACATAACGGCGAGCTGGGAAGCATATTACATGATAACTAGATCGAATCAATAAGATATGCATGCATATAAAAAGTGAATTGGTTCATAAATATATGGATATCAGGATGCGTTGTTTCATTGTCTAACTCTGAACTGCTTATCTCAGATCTGAGGGTGTGATGATGTGATCTAGGCAGTTGACGAATATTGAGATCGGCTTCTGTCTTGAACACATGCGGGTCGAAAGAGAACCAAGGCTCATGAGCTGTCTATTGATCGGAGGACTGAGGTTGAATTGAAACATCAAAGATAGCAAGTCGGCGATGAGATGTTTGATCCGGATTAAATTGGTGTTAGATGGAGTATTACAGAAATTCAAATCCTCTGAGATCTCATAGACAGCCGCTCTCACCAGAGTCACCACAAAGTTGAACAACACACAATCATAATCGCACAATAAACTTTGATAGTACCTTACTCCAACACCCCCCTGCCTCCTCTCCCTAACACCCAATTACGAATTTGCCGCCTTCAAAGCGCCATCTAAATCTCTCATCGGATCTCCATTCTCCCAAAGTCCCAACACGGCTTCGGGTTGTTTATAACCCAACAGCGAGTGCATGACAGGTGACATCTTAGGTACCATGCTGCGCGGTATGGCGAGGAATTGGTTCTCTTCTGTGCGGAGTGTGCCGCGGCAGAAGAAGAGTCCGTGGACGATGCGGACGCTGTTCGGCACGCTGTTGTGTCCGCCGCCGTGGTAGGCGCCGGCTAGGAAGATAAGGGCGGAACCGGGTGCCATTTCTAAGGGATGTGAGTTGGGGTGTAAGTAAGAGTTGGATGAGAGAGAGAGGAAAGGGGGGTTGTTGTGACAGGGATTGTTAGCGAGGCTAGCCAGTCCAAAAGAATCCAAACCTAGAAGGAAGCGTAGAAATATTGTTATCAAATTACTGTACGTACCAGCAAACGTAATCTCATCCAACCTAGGCTGCCTCTTCTCGTCCCACCTGTGACTCCCCGGCACAAACATCGTCGCACCATTCTCCCTCGTCGTCTCCACCCCCGCAACCAAACATGCAAACTGACTGACCTTCTCCAACTGATACGGCAACGAGTGATCCACGAGGTGAATCCCATCATCGCGATGCAACCTCTGTCTCGGCGCCCCGAACCCGATCTGGAAACTCACGCTGAGAGAGAGGAGAGGGTCGATGTGCCAGTTCTTCCTGATATCCTCCATGGGGATGGAGCCCTCGTCTGTGAGGATCCTGGCGCGGAGAGCAGAAAGGATAGGGTGTTCGCATAGGGAGAGCATGGTGGGTGATTTGGCTACCAGGCCGCCGATGAGTTGGGTTTCTTGGGGTATGATGGCGATTCCGGAGTGGGGTGTTGCGTTGCTGCCTGTGTAGGGGAGGGTGTCGGTTGCGATTTGGGAGATTTCGGAAGGGGTGAGGAGGGAGGTTATGATGAGTCCGCCGTCGCGGTCGAGGATGGAGATTATTTCGTCGATTGGGGCCGTGGAGGGGAGTTTGACTATTGAGGTTGTGGGGGTGAACGAGGGGTCGATGGGGGATGGTGGGATGAAACCGCCCATTTTGGATGTTGGATTTGGGGTGTGGAACTTGAAGGAGAGCTTGAAATGTGGAAGTAAAGAAGGGCGAATAAAATAGGAGAAAAATTCGAAATGTGAGAGGAGAAATGTGAAACCAGATATGGACGGAAGCAGGATATATATTATTACATGAAGTGATGTTCTAACTTCACGCTTGTGAGATCTTGGAACGGAATTGAGTAAGTAGAGTGGGGTAAAGGAGGGGTCTTGGAGTGCGGGTTGGACTGAAATAAAGGGATCTTGCGATTGGAACTGATTGAGAGAAATGGCGTAGAATAAGGGTCTAGTATCAGCAGGCGTGGAGGAGAACAGGTCCGGATGAGGGTATGAAGTCCAGAAGAGGGAAGGAATCAGGAAGGTTTCGACGACGGGCCAATCCAATGAGAACAGCCAACTTACAGTAGCTGTAAGGTAGGAAGGTAATGTTTAATGACTATCTGTGTGGAAATGATAGATAGAGGCGAGGCTTCTAAGACAATTGGTATGCAGACAAATATGTTTCCTTTGTTGACATTGTTGCGAAAGAAAGCGAAGTAAACAATGGAGTTCAATGTTCAATCTAACTCGGCCTCGGCCTCGGGAACTGCCAAGACAGCGATCGACGAGAATGATGCTATCCACGTGACTGACAGGGATCAGCTTCACTGGCTGTCCCATCGGCACGCAATCCGTGATTGATTTTGTAAGCTGAGTGAGGGGAGGGGAGGTTCAGAGCTCCGAGATCGATTGCTTCCCCACTTCCACGACTTTCGTCACCAAACCTTCCCACCATTCCTCCTTTTCCACAACTCCAGAAACCTCATATCAACATCCAAACCATCGAAAAACAAACCCCTTCAGTCAAAATGGTCAAAGCAGGTATGTCTTGCACTTTATAATATCCCGAGACCCCTGCCCATCTACCATTTGGCGTTCGGAGACCCAATGGCGGGGTTGCTAGAGGCATTATGAGCAGGATTAGACCTCCTTTGGGCAATCGACAACCCGGATGGCTGCAGCCTCATCTTCTGCCAGGACCCGGTGTCTCTCCTCTCCTTGTCAGATGGAACTACTTCTATTCTGGGGGGTTCTCTATATTGTCAAGATCCTTGCTGACCTGCTCCCTCTTCCCCTAGTTGCAACCGTCCGAGGTGACTCCAAGGTCTCCGGAACCGTTACCTTCGAGCAGGCCTCCGAGTCCTCCCCAACCACCATCACATGGGATATCACTGGCAACGATCCCAATGCTGAGCGTGGAATGCACGTCCATCAATTCGGCGACAACACCAACGGCTGCACTTCCGCTGGACCCCATTGTGAGTGGTGATGCCTCTAGAAGCATGAAGCATACAACGTGGGGACATACGGCTGATGGAAGATTGACAGTCAACCCCCACGGCAAGACTCACGGTGCTCCATCCGATGAGACTCGCCATGTAGGTGATTTAGGTAACTTCAAGACCGATGCTCAAGGCAACGGAAAGGGCTCTACCACCGACAAGCTCATCAAGTTGATCGGCCCAGAGAGCGTTATTGGCGTAAGTCTACACAGACACAGATATTATTGAACCCCTCTAACGCTTCATAGCGAACTGTCGTCGTCCACTCCGGAACTGATGATCTCGGCAAGGGAGGAAACGAGGAGTCCAAGAAGACCGGCAATGCCGGTACTCGACCTGCTTGCGGTATGTACTGTTGCTTCTGATACCTATGGTGGTGGACTTTTACTGATGCATGCTTCTAGGTGTCATTGGAATTGCAGCTTAGATGCTTTATGAATTACGATTTCTGACAAGCAATGGAAGTGCTCGTTGATTTACCAATTGGCCTATAGCAAGCTACTTAGCTCACTCACATAGTCAGACAAAATTGATGATGATTGCATGCGTATCTAGAACTCTGAAGCACGATAAGTTGTTTGTTCTGTGACCAATTGAAGAATTGATATGATTAATTGATATGATTAATTGTTATTCTTTTGAAAAAGGCAGCTGTCAGTAGATTATTGATTAATTATTTTTATTCCTTCGTCACTCTAGTGTTTGAAATGGTCCATGCAAGGCCTTGTGTTACTTACTCGGAGGCTGCGACATGATTATCCTGCGTAGGTACCTTTCAAGCACCCACACACTATTCTCAACCTGAAATATTGCCTCGACCCCCTTATGGCTCTCTAAATCCTTTCTACAAATTCTACAGATTCCTTCTCTCTATTAAGCCCTAGACCTTGCTGCCCTAAAATACCCCTCATGATGCTTATATACACGTGATATAGACCCCTGCTCCCTAACCTATTTCGAGTTAGATTGTAGTGGGGTTAAACGTCGGGAGCGGGCACACGACATCGCCCTTTCCAATATTTGAACGGGGCCCAGTGGATAACTGTGAATCTGGCTTCAGCTCGAGATCCAATTGCTTCACATACCACATCTTCCAGAACCTCACATCCTTACTTCAGTACATCAGGGTGCTTGCGTTGACAGACATCTACTACTATTGGACTACTATCATGTAAGTGAACCAAATGCTTTCTTTCACCGTCTTGTCTCCTCCTCGTCTCCAGTGGCAGCTTCACCTGCACCGAGCCGCAAGCTGTCTGCATACCCTCCCCTACTTATGGCCAGACACAATCCTTGGACGACAGCAAATCGGCAGCGACCTGGATGGAAGTCAAGTTCGCTTCAGCTTGTGCAATTCACCAATACTCAATGCCTCACCTCTGCTAGAGTTCATCCTCACCTGCGAACTGAACAAAACTATTCCGCCATGCCTGCCTGATTCAATCAACAGGCCGTTTGGCCCCAACCAATATCTGCCATTGCTGTACGACAATTCACCTCTTCAGGGCTTTTGCATACAATAAAATCTCCCTTCGACAACCTGGCAGTTCTATCGACACACTTTCTTGAAAGCATTTCTACAACATCGGTCCCCTCCTGGAACTCCCACACTCCAAACACCACACTCGCTCTGTACACCCTCGCTTTTGCTCACTCACAACGAACAATACCCAATCATGGCTGGCCGACCTATTAAGATTGGCTGGGATGTCAACGGCGCTCCTTCACGCAAGACCTCTGCTGGATCCAAAACTTCCAAAGCTCCCAGAGCCAAAGCCCCCAAGGGTTCATCGAAGTCAAAGAAAGCTGCTAATATGATTGAACCATTTCCAGCTTTGAAATCTCTCATTGAGCCATTCCCTGCACCAAAGATCCATCCTCTTGGAAAGAAACTCCTACCGAACGTCCCTCCCGCACGATACGACAATATGGTTCTCAATCAAGCCAAGGTCAAGTCCGTCTTGAGCGGCGACAGCGTCATTCTGTGCTCAATTGCACATCCCGATCGCGAGCGAACCCTTTCCCTTGCCTACTGCACGTCACCACATCTGAAGAAGGAAGGAGACGAGCTATGGGCATACGAATCGCGCGACGCTCTGCGGGAGCTGCTGGTTGGAAAGGTCGTGCAGTTCTCTGTGCTGTACACAATTCCTAACACGAAGCGCGAATACGGTGTCATATACCTCAATGATGGTCGCAAGTTGCCTGAGGAGATGGTCAAGAACGGCTGGCTCAAGTTGAGAGAGGATGCTGGCCGAAAGGAGGACTCCGAGGAGGCTCTGCAACAATTGGATCAACTGCGACTTTTGGAAGCCAAGGCTCGGTCTGAAGATCTGGGTCTTTGGTCGCCCAACTCGAACCGCATTGAGGTCCAACACGATATGGGAGATGCTCCGGCATGGCTCGAGAAATACAAGGGCCAGACCCTTGATGGTCTCGTTGAGCGTGTTTTGAGTGGGGATCGCATGCTCGTTCGTGTGATCCTTTCTCCAACTAAGCACGTCCAAAGTAAGCTCAATCTGTGCTTCTCACGGAGAAAATGCTAACCATCTGCAGTTATGACCTTAGTCGCAGGAATTCGTGCCCCTATTACCGAACGTGTGAATCCTTCAAACGGACAAACACAACCCGCAGAGGAATACGGAAACGAAGCCCGAAAGTTCATTGAAGAGAGATTATTACAGCGAAACGTCAAGCTTGATATCCTCGGTCTAAGCCCTCAGAACCAACTGATCGCATCGGTCAAGCACCCTAGAAACGGCACAATTGCGAAATTCCTTCTAGAGGCTGGTCTTGCGAGATGTACCGATTTCCATTCGACACTGCTTGGCGCGGACATGTCCACTCTTCGAGAGGCCGAGAAGGTGGCACAACAAGGCAAGCGTGGTCTGTACAAGGATCATGTTGCTAAGGCCGCCACAGCTGGTGGAAATTTGGAGGCTCAAGTCACGAGAATCTTCAGCGCCGATGTCATTTTCGTTCGGAATAGAGCTGGTGTTGAGAAGCGGATCAGTCTTTCCAGTGTTCGTGGACCTCGTCCAACAGATGCTGGAGAGGCACCTTTCCGCGACGAGGCTAAGGAATTTCTTCGAAAGAAAATTATCGGAAAGCACGTACGACTCAGCATTGACGGAACACGCCCAGCCACCGAGGACTATGATGCCAAGGAAGTTGCTTCTATCACCTACAATGATAAGAACATCGGATTGCTGCTAGTCTCAGAGGGATGGTGCTCTGTCATTCGTCATAGACGTGATGATACCGATCGGGCTCCTAACTACGACGAATTGTTGGCTGCTCAGGAGAAAGCCAAGGAGGAAAAGAAAGGAATGTGGTCTGGAAAGCCTGCCAAGGCAAAGCAATATGCAGACGCATCTGAGTCACTCCAAAAGGCTAAGATGCAACTCCCAGGACTTCAACGTCAGAAGAAGGTCCCTGCGATTGTCGATTTCGTCAAGGGTGGATCAAGATTCGTGGTGCTGATTCCTCGGGAAAACATCAAGCTGAACTTTGTATTGGGAGGTATTCGTGCACCCAAGTCTGCGAGAAATCCAAACGACAAGGCCGAGCCATTTGGTCAAGAGGCACACGATCTTGCTACAAAGCGATTGACTCAGCGTGATGTTGAGGTTGACGTTCACAGCATTGACAAGGTCGGTGGATTTATTGGAGAACTGTACATCAACAAGGAGTCTTTTGCCAAGATTCTGGTTGAGGAAGGTTATGCCACTGTGCACGCTTACTCTGCGGAACAAGCTGGAAACGCCACTGAATTGCTCGCTGCGGAACAGAGAGCTAAGGATGCACGCAGAGGTCTCTGGGTTGACTGGGATCCATCGTTGGATGTTGCCGAGGAAGATTCTACTCCTGCCAATGGATCCAACGGCGATGCCATCATTCCACGAGAGAAGGATTACCGCGACGTAATGGTTACTCATATCGATGAGTCCTGCAAGTTGAAGCTTCAAATTGTTGGCACCGGAACATCTGCTCTCGAGACCATGATGACCCAATTTAAATCCTTCCACTTGAACCCTGCGAACAATGCCGGACTTCCAGGACCTCCCAAGACTGGCGAATATGTCGCAGCTAAGTTTACAGAGGATGGCGCCTGGTACCGTGCTCGTATACGCTCCAACGACCGCGTCGCTAAGGAAGCTGAAGTTGTGTACGTCGACTACGGCAACAGCGAGAAGATCCCATGGTCTCGTCTCCGCCCTCTCTCCCAACCTCAATTCTCCCCTCAAAAGCTCCGTCCTCAAGCCGTCGATGCAGTCCTCTCCCTGATGCAATTCCCAACCAATGTGGACTACCTCGCAGATGCCGTCAACTACATCACAGATGCCACAGCCGGTGCTCATCTCGTGGCTAACGTTGACTACACTGCACCAGAAGGTACTCTGTATGTCACTCTCTACGACGAGAAGACCAGCACAAACCTCACCGACAGTATCAACTCTGACATTGTCGCTGAAGGCCATGCTATGGTTCCACGTAAGCTGAAGCCATGGGAGCGCGGCTTCGGAGATGTCCTCAAGGCCTTGCGCGAGAAGGAGGAGCAGGCAATCCAGGATCGTAGAGGTCTTTGGGAGTATGGTGATCTCCGCGAGGATTAAATCTTTTAGATTATGGCCCGAGGAGATAGTGGGTTTCTGTCTGCTAGGCAGGCGCGAGTGAGGCTGGTTGAGCTTTATGTTCCCGCCTCTACCTTGCTGGCTGCAAATGGGATGGTACGGATAGGATTGTGACATCTTTGCAGTCTTCCTCGTCCAACGCTTCTTCTCGTTGATGGTGGTAGTCTCTCGGTTTCTCCATTCTCCATTTCTGCTTCTTCATTCATTTGCATACTATGCAATGCAATGCAATGCAATGCATGCATGGATACTAAAAAATGTTACTCATGATGGCATGGGATGGTTGGTTGCATTGGTGGTTTGGTTTGGTTTGGTTTCAGCTGTGCGTGCTGAGGCATGGTGGTTATGGATGGTGCATAAAAGTAAAAATGAAAATGAAATAAGTTAATTATGAATGTCATGACTTGACTTGTGTACCTGTGCATATTTCTTTTCATTTAAATGCCCATGCACCTCTCGGTGAGGTGCTATAAGAAGTCTCTGCTCTGTTATTCTGGCCCGGCTCCTGTCCCCGGATTCAAGTTTCTTTGTACTCGTCATGTGACTCTGCCAAGCTCGTCACCGCGAAACCTCAACCGCGAACCTCCTCCTTCAACCGTCGACTGCTATCTTCCTTTTCTCTGCTTCTCAGCCACCTCACAATAGACTTCATCTCGAAAATTTGCTCTCCACTGTTATGGAATGGGGATAATGTACCTTCGTACCTCGCCTCCCAGTCTTTTCATCCGATATGGACAGAAGTCTCACATGGAGAGACAAATTCTAGATTCCCTTGCCTCAACTCTGAGGACTATTATGTTAGGACAATGAACAATATGATAACCGTTAATCGGATTACCACACATCTTAAGATTCGAAAGGTTTGAGACGGTGCTATTTCCTACCCGACTCCCGTGGAAAGGGCGGGCGCCGCAAGACACCACAATCGACCCATTTGTTTTGCATTCTTTCTCGATTGGTGCTTCTGGCACGCGTTGCTCCCCTTGCCGTCCTCAACGAGACAAGATCGCTGATGGACTTGCTGAGGAGTTTCCTCGAAGTCGAGGGAAGCTTTTCACGTCTTTGAATCTAGTGGGCGAAAGTTGTTATTGCTTCGCTTTGGTTTGGTTTGATTTGACTTTGACTTTGCACCAAATTTTTTTCTCTTTCAATGATTGTATCTTCGTCCAAGACGCACTTACATCTGTGAGCGAGCCGCTTTTCTTATCTACCGATGGCGCTTCTGAGACTGCATTATTATACATTCCTATGTTTGGTGAAGGTTGCATTCCCGAGAATCTTACTGTTTCGGATCAAGCTGGGCAGTCTGGAGGGATAGCAGGAAGATGTTGATCCACCCTCTCCTCTCTTCTCGATTCCCCATCAACAATATTTTTAACCTCACGAGTATTGATTGCCTGGTGTACACTCGTTTTTAACGACTTTCGACGAAAACAACACTCACTACCCCTCTCAAACTTACTTCAACTTATCTCGAACCAACGTCAAAATTTCAGGCCGGGCTGTCCCTTGACAGTGGCCTTTTTCGCGAAGATACAGATTTACAAGATGTTTCTTCAGTATTTCCTCTTCCTGCTCTGGACATTTACAACACCGACGGATAGTCAAGGAGGCTCGTTCGGATTCACGCAAGCTGGATTGGATTACGCCTTTTGCGATGTAACAAGCGCATCCCGTTCTAATTTCGTAGGCTGTTATAATGTCGGACCTGTCAACGCATCGAACGCAAAGGTAATCACCGCGGATAGTACCACGGTTACCTTTGGAACGGGTACATTTTATACTCCTTTCATCCTGACGAACACGGGGACTGGAGCCACATCCTATAAAGGATATGTTGTTCGTCCAGCTTCAGAATGGACGTCGTCGGAGACGTCGCTCAACTGCACCATCGCATGTCGCTCCCATGGCATGAAATATTCCATGATGACCTTGGGAGTCTGTGGATGTTCGCCATTCCTCAGCACCAATGGAGCGTCCGTGTACATCACAAGTAAAACTGGTACTCCGCCAGATATTCAATACCCTGATGGTGCATCGCCTTGCGGAGGTGGCGGTGTGGTGCCATCAAGACCAAATTGTTACGGTGATGCCGCTCAACTAGGTTGTGGAGGTTTGACAGGCGCAGGAAACACCGGAAGCTGGAACAAGAAGTATGGCACCGGGTTGTTGGCTAATGCTGTCTGGTTCGACAACTCCTTCGAAAAGGATTCGAACATCAACCCCGTTGTCGAGCAGGGTGCATATCTCTATCTGGCATGCTTCCAGATTCCCAGCAATGGCTATGACATGTTTCAGCCTCAGGGATTCGTCAATACCTTTACGAATTTCCTGGACTGCAATCTCTTCTGTGCTAAGCTCAATATGCCATACGCTGCCAGGGCTTGGGATTCGACTGCGAGGTAGGCATGCTATTATTTTTGAACGGTTGGAGAAGACTAACAATACACAGTAACGTCAAATGTAAATGCGGCACGGAGTTTAATACCAACATTTTTCAAACCGATGATGCATCACATTGCAATGTGAACTGTGTGACAGGAGGAACTACGTATGTGCTCTTGTTTTGACAGTATGGCAGTCCTAACAGGTGGAATAGAGGGTGTGGAGTAGGTGCAGACTGTTGTGGTTCTGGACTCTACTTCTCGGTTTACCGCAACGATCAATTGCTTGGTTGCTACGAGCCTCCAATCCCAGGAAGTTCCTTGGTCGGAAGTGGTACCTACCCAGTTCAATGCGGTCCGAGCACGGCAATTCGCCTCTCGCGCACATCGGTCATTGGTACGACTACGTTGAGCAATAATCCACTTGCTACTGCAAGAGCTTCGCCTGGGTTGTCTTACGTTGGTGGTACTTACAATTGGCTTGGATGTTACCCCGCCTCTTATCTAACTGGAGTCATTGCCACGTTGAATATTCCGAACGGGCAGGGTCTTTCGGAATGTATGGTGTTTTGCAGTACTTCATCTGCGGGTGGTCCATCGACATGGGTATCCGTAGCTGCTTTTACAAGTGGTTTGCCGTAAGTTTCTCCGCATCATCGTTGAATATGTACTGACGTGCTAGGGTTTGCCAATGTTCCAATACTGCACCCAACATTGGGCCGGGAACAAGACTGGAGTATTCGCAGTGTATCGCGTCTTGTACCAAGCCTGGAGATGTCTGTGGTGGTTATGAAAGACAGCAGCTCATTTACGGGCCCGCCGCGAGTGTTGCTGGTGTTAATAGGTTTTTTCCTGCCACCAGCACATACACTTGTATTCCAGGAAGTTCTACGACATCATCACCTGCAGTCACTTCTACCACTGTCCCTCCCACTTGTAAGGCTCCAGAATAATCCCAATTCAATCACTGACTCTGAATAGCTTCCACGTCAACGAGTTCGATGACCACCACGGAACCCAGTGAGTTTTTAGATGCTGGGATTTTGATTCAAATGCTGATGTGAATTAGCTACAACGAGCACTTCTACGACCACTTCCACAAGTGAGTTTCCTGATACTTCTAGATTTGAGATACTAACCGGACCAGATTCGACAACATCTTCCAGTAAGCTCGTTTGGACCTTGGGAATGAAAATATTGACTTGCTTTAGCCACGTCCTCGTCGAGTACAGTTTTGTGTAAGCTTCTTTTACAATCTCCCAGTTTATGCCGCTAACCAAAGTACAGCCTCGTCAACATCTACTTGTCAGTATATTTGCGAGAACGGCGAAATTCAGAACACTAATTATTTCCAGCTACATCAAGCAGTTCTTCGACGTCGTCTACTTGTAAGTTTCTCGTGTCTCTTTCCAAACTTAAACTGACCGTTGCTAGCATCTACGACTTCCTCGAGTAAGTTGCCTCCAACAGGAATTTCGAGGAATGGTATTAATGTGCTTTAGTTTCGAGCCCATCGAGTTTGATCTCGTCAAGTAAGCGCCTTCTTTGAATCTTTCTCAAAAAATAGATGGAGAAACTGACTACTCTTTCATAGGTACATCTACAACATCTACAACGACCACCGCAGAGCCAAGTACAAGCTCCCTGAGCTCTTCAGCGATTATATCCAGTTCTACAGTCCAACCGACGACAAGTAAGTCCCAGTCCCGGCCCCAACCCTAGACTTCCTAGTATCCTTGCTTTCCTAGTTCTCTATTCTCTGTGTTGAATGTTGCTAGGTACGACGACGACAACATCTACCACTACCACTGATGTGCTCCCGACAAATAGCAGCACTTCTGTTTCTACAAGTAAACATTTACTTTATTATTATCTTTTGGTTTGGTTTGTGCTAGGATGGATGTATTTCTGATGTATTGTAGGCACGTCTGTGGCTTTTACGGGCTCATCCTCGAGCTCAATCTCGTCCTCGACCTCGATTTTTCTGGGTCCAACTAGTTCAAGCGAATCTTTGACCCTGACCTCGACCTCGATTTCGATTTCTCCAAGTGTTGACAGTTCGACCGGACTCTCGACGTCAAGCTCATCCTCGGTCTCGATATCTCCCAGTGTTAGTAGCTTGAGCGAATATTTCAGCTCAACCTCGTCGTCAATTTTGATCTCTCCGAGTTCTGTATCATCTACAGCCTCTATTCTCTCCACTGTCTCTTTAGTACTTACCAGTAGCTCTGTGATTATCCCGGAAAGTTCGACAATACCCGCGACTTCTCAAGCAACCTCGGTCAGCTCCTCTAGGCTGACTTCCATCCAGTTAACTTCTCCAGAAGGTTCTACAACGTCAACGCTCCTAAGCAGTACCGCGATTCAGTCTTCTTCCATAAAACCAAGCTCATTTAGCGAGGAGATTTCTAGCTCCACTGGGTCATTGTCCTCCTCGGTCCAGCTCAGCTCAACGGAGGTCGTGCCATCCAGTACGGCATCCCTGGGCTCCAGTACTGCCTCGACGCAAAGTGCCGAAAGCTCTTCAATCACAAACTCCTCTTCCGCAGAGCAAAGCACTACCGTTGGCTTTGCATCTTTATCAAGCTCTGTTCTTGTTGGGACTTCAACTTCTAGCTTTGAGAGCACATCACTTTTAAGCTCTAGTCTTAGCGCATCGGCTTCGGTTGCGAGCTCATCCGTCGAAAGGTCTTCTTCCCAGACTTCTCTTACGTCGGTTGGCCAGAGCAGCACTGCTCAAGTATCATCATCTAGCTATTTGCCCGGTGGCTCTTCGGCTTCCGGTTCGATAAGCTCAACCTTGATCTCCACTGCAGATGTTCAGACCTCATCGGCGCAGACCTCAGTCGGCCTGAGCAGCACAGTGTCGAGCTTCACATCCTCGGAGGTATCATCGTTGCCCTTAAGCTCCACGGCCGTGCCTCCTTCAACGTCTGCTGTATCTTCGGATGAATATCCGACTTTCCTCAGCTCCAGTGCCCTCATTTCAACTCCATCATCGTCAATCTCGGTGACATTAGGGCTAGGCTCCAGTACTCGGTGGCTTTCGGAATTAACATCCACCGAGGCGAGTTCCAGTACTTTGGAACCATCTAGTACCATAGATATAATACCTAGCACTACCATATCGTCGACTCAGATTTTTTCGGCACCTGCATCATCCACACTTTCGGCAACAGGCTGTACTAACACGCCGCCGGCTCCTACCAACCCTGGTACCCTAGCAGATTGTTGCCGGTATTATGTCGTACAATCTGGCAATACATGTTCTATTATCGCATCTCGTTTCGGAACAACTGTACCAGAGTTTGAGGCTTTGAACCCCGATATCAATCCCGGCTGCACGAATCTGAATCCAGACTTCGCGTGAGTCTACCTATTTTCAGCCCCTTTTTAAGCGAGAATGCTAAGCGAGAGTAGATACTGTATCGAAGGCCCCCCAGTTGCATCGAGTACTGCTGCCATTGGCTCGAGTACAGAAACGGTGAGTTTCTCAACTTCCCAAAGTCCAAATTTGGCAAGTTCCCTACCAAGTTCTGCTGATACCATGATCGCATCGATCACCTCCCAGCCACCAAGCTTAGTGGTCTCAAGCTCTCTATCTACATCCTCGGCAAGTTGTATGCCCACACCCGCATCAACACGTCCAGGACAGGCCGCGCAATGCTGCCAGTTCTATCGCATATTGCCCGATCAAGACTGTAATCTCGTTGCCGCTATCAATGGCATCACAGTCGAGTATTTCCAGAGCTTGAATCCGGAAATCGATTCTACGTGTTCTAATCTATTCCTGGGATATGAGTATGTGCCTTAATCCTCCCATGATATTTGATATGGTTCACTGATTTATGGGATTTTAGTTACTGTGTCCAGGGAACGCCTGATGCTAGTAGCACCGTGTATGTTAGCTCGACGGCGTTTTCCGGTTTGGTAATTATCACTTCAAGTGCAACTGCGAGCTCTTCGATATCGTCTAGTGCAGACATACCTTCTTCGTCATCTGAAAGGGCCGAATCTACAACTCAGAGATTTAGCACCTCGCTTCCGCTCTCTTCTTGGATTACAATTGAATCAACGACCGAAGAGCGGAGTACTTATCTTGCTCCATCATCTTCGTCTGCTGTCGAGTCTACGACCCAGGCCCTCAGCACTTCACTTGCTCCCTCTTCTTCATCTGCCGTTAAATCAACAAGCCAAGACCTCAGCACAGCTCTCGGTCCCTCGTACTCATCCACAATAAAGTCCACCACCCAGGACCTTAGCACCTCAGTTGGCCTCTCTTCGTCGACTGCAATTGAATCAACAACCCAAGATCTCAGTGCCTCAGCCGGACTGTCTTCTTCGACTGTCATCGCGGAATCTACGACCTTAGACCTCAGCTCATCCCAGCTACTATCTTCCTCTGTCGTCGCTGAATCCACCACTCTAGACCTCAGCTCATCCCAGATACCATCTCCATCATCGGTCGCCGCCGATTCCACTACCCAGAGCCTCAGTATATCTCTATCGCCATCTTCTTCACCAGAAAGAACTGCGCCAATTTCGAGCTCGCAAGCCTCCTCTGCGTCAAGTGTCCTAGATACAACTTCACTAGCCACGTCCGGCAGTGGGAGCAGTGCTCAGATCTCCACGTCCGGAGTTCAGAGCACTGCAATGTCTAGCTCGCAGGAATCCACAGCCATTGTCTCCAGCAGTGAGACATTCAGCTCTTCTTTTGCCACGCCCGGCAGTGAAAGTAGCTTGGGTGCCACCTCGTCAGCTCAAGCTACGTCAAGTGAGCAGAGCAGTTCAATGTCTCCGAGCTCGGTGGGAACTTCTTCGGCCCTGGGCTCGAGCAGTGTGCAGAGTCTTTCTGTATCTGTCAGCACACAAAGCCCTCAGGATATGTCCTCGTCTTTTGGAACGTCCACGTCAATGTTAGAAAGCACTGTGGCAACACAGGCTTCCACGGCATCAGTTATCGATTCGAGTACTACGGCAAGTCTTTCAGAATCTGTCAGTGCAACAAGCTCACAGAGTGATTCGTCTTCTTTGGAAGCCTCGTCTTCTGTTCCGGAGAGCACTGTGGGGACACAGAGCTCCATATCATCAGCACTCGATTCTAGTAGCGTGGCAAGCCTTTCTGTCACTACAATTAGCTCACAGAGTGCGTCCTTATCCTTCGAAGCATCATCTTCTGTTCTGGAAACCAGTGTAGTGACAGCAAATTCTACGCTTTCGGCTCTTGATTCGAGCAGTGTAACAAGCATCTCAGCATCTATGAAGGTCCTAAGCTCCGAGAGTCCGTTCTCGTCTTCTGTTCCAGAAAGCAGTGTAGTGACAGCAAGTTCTACGCTTTCGACTCTCGATTCGAGTAGCGTGGCAAGCGTCTCGGCCCCTGTGACTATGCTAAGCTCCGAGAGTGCGTCCTCATCCTTTGGAGGGTCATCCTCCATTTTGGAAAGCAGTACCGGGCTATCAAGCTCCGCCGCAACGGTATCAATGTCCAGCAGCGAGGAGAACACATCATCCCCCGCAAGTATCAGCAGTATGCAGCTCATGGCATCGAGTTCAGAAGCTTCTTCTTCTAGCCCCGAGCGCAGTCTGTCGAGTTTAATGGGATCTTCTTCGATTCCAGAATCTAGTATGATAACTCCGTCATTGTCCTCAAGCTTTCTCACTACATCTGGGGTTGGATTATCCTCGACTTTCGAATTTAGCAGTGTAGCAACTCCATCATTGTCGTCCAGCGTTTTTAATACATCTGTGCTCGTATCCTCTTCTGGTATTTCTTCGTTGCTTCCTGAAAGTAGTATACCATCCTCTATTTCGGGAACCAGCAGCGGAGCAAGTTTATCAATGTCCTCCAGCGTTGTCAGTACATCTGTGCACGAATACTCTTCTGATATTTCTTCGTCGCTTCCTGGAACTAGCATGCCGTCGTCGAGCTCAGTCGGATCCTCATCTGAGAGTAGCGAAGTTTCGGTTTCAAGCTCATATTCAGCTATCACAGATTACAGCCAAACTCCAAGCTCATCTTCAGATGGATCATCAACGAAAAGCACTTCGTCAGCTTCATCTGTTACAGAGTTCAGTCAAACTCCAAGCCTATCTTTGGCTGGTTCATCGACAGAGAGTGGTCTATCCGCTTTAGACTCCTATCCATCGTCGTTGATGAACCTCTCTAGCAGTCAAGTTCCCTCGTCGTCCTTAGGCTACACCTCATCAGTGTCGATTTCAAGCGATGAACCTCAGAGCACTTCTGACATATTATCTCCCACAAGCACGACCGCGATTGATTCTACGAGCTCCTACGAATCATCTTCAGTGCCTGTTTCAAGCAGTGTCCCTCAGAGTACTTCTGAGAGAAGCAGTCTTGGACCATCTAGCTCTTACGGATCGTCATCTATTCCTCAATCTAGCCAAATTCCTAGTTTCTCAACAACTCTGGCCTCCCCATCCCTTGAACTTACGACCAGCCAGCTTTTGAGTACCTCTGTACCCGAATCTTCTTCTGTACTTGCCTCGAGTACAGAGGCCAGTGTATCTGTGGGGTCATCATCTTCGTCCATGATTGTTTCCGTGAGCCAATCCCAAAGTACTGAAGCACCGTCATTGTCGACAATAGCTTCTATTACTTCGGAGACACTTCAAGATACATCGTCTCTTTCTCGACAAGTTTCAACCTCCGCCTCGAGCGCTGAAGAAAGCTCGGCATCTCAATCATTTGTCGATTCAAATGCGAGTGAAAGTACATTCAGCACATTAACCGACTTGTCATCTATCAGCGCGTCAGGCACTGGCTCAGCGAGCTCTTTCGTAGACCCGTCCACAGTTTCTGCCGGAATGAGCAGTGAAGGATTAAGTTCATCTGTTATCACGGAGGAATCAACTGCAGCATCTAGAAGCGGAATATCGAGTTCTTCAGTCTCCCCACCAGAGTCGAGCAGTGGAAGCTCTTCCGCCCTGATATCACCCTCACTTTCTCAATCAAGCGCCCAGCCACCATCTTCAACGCTGCCATATTCTTCGTCAATAATGAGCAGCTCTGCATTTGATTCCAGTACCCAAGCACCAAGTTCTAGTGTGCCATCGTCACCGCCAATGCCAGAGTCCAGCACCCTCATGAGCGCCTCAACAGGCGGCTGGTGGTCTTCATTATTTTCAAGGAGTAGAACATCTATCGCTCCTTCGTCCTCTCAGCTAGCTAGCACAAGTGATCTCCCGTCAAGTTCTGTTGCAGGCTCGAGCATCGAAATTGTCACATCATCGGAAATTCCTTCATCTACCCTTCTCTCATTGTCGCCAGTCCCAAGCTCCAGTCTTGCAGTATCCTCGTCAAGCATAGAATCGAGCTTCCGGAGTACCTATTCGTCTGAGAGTGGGACTTCTTCTATTTCTAGTGCCGAGTCAAGTTCCCCGCCATCGTCGTCAATTGTGGAGTCAAGCAGTGGAGTGTTGAGTTCGTCACTTTCACAAACTGCCTCGGAGTCAGAAAGCAGCCAAACATCCAGTAGTTTTACTTCCAGTTCTCTAGCAGAATTTACTTCGTCGTCTGTTATATCCGACTCTTCGATTAGCAGCAGCAGTGAATCTTATTCCAGTTCCATGGTCGAACCGTCAGTCAGCACATCATTTAGCCAGGATATCTCATCGTCCTTCATGACCGCGAGCAGCGCGATTTCTACCTCGATAGTCGATTCATCTTCAATTCCAGAGAGTTCCGAGACCTTCCAGTCAACTTCTGTTGGGTCTGAATCTTCGACTGAACCTATCGAAGCGTCCTCAACAGGCAGTTTGAGCACAGAAATATCGAGTTCCATGGCATCACCTGCATCATCTGTAGCCTCACTGAGCAGCTTTCTCAGCCCCCGTTCGGCAGCATCATCCTTCGAATCTAGTGCGTCCGTGTCTAACCTTCTTCAATCCTCAAGCAGTGCTGCTACATCAATGTCATCCAGCAGTGTTGGTACTTCAAGCGGGATTTCCTCTCTGTCCAGTGTGGAGTCGACTGTTGATGGCGGCAGCTCATCATCTGAGAAGGTTTCAAGCTCGAATCTTGGCTTTATACAAGCATCCCACTGTCAAGCTCGATGGGGAGTGGCTCTTCATCCGCCAGCGAAAGTGCATCGGCAAGTCTTGGGTTCTCTGGGACCGTTATGAGTACCGCCTCTTCAAGCGGGCCGCAAAGCTCGTCCCTTGAGCAACCCACTGCTTCGACCAGTGTGGCCTCGACCGAGGCGTCGTCTTTAAGTATCTCTGTGGGCGTACTGTCTTCGACTACGTCTACTGCTCTAGGACCCGAATCGAGCAGTGGGACCAGTGAGGCTTCGTCATCCGAAGTTCCAACCTCTAGTATGGAGATTTCTAGCACCCAAGGAGTCGCTTCTACATCAGAAGCGACTTCTAGTACAACGTCTGTCCCATCTTCGGTATCCCAATCCTCCGCAGATGAGGCGTCATCTAGTATATCTGCCTCTATCAGCTCAATATCAGCAGAAATATCAAGTTCTCAACTCGGTATAAGCTCAACGGCCTCACTTGCCCTGAGCCTGTCATCACTCTTCAGTAGCTTGTCTGCTGCAAGTTCGTCTCTTTCAATGTCTACAAGTCTTTCAGAACTTTCAAGTGCTGTTGCAACGTCTTCCATTGCGCCATCACAGGCCGAGAGCTCCTCCCAGGCATTGTCGTCTAGCATATCATCATATCTGAGCAGCGTTTCAGACATGTCATCGTCCGAAGCTATGTCCAGCTTGACAGTCTTATCGAGCTCCCAAGTGTTATCTCCATCACAGACTCCCACCAGTTCCGAAGGCATCGTAACGTTTTCTCAGGCCATTGCATCAAACCTATCATCAGTATACAGTGCTGCTTCTTATACCAGCTTCTCGGAAGCACTATCTTCGACACTTTCCTTGATCACCCCTGGACCATCCGCCTCAAGCTCTTCCCAATCAATCTCAGCCAGTTTATCCCCTGTTTTCAGCGCAGAGTCGTCTGTGAGCTCACCCCAGGAACTGGCTTCAAGCGTTTCTTCATTGCTTTCGAGTGGTTCCTCAACGATTCCATCCCAGACCGCGTCACAGAGCTTTTCCGCTATAAACAGTGCACCTTCGCTTTCGACTTCTTCAGAAGCGTATTCATCGAGCCTCGTATCCACATCACAGATCATATCGGAGAGTTTGTTCTCTTCTCTTAGCTCGGTGTCGGAAGCTGGTTCTTCTAGCGCAATGGCCTCGACCTTGTTAGTCATGTCAAGTACACCAGGTGCAAGTTCGTCCCAAGAGATCTCCGTCGCTTTGTCCTCAATTTATAGTAGCCAGTTAGCAACCTCTTCATCTCAGACGGTATTTTCCAGTCTTTCCGCCATCTCAAGCTCCATGGAACTTATGTCGTCTTCTCAGTCTGTGTCATCGACGATAGCGAGCGCGTCGCAGTCTATATCAGAGAGCTTGTCCTTGTTCGTTAGCACATCCTCGGCACAAGATTCTTCAAGCGCTGTATCAAGTATTTCTAGTGCATCACCAGGCATAAGTACATCTCAGGCACTTACATCTAGCTTGGCATCGGTATACAGCAGTGTATCAGCACAAAGCTCTTCACAGGCATTCTCGTCCGCGATGGCCTCTATCAGTGCCTCGATCGTTGGCCAGAGCGGATCGAACACTCAATCCGGCGTCTTTAGCCCCTCCGCCACTCTCCAGCCAACAGGATCACAAGTTTCAGCATCAGAGACCGCTTCGCCATCCCAAAGTGGATACCCTCCGGCACGAGATGTCATATTCGAGATTCTTCCCGATACAAACTTGAAAATCAGAAAACGACAATCAGGGGTTCAATACCTCACTCCTGGCTCTTCATTCGGTCTCAGTGGTTGCAATTCTTCGCTCCCCTTCACCATTTCTGATGGCCAACTCAGCGCCGATGGTGTGCTGGTATCAACCGAGAGAAATGTTACGTGGCAACCGTTCGAGCCCAACCCAATTACTGGTGGTGTCACAAGGCTTTTTGAGATCTTGGGTGATGGAAGTTTGTCTTGGTACTCAAATATTGATGGGTTTTACGCCAACCAGGCTAGGTGGTGTCAAAAGCCTTCGGGAGAGGTTGTAGTCCTTTTCAAGGGCCCATCCGATCCTGATACAACATATCCAGACTATGGTGGAACTTGTGTGGCGGTTACGCTACAAGCTGTGACGCGTAAGTTGATTCCCATTTCCATATCTCATTTATCCCCTTGAAATATTTTTGACACCAAGAACGGCCCATAACTGACATATTTGGTAGCTTCAACTTGTGGCGTCTGGATCTCATCGTCCGAATATGCCTCTGCAACTACTTCACTTTCAGTATCTATACCAATTTCATCGACTCTAGAGTCTTCAAACGCGCTCTCGACTGTCAGCAGTATGTCTGCCTTCTTCTCGGAGACCAAATCCAGCTCTGAGGCGTTTTCGTCGACGGCTACCATCTCAACCACCCCATTGGGCTCGTCGAATTTCGAGCAAAGCTCTACGGGAACAGTTGTATCATCTACCGTCTTGGAAATGAGTACTTCTCAATCGTCACCATCTTTGGGAGTCTCTTCTTCCACTATGGAGGGACTTTCCAGCACAGTTTTATCTGCAAGTGGGATATCTGTCGTTTCGTATGGATTTTCGCTATCCGGCAGCACTGGCCTGCCATCAATGTCCCAGATCTCATCCGAACCGCTACAGACAACAAGCGCCGTGCTCTCATCTATTCCATCCTCCACTCTTGCTTCTGAAACTGAAGCAATGTCTTCAAGTTTGTTGACGACATTGGCGGACCCTTCTTCATCCGCTCCATACAGCTCTGTACCTTCCCATATGTTATCCATGCCCGAACAAAATTCCAGTGTTGAATCTGGCAGTGTTTCGGAGACTCTGGAAGCCTCGACAAGCATTTCCTTCGCCTTGGTCTCTACTAGTCAGCTTTCTAGTCTATCTAGCGCTATACTATCGTCGTCCGTATCCTTCGTTTCACCTGCCTCCACTGCTACAGGTACCTCAGACAATTTGGAATCGACCTCGAGTATCATCAATGCTCCCACATCGTCCATAATGAGTGGCACCGAGTCCTCCTTGGTATCTACAGAGACATCGAGCGTGATCTCGTCCGAAGAAGTGTCAACTTCGATCAATCAAAGTGTTTCTTCATTCGCCATAAGCTCAAGCGTATTGGACCAAGCCTCTACTACTGCGATATCTACCGCAGATCTGTCTTCAACTTTGGCCAGTTCACTGGGAAGCCCAAGCACGACAAGCTCAGTTTTAGATGCTAATTTTGCATCGACCTTCTCTTCAACTCTTGCCCCTGGTTCTACGACTATTGTTGCAGAGGCTTCGAGCAGCGTGGACTCTGCTTCAAGTGGTCAATCATCGAGCATCACGGAGCCTAGTTCCTCGTCTGAAACAGGTGAGAACTCGGTATCAAGCTATCCCTCTCAGTCGACACTTGTTTCCCCCTCCACGCCATCGATTTCAGTCAATCCTTCCAATGGGGAGTCATCAGGAATGGAATCTTCCACGCAAGTCGCTGTTACCCCATCGGTAACCAACATCGCCCAGACCACATCTCAACCCCAACTTCCTGGAACCATTACTTCTGCAACCGCAGGACCAGCTGAAACTCCGATTTTCTTCCAAATCGTGGTTGAAGTGGATGTTGTGCCCAAGTTGAGGAAACGAGCCGACAATGATACCCATTATGTTGGTCCTGGGTCTTCCTTTGGCTTGGACAACTGTAACGGTGGGTACCCATATACATACAACAATGATGGCCAGCTCAGGGCTGGTGGGGAGTTCGTATCTACCAATAGCAGTACAACTTGGATGTACTTGGTACCTGATGCTGTCACACAGCCCATCACTACCATATTCGACGTTGACAATGATGGAGTCTTGTCCTGGAACAATACTCAATTTGAGGGCGGAGAAGCACTTTTCTGCCAACAGAGTGATGGCCAGGTTGCTGTGCTGTTCCGCGGCGCCACTGACTTGGACCTGAGCTACCCTGCATATGGAGTTACATGTGCTCCAATCAAGCTTAAGGCTGTCGCCCGTATGTATTTCTCGTTGATTCCACCCTAATAATTGGCTACACTGAATGCTAAATACATGTCATAGCATCAACTTGTGACAATTTCACGATTAGTTCCTCAAGTATGTTTGGAAGTTCAACTGTTGAAACTTCCGTGTCCGTCTCCGAAACCCAATCCACATCCGTATTTGATGTCTCTTCTTCGGGGCTTTCGGGTTCCGTATCGGCGGTCCTATCTGGCGTGACTACTACTCTGGATACTTCAATTTCGGAAACTCAATCTGGGGTTAACTTGGCTTCAGTAACGCAGACAGTTTCAGATTTGACAAGTGGAGAACTATCGACCATTGCACCGACCATATCTAGCTTGATACCTTCGTCCTCGTTCGTCTCATCGGTGTTGCCAGCATCAGATTCCATTTCCCAGTCCATCACTCTCTCAGTAGCATCAACAACGGTTGCTGGTGATCAGACCAGTTCATTGCCCGGATCTAGCACCGTTCTCGGATCTAAGCCTTCTTCTGGACAACCGTCCTCTTCTTTGAGCGCTTCCACAGTGATATCAATTGCAAGTTCGATCCTGAGCTCCATCTTGAACCCAACATCTGGAGCGCAATCAACATCTATTAACGATTCAATAGCCAGCTCCATATCCTCATCCAGATCGGCCTTATCATCATCTCTGTCTGCATTCATGGCGCCATCCTCGAGATCGGCTACGTCATCATCGCTTGACTTCACTTCCAGTTCAGCATTAGCAGAATCCTCCAGCGTCATACCGCCTGTATCAAGCCCTACAGCAGCAGTTGCTGCAACTTCCGAGTACATATCCGCGTCAGTGTCAAGATTCGCGTCCATGTCAGTCTCCGGCCCGCAGTCTACACCTGGCGAAACCACTTCATCGGATCAGCCTCCGACTGCAGACAACACGCCAGCACAGAGCACACCAGAATTCACCCCGCCATCGCCAAGCACAGGAGGTCAAACCCCACCTGTCACCACACCGCAGAATACTGGCGGTCCTCCTCCAGGTCCTACAACTGGAGGTGGTCCCGGCCATCAACCGACAGGAAGCAATATGTGTCCATTTATTCCCAGCACTTGGCTGTCAACAAGTCCTTCTGGGATTTATGCTATTCCACAGACGGTCACCTTAGAGTATGGATGTACACCTATGGTGTCGTCATTCTGAGGATGAGTTAGATTTCTACTTTCAGTTGGTTTCGGTTTCATCAGGAGGGGGAGGCTGGAAAGAGGATTTCCATTGAGCGAGGAGGGCGAAGGAGATTTGTGGATTCCTGCGGACTGTCGGGTGAAGTAGGTGGGTAATGGAGGTGAATTGCGTTTGTTTTGGTATGAGGTTTCTTCTAAACTTCTTTTTATTCTATGGTCCAAGGGATTCTTTTGATTAGACAAAAAAGGGACACGATTAGGGTTCTTTTGTCTGGTGTATTCTGTTTGTTTTGATGTGTTGCTGGAAATTTAGTCGGGGAAGCATGTAATGATTGGTGTGAGTTATGCTATAGTGTTTTGTTTTAGAATCAGATTGGAACCAGGAATTTTAAGTTGAACTTCTTTCCATTATCAAGAATATACACAGATGGAGACATATCTAATAGTCCGCGGGATGAAATGCCTTGATCACCACAAGTTGAATATCTTTAGCCTCCTTGCATTTCTTGAAAGTAAACTGCGCTGCGTCATATGTTGTTTCCTTGACTTAGGACATTGGCTATAGCATGCTTGAAGGAATTGTTCCTTGGTCTGGAATTGAGAAAGAACTCAGGAACGGATACTTTGGGATCTGGCCTGGGACATCTCGAATGCGGCTGACTTGGCACGATCTGATGTATTGAAGCACATCTCATATCACCAAAGTCAAGCGTGCAGTCAGCTGCCTATCGGCCGGGTAGCAAGTCTACTCGCGCTGTTCAAGAGGTGAATACGGGTTGTATGGTGAATTGCCTCTCCCAACTACCCTAATCACACACAGCATGAACAACAAGCAAACCTGCTTCAGATTAAGATAATGCCGCTCGCCAATCAAATTCCCTTGCATCAATGACGTAGTGGTTGCTCTGGGAGACCACAGGTTGAACTATCATGAAGGCAGCCTGAGGCAACAAGGTTTGTTTACTTCCACAAGGCGAATGCAGAGGTGAGCTAACCTGGAAGGGGTGAATGGAATTTCCGATCGTGTTCATTCAAGGCTATCCTGATTATATTCGCCCTACCTAGTCTCGGCTCAGCTAGAAGCTTCCATCGCAGCCTGATGCCGTCGCGCGGTCGCCGTCGCGACGTTCATGATCTCGCTTAGCCGCCCACAGAATTTTATAAATAGGGCTCTTCGTTCTTCCTTCCTTCTTTCCTTTCCTTCTTCCTTTCCTCACTACTACTATCCCTTCGACAGATGCCTTGACTCTTTCAGCAACCAACGACGATGTGTCTGTGGTTGCTCAAAGGGTCTCCATCTTGCCTGCGTCTCCTTGCGCATCTCTTCCTCCTCTTGTTTTCCTCCTTCTTTCTCTGCCCGAACGAGCCTCTGGTGGTGATCTCACAGAGACCGAGATTATTGAGATTCGACACTCTGCCTCCCAGGTCCTTTGATCTTCGAGCCATCCAAACCTTCTTCTACCAGCCACGAGCTCCTGCTTTCCAACATCTCTCCTGAAGCAGCTGTCATAATGCGACCTCCAACAGCGTCACCGCCACCATCGCCACCATTCTCCATCTCCCTTTCCATCGACCACACTCCAAACAAGGTAAGTTGAACTCAATCTCAATCTCTCCTCTCTATCTCTATTTGTATCACCTGCTAACTTTATCTTCAACAGTACGAAAAGACACGAATCCTCTCGACACAAAACCACAGATCCAACGATCCTGTTCAAAATTTTATGTCTTTCCGATCCACCTCATTCGAAGTTTGCAGACGGACGATCTTCACCAAGTCTGATCTATCTGCGTACACCAAACACCCACTTCCAACTTTTGCAGTCCCTCGAACTGCGTTCAGCACAGCCCTAATACTCCTTATTCAATCTGCAGACCTACAGATCTGCGTCAACTTCTTTTCAAACCACTTTGCAGTCCTGAAGACTGAGTACACCCCCAAATACCAGCACTGATACCCCTTGTCCAATATCCTGCAGTCCTATCGGCACTGCGTCAAGCACTTCTCATTCAACACTTACCGCCCATTCAGTCTACCTCAAATTCCCCAACTTCTCTACATCAGCGCAACATCATCCTCAAGGGCGCCGATCAAGCACAGGTCGATGAGATCTTGCATCCTGCACGCGCAAGGAGAAGCGTGTCATTGGTAAGTATCTCAAGAGAGTCCCCGAAGGCATCCTAATCATCCAAGGTCCTGCCGGCACCGGAAAGACAACCGTCACTCGGAAGCTCTTGCATTTGCAGTTGGCTCTCGAGAAGTCTGTCCTTGTCATGGCTTCACCAAATCTGGCAGTGAATAACATCGCTGGCCGCGTACACGAGGATCTCCCCAAAGACAAGTCCTTGATCTTCAGAGCATAGGCACAGGCCCTTGAAGAGGAAATTGTGAAGCAATGCGACAAGACCAATGTCGAAGCTGTCGCCAAGAAGCTCGTTGACAAGAAGGGTGGCGCCAACGGATACAACTTGGACTGGTCCCTGGCCAATGCCGCTCTCAAGCTCGCAAGCGTAAAGGAAACCACTCGTCATCGCAAGCGACATCAGACAGCTCCCCCCCCCTTTTTTTCTCTGAGATGTTCTGAGACGAAGATAGTAGTCCCACAAACGTCTTCGTCAATCAACTCAGCAAGTCATTAATGTTTCGCCTGTTTGACACCTGTTGGTTTTATGTCAATCTACTTTCTAGACGAGCAGAGACGAATGGCCCCGGGACAGTTCAATCTTGCAGATGTTGCATTGTATGGTGGTGTTAAGACAGCAGAAGAAATCCCAACTGAGTACAAGCATGACACCTCATTGAAGGATGTACCGATTTACCTTTCATTAAAGGAGAGCACAGTCACAGTGAAGACAAGACTCAATGCTCTAAATGACCTCTTTATTGATTAGATCGCCGACCAAGGACCCTCCAAGTCCAGTAAGTGTAAGTGTAAGAAGTCGAAGGATGACAATGACTTCGACGAGTCCAAGTCAGATTCAGACGACGAATCAGAGGCTGACCAAACTGTCACCATCGATGTTCACACTGGTGAAGTCTTGACTACCCAATCTACTGATCAGGAGTCTATCAACCCAGCCCCGTCCGATTCTCCCGCCAGCGGTGAGCAATTAACGGCCATTAAAGAGCCTATTAATCCAACCCCATTGACCCATTCTGCCAGTAATAAGCAGCCAACAATCACAGATGAGGATACTGATCCAAGTCAGTCGACTCCCTCTCCCAGCCCACCTACCGCTATCAGCGATCTCCCAGATTCAGTAGACCAAGGTCCATCTCCAGATGAGGCACCTCCACCTCGCCCATCCAAATTTAGCGAGGATATCATAGCCCGCCGCAAGGAGCAGAGACATGGCCAAGAGCCTCCGACGCAAGGTCAAGGCTTACAATTTCCACCACACTTGAGTCCATCTGTGGAACAGCGACCGGGGCTACCACGGCGATTGATCTTGTCATCGGCTTCTTCGGAGCATGATCCTGTCTCTCCCAGCAATGATCTTCATACGTTGCAACTTACTGCGGCTGTCTAATTTTCGATGACGATGATTTCATCGTCTCTAGACTTGAACTGCTAATTCGTGAGCTATGCCAAAAGGTAAGTACAATCCATCTCCTCGTCGTCTGGCTTTGACTGACCATTTCGTCTAGATTTTTTGCCTTTCACCTTATGCAGATCTGGGTATCCATAGGAGTTCTGCGCCACCGCTCTCCTCCTAATTCCGGCGTTGGCTTCTTCAATGCTCCCGTGTGATCTCCACGTTACCCACCTACGTCGGCGTTTTGTCCTGGGCACGACATGAAAAGGCCCAACTCTCGACTGGCAAGCACTCTCCCCTTGGCCGAGTAGTAGGTTCTTCCGAGGCATATCATACGAGAAAGCCTTTCGCTGACAGTACATAGGTTCTCAAGCTTGGGATTCTGTCAACATTGCGGCTATCCAATCCTCAACCGCCGCCGATGTCAGCGATCTGGATCTGACCTCAATTGACCAGCGCTAAGGTCGTCACACCAATATTGTTCGTGGTCTTTTCTAGATGCAATGTATTTCATTCAATCCCCATCTTTAACCATTGCTAACTTATCTAGCCTCATCTGATGCACTTCCAGTTCTGGTATGGCTACTTCACAATATTCTCAAAAGTCACCGCCATCACCATCACAAAGGGGTGAAAACGCCGCCATCCATTCATCCGATTTCGATAGGTAGCCTCCTTAAAGTCGCGTCATCCATCCTCCGATTTCGATGGGCAGGCTTCATGTCGCACCGTCCCCTCGATTTCCAAAGGCAGGTTTTGCAACCGCGCTATCCACATCCAATTTCCAAAGTCAGCATTCACATTCCCACAATCCATGGTCATTCAGCTTTCGAGGGTAGAATTTGCAGTCCCGCCACTCATAAGCATTCAATGTCCAAGACCAGAGCTCCAAACTACCCATACCATCAGCAAAGACAAAGACAAACCCGCCAACAGTTTCATTCGGTTCTGCCTCCATCGACCTTTGCAACACCAAATAGCTCACTAGTTCCTAGAATAGCCCTGGTACTTCCAGCAATAGTCCCAACAGCCTCACCAACCTCCGAGACGACTTGGCACTTCGCCAAAGCAATGACTTTATTACGGGTTGTGATAGTTTCATCTGCATAGCAATTTGTCTCTATAGCTATAATGATCTCTACTAGCACGGGCAAATGGGTGTCTAGACTTCTGAAGGGGATGGAGAGAGGGTTTTGAGGTGGCTCGGGTTTTTCTGAATGTTTTTTTCTCCGTTGCCCGAAATACGTGTTCAGGATCCTCGCTCTGTCGGCTTGGAATACTGCCTTAGCACAACAAACCCAATGAGAGGAAGTTTCCAAACCAATGCTGAGATTCGTGAAAATTAAAGTGTCAAGACTGTTTTGTTCATGCATTGAGATCATTTGGTGCCCTGTAAATGAAAAGCCTTTTTGCATCGCCATGCCTTAGCATCACAGGTCCACAAGGAAGCCCACAGGATCGAGCAGGTTGGCCGCCCATTGCAACTAAAACTATGGGTTGACTGTGGTTGAAGTCAAATAAACTGAGAGGGCATGCTCGAATTTTGATTAACGCGTATGTGATAGAACTTATTAGATGTCGTTCCAGGTTTCAGGAGATAGCATGTCACAGCGGAAAATCGGTGCTCAGGCAGAGCTTTTCATTTATTATTCGCCTATACTTAAGTTTTTGAAAATCGAATTCTAATTAATGAGTTTTGTTCAGTTGACCGTTGCTGAAGACGGAAGTCCATTTGCCCACTTAAGGAGTTTACGCCCTTAATGCCCCAAAGAAAGATCCTTGAGTACAGGATTGCATCCCCAACTCCTAGCCTGGCTATTTTTAGTCACCCACTCCGATTAAAAAGAATACCGTAAATGATTTCCCTACTATCCAGGTACTCGTAGTATCCTTTGATAGCCTTCCTAATTGTTTCAAGGTATTGAGAAAAGGAAGCAAGAAGAGGCTTTACTCCTTCAAGGGCCATTTTCCAGCTCGGTGTGCCGGCCCAAGACTCACAAAAGCCACTCTCATGGCCCACTGTTCGGGAGTCGTGTTGTGAGAGTGCGCGAGATCCTGGCCGTGAGGGGGTGTTAACAGGAATCTTGCAAGTCCCAGTTACTTCCATGGGACATGTTAGCCGAGCATGTCCGACTTCACATTCGCCGACAAAATCGCATGGTAGTAAACGCTTTCCATTTTGGAGGCGAATGAGACAGCAGTTTGGCGCCCTGCACAGCCCTAGCACATGGAGGCTGGTTCCCAAAACTGTGGGGCAATACTTTCTGTATATGCTAGCTGCGGTATCGAGCTCTTTGATTTGTTCGAAAGGGGGTAGATCAGGGGGGTGATTCTTAGAGTCTCCATACAAATAGTCAAAGTGGGGGAAGGCAATATTAGTAATTCAGAATCTTGCGTAGGATCAAGTGTCTTGTAACCATTGTAAGTGATTTCATTTGCAGAGTGAGGCGCGAGGTCTACTCCTCCTCCATCCGAGTCACTATCAGAGTCTTGTTCTTCCTGAGCCATCGCCGTTGATTTGGTGGGCAAGGTGGGGACGAAGCGTACTAAAGGTGTCGCAATAGCGGGCTTCGAAGGGTATTGAGACGCCATTGAGTGGCTTCTGTTGGGATGTCTACGAAGCTGAAGTGGAGAGATAGCTTTGATTTGAGGCGATCGAGAAATGCTTGCGGGCGCAAGTCGGGGTTAAAAAAATACGAGTTTGAGGGGCTTTCGGGCTTGAAATGTTATTAGGGATTGATCGAGGTGATATAGGTGGATTTCCGCGCTAGTGGCTAAGCGAGAATAACTGTTTACTGCGGAAAACAGAACCACTGCAACCGCGATTGCTGTTCATCCACCTTCAGCTCTCGAATTCCTGGCTCATCGGGCAAATAGT